>OY728127.1:1914023065-1915273065 GCA_963277665.1 Viscum album
TGGATACGATGGAGAATGAATCTCATCGCGTTTGTGGAGACGGTAGTCCGTCCGTACGCACGAGCGACAATATCACTCTTTTGATATTAAAATAATATAAAATTGGATAGTATATCATATATACAGAATAATTATCATGTTATATTTATTATTTAAATGAATTACACATCATTATCATACCCGTCCAAATAATAATGTTTTGAATAACAATTATACCACGACATAGAGACGGTAAGTCGTACGTACGCACGTATGGTGACATGTCATTCAAAGGATGGATAGAATACTGAATATGGTTGTAACATATTTATAATAACATCACATTATATATAAGATACTAGATTTATTATTTTATAATGGGAATAACAAATAAAGAAGAAGTTGAAGAAGAAAGGAACATGAAAGAGGGTGGTGAAAACATTACCTCTTCTTCGGGTTCTTCCTTTTGATTTTATCAAAAGAGATCCTTAGATTGGCTTTATGACTAAATTAAGGCCTCTAGGATGAGGGTAGGATAGTTCAGAGGGTATTTGGGTAGAGTTTTTCCAAACCAAAAGGTTTTTATGGTTTGAATAATTGGTTAGAAGTTGTTTCCTTTTATATGGGGGAGGAGGGACTCTTTAGGAAAAACATAAATTATTATTTTATAATAAATTCATATTCGGTTTATAATGGATCCAAAGTAGATTATTAAAATTATAAGGTGGTTATGGGTCTAAATAATTTCAACCAATAGATTTTAGATAGGTTTGGTTCATTATATTAACCTTATCTTTTAGTTTTAACTCTTAGTTAATTAGTTTTACATTTACCATGTTACTTTGTATTTTTATATTATATAGTTAATAAACTTAATATATACATCCAAGCGACCCCAAGTGGTCCATTAATGATACAACTATCATGATATAAGTCTTTTGGCCGAACCTTAGTTTTTTAGGAATATAATATCAATTAATAATATAATATTTGTTTTAAAAACTCTTTTATGTCAATTTCAACACTATTTAATAATTGATTTTTGTTAAAGTCTTAACAACATTATTAATTCTAAAAAAATCATTTAAGAAATAATAACATGTTATATTAATCAATAAAATTCATGGATCACATCAAAACTTTCAAATTATATTTACATTAATATTTATAATACCAATTATTTGATTCTTTCATTAATAAGGAAAATACTGCATCATTATAGTGTCCTAAATAAATTTAATTATTCAACAGCTAACATTTTTAAATAAACCTCTATTATGTTTGAAATATGTTTATATTTCTAATAAATATTTATAGTTGAAAATATAATATATATAACCCTATGTAAAAATTGTTTTTCTAAAAGATATATGCTTATGTCATTTTTGTATTTACTTTAACCTAATTAATATAAAGTGTCATTATCACTTACAAGTGGATCCATGGGGTCCCAAAATCGCCCCAAAGATTCCCATGGTCAGAAATGTATCAAAAAATAGGGTTAGTACACGTTTTAAGGTAAATTAATATTATTATAATATTATTTTTTACCCTTATTTATCGGATTTACCTTTTAACCATGGTAAATAAAATATTTACCGAAGTAATTATTCGAAATGTCTAAAAATAAAAGTTACCTATTTACACAATTTGGAAATCCTGATTACAAATATTGAATCCATTTTTCTAAATTCAAAACTTATAGGTGGAATAAATTAATTTAAAATTAATTCCCGTTGTAATAACAAAAAACGTGTTTTTAAGAGATAATAACTATCAAAAGATTGACACTAGTTTATGTCCGGTTTAATTGTGAAATTATGTCTAATGACCAACATTGTATTAAATGGTAAATTAATATTCTATATATACTTTAAAACCAATCAAATTCATAATGTATCACTATTAATTATTTTGATTGAAAAAGTTGTTTTTAATTAAAATTTAGTAATTTTAACTATTCATCAAAATATAAAATTTATCCGAAAAGTACCAAAATTTCACCCTAGGATAATTTCAATTTTATGAATCCAAAAATGAAGTCCATTTTGAGAGATAAAATTTATAAAATTTCAAAAATTGGGTATTACTATTCATAACAGCTACTTTGATTGGTCACGGTGTGTTAGAATCTCAAAGTTGCGTACAACACACGCTACTGTATTATTCAAAGTGAAGCGTACCGTGGAAGTTTGAGGTGTTACCTAGAATAAGTATTTTTAATATTTATTAATATTTATAAATTAAATATTATTCTTAAAATAAAATTTATTCTATTTCCAATTGGATACATGACATGAAACAATGAGTTTCTTCAAAATCTTTTGTTTCACACAATACCGAGTTATAACGAACAGTAATATACTATTAATATTATTTTTTAATATGGAAGTTATCTCCTAGACATTATATCATAAAGAATGAATAGGAATAACTATATTATATTTAAAAATGTTTATAATTTTTATTACATTAATCCAAAAGATTTTATGGGTGTAAGTTTAGAATAAATAATGGTTTACGCTTAAAAGCTCTACTGTTCTAAAAATCAATTTTATCACCTTTAATGAAACTCATATTTTAAAACTAAACATTGAACTTTTATATTTTTTATATGAAAAAATAAAATTCATTTAATAAATTTTATTATCAAAATTAACTTTTGGTATATTTTTTCTATTTTTATAAGAAGTTTCTTATTTTGATGAATATTAAATTATACTAAATTTTAATTGAAAGCATCTTTTTAATATAATTTGTTTGTTTAGTTAAATTATATTTTTAATTGATTTAAATTTAAACATCAATAAATTCTATGTCATTTAATTATATTTAGTTCATTTTAATCATTTTCATATCAATTTTAGATCAAAAAGTGTAGCAAACTGTTGACCATTTTCACTTTTAAAACCCTCTTTGTCTTCCCATCCACGAGATTAATTTTAAATTAATTCCCAAAAATTATATTGTTGTAATTTGGAAAAATTGATTAAATACTTTTAATCAAAATAATTTATAATTTATAGTATGTTAAAGTTATTTTTTTACCAAAATTATTAGTGAAATAAATTAAAATTAATTATAGAGATTAAATGGAAAATGTATTTACTTAGTGGTTAAACATTAATGTTAAGTGTACAAATGACCTAGAAACATATAAAAAAACATTTTTTGACATTATTCAACCATATTAACTATTTTATCTAACTTTTTTCATTATTTATATAACATGATGTAAGGGAGACCTCCAAATAGTGTTAACCTTTTTTTATTTACAAGAATGCCACTCCTCCTCCATTGTAAAATGGGACGAACATACCCTATTTATTAACACCCATAAATCCATTTTTATAGTGAAAAAACGACCTGAATAATCTCCCAACATCCCTAATATCACCCAATAATCCTCAATTTGTGAAAATGTTAAGCAAGGAATCCCTTTGGTGCAAACCAAAAGGAGTTAGCCAAAAAAGAGGTAACATTCTTCAATGTGCATTTATGATTTATTTATTTCTTCCCCATTAAATTATTATTATTCCATGATTATATAATAAAATAATTATCTTAAATATACTTATATTTTATTTATTTTAATGGTTTAACCTAAACCTATAAACACTTCCATCAAATGGATAACAATCTTATCGTTCATGTGTATGGAAGACTACAACCTCACGAAACATTGTTGTCCATTTTTCCTTTACAGCCTCTCATAGTTGATAATTATGATTGAAACACTATTTTTATATGATATATATATATATATATATATGATATTTATGATTTATTCATACTTATTTAATTGTTATATACATTTACCTGCATGTTTTCCATTTTTTGGGAGTACGATAACATTGTTTGTGGATGTGTGGACTACTTCCTCCACAAAGTGATGTGTTATGTTCAAACCATACATGGATTGTATTAAAGATGAGTTTAATGAAGATATATGAAATAAATAAAATGTAAATTATATTCATCAAATAATTAACTTTATATAAATATATTATATCATTTTCATCATTACCCTTTTCATATACTAAAATAAAGTTATAATTTCATTCTTGGATGTATAGAGTACCACCTCCTCGACGTGATGTGATTTATTATACATCACAAGAATTATATATATAAGAATATATGATTAAATAACATGGAATTTATTATATAATTATCATTATAGAAAGATTAATTTTACTTAACTTTGTTCCATAAAGATCATTGAAAAATGAGAACTTCACTAATACTTATGTATGACCTACAGTCTCCATTGTTGTAATGTTGGTACATTTTTCATAACCATATTTTATGTATGGTTTTAAAATTATAATTGATGTAGAAATTTGATAATTATTTAGTGATTATTATTATGGTAATTTTTTAATAATGAACCCTTTAACCATAGTTGGCCTACCACAAATGTTTTTGACATATAAACCAAATCTGGTCAAAAATCTGATGTAAACTTAATTGATTAATTATTTTTATAAAAAATTGTAATAAGTGAAATAAAAGTAATAATAAAATTTAAAATGGTTCTAAATAAATTATATAATTAACATATGTTTATTATTCAGTAAGACAAAGACACATGTGACTAGTCGGACCCAAGGTAAGAGATTTTATCTTAGTCTCCTTTAATTGAGGCATATTTTGATATTATACACCCACTTTATTTTACAAGGGGTATATACGGACCATTTTGACATATCCAATCATGAATTTAATTTTTCTCATTTTATTTAATGTTTTTTAAATGTTATTTTTTAATGGGTCTTAATAATTAAATGTTCAGAGTGATATGGGACACTTTGAATGCTTAATGATTTAATTTCAAAATGTTTTTCCCATATCAATATTCGTTCTATTATTTTACAAATTTATCATATGGATATAAAAGGATTATAAAGTAATTTTTATGTCTAATTTGATATTTTTATTCCTCTATAGGCCTATATGTTTCTAGAGGAAAAAAGAAACCCTCTTTCTCGTTTTAATTGTATTTTGTTATTGAAAATGGGTTTTGAAAATGGATTGATTATTTCTGTATATTGAAATGTTTTCTTATGATTGAAAATGAAATTTTACGAGTGCAATGTTGAAAATTGAACATTTTATGTGTTATGACTAGGTAATGGTACTTAGATTTTTGAAGAGTGGTTACACGATAAACTAATGATAGGTAATTCCATAGTAAACCAATGATTGGTGGGTCCAAGATTTCCTTACAAATCATTGGTTATAGAAGGTGGTTGTATGGATATTCCATTTTAACGAGTGAAATGTATAGAATTCATACACATGGTTATTCCATTTATAAGAGTGATAAGTATAATAACATCCCAAGATACCTTTATGTGTTTTTAATGCATGATATGGGTTTTATGGTAATATTATGATTAAAAAAATTGTAAGCAATGATATTATTTTCAAAGGAAAGTATTTACTACTTCTTTAGGGTGAAAAGTTTTACATTATGATAAAATTTTCATGGGTGTTAATTTTTATCAATTGACTAACGGCTTCCTTATTTTTATATCTCTTACTAATATTTTTATGTTCATCCCACTATTTTAATGTTTTAATAGGACTTAAGGATAATTAAGCGATCAAAAGAAGTCATGTTGAAAGTCATAAAGAGTTTTCAAAAAAGATATCATGCATTATTAAAAAAATTAGATTATAGGAAAATGGATACTTTTCTGAAGCATCCAATTTTTATTTTATGCTTTTGTTATTTATGAGTTATGGACTAATTATTTTAAACTATAATCCTAAAAATATACTCAATGTGAAGGAATGTAATTTCTTAAATAAAACTCATGATTATTTAATGTTTAAGGCTTGGGACTTATAATGGATGTACATTGGGATAATAAAAGGAAGGTCATACTACCTGGATAAAATAACTACTCAACTATCCATTCCCGAGAGTATCAAGGAGGCCTAAAAAGATTATGTGGATCTATAGATAATGGTAGAAAATATTCTAGAGTTCAACTTTGCTGAAGATAGCGTTATAAGGTTTTTAAATCAGAAATGTTTCCCATAAAATCCATAATAGAAGAGGGAACTTTTCGATGATGGTCCTAGATATTCTTTCTCTCTTCATCCCATAAGCACTAAGATGTATAGATATCTAAATAAAATATTATGGTGGGATAATAAGAAGATAAAAATTGCATAATTTATATCTTGATGGTTGGTATGCTAACAAGTTAAGGTTGAATAATATAAGTCTAACGGTATGATGAGACCATTTACCACACTAGTATAGAAATGGGAAAACATAACCATGGATTTCATTATAGTACTACCCAATACATATAATAGAAATAATGTTATTTGGGTGGTATTTTATATCCTTATGATGTCACTGCATTCCATTACTATGAAGAAATATTTTTATTTTGACTAACTCACTAATATAGACATAAGATATGTGTTAACACTACATGGAGTTCCGCCCTCCATTATATATATTCAATATCCTAGATATACCTTGAGGTTATAGAGAATACTTCAGTAAGAGTAGAATAAAAAGCTATATTTTAGCTCTGTATATCACCATTAGATGGATGGTCAGTCATATAGAACCATTAAAAATATTGAGGATACTCAAAGATAATATTAAATGTACTTAAAATGTTATTGGGATCAATACCTTCCCTTATTGAAGTTCCTACTTAATAATCGTTTTCATTATAAAATTAAAATGGCACAATATGAGGCTTTGTATGGGAAGATTTTTTAGACTCCAACATGTTGGGATGAAGTTGGAGAGTTGAAGCTAACAAGACCTTATCATATCCAATATATGAAAAATATGATTCAAACCATTAAACATCATATGAAATCCACACAAAGTTGATATAAAATATACATAGATAATCTTCAATGAGACATGATGTCTGAGTTTTAAAATTAAGTGTTCCATCATATATCATCGTGTATGACATTCATGAGGTTTGGGAATAAGGGGAAGATTAGTCCAAGATACACCATCCCCTTTTAAATCTTTTATTACAACGGAGTTGTGGTCTATCAACTAGCACTCCCACATAACTTATATGAAATACATAATGTGGTACATGTATCCCTTTAAAAGAAGTACATATCATACCTATAATATATATTTAATCTAAAGGTAGCACATTTTTAGAATGATATCTCATACGAGGAGTAGTAAATGAGAATCTTACATTATAGAGACAAGTATCTACAGAACAAGACAATTAACCTAGTCAAAGTACTGTGGCAGAACCACAAGTTTTACTTGGGAATATAGGAACCAAAAGAGGTGATGAAAAAGAATTACCCGCATATTTTTTTTCATTAAATGAAATTTGAAGGGACAAATTTCTAAATGGGGTAAGATTGTAAATTCCTAAAATATTGTAAATTAAATTCCCTTTTTTGAATTAATATACACCTTATTAATAAACATTGATATAGAAAACACATGCACTTCATATCATTTTATTATTTATGATCATTATAAAATATACCCATTTTTTATCAGGATTTAAATAGCATTAAACATCATAACCATTGATAATATTTCCACTCTATAGTGACTCTTAATATTATTATATACTAAGGGTTTTTATAAAGTATAATTTACAATGGTAAAAGAAGAAATATCCACAACTAGTTTGATAATACACTATAAATCCCATTTATCAGAGCTTACAAAGGAGATGGAATCACTAGGCTTTTCCATTGACCAAGCCCAAGATAAAATTTAGCAACTAATTCTTTATAAAAACCATATATGAGAGGATTTAAATATTATTGATATAAATACCAAAACTATGTTCTCCAAAACACCCTAATAATGTCCTGTCATCGCACACCTTACCCTTAGGGCATACACGAGTGCAATAAGGGGTTATTTATCTGGACCTTAGTAATATGAATTTTTATATTTTATTTTCAATTAAATAGACATTATATTTATTCTTTTTTTATTATTACATTATATATATAGGATAATATAATGGGTTTGATAAAAATTAAATTTTGATAAGAAGAAACAATTTTTTTTTCCAGAAATATATAATTTCAATTTAAACTCCATTTTTGTTAAATTTTATAATTTTACAATTTTTTTTATCAATTATTCTTATTAAGTAATATTTATTAAAATATAAATTATAATATAATATAATTAATATTAATGTGTTTTTATAAGGGTCAGAAAGAAGATAATGTTTTAAAAACTAGTATTTTTCAGTAAATAAGGATTTTTATTTAAAAGTTTTCATTGTAATATTTATAAAATTATTTTGGTATAATTAATATTATTTTTCAAATTAGAACATTAATATTGTTAATAGTTAATTTTTCATAATTTTTTTAGATAGTTTATGTTTTGGGTAAAATTTAGATAGAACATAAATATTTGGTATGTATTATGAAATAATAATAGCTCAAAAGTTAAATAAAAAATACTATAAAAGGAATCCATGACCAAAAATATTTTTCCCCTTTAAAATAACTTTTTTTGACATTATTTGATTAACTTTATAATACTTTAATGAATCCTACAAAATGTATATTATATTTTAATGTTTTAAAATCAATTCATTCTGAACGTGACTCACTTCCACATCATGGGTTGTATTATTTTTAAGGATTTAATTTATTATCCTAATAAATTACTGTAAACCAAAATCCATTTGCAGAAACCATGGTATGGTTAGTGGTTTTTATTATTTTATCACTTAAAGTCCAAAACCTATGTTTATAAATTAATAATGAATTTCCATATCCTTTTCTGTAAATACCAACCCATCCTACCATTCATCTTCACTCAAAACCCATCGATCATGAAATTAATCTTCCTATATCTGTTTAAATTCCTCCCAATGTGTTACCAAAATATTAATAAGATCCTCTTAAACTTTTAGAATCACCCTCTCAAGGTAATATATTCTCAACCTCCTCATCTTCATTCAAGTACTTTCTTTCTATTAATCCTTTTTTTAAATTTTCATGTTGGAGTATGTTTTATAGACCCCTTTAATTTCATTATATTTCCCATGTAAGGATATACCACCTTTAACTGTCAATAATCCCCTCTATGAACCATCATGTACACCCATTATTATGCCAACACTATATATTGATTTTGCATGCCAAACTTTTGTGATGTGAATAAATATATTTATTTCCACTGAAGTATATTCATCTGGATGAAATTATTGTTAATTTATTGTGTAACTACATGTATGTAACCCACAATCCTTAATTTCTATCTTAAAAGTCATGAAATATGTTCTTATGTTGTATGATAAATGTGAAATACAAATTCATGTACATGATATGAATTGGGAGTTGGGAACATAATTATAATGTCTTCCATTGAATTGGGTAATGTTTTTATATCTTGAGATACCATGTATGGTGAATGAGTGGTTATCCTAAGAACAAAATGTTATGATGTCTTGGTGGTAATCCTTGACTAATGCTTATGATTTTATATTTATGTTTATTGGATCGTAATATATATGTATATGTATATGAGATGGCATAATAAATGGGGGGGGGGGTAAATTGTATATTTAAAAACTTTTTATTTTAAAACATATAAAAGAACTTAGTTTAAAAGGTCCTAAACTAATACAATTTACAACCAATACAAATGATCATAATGGTCTTGAGTCTGATGGATATGATTTGATGTAATACCACAAGTAAAGAAAAACAAATGTATTTGAATTGGATAAAATTATCAGAGTAAAACAAAAGTAAATGATTCTATCATAAAACTTATAGAATCTCTTAATAAAATATGTAATGAAAGAATTGTGATTGAAACAATTACAATAGTAAAATAATATGAATAGAAATAAGAAATAAAATGATGCCCTTCTATTACAAATAGTAGAGGAAATGTAATGGTATTACAATTCGTTTATCCCAAAGAGTAGGGTATCCTTTCACCAAGGATAAAAGGTCTATATTACCATTACCTTGATAAGCCCTTGATATGATGATTGACATGACTATCTTCCTATCCTCTCAATCCCTCGATTAACAAGGTAGTTGACACCTCTGTATTTCAAACAATTTAAAGCCCTCGATGCGATTATCAGAAACACGTATTCTTATCTCAAGAAGCCCTCGATTGTTATCAAAATGATTGGATGCACAAATCAGAAATGAATCACTTAAGAAATACAATAACTTGGAATAATCCATTCACTTATTGTATCTTCAAGGATTTCATGCAAAGTAAGAGAAAAGTTTCTCTATCTCTCTCTAGAACTAGATAGAAGTAAAAGTTATCTATTATAGTTTGAATGACCTCTTATTTATAGGCCTCAGGTTCTAAAGGTCATATTTCTTCCAATGGTCATATTTATCTAAAAAATTCAGAGGGGCCTGGATGCCTGTCATTATAATTTAAAAAAAACAGAATACATGACATCATTTTGTTTAGTGTATTACTTACTAAAAAACATTATTTTAGTTAGAAAATAGTAAGGACAAAAGTATGAAACAATGATCATGAGAAACATGTAATCAATATTTAAGATAAGACATGAAATCAACCCATTACATGAGTATGATTAATAATATGGTAACAATTCTTGTCATTATTATGATGAATATAATAGTTACGATGAAAACACGGTTACGATGCATTACATGAAAAAGATGCATATCGTGGTTAAAATTTATATAATGGTTATGATGCATGATATGACTACTGCGATTTAAATCCTAGTTATGATATATGGTTACAATGAATATTATGATTACAATACATATCCTTGTTACGATGCATGTGATTATGGTGCATATTATGATTACGATACATATCGTGTTTGGGATTGAAGTGATTACGATGCATGTGGTTACAATGTATGACATGAATACGATACAATACCTGATTACGATACATGATTATGATGCATGTTTATGATAAAACACTTAACCAGGTCATGATAAATGATTATGATACAATACTTAACCTAGTTACAATGCATGTTATTACGATAAAATATATAACCTCGTTATGATACATATGGTTATGATACAATACATAACCTGGTTATAGTACACATGGTTATGATACAATACATAACCTGGTTACGATGCATGTGGTTATGATTGTAAAACAATATATGTGATTAAAATTGAAAAAATGGCATATTATTCCAATGTAGATCAACCGCATGTGTGGTTATGACGGAAAAAATATATGTGATTGTAATTATATGTGATTTCAATTCTAAAACAACATATCTAGTTACATTTAAAAAAAAATATATGGTTACTTTGTAAAACAACATATATGATAAACAAGAAGTAATTTTTTATTTTTAAAACAAAACAATCTATGGGAAATTCAAAACATATTTAGACTCAACAATCTCCCCCTTTTTGGAAATCAAAAATAACATAATCAATAAAGACTTATCAACCCTGAGTTTAATAAATCTTATGAAAGTAATAATGAATACGACTAATTCCACCCTTGGTTTATAAAAAATCACTTGGGATCATATTCTATTTAATTTTACTTAGGATTTATACCAAATAATAGAGTATTCATAAAATTATTCTTTTCCAAAACCATTCTCCCCCTTTGTTATTTTCAAAAAAAATATGGGAAAACATTCGTTTCCTATAAATGGTTAATGAAATAGGGTACAAAACAATAGTTCTTACTTAGAACAAAAATGATGCTACAAAAAGAGTTCTAGAAATCATTCTTTCCCCATTTGGTTTTCAAAAAGATTGAAAATTGAAAGCTTCACATTCTTCAAATACTTCTTATCCTCTATCATCTTGTTAAGAGCTTCTTGCTGAGCCTTCATCTTCACATAATATTTAGCAAAACCATTTCTTTCTTTCAGTGCTTTTTTTAGAAGCTGATTGATTTCTTCTTGAGCTTTAAGCTTTACTTCATGAGAATTGATATCAACCAATCTAAGTCTATATGCCTTCTCTTGGATTACAACTCTATTTGAGAGTTAAAAAACCTCATTACTCTAATTCTCTAATTTTTCCTTTAGGTGGACAAGATTTTAAGAGGAAATTCCTTGTGAGGTACCAAGTCTTTGAAGGAATTCATGTTTTCCATTCAAGTCAACTTCCAACTTTTGATACATATAATTGAGACCATTTACCTGATGTACTAATTCATCCTTATTTTATAGATGATTCTTGAGACTATCATCAATGTTGTATGACTACTTCACTACTTTATTACAAGAATTACTGTGATCAACATAACATTCTTTAAAAATATTGAAATCTGCTTCAAGACTTAGAAACCTATCCATCAAAACCTTGACAGAGTCCATTCTATCATTATAAGAACTTGAAAGGATTTCTAACCTAGATTAAATATTTGGAATTAATGGTATAATATTTTCCAATATATTCAAGGGTTGTTAAATATACTGAATTCCCTTCAATATGATGGTCCTTTTAGAATCCATATTTTTAGTGTATTCAGGGAGATCACCAAAATGAGTTTCAGTTCCAATCAATTAGCCTGGCTGATTCCGATTCTTATAAAATTATTCCTCCTTTTATTATTTATCTAAAATCTAAATATCTTTCTTATAAGTAACCCATTTTAGAAACTTTATTTAAAGGATGAGGATCATGAGATAGATAAATAAATGTTGGAACTTCTATGGATTTTGTGGTATGACTTTCTGATTTAATCTTCTTTCTCTTCCATTTCTATTTCTTCTTGACCATGTTCTTCTTCCCTTTTTCTTGTTGGATTTGTTATTCTTGTTCTTGTTATTCTTCTTCATATTCTTGAATAATATATTGTTTTTCTAATTATTTAGAAGATCATTTTTATTTTCCTTTCTCAACTGGATCCAATTGAGTCTGAACCGGTGGATCCCTTATTATAATTCTAGTTTTTTCTTGCTCAGCTTTCTTAAGAAGGATATCAATGTCAATTGCTTGGGCCTTTCTATTATTAATTCTCTTATTATTTTATTCTTATTTTGATATATTTTATGATATTATTTTCATAGCCAATGCTTCAGCGGGATCCAAACCAAACAGAGGATCCCATTCTTTCCGTTCTTCTTTCTTCTTTCTCCACACAGTAACAACTTAATTGGATACATCCTTTTGTTTCATTATTGTCTTGGTAGTTTTTGTCTTAACTAATTTTATTTTTATAGAAGTTGTATTGGTTTTATTAGAAGGATTATCACTACATTAAACTAATTCTTTTCCTTTCTTACCATCCAAATATTTTTAAAACTTTTTCAATTCAGGATTAAATGGTAACTTGATCCTCCATATCGTATCTTTACTGATTAAGGGCTCTTTGAAAGAATTCAGTTCGAAAATAATTGTAACATTACAAAATATCAAGAATTATTTCAAAAAAATACTGATAATAGTGGGAAGCAGGACCACATGTGATTTTATGGAATGAGATTTGAGCTTCTTAATTGTCAATAAAATGAATCCCATTAGATTGAACTTCCTCATGTTCACCAAATAATGAAGCATGTACACATCTAAAACATTTTATGTTTCCTTGTCACATTTTCTCAACACTAAAAAACCTTGAATCTAGAGGGATATAAGTCTATTATCTCTTATTAAATGACTCACTATTCTCTTGTCCTCATGAATCTCAAAAAGTGATTCTTCAGGTTTAGTCTTATCAAAAGTTCTACTAGATTCCAATATTTTATGAGAAGGACAAAGAGAATCACCCTCTGATGGTATTATTAGTAACATAGCTACCTGTTTTATAGAGGTTTTATACTTATTGTCATAATTCATAAAATAAATCATAATACCTTTGTCTATATATATATATTTATTTATAGAATTTTAACACCTCATAATGATACACATAATCCCAATTAGAATATGGTCTTTCAACAAAAATAGATTCCCATCCTTAGAAGATTATTATCCTTTTAAAAGATAAATCAAAATACTCATAAAAATTTTGGGAGGATAACATTTCACCTCGAAAGGTCATGGAAGAGAAATATTTTGTAGACATTTTCTTTGGAGAAGAAGTGGTTGATTCAGGCAGTAAAGAATAACTCGACCCTAATGATTTTCCTAGTTACGAAAGCTGAGTAGATCTTTCATCACGAAAACTGTAGTAACTCTAATTAGGTACCGCTCTGGGTATTTATAGAACATTAGGGATAAAGATAAAATCATAGGAGTTTGATGTGGGATAGATTGGAAGGGGTTCATTTAAAAAGGAAATTGACGTCCAATATTACACCCAAAAGATCCAATGGTCAAGAATGATTTGAAACTCTTTAGGTTTTCCTTAAAATAAAATCATAATTAGATTGAAATAGATTATGAGTTTAAAAGAAAGAAATGAGAGGAAACTATTAGGACAATGAAAAAAGAGGTTTTAGAAATTGTACATGTTAGATTATTAGTATTGATGTATTGGTTTTTGTATATTTTTCATATTATTATAATATAAAAAAATGTAAAACCAATAAGAATTCTAAAACCGATAAAATCAAATAAGCTAGTAATGATAATCTAGTACTGATAGAATCCAATACTGATAATCTAGTACCGATGACATGAAACATGAAACCGATAAAGATGATACCAATTAAAAATTGAAACCTATTATAGTGAAACTGATTATAATGAAACCAATTATAGTGAAATCTATTATAGTAAAACCGATTATAGTGATACCGATTATAGTGAAACCAATTATAGTGAAAATGCTTATAGTGAAACCGATTATAGTGAAACCTATTATAGTGAAACCAATTATAGTGAAACCAAAAGTAGTAAAACCGATAGTTATAAAAATGAATGGTGAAACTGATAAAATTATGTATACTCCCCTTTGAAAAGGAGTAACATAATGTAAGTAGATGGTTTAAACAAGAAATATATGTGAATGATTATTTTACAGTGATCATTCCATGTTTCTGTTTAATAAATTCAAATCTATTGAAAGATAATGGTTTTGTGAAAATGTAATCATGTTTTTCTTGCGTTGTGATGAATTATAAAATAATATCTCCATTTAGTGTGTGATCCCTAATAAAGTGATTCTTAATATCTATGTTTTTTTCAAGTGAGTGATGTTCGGGGTTTTTACTAAGTGAAATGGCACTAGTATTATTACAGAATATTTGTGTTTTGAAAAAATTAATGTCATAGTCAGCGAGTGTGTGTTTCATCCACAACACCTGAGCACAATAACTTCTAGCTACTACATATTCAGCTTCAACAGTGGAAAATGATTCTGAGTGTGGATTCTTGAATGACCAATAAGCTAGTGAATTTCCTAATAAATGACATGTTTCAGATGTATGTTTCCTATCTATTCTACAACCACCAAAGTAAGAATCTGAAAAAAAATTCAAAACATAATCATTACTAGAAGAATAGAATAGTTCTAGATCCATATTTTCCTTTAAGTAGAAAAAAATTATTTTCATTTCTTTTAAATGACATTCTTTTGGATTAGATTGGTATCTTGTACATAAGCAGACTAAAAACATCAAGTTATGGATGAATAGATGTTAAGTATAAAAAACATCCTATCATAACTCTTAAAGCTATTTGATCTACTGGTTTCCCAGTTTCAACAAGATCATGTGTATTTGAGGTATTTATTGGAGTTATTATACTTTTATTGTTGTCATATCCATAATTTTTATGTAATTCTGTGATATAATTACGTTGGGATATGTAGGTTCCTTCTGGTTTTAGAGAAATTTGAAAACCTAAAAATAATGTTATCTCACCCATAATTCTCATTTCAAACACATATTTCATTATATCCACAAAATAATCTGTTAGATATTGCTTAGTTGATCCAAATATAATGTCACCAACATAGATTTGAAAATACAAATGTTTTTGTTTTCCATTTTTATAAAAATTGTTGGATTTGCAGTACATTTTGCGTATTTTTTTAAAGGAAATCTAGTGAGTCTATAATTACAAACACCCAGAATTTCCATGTAATTTTTTTAAATATAGGGGAATATTAAGAGTCCTCAAAAATTGACGGTGCATGATTCTGAGGCCTGGAGTGCTCCAAATGAATTTCTGATCTTTTTTCGGGTACGTTCAGTAAACATACGAGCATGTTTTTGTAACTATTGAACTAGTGATCGGAATTGAAATTTGAGGACACTATTGAACACGCAACGCCGATATTCTCTTAAGGATACTTTACCCTCGATGGTAGTTGGTCAAGGGTGAAAGTTATTTTTTGTGTTTTTTGTGAAAGAATAAAATAAAATAAAATTGTGTAACATTTTAATTTATTTTGATTTGGAACTCCCCATGTGGATGTTGAGAGGTGTGGACCGCCAGAAGTAAACCTCCCATGTGAGGTTATGGTGGTGGAGACCACCCAAGACTTGAACCCCTTTGAACTCCCTCTTAATGGGGAGAAACCTCTTGATCTCCCACACTTAAATATGCCACCTCTCCCCTTTAATTAATTAATCCAACCTATCAACTAATTAATTAGACTAATTTGAAATTAAGCTAACAACTTAATAGATAACATAGTCTACTATTTTGGCTATATCTTCATTTTGGTGGAATTGGGAGGAAGGATATTTGGGAGATTCATAGAGAAACACATCCTCCAATGGAGATATTATCCAATGAAGAACACTGACGAGGAATGTCTTCAATGAAGAATGAACCAACGATCGAAAAAATGCTGACATCACAAATGTCTGCCTATCCCCAATGACATCATCTCCTTCCTTGTGGACTATGTCGACAAATCTTCGAGGTAGGGGTTGTTATTGAATACATGAATTTACTCGGTTAAATTCCTCATTCTTGGAAAGTATGGAAAACACGGATCAACAAAAATTATTAGATCCACGATTCGTATTAAATTGTAGAGTTTGTTGTTCTTGATTCCTGATTTATTTGAGCCACTTGCTACCGCTCTAACACAGAGGGTGCGGTCCAAACAAACATGGACCGACCCCTCTACCATTATTCTTTACTTGTGTGTTCATCACGATGGTGACAGAGACCGGTGTCGGCGTTTGGCACTGTTGGAACACGAGAACGACAGTTGACACCACAAATGGCAGTGATGAAGGTGACAGCGGATGGTGGCCGATCAAGCCAGCTTCCGGCAAAAACATGGAGTGCGATTGTGCCGCATGACCATCCATGGCAGACCACCACCCCACAGCTCCACCGCTCCGCCTGTGGCCGCGCCGCGCCGCCCGCTGTCCCTCCGAGATGCCTTCCGCCCTCTGCACCACCCGCCGCACTCCGTGTTGCCTGCGGCCCTCCGCACTGCTTGCAGCCTCCCCCCCCATGGTATTTGCGTCCTCCGCTGCCCA
This sequence comes from Viscum album, assembly GCA_963277665.1. Classification (NCBI taxonomy): domain Eukaryota; kingdom Viridiplantae; phylum Streptophyta; class Magnoliopsida; order Santalales; family Viscaceae; genus Viscum; species Viscum album. Next base: position 1,914,040,381 of record OY728127.1, read on the forward strand.
GCGGGCCGCTGCCCAGTTCGGGTCACCGAGCGCGGGCCGGGTCGGACCGGACTCGGACCCACTTCGACACATTTATGCTCTTTTGGCCATAACATCGATACCACATATCTGATTGAAGAACCGCTAACGGGGATATAAACCTTGGAGAAAGACGGTACCTTTGGTATAACCCAATGTAGATTTGGATAATGTTGGGAAACAATTGGGTTGGATCGAGCATGAATCCAACCAGGCCCTCGGGACTAAAAGGATAATAACCTACAGACCGGGTGTCCGATTAAGGCACCGTATATTGCATTGAGACACCTATCACATGGTGGTCCTTTGATATACTTATTCATGGGAATTTTTGGTAGTTGGAGTATCGAATAGTGTATTGTGGAGTGGACTCTCCCAGAGACAAGAAAACATATTGTGGGAACCCTATAGCTGGGTGTGATGTGAAGTATGAAGAGAGATCCTATGTGGGTCAGCACTGAGTGATCATGTGTGGGTCAGCACCCAGCGATCCTGTGTGGGTCAACACCGAGCGATCCTGTGTGGGTCAGCATTAAGCGAACCAGTGTGGGTCAGCACCGAGCGATCCTGTGTCTGTTATCACCTAGAGATCCTGTGTGGGTCAGCACCGAGCAATCCTGTTTGGGTCTACCTCTTAATAGAGTAAGATGATTCAGTAGTTACATCTAATAATCTCTACTACAATACTTATGTTATAAATGGTGTGAGATGAGTCTGTACCTGTGTGGTACATTCCTTCATGGTAATACCTTGGGGGTATTCTTCTCTATGGAGTACCTGTGTGGTACTTGCCTTTGTGGTATTTTCTTTGTCGAATAGTTGAGCTTGGGGCTTTGGAGTTGGACTCTGTTTTTCCTCATGATTGATATGGGTTTACTTGATAACTTAGGTATACGTATGGGAATATACCTAAGTAGGGTTATCAGTTGTTTCCTTTATTTTTGGTTTACCCTTTGTGGATTTTGTGATACCTTGAGGGTCTCGGGGTCCCTACTGAGTATCGTTATATTCACCCCTACACGGGCTATGCCTGCACTTCATTGTATTTGGTGCAGATGATGGACAATGATGACTGATGACGAGGGTACTAGGACTAGAGGTAGCTCAGAGGTAGACCTTAGATGAGGTGTACTGTAGAGATGACTAATCGAGAGCTGTACCTACCCTTCAGGTAGGATCCTTAGTGGGTGTTCACAGGAGTTGTTCCAGTTTACTTGTACTTTCAGTTCTTGTACTTTCTAGATGGGCTTGTTTTTTGGCCCCTTTTACTTAATGTACTCACTTTGTTATACAGTTTACTTGTTGTTTATATCTTACTATGTGATTGGTTGTGTGTGTTTATAGGTTATAAATGAAATGCCTTCCCAGTTTTAGGGAATACACCTTTCGGTGCTAGTTGCTAGCCTCTGGCCTATGGAAGGTGGGCTTGGGGTAGTCACGACATGCGCCCTGGGGGAAAGGTCATGAAAAATTGGTATCAGAGGAGTCTGTTATACTGTAGAAATCTGATATTTTTAATGGCAATAGTGTTAAGTGTAGTGAGTGTGGTTATTAGTTTAGGGAACCTAGTGTTGGTGCGGCGGCCGACGTATCCATTCACCAGGACCCCGACATCTGATCTACGACTCAGTTCACAAAAACAATGATTGTGTGTGTGTTTTGAAGAGTTTTCTTTTTGATCTATTTGATTTAGCTCACCAGGTATAAATTTTTGACCATGGAGCACTTTTTTCTTGTCAGGATGCCTATACAAAGACAACCAGCTAGGTTTACGAGAGTTATATGCATTGATATCCCACCGAGCGATGAGGCCTCGCTGTAAGGCCCTCTTTTAGTAGAGGAACCAGCGAGTTCACTAGCGGAACCAGTACCTATTGGGCCACAGATGCCACTAGCCCCAGCAGCAGATAGTGCATGCTTCTTGAGCGCATTGCACGAGTTCTAGCACTAGAGGCCACCCAGGTTCATGGGAGAGATAGACCAACATGCAGATAAGGATTGGATGTAGGACGTGGTGAGATTCTTCTGACTAGTAGAGACACCAACCGATCTCATGGTGATCCTTACCACCAGCCTTCTACAGGAAGCAGCAGGCAGATGGTGGAGCTTGATGCTCCTGGTTCACGATGAGGTGACTCTTCTCTAGGCAGACTTCAAGAGCCTATTTAAAAAAGATTTTGTCACAGCAACTCTTCGTGCAGTGTGCATTCAAGAGATTCTTCATCTGCAGTAGGGCATCATAACTATGGATCAGTACTCAGCGAGGTTCACTGACCTATCACGCTACTCCACAGATATGGTACGAGACCCATTCTTCAGGGGTCGAACCTTCGAGTAGGGACTTAGGTGGGAGATTAGGGCTTCGATGATCTCACTCAGCATCTTGACATAGGTGGGGGTTTTAGAGTGATCCCTATTAGTGGAGAGTTTTATTGTTGAGAATTCACTAGAATCGATACGCACCACCAGACATCACGTATCAGAGTCTTCTTCAGTTGGTAGCAGATAGATGCAACATAGGTCTAAGAGGACAAGACCTACAGGTGGACGACCAGAGGATTCAGGGTCAGTTGTGTGGGGAACCTGAGGAAAAGCCGGTCATGCCAGGAGCAGGCAGTGTTACACATGTGGTAGGTAGGGTCACATGGCTCATGACTATCTGAACCTCTGTAGGAATGATTAGCATACGGTCGAAGGACTTCCCAGACAGAGACAGAGATTCGACCGAGGAGGTCCGCAGGGAGTAGGCGGATGTGTCAGAGGAGCTGGCCGTAGAGCTGGCAGTGGGCTACAATTCAAGATGTTACCACCACCACCACCAGGTGGTCCACCCCGACCACAGGGAGCAGGAGGACAGGGGTGAGCTCAGCTCCATGCAACTGAGGCCTATGATCATGACACTCCAAAGATGATACGAGGTACAATCTGTGTCTACTCTACCTTATCACCATTACTTATAGACACAGGTTCCAGTCAATCTTTTATTTCCACTCCCCTCTTTCAGAGCTTAGAGATTCCGATAGAGCCGTAGGATTGATCCTTAGAGCTAGAGACTCCTACAAGAGCGGATACGATGATTACACACTGGTGCTGGCAGTGTGAGCTTACTCTAGGAGGTGAGAGCTTCAGATGGTATCTCCTAGTAGTAGCGTCGAGTCCTTATGGCGTCATCTTGGGTATGGAGTGGTTATCTACATTCCATGCCCATATTGACTGTATTAGGTGCAAAGTGTGATGTGTCTGAATAGGTGGGACCAGGTTTACCTTCACTGATGAGAAGGGATCCTTTGTAGCATAGGATGGACTTAATCGAAGGAGAGTGTAGCCAATCACTAATCAGTTGGCTAGCCTTACCCTCGGAGCAGTTGATGTGGAGAGTCCGAGTTATCCTGTAGTGGTGGACTAGTACGCGGATGTCTTCCCTGATGATATTTCAGGTCTACCTCCTCGCAGAGAGGTGGACTTTTACATTGAATTGTACCCTGGGATGGAACCGATATCTACACCAGCGTATCAGATGGATCCCAAGGATCATTCTGAGCTGTAGGTACAACTAGAGGACTTATAGGGGAAGGGATTCATTCGGCCTAGTGTTTCACCTTGGGCAGCCCCAATTTTGTTCTCTAAGAAGTCGGATGGGAGCTTGAGGATTTGTGTTGACTCTCGGTGCTTGAACCAGCTGACCGTGAAGAAAAATTACCCACTTCCGAGGATTTACGACCTCTTTGATCAGCTGAAGGGAGAATAGTGTTTCTTGAAGATAGACCTCAGATCAGGCTATCACCAGTTCAGAGTATTAGATGAGGATGTGCAGAAGATGACTTTCAAATTTTGGTACAACCATTACGAGTTTTTGGTTATCCAATTAGGTGTAATAAATGATCTATAAGTGTTCATCAGACTAATGAACATATATTTTAGCCATACCTTGATCACTTTGTAGTAGTCTTCATCGACGAAATTTTGATCTACTCGGCTACTGAGGGGGAGCATGCCAACCATTTGCAGGTAGTACTGGACACAATCTGAGAGAACCAGCTTTATCATAAGCTCTCAAACTTTTAGTTCTGGATCCGAGAGGTTCACTTTCTAGGACATGTCATATCGGAGGCTAGAGTTGTAGTTTATCCAGCGAAGATTGAGGTGATACTAGATTGGGAGGCACCCAGAAGTGTGAAAAAGGTACATAGTTTCTTGGGTTTGGATAGATACTACCAGAGGTTTGTGTTATATTTCTCTAGAGTTGCGACACCTCTATCAGCGTTGACAAAGAAGGGGCAACCCTTCATGTGGTTGGAGAGATACCAGCAGAGTTTTCAGGATCTGAGGTAGAGGCTGACTAGTGCACCCATCTTAAGGCTACCGGAGGAGGGCGTAGGGTACATAGTCTACTACGAAACGTTAGGGACCGGAATCGGATGTGTCTTGATGCAAGAGTGAGCAGTTATCTATTATGGTTCTCTACAATTGAGACAGCATGACCAAAACTACGCTATCGATGAACTGGAGTTAGCAGCAGTGGTCTTCGCCTTTAAGATTTGGCGACACTAGCTGATGGGCGAACATTTTATAGTCTACTCAGAACACAAGAGTCTTAGGTATGTCTTCTCTCAGAAAGAACTAAACCTAAAACAGCGATGTTGGATTGAGTTCCTCCAAGACTATGACTTTGAGATAGTCTATAATCCTGGGAAGGGGAACATTGTAGCGGGTGCACTCAGTAGGAGATCTGGTATACAGCTGCTAGGTGAGGCGACGAAGCAGCTTTCCACTTTACAGATATACTTTGTGGATTGAGATGGAATAGCTTTCCTTTAAACTCTTAATGTTACTCCCACACTTCTTTAGTGAGTCAGGGAGGTGCAACATGGGGATGCTGAATGTGAGGCTCGACGTGCTCAGATATCCATAGGGTAGGCACCTGATGGGTTTTCTTAAGGTGGGGAGCACGTCATCCTCTTCAGAGGATGTACCATGGTACAACTGTCACTTCACGAGGAAGTGATGAGGGAGTTCCACCCATACCCTCTAGCAGTATATCCTGGAGTGGAGAAGATGTACCAGGATCTCCAATGATAGCACTAGTGGACGGGAATAAAGAAGGCAGAATCAGAGTTTTTCTCTTAGTGCCTCACTTGTCAGCAAGTGAAGGCGGAGCATCAGGTACCATCATGCTTGGTTTAGCCTTTAGAGGTCCCAGAGTGGAAGTGGGATGGGATATCCATGGACTTCATGATAGGACGTCCACATACATCCAAGAGTCATGACTCAATTTGGGTGATCCTAGACCGACTCACCAAGTCGGACCACTTCCTACCAATCAGAGAGCAGGGTTCAGTAGAGATCTTGGGACACCTCTATGTGCAAGAGATTGTGAAGCTACATGGAGTACCCTCGACGATTGTCTCCAATATTGATACACGTTTTACTTCCTGGATATGGAAGGGGTTGCAGGAGGCTTTCAAGATGCAACATCATTTGAGCACCGCCTTCCATCCTCTGACGGATGGTTAGACTGAGCGGACCATTCAGACTTTAGAGGACATGCTACGCTCTTGCGTCCTCATCTTTGATCATAGCTGGGAGGATCACTTGCATTTGGTGGAGTTTTCATAAAACAACATCTATCAATCCACCATTGGGATGGAACCTTTTGAGGTGTTGTACGGGCGACCCTGCAGATCACCTTTGTGCTAGATTGACTCTGGGGATTCAACACTAGTGGGACCAGAGATGGTACTAGCTACCACAGAGAAGGTGTAGATCATCCCAGAGCAGATCAAGACTGCACAGAGTAGGCATAAGTCATTTCCCAATAGGAGACAGAGACCTCTGGAGTTCGAGGATAGCAACAACATCTTTCTACGGGTCTCACCCCGACGAGCATTATAGAGATTTGGCAGAGATTAAAAGGTATCTCCATGGTTGATCGGGCCTTTTCAGGTCCTCAGTAGATTTGGTGAGGTGCATTACTGCTTAGCTCTTCCAACTCAGTTGAACCAGGTGTACGATGTCCTCTACATATCCCAACTGAGGAGATACGTGCATTACCCTTCTCACATCATCGACCACGATGAGCTAGACGTCGATGATGGGGAGATTTTTACGGAGGTTCCAGTAAAGATTGAGGATCGACATGAGTGGTTCCTTCATGGTAATTATATTCCCCTAGTGCGTGTTTGTTGGTAGCACGGGAACCTAGGAGAGCACATGGGAGCGGGAGGCTAAGATTCATGCTCAGGATCCCCACTTGTTTTCCTAGTTTTGAGTTGTGGCTTACGGGGATGTCAAGCCCTGAGGTAGGGAGAATGTAATGACCTGAAATTTCCATGTAAATTTTTTAAATATATGGGAATTTTACGAGTCCACAATAATTGAAGACGCGTGATTCTGAGGCCTGGAGTTCCCGGAATAAATTTCTGAACTTTTTTTTGTTACGTTCAATAAACGTACAAGAGGGTTTTTGTAACTTTTGAACCGGTGCTTGGAATTGAAATCCGAGGACACCGTTGAACTCACAGTGCCATTATTCTCTTAAAGAGACTTTCACCTCGAGGGAAGTTGGTTGAGGGTGAAAGATAATTTTTGGGTTTTTCGTGAAGGAATAAAATAAAATAAAATTGTGTAACATTTTATTTTATTTTTATTTGGAACTCCCCATGTAGATGTTGAGAGGTGGGGACTGCTAGAAGTAAACCTCCCATGTGAGGTTATGGTGATGGGGACCACCCGAGTCTAGAACCCCTTTGAACTTCCTCTTAATGGGTAGAAACCTCTTGAGCTCCCCCACTTAATTATGACAACACTCCCCTTTAATTAATTAAGCCACCCCATCAATTTATTAATTAGAACAATTTGGAATTATGACAACAACTTAATATTTAACATAATCTATTATTTTGGATACCTCTTCAATTTTGGTGGAATTGGGAGGAATGAGATTTGGGAGAATCATGGAGAAACACATCCTCCAATGAAGTCTTTCTCTAATGAAGAACGCCGAAGAGGAACGTCTTCAACGATGAACGAACCAACGATAGAGGAAACACCGAAATCACCAATGTTCGTCTATCCCCAATGACAACATCTTCTTCGTTGTGGCCTCCGTTGACAAATCTTCGAGGTAGGGTTTGTAATCGAATACATGAATTTTCTCGGTCAAATTCCTCATTCTTGGAAAGCATGGTGAACATGGATCAACCAAAACGATTTGATCCACGATTCTTGTTAACTTGTAGAGTCTGTCATTCTTGATTCCTAATTTTGTTGAGCCGCTTGCTACTGCTCTAACGCGGAGGGTGTGGGCCAAACAAACATTGCACGATCCCTCCACTATTCTTCTTTATTTGTGTGTTCATCACAATGGTGATGGCGACCGGTACTGGAATTTAGAACAAGTGGAACACAAGAATGGTGGCAGGCCGCGACGAAGGCGACAACGGAGGGTGGCTTGTCAAGCCGGCCACCAGCAAAGACATGGTGTGCGACCATTCCTCATAGCCATACATAGTGGACCACCACCCCGTGGCTCCGACGTGCCACCCATGGTCCCGCCGAGCCACCCCACGGCTCCGCCGGGCCACTCGTCATCCCGCCGAGCTGCCCCACGGCTCCAATGTGCCGCCAGCGGTCCCCCTGAGCTACCCTGTGGCTCAAAGACACCACCCATGGTCCCCCCGAGGAACCTCATGGCTCCTTCGTGCCGCCCGCAGTACCGCTGAGCTGACTCGCAGTCCTCTAAGCCACCCTCGACCCTCCGCCCCCCTGGGCCCCTCTATGGCCCCTGCCCAGACTGGGCCACCTGGCCGGGCTGCCCAAAACGGGCCGGGCTGGACCCAGTGCGTCAGGCTAGGTCGGGTCTGATCAGACCCTGACCCACTTCAACCCATTTACGCTCTTTTGGCCATAACTTCGGCACCAGATGTCCGATTGACGAACCACCAACGACGATGAAAACCTTAGAGCGAGGAAGTCTCTTTGTTATACCCCACTAGAGATTTGGATCTTGTTGGGAAATGGTCATGTTGGATTGAGCAAGAATCCAACCGGGCCCTCAAGACTAAAAGGCTAATAACTTACAAACCAGACGTCTGATTGACACACCGTCTATTGTATTGAGACCCCTATGACATGGCAGTACTTTGGGATAATTATTCCTGGGAATTTATGGAAATTGGAGTATCAACAAGTGGCTTGTGGAGTGGACCCTCTTGGAGATAAGAAATCATTGTGCGGGAACCCTGTTGCTGGCGATGACGTGAAGTATGAAGAGCGATCTAGTGTGGGTCAGCACAGATAGATCTTATGTGAGTCAGCACCTAGAAATCCTGTGTGGGTTAGCACCGAGTGATGTTGTGTGGGTTATCACCTAGAGAACCTGTGTGGGCAGCACCAAACAATCCCGAGTGGATGAACACCTAGTGCTCCTATGTGGGTCAACACCTAGAGATATTGTGTGGGTCAGTAGCGAGCGACCCTGTGTGGGTCAGCACCGAGCGATCCTGTGTGGGTCTGCCTCTTAACAGAGTAATATGATTCAGTAGTTACATATAATCATCTCTACTACTGTACTTAAGTTATACCTGGTCTGACATGAGTCTGTACTTGTGTGGTACTTTTCTTTCATGGTAATATCTTGGGGGTATTATTCTTTGTAGCGTACCTGTGTGGTAAATTCCTTCGTGGTATTTCCTTCCTTTGTGGAACAGTTGAGCTTGGGGCTTTGGAGTTGGACTCTGTGATTTTCTCATGATTGAGATGGGTTTACGTGATAACTTAGTTATATGTATGGGAATATACCTATGTAGGGTTATCATTTGTTTCCTTTATTTTTGGTTTATCCTTTGTGGATTTTGTGAGACCTTGAGGGTCTCGGCTTCCCTACTGGGTATCATTATACTCACCCCTACACAGGCTATTCCCAAACTTAATTGTATTTGGTGAAGATGACAGACAACACTGACTGAGGATGAGGGTACCAGGACTAGAGGTAGCTCAGAGGTAGACCTTAGATGAGGCATACTGTAGAGACGACCGATCGAGGGCTATACCTACCCTTCAGGTAGGATCCTTGGTGGGTGTTCATAGGAGCTGTTCCAGTTTACTTGTACTTTCAGTTCTTGTACTTTCTAGTTGGGCTTTTATTTTGTCTCCTTTTACTTACTCTACTCACTTTTTTATACAGTTTACTTGTTGTTCATACCTTGTTGTGTGCTTAGTTGTGTGTTTTTACAGGTTATAAAGGCAATTACTTCCCAATTTTAGGGAATACGCCTTTCGGTGGTAGTCTCCAGCCCCTGACCTATGGAAGGAAGACTTGTGGTAGTCATAGAACGAGCCTCGTGGGACGGTTCTTGACTATAATACCAAGCTCTAGGGGAATTTTTAAGGCTATATAATGCTCTAGTAAGTTTAAAAACATGATCAAGATGTATTGGATCTGCAAAACCTAGAGGTTGTTCTACAAAATCATCTTCTTGCACAAACCCATTAAGAAAAGCACATTTTACATCCATTTTATTTTTTTTGAAATTAAAATATACTGCAAAGGCTAATAGAATATGAATAGCTTCAAGTCTATCTATTGGAGCATACATTTCATCATAGTCTATTCCCTCTTGTTGATTATATCCCTTTGTAACAATTCCTGCTTTATTTCTTATAATGACTCCATTTTTATCACATTTGTTTCTGAAAACACATTTTACACAAATTAAAATTCTTTCTTTAGGTCCTTAAACCAAGGTATGGACTTGATTACTTTCAAATTAATTTATTTCATCTTTCATTGCATTAATACAATATTTATCACCTAAGGCTTAATTTGAAGTTTTAGGTTCAAATTGAGATAGAAAATAAATATGTTCTACTTTATTTCTCAAGGAATTTCTAGTACTTATGAGTTGATTTACATCATCAATGATAATACCACTGGGTTGATTCCTAAGAAACAATTGACTTGGGTTTTTTAAAACTAATTCATCAACATAAAATAGAAAGTCCTTTAGGGTAACTTTTTTAGAAACATTTTCTAGAATATTTCCCTTTTCAGAAGAGTTTTCAATAAAAGGTTGATAATTAGTTTGTGAAAACACATATGATGATATAGGTAAGGATTGTTTAAAAACAAATGGGTTAGTTTCATTAAACATAACATGCACTATTTTCTAAACAATTAAATAGTTTTTGTTAAAAACATTATAAACCTTATAAGTTGTGGAATAACCTAGAAATATCCCTTCTTCGGATTTTGGGGTGAATTTATGTAGATTGTATTTAGTAGTCAATATGAATACTTTGAATCCAAATACTCTAAAGTAAGAAGCATTAGGTTTTCGTCTATTCCACAATTCATAAGGTGTTTTATTATGAAAAGTTCTAGTTAAAACTCGATTTATAGTATACCATTCAGTACCAACTGCTTTGTGCCAGAAATACTTCGCATTTGAGTATTCACTCAACATGATCCTTGCAATTTCCTAGTGAATAAAATTTCTTATTTCTACAAAAACATTTTCCTATGAGTTTCTTGGAGATGAAAAGTTGTTAGTAATACCTTTATTACTATAAAAAGTTTCGAAATCTGAATTTTGAAATTGATCACCAGGATCACTAAGAATAGTTATTAGTAGTAGGTTTTTCTCATTTTTAACTTGGGCTCTAAATGTTTTGAAATAGAAAAAGGTTTTAGATTTATTTTATATAAAATAGACCCATGTAAATATACTGTAGTCATGAACTAAAACAAATACATAGTATTTTACTCCATTTCTTCCAGTTTGTGTGGGATCAAAAATGTCCATGTGCACTAAATATAATGAATTAGAAGTTATAACTTCATTGATTGATTTAACGCTTGTTTTTATGTTTCTTTACAAATGGACAACCATCACAAACTTTTGAAGAATCAAACATTAGATATGAAAGATCCTTAACAAGTCTTTTCTTTGAGAGTTTACCAAGGTTCAAAAGGTTACAGTGTCTTAAACTTCTATTCCATTACCAAGATTGTTCTCCCATTCCACTTAAGCAATGTAAGTCTTGTCTCATCGGTTCTTATAAGTAAATTTTGTATACATTATCATGCCTATGGATAGAGAGAATGAATTAATCCTTGGAATTTTAAACTAAACAATTATTATTCCTAAAATTCACAAGGTAACCATCATCACATAATTAACTTATGCATATAAAGTTGTGTTTATGACCTTTAACCAACAAAACATTTGTAATTAAAGCTTTTCTTAAAAGAACAATATTATCTACACAATGATCCTTCCCTGAGCATTATCTATGAAGGTCACTCTTACACATTGAATTTCAATAATATATTCAAATAAATATTTGTTTATAGTCATATTTAAAGAACAACCACTATCCATGTACCATATATTCTTGTTGTTGGTACACTTTTTGTTTTCCTAAAAAAGAAAAAATTAGTTTTTCGGAACCCAAACTTGTTTGGATATGGAAATGTTAAATAAAAGAACTATAGAAATCCAAATTTGTTTTGAAGAATGAGCATTATGAAATCCTAATGATTAAGTTTTATTAATAGAATAATTTTGCTCCCAATGTCTAGTACATTGACATTTGATACAGAATGGATTATTTAGAGGGAAAAAATTGTTATGAATAAAAAACAGTTTTGGATGAGTATAACCAATTCTAGAAAAATTCCATAGAGAATGAATTTGAGAATAAATTTTATCAAATTATTTCCTTCCAGTAGTGGAATTTGAAAAAAGTTTCTTAAGAGAAAATATTTCAAATTTTAGTATAATGACTAAATTATCATTCTAACAATAAATTGTTTTGGAATTGTTTTTTGTTTAAAAAACACTTTTATTGAAAACAATTATTTCAATGTCCTTAGAATATCTATCCTTCTCAGAATTTATAACCATAAGGTTCTTAGAAATATTCACAAAATAAATATTTTTCTTATCAAGATCTTTTGAAAGATCGAATATTTATTTTTTATGAATAGTTATTCAAGAGTTTTTTATCAATATTTTTTTGAATAGGGACTTTTCATTCTCAAGTTATTCTGAAAATATGAATACTTTATTAAAAGAAGTAAAATTTTCCTATTTAGAGGAAGATTATTCATCTAAAGAGTAATAAAAATCCACATTAGATTAATTACCATTTAAAGATACATTTATATGAGATTTTGCATGTTGTACCTTGTCCCTGAAATAATGATTTTCAATAGGCAATCAGACTATGAGTCATATATTCTTCTGACAAGAAGATTCATATTCTGATGATTCGTCTGATGAATCAACAACACTTTAACTCCAAGTATAATTTCATTTAAATACTGTGTTTTTATTAGACTTTTAATACTTTTTCTTGTTTCGTTCAGAAGGTTTATCCTTCCAGTCTTTTCTTTTGAGCAATGAACAATCTGGTCTAATGTGAGCTGCTCTCTTACATTCATAACATATTACTTTTGAGTCTTTATTGTCCTTTCTATGTTTCTTTTTGAACTTATATTGATATTATTTCTTTCCAATAATCTTGTTCATCCTTCAAGAAATATTAGATAATCTTTCTCTAAGTGATCACTTTCACTAGATTTTGATATAACAACAGCTTTCATAGCTTTAAATCTTGTCACCCTTTCTAGTGTCTTGGATTTAAATATAGTATTAAAAGATACAATTACATTACCATTATTTTTCTTGTTAAAATTAGAATCTCCTTTTATTCTTTTCTCTTCCTGGAGAAGAGTTCCAAATAACTCATCAAGAGTGATTTGAGTAACTTTCTTGTTTTCATCAATAGATATCCTTTTTTTCTTCCAACTCATTTGGAAATAATTTTATTTTCCACAAGTTCTTTATCATCAAGACCCTTTTAACCCATGGATTTAATACTTTTTATGATTTTCATAAATATTTATTTCACCTTACATACCAGTTCTCCTTAAGGGAAAATAAACCCATGATATTCATCTTGGAGCATGGACCTTCTTGTTTCTACAACTTTAGATGTACCAAAATGTGTGACTTCCAATTTCTTCTAGATAAAATTGGATTCTTCACATGATCATATCTGAATATATATATTCTTGGTCATGGAACACAAGAAATTATTGTGTACCTTGTAGTTTAATTGATATTTTTATTTCTCTTGGTTGGTGAAGGTTCTAACTTCCTTGTCTAGAATTTTGTAATCTACAGTCAGAATGACAAAGTTATCCACTCTATTATTAACAAAAATGACTTCATTCGACATCTCTAGAACTCATAATAATTCCCATCAAAAATAAGTGTTCTAGTTTGGTTTAGGTTGTCAATTGATCCAATATTCATTCATGTCATCTTCTCAAACAATACTTTTCCACTCCCCATGTTAGTGTAGTAAGTAATTATAAAAAAAATATTTCTAAAAAAATTAAAATTGTCTTACAGAAGGAAATAAAGAAAGTATTAAAAATTAGTGGAAACCACCTCTGGTACCAATTGTCAGATTTTAATATAGACCTATATGTATATTACATGGAACAATACAAGAGGGGGTTGGGGTGAATTGTATGTTTGGAAATGTTGTATTTAAACACTTAAGAAATAACTTTGTTTAAGAGGTCTTAAACTAATACAATTCATAACCAATACAAATGATCATACGGGTCTAGATTCCTATGGATATCATATGATGTAATACCACAAGTAAAGAAAAACAAAAGTATTTTAATTCAATATAATTATCAAAGTAATAAAAAAGTAAATGATTCAATTATACAATGTGTAGAATCTCTTAACACAATATGTAATGAAAGAATCGTAATTCAAATAATTGCAATAGTAAAAGAATATGAATAGAAATAAGAAAAAAAAGATAAACTTTATATTACAAATAGAAATGGAAATGTAAAGGTATTATAATTCTTTTATCGCAAAGAGTAGGGTATCCTTTCACCTAGGATAAATGGCTTGTCTTATCACCACCATGGTAATCCCTCGATACGATGATCGACACAACTATCTTTTTATCCCTAGAATCCCTGATTAAGAAGGTAATCAGAACCTATATCTTTCAAAAAATTGAAAATCCTCAATACTATGATCGGAAATACGTCTTCCTATACCCAGAATCCCTCGATCATTATCACAATGATCAGATGAACAAAGCAGAAAAAACCTTATAGAAATACAAGAACATGGAACAAGACATTAAATTCTTATATCTTTATGAATTTTGCACGAAGCAAGAGAGAAGTCGCAATACCTCTCTCTAGAACTTGATTGAATCAAAATTTAACTATTCTGGTATGAATGAACTCTTATTTATAGGCCTTAGGTTACAACGATCATATTTCTTCCAACAGTCATATTTCACCAAAAAATTTGGAGGGAATTGGACACCGGGAATTAAAATGGTCAGAAAAATAGAATACATGACATCATTTTGTTTAGTGTATTACTAACTCAACGACATTGTTTTAGTTATAAAATAGTATATGTAAAAGTATGAAACAATTAGTATAATAAACATGTAATCAATATTAAATTTAATACATGAAATTAACACATTACATGCATACAACTAATTATATGGTCACAATGCTTGTCATGATTATGATGGATATAATAGTTACGATAAAAAACACAGTTATGATGCTTTACATGAAAAAGATACATATCATGGTTGCAGTTTATATCATGGTTATGATGCACGATAGGATTACGATGTAAATTTTGGTTATGAATTATGGTGAAGATGAATATAATTATTACAATACATATCCTAGTTATGATTTATTTGATTACGATCCATATCCGGGTTATGATACACGTGATTACAATGCATGTCGTTATGATGCATGACAGGAATATGATACATGACCTGATTAAAATGCATGATTATGATACAATATTTAACTTGGTTACGATGCATGATTACGATACAATACTTAATATGTTTACGATGCATGTGGTAATGATACAATACATAACCTGGTTGTGATACACATTGTTATAATACAATACAGAACCTGGTTACGATACACATTGTTCCAATACAATACATAACCAAGTTACAATGCATGTGATTACGATTGTAAAAATAATATGGGATTACGATTGAAAACAAATAGAATATTATTCCAATGTAGATCAGAAACATGTGTGGTTACGATGGAAAGAAAAATATGTGATTATGATTGTAAAACAACATACCTAGTTACTTTGTAAAACAACATATCTGGTTACTTTGTAAAATAACATACATGATAAACAAGAAGTAATTTGGGATTTCCAAAAAAAAAAGAGCAATGGGAAAGTCAAAACATATTTTGACTCAACAATGTTGTTTTGACATTCCTATAATACATTGATGTTATTATATTATACCATGACTTAATGTTGATGAATATGATTCTCACCATTATTTTATGCCTCTTGACTTACATGTACTTCTTTACATTATGATAGTATTTAATTATTCCTTTATAGGACTCTATATATCACACCTTTCTTATGGACATCCTCATGTTATCCCATTCAGTATTAGAATATCAATGGATTCTAATGGAATGTTGTTGATTTTTAAATAATTTCATTGTATCGTTGTTTCATGTTATTATGACTTGTGTCTAATTACCCAAAGTCAACATGACTCTAAATATTTTTAGATTGTTTTATGTGTATCTTTATGTTATAAGTCATGAAATAAATTGTATAAAAGACACGGGTTGTCATATTAAAGGAATGGGGAGTGAACCTACTCCCCTACGGGTCTCTGTCCACTATGCGAAGATGGTTTTATCAATGAGTGTGACAATCCAGATGTAGCCAGCCCATAATTAAATGAATTATAGTAAATATTTCATCACATACATTCCAATGACCTTTTTGATTTAGAGCTTTAGATAATTAGGACACATAATTAACTAAAATATCCCAATCCTTTCTCATCAATGTGATGTCTTTCCCACTACATTTTGAATTATTCAATCTATATTAAGTATTTAATATCTTCCATAAATTATCCACACATGAAATTCTCCTAGAACTATCATGTGTAATAATTTTATTCATATTTTAGGGAAATGGAAAGATTATATTGGTGATCTCAGAAACTCGATAAGGGAAACATATACAAGAAGATATCATAGAATAAACAAGAGACGAATAATAGGTAAGGAAGTAAATGATAACCAAATGATGTTATATAACTGATCACACAAGATTAAAATAAATCCATGGATTACATAACAATATAAATAATCACATGGATAATAATAATTGGTTTCATAGTGATAGAATTCATATTTCCAGACTTGAAAATGACTTGTGTTAAAATATTACATACCATTAAGGTCGTGTGCCAAAAAATATAACTTCTATGAAGACTACAAAAAATACATATAAATAAATGGACATACATACAACAAATATCCAAAATAGTTTATCTCATGAAACCTATAGATATATCAAGGGGCTATTGGGGGCTCCAACCATCACTAATTAAGATTAATAAATTAATCATATGAAGGAATGAATAAACTATAAAATATATAAAAAAATCCTTCGTGATTAATAAACATCTATATTTAAATAGTATGTATACAAATTGTAAATATTTCTCCAATCTATAAGTAACATATATTTCAATATAACCATCTCTTAAACTAAAACCATATATAATAATGGTTATATGGTTAAGTCAATAATTTACCTAATAAATAAATAGAATTACTTGATCATAATCCATCTAGAGAAAGATGGAGGATATTATTATTTAAATAATATCATTGATAAAGCATAAAATATTTCAATAGAAATATATACATAGATGAAAACCCTATTTTGGAGTATTGAAAAAATTTATTTAAAGATATGAAATATGCATAACATTTTAAAAAATAATTAAAATATAATTTTTTTAAATAAAATAGAATAATATTTCCTTTTAAAGCCATGGAGTTGTAGAAAATAATTTTAGAAAAAGTAAAATTGGTATAATGAAGTGTTTATATGGAAAATGTTACAAAGAGGTTCATTTCACACATTGGGGAAAAAGACGCATATAGAAAGTAGTAAAAATTTATTTAAATAAATTAAAAGAATTTCAAGTGGTATAAATTGAATTTTATCAATTATTGAGTAATAGATAAGCATATTATCAAAAATAATTAAATTAATAATGACATGAAAAAGGGAGGTTCTTGGATGAAAATAAGAGATGAAGTCAATTTCTCTTATAAGAAAAATTTTAGATAAAATATGAGTCAAGTGGATATAATATTTTGAAAGGAAATGTAAAAACCCATGACTAACTGAAGATATTATGAGGGTTTCTAGAAAAAATACGAACTCCCAAGAAGGATTATATTTTAAAAACAATTTTAATTTGAAAATATGATTGGAAATGAAATCCTTATAGACTGAGAAAGTTTTTAATCAAAACCCATTTAAAGAGAGAGAATGTTATTGACCTTTAAATAACATTAATAAAATATAATTCATGATATAATATATCAAATGTAATTTTTATATACCATAATAGAAAAAACCTTGTTTGTAAAATCAAACATGTCCCATGGGTTTGAAAATGATGAAAAAAACCATTACAACCTTGTTATCCTTTGAATCGAATTGCATTTAAATTAAGAACACAATATAGAATATAAAACCTAATTAATTATATAAATATGGTAAAATAAATCCATTAGGAATTAATCACACTATATAAAATATATCATGGTGCAAAATATGAAATATGTATCAAGAAATTAAATTTGAGGCAATGAACGCCTTACCTTAATTTCTAACTTCCATTAAAGCTCTTAAATCTCATATATAAAAAAATATATTAATCACCTATTTATTAACCATATTAGAATCTATAACTTTTTTATAAACCTCATTTATAATTATTATCTATATTTATGTTAGTTATTTATTATCCATTTTTTGATATTGGGTGAGATTAATCTTGATCTTTTGGAACTAGTTTCTTAATAGTGGTGTTATTCTTCATTATTATCCAAAATTTCTTCATTAATGGAGCATAAAAGTTATGATAATTGATTACTTATAATTATATATAAAGTTATAATTTCATTATATGGTTGTTTTGGTTATGTTCCTTAAATATGACATTAGCAATGAGCATGTTTTGGAGATTTTTAACAAAAGAACGTGAGTATCTTAATTAATGGGTTTAATATTATTGTTTCAATTATAGAACCATAGTAAAGTAATTATTTAATTATTTATATCATATATTATCTATAATTAAGTTCTCATACTCATCCATGATATTATTTTATAGTATTAGTCAAGTAGGAGGATAGACCGACCCAAACATGAACATATCGTAATTAATGGATGATTATGAAGTGATCAAGTTGTAATATAATTATTATTGATGCATATTGTTTTTTATTTTTTATTAAATTTATAAATTAAAATTAATATAATTATAATAATATTTAATGGATATGAATCTATTGAATAGTATGAATATATTTTTTTCCTCTTAGTGTATTAATTTTAGATAGTTAAATTTACAATGATCATTGGTTTCTCATATTATTAGTAATATGTCTAGTTTTTCCTATTATAAAATTAATAATTTCAGGAAAATATTATTTATCCATTAAACCCATTCTCATATACTTCAATGAAAGGTGGTGAAGGAAAATTAAACATGATTTTTATGGAGGCGGTAGTCCACACATACACATGAATATCATTTTCAATTCCCTTAAGGGAAAATGGAAAGGAGGTTAATGATAATAAAAAAATTTAAAAATTATGTATACTATAAATACTATAGTCATCATATAATATTAAAAACATAATTCAATGGAAAAAATATAAAATAAACAACAATAGGGAAAAGATAATACAAACGCTAGTAACTTTGATTTTTCCTTGGGGGATTCCTTAGAGAGGAAGGGATTAAGAGAAAATATTATGATTAGAAACTTAATAAAATGAAATAGGATTATAGAGGAAGGGAAAATTGGAATATTTTCTAGAGGAAACCAAAATTTGGGAGTGTTTAGGAAAGGGTGGAGAGAGGCCCTTTTTATAAGTGGTGAGAATGAAATTTTTGTATAATTTTCATCTTAATACAAAGAGAGAATATCTTTCACATGTCATGAAGAAAAAAACGAGAACAATGAATTTGATATTTTTTTTCAATAAAAACCTCATCCACTCAATCAGAAAAATGTTTTTAACAAGTTACTTTTACATCTTTGCTTATCCCTTTTTACCCTTTTGGATTTTATCATGACAAAATTTTTATCTATGTAATTCATTTTTATGACTAAAAATAAAATGGTACTTATTAAATGAAATGTACATTACAAATACAATTTTGAAATAAATTTTATTAGATTTACTTTTAAAAAGTGATAATACTTTTTTTAAATAATAAATATATAATGTAATAATAATTGTTTTAGAGAACCGTGTAACTTAAGTTTTAAAATATCAAACATAGGTTGGTAAACATAAATAAATTAGTATGAATATTAAATATATCAAATAAAATAAATATTTTTTCTAAAAAACTATTTCATAAATTTCCAATTTATACTTATATAATAATAATTTAATACAATACATAGTATTTTTAAAAATTTATTTTGTAATATCTACATAAAAATAAATATTTTCAACAAAATCAAAAAAAAAATCTTATGATAATTTTGTCATGAAGAAAATATAAATTAATTATATTTTTTAAAATTCATGTTCTAAAATTTATTAATTTAACCTTTAAATAAAATTATCAATTTTAATGAAAAAACATTTTTATTGGAATTTTTTTAAAATACTAGTTGTTATTATTATTAATTTCTATATAAAATTAATAAAAATATTAAATAATAAATAAATAATATACTTTATTAACATCATAATTTAATAATATACTTATTTTTTTATTAAAATGTATAGTATATAAATTATAAATTTTAGTAAAATAGATTTTTAAGCACTAAATAAACTAAGTAAATTTTTCTAAAAAGACCTTTATATTTGTTTATATATATTTTTATTAATTCAGTTAATCCAATTAATACAATATAATTTTATATTTCGGTCATAAATATCATATTTTTATCTCAATAAATTATATTTTTATTTTATTTTCATTTGGTGTTTAATGTAAAACAACATCTTAAAAAATATTTATTTAAGAAAAATACATTGTGAAATATCTTGTCATTATATCCCCCAAAAATAAATTACATCCTTAAATTTTCAATTATTCATAACTAATGAAATAGTTAAGAGTTTCTATAAGATCTAAATGAATTAGGATTAAATTTTTAATGAGGTTTTATTCTCAAAATCCTTGGTATAACTAATGAAATCATCTTTTTTTCATAATAGGAATATAACTAGTGTTGAGTTTTTATCTAACCATTTGTGCTAAATACCCCAATATAGTGGGATAAATAATTCATAGAGAGTTTATAGTCAGTATTGTATTTCTAGATGATCATGGGTTTATTTTTAAATGTGATTTCCTTATCTAGGATATTATTATGGGACTTATGTAGAGAGATCCAACCCATTTCTAAAATCACATTAAATTAATCTAAAGGATGGATAATAAGATTTTCATACGGCATATTTCCATAAAATTCAACATGGAATGAAATAACTATATAACTAGTTTTTTTATTTGTTAATAAAATAATCAGGGTGGCGATTAAATGCTCTTAGAAAACTTCATAGATAAACTAGATTATCTAGAGTCAAATTTCAAAAAGACGCATGTAACACTAGAGTAGAGGATATGTGATCCTTAATATTTATGATCCACTTCAGTGATACTAATCACATTGCTTTTTTTCACATTCCCTTAGTCTAGGAATGTTTTATGTATATTACCCTATGTAGTATAGGGTTACGAAACTAATTAAAATATTTACAAAACTACTAAAATTTGTAACATTGATGTTTAGATGGTATATTTGTTGGATATTTTATACCTTACATTGTATTGGATGACTTATTTATCTCTATTTGGAAATTTTGATCTTGATGGCCAATCCCTTTATAATTAAAACATTTTATTGTTCAGTTGAAACATTACATTAGGTGATTCTTCCCAAATTATAAACATATAGTAGATTTAATATTCTTTCCATCATCGTTGTCACCCAAAATTATTAGAGACTCCATACTTATCTTCTTTGTTTTTTTTGGAATTCAACTATGTTTGTGTTTTTATTCATAATTCTCGATAACTAGTTTAATATAACCACAAGTTTTCTTACTTCAATTCTTATCCCCTTAGGGTTATCATTGGGAAAATATTCCCATTTTTCATGGAATAAATTATTAACTTATTTCTATTCAGATTCAACCATTTCTGAAATAAAAACTAGTTAAGATGAGTGATGAACAATTAACACCATAAGAGAACTATTCAAAGATATTTACTTGAAAAATTCAAACGAAAAATGCATTACATTTTCAAATTATGACATCATGTTTCTGTTCAAATAAAATCACTCATAGTTCAATGTAGTTTTCTTTCGGTTGGGTTCTCTCATATTCCTTATCCTAATTTATTAAAATAATAAATCATTCAAATTGGCTTCCATAGATAATATAATTAAACAAAACATATTTTGTGGGAATTTACATTCAGTTGTGTAGTATTAGGCCTACTCATTGTGCACTATAGTGAAGACTTATTTGATAATAAACTTTATATTTTTAGGGTGATTACCCCTATGTGTCTGTGTTCTACACATACATCCCCATTTCAGTATTTATAAAGGGATGTAATTTCTATATGAACCACATAATCTTTACTTTACAAAAACATTGTGATGTTATCCTATACATAAACTTACCCCCTTAAACTTATCGCTAAATTTCTATTATCCTAATTCCTAAAATATTCAATATTACTTTAATTAAGATAAAGTATTATCTATACCTTTTAATGTAAGATCAACATTAACTTATCACACCTTGGTGAAATTTATTACCTCAACTGATAACATCATAATATCTAAAGTTATATAAACCCTTCTATGATGCCAACTATGAAAACTCGGATGTAACCATACCATAATTACCTAAATTATAAAAAATATTTCCTTACATAAATTCCCATGAACTTTTAGGTATAGATCTTTAGATAATTATGACATATCATTAACTAATATAGCCCATATATTTGTTTTAAGATGGACATTATTTCCACTACATTGGGAAATACTTAATCCTTAATTAGTCTTCAACATCTCCCATAAATTCTCAATGCATGATATTATTCTTGACCTATCAAGTGTAATACGTTTCATCATAACTGGGGGAAATATAAATATATTAATGTTCAGATCAAACACTCAATAAGGGAAATAATATACCAGAAGCTATAATTTTATAAAAAAGTCATGAATAATATGACAGGAAGTAAATGATAATAAAATAATTCTATATAACTAATCACATGTTCTTGAAATAAATCAGTTTATAACATTAAAATATAAATAATCACATGAATAATAATAACTAATTTCATATTGATAAAATATATAATCTTAGACTTTTTAATGCCTTGTACCAACACATTACATACTATCAAGGATTTGTGCCAATACATCTACTTTATATCAAAATCCCGAATAAGAAAACTAAATAAATGGGTAGGAATACACAAAATACCCAAAATATTTTATCCCATGAGACCTATTAGTAAGTCAAGGGGAAATTGTGGGCCCCACCATTCACTAATTAATTACAATGCATTAATTATTTAAAGGAATGAATAAACTATAAAATAAATAACTAACATAAATTTTTAGATAATAAACATCTATATTAAAATGATAAGTATACGTATTGTTATTATTTCCCCAATCAATAAATAGAATATATCTCTATATAAGCATCCATAAAACTAAAACAATATCGAGTCATGGGTATAAAGTTATATCAATAATTTTATAAATCAATAAATATAATTATGTGATCATAAAATACCTAGATAAAGAATTTGTATGGTATTATCTGAATAATATCCTCGACCAATCTAAAAATATGTCAAAATATGCAGACATAATTGTAAATGATTTTTAGGAGCATTTGGAAAATTGATTTGGAATTAAGAAGTAACCTTGGCCTTTTAAATAAATTTACTAATATATAAATATTTTATAAATCAAGTAGAAAAATATTACCTTTTAGAATCCATAAAAATCTATAAATTAATTTTCATTGAAAATGGAAAAAACATAGAAAGATGTATTCACTCCAATTTTTTTTAAAGCGATTCTTCTTAGACTTTGATGAAAATGACTAATATGAAAAAATGTTAAATATTTATTTTGAACTTTTTGATGAAGGAAAAGTAGTATAAAATGAACTTGATCAATTATATAGGCATAAAGAAGGAAATTCACAATATCATCCAATGAATATGGACAAAGAAAAGGGAGTTCCGTGACTAAAAAGAAGAAAATTGGCCAATTTTACTTATAAGAAACAATTCAGTTAAAATATAATTCAATGGGAAATGAAATTTTTAAAGGGAATTAAAAACTACATGAATAACCAAAGAAAATGGTGAGGTATTTTAAAAATAATAAAAATTCCCTATAAGGATTAAATTTCAAAAACAAACATTATTTGATGACTAGATTGGCAATGAAACCCGTAAGACTTGAGTAACACTTTAATCAAAATCCATTAAAATAAAGGGATTTAAATTGAACTTAAAACACTATGAATAAAATATAATTCATTAAATAACATCTAAAAGGGGTAGTTTATACACCATAATAAAGAAAACATGGTGCATAAAATCTCACATATATCATGGATTCAAAAATTAGACAAATAAACACTTACAACCTTTGTATTCTTTGAATCAAAGGACATTTAAAGAAATAAAATGATATGGATCATGAAACCAAATGAATTAAATTAATATGGTGAAATATATACACTATTTATTAATCAAATTGTATCAAATATATCATGGTGCACAATATGAAATATGTCTAGAAAACTTATTTTTAAGTTAAAGAACATATTACATTAACTCTTAACATACACTAAATCACTTCAATCTCATGTATAAAAAATAAATATATTAATAAACTAATTAATAACCTCATAAATATCTATAAATTTTTATAAAGTTCACTTATAATTAATCTCTACATTTATATAATTTACTTATTATCTAATTTCGATACCGGGTGTGAGCAATATTGATTATTTTGAACTAGTTTCATTATTGCAGGGTTTGTATTATTTCATATCCCAATTTTCATCATTCCCAGATAATAAAATGTACTATATTTGATTATTTATAATTATTTATAATGTCTTAATTTCATTATATGGTATTTATGGTTATGATATTTAATGATAAAATTGATGATGAGCATGCTTTGGTGATTTTTAATGAATGGATGTGGGTATCTTAATTAATGGGTTTAATATTAATATTAACAATATAGAACCAAAATAAAATAATTATTTTCTTATTTATATAATATATTGTTATTAATTATGTTCTCATAGTCTATAATGACATTATTTTATTTCATTTTTCAAGTATGTGGTTAGACCGACCCAAAAATAAACATAACGTAATTAAAGGAATATTGTGATGTGATTTAGTTGAAATATAATTATTCCATATTCATAATGATGTTTTTTAGGTTTTATTAAATTTAAAAATAATAATTTAAAATAATTATAATAGTTAATGGATAAGAAACTATTATATAGTATGAAAGATAGTTTTTCCTCTTATTATGCACTTTTTAGATGGTTGAATTTACAATGATCATTGTTTTCTCATATTATTATAGGTTTTATAATTTTTCCAATCAGAAACATAATAATTTTATAAAGATATTATTTATTCATTAAACCCATCACTATTAGCATATATTAAATGTGGTGATGGAAAATCGAACATGATGCTTTTTGGAGGTGGTGGTCCACACATATGCAAGAATGTCATTTCCTTTTCCTTAAGAGATTAAAGAAAATTAGTTGATGGTTATTACCAAAATATAACTAACATAGTTATACCATAAATATTTAATTCATATTATAATATTTAGAAAAATATTTTTTTGGTAAATATAAAAAATAAACAATGTTAGAGAAAAGTAAGTACTTATCTTGAGAACATGGAGCTTCCCTTATAAAATTCCACGAAAAGGGAGGAATTTGTAAAAAATATTGTGTCTACAAGATTAATGTAGTGAAATTTTATTATAGTGGATGGAAAAATGGTAAATATTCATGTGAAAACCAAATTGTGTGAGTGTTATTGAATGGGTGGTTATAGGTCCATTTTATAATTTATGAGAATGTAATTTTTGTAAATATCTCTTCTTAATATAAAGAGAGCACATGTTTCACATGTCCATAAGAATCCAAAATTGAAAATAATTGAGTGTATATTGGTTTTGGTATATCAAAATTTAAATATAAATAAATAAAAAACCTTTTTTTACATGTTATGCATTTTACCACTTTGGTTAAACATTTTTACCCTTTTGGATTTTACCATAATAACTAGTTTATACATAAGTAATTTATTTCTTTTATAAAAATAAAATGTGTGTTATTAAATAATATAAAACTTATAATTCCAAATTTTATTTTCATTTTATTTTATTCACTTTAAAAATTTGTTAAAAATTTATTTTAAAATAATAAAATTATAATGTATTAATTTTTTTTGAGAATAGTGTAAATGAAGTTCTAAAATATCAAAAAAAGTTTTGAAAATAATATATTTATTTTTAAAATTAAAATACATATTATAAAAGAAAAAAATTTCTGGAAATTTTTTTAAAAAATTTATAGCTCTACTTATAAACTAATAATGACTTGAAAGTCATGGTATTTGTTAAAATGATATTTTTCAATATTCACCTAAAAAGAATTATTTTCAAAAAAAACCCAAAAATATATCCGAAGATAATATTGTAATTATTAATCTAAAAGTAATTTAAAATTTTTAAAATTCATGTTATAAAATATATTAATTTAACATTTAAATAATGTTTTAAAATATAATGAAAAACTGTTTTATTAGAAAATAGAATTTTAAAATACTAGATGTTCTTTTTCATAATTTCTCTATAGCACTAAAAGAACAAGAATTAATTGATCAATATTATATTTTATTAACATCACCATTTAAGAATATAATTAATTTTATTTAATAAAATGTACAATGCATAAAAAATACAACTTATTAAAATAGATTGTTGATCAGAAAATGAACGAAGTGAATTTATATAAATGAACTTTATATATATATATATCATAATTCATTTACTCATATTCATACCTCCTTATTAGATGGCTAGGTATTGATGATCATATTATTATCTATATAAAGTATATCATTGGTTTTTATTAGTTCATAGTTTATTATTGAACAAGATATTGATATATTATTTATTTAAGGAAAACAGATCGTGAAAATTTTGGTTGTTACACTCTCACCCCCTTAATAAATTAAGTTCTTGAAATTTTAATTATTCCTAACTAATTAATTTTATAATGTACTTCATAAGATAGATATGACTCTATATTTTTTTAATGAGGTTTCATCCTCACTATCCTAGGTATGACAAGTGAAATCATATTTTTTCTCATAATATGAATATGAATAGTGTTGATTTTTTTCTATAACCATTTTTTAAATACACTGATATAATGAGAATAATTTTTCATAGATATTTTATAGTCAGTTTTTTATATAAAATAATAGGTTAATTTTTAAATGTGACATTCATATCTTGGAAATTATCATTTCCTATATGTAGACATGTCCAAACCATTTTAAAAAATCATACGAAATTCATCTAAGGGGAGGATAATAATAATTTCACAAGGAAAGTTTCTATAAACATCAACTTGGAATGTAATAATCATACAACTAGAATGTTTATTAGATAATTATATCATAATAATTTTTATTTAATGTTCTTATAAAGCATTCTAAATATACAAGGGTGTTTAGAATCAAATTCCAAAAATATGTCCAAAACTATTGAGTGGAGGATAAATTGAACTTAATCACTATGATCCACTTTAGTGATAGTAATAACATAAGTTTTTCCTTGTTCCCTTTTTCTAGGAGGTCTCTGATACATATTACACTAGGTAGTCTAGAGTTAGGGAACCAATTTTTATAATGCTAAAACTCCTTATATATGAATCATTGAAGTGTGGAAGTTATATTTTTTGGGACATTTATACCTTACATTGTATTGGATAATCTCTTTATATCTCTTTGAAAATTTTGAGCATGGTGGATAATACTTCCACACTTGAAAAATTTTCTTGTTCCATTAATACATTCCCTTGATTTCTTCTTCCCACATTTTTGACACATAAGAAATTGAGCAGTCTTTACTTCATCATCTTTATCGCCTGAACTTCTATGAGATTATATCATTCTCTTCTTTGGATTATTTTGGAATTAAACTATAATCTTTTTCTAATCATAATTCTTCATAGCTAGTTCATTATACACATAAGGCTTTTCAATTTAGTTCTTATCCTTTTAGGTTTATATTTAGGTAAATTTACATATTGTACATGACATATATTGTTAACATGGATGTTTCAGGATTTAAACATTGCTAAAGAAACTGTAGTTAAGATGAGTGATGAAAAATTAACACCACAATAAAACTATTGTAAGATAAGTACTTGAAAAATTTAACATATAAATATCTTACTCTTTAAAATTATTAAATTATCTTTCAATTGAACCTAAATAACTATATGTTCAATCTAGGTTTCCTTAGGATGGGTTATCTCATATTAATTAATCTAATTCCTTAAAATAACAAATCCTTCATTATTGATTATAGAGAGAATGTTATTAACAAAATCGTATACTCTGGGAGTGTCTGTTCAAAGGTATATTCTTAGGCCCACTCATTATATACTATAGTGTAGATTGATTTGATACTCAACTAGCCTTTTTGGGGTTTTAACCCTAGGTGAATTTATTCCACAACCGCATCCACTTTCCAATATCCAGAAAGGGACGCATTTTCTAGGAGAACCATAAAATCTCTAATTTATCAAAATTTCAAGATATTTTCATACACCTGGATGTATACCTAAGAATAATTCTTAATGTTCTCTTATCCCAATATTTAAAATATTCTATATTACCTAATATTACATCATCAACTAATAAAATCCTAATATTCAAGTTATATAAACCCTAATATGATACCAATTCTGAAAACCCAAACATAAACATCTAATAATTAAATTAATCATAGAAAATTTCCCATTAACTTCATTTCCATGACCATTTAGATTTTATGATTTAGATAATTAGGTCACATAATTAATGAATATATCTTTTTTTATTTCATATCAAATGGATATTTTCCCAAAAAATAGGAATTGATTAATCTATAATAAGTCTTCAACATCTCTTATAAATTCTGTACATATGATACTCTTCTAAAAAAATCATGTATAATAATTTTCTTCAGAACTAGGGGAAATAGAAAAATAAGAAGTGTTAGATAAATAACTCAGTGAGGGAAATAATATACAATAATATTTCATAAAATAAACAAGGCATCATGAATAATATTACCGGATATAAATGAGAATAAATGATTCCATATAACTGATCAAAAAAGCATAAAATATATCCATGGATGATATAACAATATAAATAATCATATGGATAATAATAACTAGTTTTTTAGTGACAAAATGAATACTGATAGAGTTTTGATGGACTTGTTCCAAGAAATTACATACCATTAAGGCTTTTTTCCAAGACATATACTTTCTATTAAGACCAAAATGAAGACATCTAAATTAATGGGAATTCATACACCAAATACTCAATCTACATTGTCTTATGAGACCTATCAATGTATCTAGGGGCTATTTTGGGCCCCACCCATATCTAATTAAGTCAAATGAATTCACCATATGATATAATAAATAAACTACACAATAAAAAATAAAAATACCTAAGTAATCAATAAACATCCATATTGAAATGAAAATCATACATATTTTCAATATTTGCCCAATTAATAAATGTAATAACTCTCTATGTAAGCATCACTCAAACCAACTCTGTATAGACTAATGGGTAGATAGTTAAGTCAATAATTTCCCAAAATAAATAAAAATAATAAAAATATCATAACATATCATAATAAATAATGTGTATGGTATTATTTTTATTAATATACGTGATTATGTATGAAATATTTTAAAATATGTGGTCATAAATGAGAAAATTTTTAAGAGAAATAGGAAAACTGCATTGGAAATAAAAAATAACCATAACCTATTGATAACATTTTTTAAAATAAAAATATTTTATAGATCTTGGAGAATATTATTTACATTTATAAACCATGAAAATATAGATATGAAGTTTCATATAAAAAGGAAAATGGTGTGAATATGTGTTTACATAGAAAATGTTAAAAAGAGAATCTTTTTACACTTTGATGAAAATGACCCATTCAAAAAATGTTAAAAATTTATTTAAAACATTTAATGAATGTAAATTAGTATAAATGTCTATAATAAATAATTTATGCTTAGATAAAGAAATTGAAAAAAATAATCGAATGAATATTGACTTGAAAGAGGGAGTTTCCCGGCCGAAAGGAAGAGGCAAGGTTGGTTTCCATTACATGAAACACTTTTGGTAAATTTTGAGTTAATGATAGATAAATTTTTAGGGGACATGTAAAACCCCATGAATGACAAAATAAAATTATGAAGTGTCTTAAAAATAATAAATATTATCTAGAGGGATTGTGTTCTAAAATAAATCTTTGTTTAATGATAAGACCAGTAAAGAAACCCTTATTGTTTGAGTAACATTTTAATCAAAACTTATTAAAGAGAGATATTGAAATTGAACTTAAATGCCCATGAATAATAGATAAATCATGATATAACATCTTAAATGGGAATTGTACATACCATAATAAAGAAAATATTCATAAAATCAAACATGTCTTATGAATTTGAAAATGATATAAAGAAAACATTACGACCTTTGTATCCATTGAATCGAAGGACATTGAAGAAAAAAATGATATAACTCTTCAAACCCCATGAATTACCTAAATATAGTAAAATATATCCATTTATAATTAATAAAAAAATATTAATGATGTCATGGTAAATGATATGAAATAAGTCTCAGGGAATTAAATTTTACACAAAGAACTACTTAACAAAATTTTTGACTTTCACTAAAGTGTTTAAATCTATTGTATAAAAAAATAACAATCCTAATCACATATTTTATAAAATTTTTCATCTAAATATAAAATTTTATAAAATTAATTTATACTTATTATCTATATCTATATTAGTTTTTTATTATATATTTTCAATATCAAGTGTGATTAATCTCAATCATTTTGAACTAGTTTCATAATATAAGTGTTGGTCTTTATTCTTCTTAGCAATGACCACGCTTCAATGTTTTTAACAAATACATATATTTATACTAATTAATGGGTTTAATATTTATTTTCCCATTGGAGAACCAAAATTAATCAATATTTACTTATTTATATAATATATTATAAGTGACTAAGTTCTCATAGTCATCCATGATATTGTATTATATCATTATTCAGGTAGATGGTTAGACTGAATCAAACACGAATATACCATAATTAATAGAATATTATGAAGTATTTACTTGTAATATAATTATTATAGAGGAATAATGATATTTTTTATATTTTATAAATGTTTTAAATCATAATTTATTATAATTATGAAAATAGGTAATGGATACAAAACTATTATGTAGTATAAAGAAAATATTTTCCCTCTTAGAATGCTCATTTTAGACATTTGAGTTTACAATGATTTTTTGTTTCTAATATTACTAATAGATCCTAAAAAATTTCCTAATGATGACTTAATAAATTAATAAAAAACATATTTTATATTAAAACTATTCTAATGACCATCCATGAAAGGAAGTGAAGTAAAAGGAAACCAATACATTCAGGGAGGAGGTAGTATCCACATACACATGAATTCCCTTTTAGTTATCCTTAAAGGAAAAAGGAAAAATGTGGTTAAATTTTATTACAGAAATATAACAAAGTTAGATATAATTTAAATATTGATTTTTTCTTATAATATTTTGAAAAATATGTGAAATTGAAATATAGAAAATAAAAATTGTTAAAGAAAATTTTGAACTTATATTGAGAGCTTTGAGCTTCCATGGAGGATGCCTTGGAAAGGGATGACTTGAACCAAAATATTGTATCTAAAATATTAATATAGTGAAATAGGATTATAGTTGAATAAATAAGGTATAGTTTCATGAGGAAACCAAAATTAGGAATTGGTATTGAAGGGGTGGTTTGAGGCCCCATTTATAAGGGGTGATAATTACATTAATATGAATATTTCATCATAATATTAAGATATCACTTGTCTCACATGTAAAGAAGACAAAAAAAATGGACAATAATGGTTTAGAGAAATTTTTTGGTCAAACCAGTCAATATAAAAAAATTATAAACATGTTTTTAACTTGTTAGGCCTTAATGGTGGTTTGAGGCCCCTTTTAAAAATGGAAAATAATGGGTTAACACAATTTTATTAACCCTTTTTACCCTTTTGGATTTTACAACAACAACTTGTTTTTACCTATGTAATTAAATTTTTATGCCTAAAAATAAAATAGACCTTATTACATAATATGTAAATTCTAATTCCAAATTTAAAATACATTTTATTATATTATTTTTATGAAAGTTATGTAGATTAATTTTAAAATAATAAATTTATAATGTATTAGAAACTATTTTAGAGAATAATATAACTTATGTTAGAAAATATTATAAATTTATTTGTAAACTAAAATACATATTTTTTAAATTTAAAATATATCTTATAAAATAATTTTTCCCTAAAAAATGATTTTATAAATTTCCATGTTATACATATTTTTTCTAATAATTCCATAAAAGTCATAGTATCTATAAAAATTATATTTTCCATTATTCAACAAAAATATACTTTTTTTAGAAAAAATAATAAAATATACTAAGATAATATTATAGTGAAAATCATCCCAAAATTTTTTCTTAAGCCCTTGGAATTTATTTTTGACCTTTGGTGTATTAGATATTTCATATAAGGTTAGTGGAATGTTATATCTTCTTAATATAATGGGTTGTTGTAGGATGTTACAAATGGTATTAGTCATGGCTGGTATATATATTTCTTGGGATGGTAACAATGATATATTATTGTGGGAAATTGAAATGCATGTCGTAAAAAGATGTAGTTAAACATTTTTTTCAAAAATTCATGTTACTACGGTGTTTGGGTAAAAAGGTGTTCTATGAAAATTCTATGGATGTCTTCATCAAATCATAATGGGGTTATAAAATGAGTATTGCATATCATGCATTGTTAGTGAGACTTCCCACTATGACTGAATTTTTATAGTTTGAGGATTTATAAAAATGATAAAAGTGGTAAATTGTTGAAAAGAATTGTTATTACTATTTTTGGGGTAATTTGGGGAATTTTTTAATCGGGAGGTTTCTAGTTTTGTGGCAATTAATGGATTTTTGTTTTGGTTATAGAAAATGGAACAAGGTAGAAATCATATTTATTAAAAAGAATCTAAAAATGAGGTTTCACCTTAGCCATAGGTGAATCAGAAACTGGTCCAAAATATAGTTTATGATTTTCAAGTCATATAAAATGGAAATAGAAAAGACAAATCTTGTTAAGTAAACCACTTGGATTAGTTTTATAAATATAATTCCCCCTTCTTTCAGGGGTATTTTGAGACTGAAATAGTAGAGGTGTGGATAAATCAAATGAACCAAAATTTAAAATTCTTGGCCACACTGGCTGAGTTGAAATTCAAGTTATTAACATGTATTATATAATATCATGCATTTCAATGGTGGGATTTATCTTTTCAAGATAATTTAAACCAAGGAATTATATGTGAATATTTTGGGTAATTTTTTATCAAAATATTATACCCTCACAAATTTAGAATTCAAGGAAAAAATGATTTATTAAGTTTGAAATAATAGAATATATACCTTATAGAGTATGAAACTATGTTTATAAATTTAATCTTCTTTTCCCTGAAAGATATTTTTAGTTTTTCCTTGAAGTAACACATCACTGAGTATTGGCTATGACAAGATATTCTCTATAAAATATTTATTCAGTGTATTAATGACTATACAAAAATAGTAAATATAAAAATGGTTGATGAAAGTGATATTTCTAGAAATACAGCTTGCGGGAGTATTCTTATCCCCATAAGAATAGATGGGAACTCAAGAACTATGAATAAGTAGAAGAGGGACACACTTTGAAGGTGGTGGAGTGTCTCAGAATCATACCTCAAGGTTGGTTAACTTCCCTCCTCGATCCAACATAAATCCTGGCTTTTTCCATTGTGGATCTACTTCCCATGAGAAATGATAGTGTACAACACCACCTATAGAAATTCATAACTATAATCAAATGTAAATTCTTCTAAGTAATTTTTATAACTCTCCAAAGTTTAATCCATAATACGCATCTCATGTTTCTTAGACATACTATGCTTCGACAAGGGAATCTCATTAGAATAATTCACATCCTAAAACATGAGCTGGACAAGGTGATTCTTGGAACACCATGACACTTCAGGTTATGCAGTCTCAAGAATGAGTTCAGAATCATGTAGGAGATACTATTAATATTTATGGTGATGAGAAGATGTTCATGGATGATCAATATGGTCCTTCAATGTTGTGTGGTATGATTGTTTTGAATTATACCTCTATACAAGATTTGTTTTATATGGGTTCATCCCACCACTTTATTACTTCTTGTCTAGTTGATCATATTGGTATACATGTGGAGATTATTACTTCTATATTAAAATTTTCAAACACCTATGGGATAATGAGAGTGTTGATCCATTAGGTGTGTAGTGTGTTCGATAACAATCTATGTGGTTGATGTTGTTTGGGATTTATCATTTCTAGAAATAGATATCTATGACCATATTTTGGTAATGCATTTGATGATATTGTTCAAGGATAACATCGATTGTTATGGTCGATAAGTTATTTTAACATATTATGATAGTTTTATGTGTCTCTTTAAAGTATATTGGGATATAAATTCAAGAATAACATGGCCTTTTGGTACCATTGGTTAGGAAAATCTCATATCAGTCAGAAGTGATTACTTTGGAATCCAATGATGAGATCATGCATATAGATTTTCCAACCATCATTGATAGATTTCCTGATTTTTTCTTAATAATTTCTCTAGGTTCCCACTTGAAAGATAAGTGGAATTTTTTATTGATCTGCTACCAAGTTCCAATATTATTTTACTTATATCTTATAGTATGGAATTTATAGAATTTTAGGAATTTAAAGTCTAGTTGGAGGAGTTGGAACGAAAATAGTTTGTTTGACTAAGCATGTACCCATGAGAATCATTGATTATTTTTGTAAATAAGGTGGATGGAACTCTTATACTTTTTTTTGAATTATTGTAATATCAACCAAGTTATTATAAATAATTGGTATTCACTTCCAAAAATCAATGGTTCATTTGATCAATTGAGGGGAGCCTAGTGGTTTTCTAAAATTGACATATGATTTGGATATCATCAACTATGAGTTAAGAAGTAGGATAGTCGATAAAATTGATGAGTAGATATGGCCATTATGAATATGTGGTTATTCCCATTTTTATTACAAATGCATCAATAGTTATTATAGAATTGAGTAATCAAATATTTTAGAGGTACCATTATTCATTTATGGTGGTGTTCATTGATGATATTCTAGTTTATTCTAGGAATAAGGATGACCATGAGCAATAATTGGATATAGTTTTGGGTTTCTTATCGGAACATAACCTTTATAAAAATCTTTCTATGTGTTATTTATGGATATAAGATGTATGTTTCCTTGGTCTTTTCATTTTTGTAAAATGGGTTTTTGTAGATCTGAAAAAGATAAAAAAAATTCTATCTTAAAAACCACCGAAGAATTTCTTTGAGATGCGTAGTTTCCATGGATTCACAGAATATTATAGATGTTTTATTTTTATTTTTATCATATTTCTTTTCCAATTGTAGATTTTACTAGGAAAGGTGTTCCTTTCCAATATAATGATAAGTTACATAAATCTTTCTAATGGAATAAGGTTCATCTTACATTAGTACATATCCTTATGTTTCAAGAGGTTGGATAAGGGTATGTCATCTAATTTGATGCATTGAGATACAATTTGGGTTGTGTTCTTTTGTAAGGAGATCATATTGTTTCTTATAGTTCACAATAATTATTAGTGCATGAGAAAAAGTACCCAACACATGATTTGTAATTGGATGTAGTAGTTAATTCCATGAAGACATGGATAATTATCCTTTTTGTGAGAAATTTATGGTTTCCACTTATTCAAAGATCATGAAACAAATTTTATCACAAATATATGAAAATTTAATAAAACACATATGGATGGAATATTTAAATATTTTTTACTTTGACTTGATGTGTATAGTAGGAAAATGAAACTTTGTAGTGAATTAATTGAGTATAAATTAATACTATAATTTATCTAAAAAGTATTCAAATGAATAAAAAAAATGTTGGTTATAGCTAACATGCATATAGATTATGTAGAAAATTGTGAAATTGCGTTTTTATTTCCTATTTCACTCGTTCTTGATTTGGTTGATCAAGTTAGAGATGCTTAGATATCCAATCATAAACATTTATCCATGTGGTCAAAACTCAATGGTGGAGAGACAGTTTAGTAGTTGAAACTAGTTGGATGATATGTGATACATTTTAGATAACATATAATGATATATTTTCTTTATCAAGAACAAATTCCTTATATATAGCACCATTAAAAATGGTCCATTCATCCTGGAATCCATAATATGTATTAAGAATTGAGAGCAAAATTTTGGTGGGTGGCCTGAAGTGTAAAGTAATAGAGTTTTTCTTGAGATGCATCACCTATCAGTCGGTCAAAAAAGATCACCAATGACCACCAGGTATGTTTTAATCTTTACTGAATCCCATGAAGAAATGGGAGAAAATTTCTATGAATTTTGTGAAATGACTACCAAGAATGGTTAATAAACCTGATTCCATATAGTCGATTGGGGATAAAATCACAAATTTGGATCTTTCAGTCCCTATTCATGAATCCAATATGGTATAATATTTTATAAACTCTGTATTTAGTAATTTTTTATGATACATAGAATTTCAGGTTCAATTGGGTCTGTTAAGGACCCCAAGTTCACATCTTACTTTTGGATGTCCTCACACCAAGACATTGTAACCAAGATGGCCATGAGAATAGATTATCATCCTCAAATGGATGAAAAATCTAAAAGGGTGATTCAAATATTGGAATACCTGATAAGATCTCATGCCATGTATTTTAGAGGCTCATTGGAGGACCACATACCATTAATGGAGTTCTCATACAATATCATTTATCATGCCTCGATACATTTGGATCGTTTTGAAGAATTTAAAGAATTCCCTTATCATTCTACATATATTTCAAAAAGGGCCAATGTACCATGGAATTCCATTATCATTCTACATGTATTTCTCACTCTTTATGTAACCTTTCATTTTAAAAAATGACATAAACTAAATATATATTTCAAAGGCTAGTTTTTGAATATTAGTGTACATTGGCCCTTTTTAGATACTTTATGTAACCTTTCATTTTAAAAACTACTACCACTCAATGCATCATGTTCATTGTATAAAAATAAGATAAAAAAATGACAATGATAACTAAAACATTATCTTTTTATATAGTTTGTACAAAATTACAATTTAAAATAAACTAATGTCATCTACTAGTTTCACTTCTTGTTAGAACCCCCTCAAAAATTCATTTCAACATTATTCATCACATTTTTCATTATTTTAAGTGAACTCCAACTATATTTTAATATATCATGAAATGTTTCAAATAGTCATTAAGAACTCCATGATGTATGACTCTTTATTCCATATAGTTAGAACAATATTCACCATATTCTACATGTATTTCTCACACCAATACATTGTAACCAAGATGGCCATGAGAATAGATTATCATCCTCAAATGGATGAAAAATCTAAAAGGGTGATTCAAATATTGGAATACCTGATAAGATCTCATGCCATGTATTTTAAAGGCTCATAGGAGGACCACATACCATTAATGGAGTTATCATACAATATCATTTATCATGCCTCGATACATTTGGATCCTTTTGAAGAATTTAAAGAATTACCTTATCATTCTACACAATATTTTGTGTAAATGGGTAAGACATAAAATATTTGACTAAGACTCATTCAAGAGACAATAGAAAAAATTTAGATGATTAAAAATAGAATCGATATAGCTCAGAGTCCTCAGAAATCCTATGTAGATAATTGTCAATGACCATTTTCATTTGAGGTGGTTGATAGTGTTTTCTTTAAAATCAATCAAAGGCTAGGTTTTCATCATTTTGTTAAAAAAGGAATGTTTTCTCCATGGTACATTGTCCCTTTTTAAAATGAAAGGTTACATAATGGAAAAATGACAATGATACCTAAAATACATGTAGAATGATAAGGGAATTCCCTTATCATTTTGTTAAAGAATTCCCTTATCATAAAGAGTGAGAAATATATATTTCATCATAAAGAGTGAGAAACATATATTTCTCAGTCATTATGTAACCTTTCATTTTAAAAACTACTACCACTCAATGCATCATGTTCATTCTATAAAAATAAGATAAAAAAATGACAATGATACCTAAAACATTATCTTTTTATATAGTTTGTACAAAATTACAATTTAAAATAAACTAATGTCATCTACTAGTTTCACTTCTTGTTAGAACCCCCTCAAAAATTCATTTCAACATTATTCATCACATTTTTCATTATTTTAAGTGAACTCCAACTATATTTTAATATATCATGAAATGTTTCAAATAGTCATTAAGAACTCCATGATGTATGACTCTTCATTCCATATAGTTAGAACAATATTCACCATATTCTATGTAACTTCCTTTCCCAAATAATTGGCTTGAGAAGGAGGAAGGACATTACTAGTCCTTAAGTGACATCCCTAAGGTGCCAATGGCTAGAAATAATTTTAAAGGGATTCCTTAATAGATGTTTGATGATTTTTCCTTTAAAAATAAAAAAAATAACCAAACATTACACAATAAAATAACCACTAAAAGATGCATGATAATAATGTAAAACAATACAAAGTAATACCATTGATATCAAAAAATCAACTACAAAAAAGTACCACAGTCGAAGACTAGAAAACATCAAAGTACACAGTGGAAGGAATAACAAAAAAATCCAAATACACCAAAAAATTTCCAAAATCCAGCCATGATACATACTCCACTAAACAATACATCCCATGTATACACCAATAGAGAAGTTTGATAATTTAGTTTTTCCTGTGTCCTAATAAATGATATCTACAAAAGCACCAAAGTTCCAAAGTTGGGTTGAGTAATGAAACTCAGTAGGTTTTCCCCAAATTACTTCCCTGCTCACTCCACTAGGATAGAACATGTTATAATATTTATATAAATCAATTTAAAACAATTTAAATAAAAATATAAAATAAGTGTCATGGTAAAATAGTTTTCTAAGAGTAACATTGTGTTTCAAGGAAAACAACTAAACAATTCATTTCAACCATTACATTAAACTAATAGGAATTACCCGTTCCATATCACATAGCCACACACACCCCTGCACACCAAATTCACAAGACTGGTGTTACCATTTACGATGGAACTTCACTTCCATAACTCATTCCCTTTGATGGTGGTACTTAAACTATTTTCTATCACATTACAAACACTCTAAACCATTTAATAAAAACACATTCCAATAAATACATTTCTAAACCAATTCAATCATTTAAATAAAAAATCACTTTTACTGAAAACCAAAACAACAAACCATTTCAATAATAATGAACTTTTATTGAAAACCTTTTTTCCAACAAAAACTTCCATTAAAACCAAATATTTATTGAATAAAACTTTTTTATTAGTCAAAACCAAATGAATATTTTAAAATCATCACTTATAATCATGTTACAAAATTTTTCATTATCCTAAACACCCAATTTCTCACAAAAATATAAATCATCACTAAGAAATATTTCTATCAATAATTGAACGAAAAATTTACAATCAATTCAAAAAAAAACTAAATTTAAATCAATCCTTAAACTTATAAATATATTAGTAGAGAGTGTAGTTACCTACATCCTAATTTATGGAAAAACTAAAAAACGACACTAAAACACTAATGAAAGTGGGTTGAATCCCCAAAAACCAACCTTAGATCTCTTCCCTTAAAATCAAAAGGATAAATATAATTATGATTATCCTGATAACACATATAAATATCCAAATAGGGATAGATATAATAATCTAAGAGAAGGAGGAATATAGATCTAAGAAAAACCTCCAAAAACTACCATAAACAATGACTTTCTATGAGAATCAACATTCAACGAACCAACAAACACCTTCGAATCAGATTCAAATTGATGGGGAATGATTCCTTAGCCTTTGGGAGGGAGAAATATTGGGTTAGGGTCAATTTGGACAATAAATTACGGAGTTAGAGGTGAAAACATGTTAGATCAACCTTTTATGGATCTAATATTTAACCTGTGCAAGGTTAGTCACATGGTTAGGCAAATAGTATGCTAACCATGCACCTACCTCTACCTCAAGGAGGACCTATCTAGTTAGAAAAACTATGCACCAACCATGAAAATGGAAACTGGCCCACTTTTCATAGTTTCTCTTAGGTGGACACATGATTTGGAAAAACCGTGCACCTATCCGTGCGCCTTCCCCTTATAGACCATATCTTCTTTTTTATAGTTTCCAATAGGAGTTTATTGGTTACTCCTAACCATTCACCAACCATGCACCTTTAGAAAAGGCCCAAAAACATGTGAATTTTTTTCAAACCCTCTAAAACTTCACCCAAGCACTTTATGTACATAAAATACATAAATGATGTGTTACTTGAAATCATGGGTGCTACATTCTACCCACCATTGAACTTTCCATCCCAATAAAGTAAACGACCAAAATCACTCTGAAAGTGTTCTGGCCATTTCCCTTTAATTTCCTTATCCAATTCCCATATTTTATCCAAAATATAATTATGTTTTTACTAAACTGGTACTAGACTGATTCTTTTCCCGTGCAAGGATTTCTATTCCATATCCAAAACCCTCTCTGGCATGAGCCCCAATGAAGAATCCGGATCTAGGTCAATTTGATCCCATAAAATCACATGGTTAGGATTAGGCTGACAGTTTTTCAATTGAGATACATGAAACACACTATATACTACACCGAATCATGGTGGAAATTCCAACTGATATACCACCTCTCCAATCCGTTCAAGTATCTCAATGGGACCAATGTATCGAGGAGATAACTTTCCCTGATTCCTAAAACCATGATGTCCAAATCATGGAGATATCCTCAACAACACATGATCACTCACCTACAAGTATAAAAACTATCGACGATGATCCATGTATGATTTATGATGACTCTGAGATGTCACTATCCATTTCATGGTCAAGTAATTCTTCTCTATTATCTCTGGGACAAGGCTTGACCAAACTAGTGAAGTCTCACATGTTTCAACCCAAAAAAGTACAGAACAAGAAGGATACCCATACAATGATTCAAAAGGATCTATATATATTGGGGCCTGGTAACTGTTGTTATATGAGAACTCCAATAATTGTATGTGACCTTACTATGAGCCACTAAAATCTATTACAAAAGACCACAACATTCATTCCAACATTTCTATCATCCTTTTGGATTGGCCATCCATATGGGGATGATACGTCTTACTCATAGTCAACTGAGTTCCAAGGGATTCCTTTATTTATTTCCAAATATGATACTTAAACCTTATATATCTGTCTGAAACAATTGAAATTGGTATTCCGGGCCTCTATAACACTTCTAAGATATAGATCTTAGATGAGTCATCCACTATATGAGATTCACAAATATGAATGAAATGGGCCAATTTTCTGAGTTGATCCTTTATCACCCATATAGAATAAGGTTTCCAAATCATTCCTAGGAGAACTATCACAAATTACATAGCTATTTTCTCCCATTTCTGAATATGAATAGTTAAAGACTACAACATACCTACTAGTCACTGATTCTCTACCTGAACTTGTTGAAATGTTAGGCATCAAGAACAAACTCAACCAACATCCTTTTTATTCCGATCAACCAAAATTGTGCTTTAAACACCTTAATCGACTTTTGGTCTCTAGGATGAACATATAATATTGAATGGTGGTAATCATGATAGGCCATAGGTACGACCATATAATTTCTAAACCACAACACTAAACTCCCATCCTGCCTCCAATAGTCAATGGTCTCCCCACCATTGAGTTTTGACCTAATAGAAATGCTTTATGACTTGGATGTATTTGCCTCTTTAACCATCTACACCAAATCAAGAATGAATGAAAATAAAAAAAACTACAACATTTCTTATATCTTCATATTCCAAGGGCATATTGGCTAGGGCCAACATCAACTACCATTCATCTAAATCCTCTTTTTTTTTAACTAATCGTATGAATTTCTACTGAAAGAATATGCCACAGTATTGACTTTACCTGGTGTATACATCAAGTAAATGTCAAATAATTATTGATAATATATCCATATTAACTACCTTTGGTTCAAATCCCTTTTTGAGAAAATATGTTTCAAGCACATAAGATCATAAACATAGTTAATTTCTCATGAAATAGGTAATGATGACAAGTCTTCAAAGTATGGACTACAATAGCTAACTACAAATCATATGTTGGGTAGTTATTCTCAAGATACTGTAATTGTACCATGTCATAAGAAACAACATGATCTCCTTACATGATAACACATCCTATCCCTGATCCTGAAGCATCATAGTACACCACCTACCCTTGTCATGATTCTATAAAAATCATGATTTGTTCTGGTGTAATGTCAACTTTAATCTCCTGAAATGACTTTTGAAATTCCTAATCCCATTGGAATGGAACATTCTTCCTTATCAAAGATGTCATAGGAAAATATAGTTGTTAAAAATCAATAATAAAGAATCAGTAATAACCATATGGACCAAGGAAAATGCATATCTCAAAGAAATTATTTGGTGGTTGACAAGAGATAACATCTGATATCCTTTATGGATCCACCAAAACACCTCTTTTAGAGATTACATGGCTAAGGAAACATAACTATTGTATCCAAAAATCACACTTTGATTATTTTTTCATACAACCAATAAACCCTTAAGATTTCCAACACTCTTGCCAAGTATTTCTCATGCTCATTCCTTGTCCTTGAATACACCAATATGTTATACAAAAACACCACCATGAAAGAATCTATATATTTCTAAAATATTTGATACATCAATTCAATAAAGACTGTTGGGGAATTCGTATGACTGAAAGGTATTTCCACATATTCATAATGGATATATCTACTCATGAATGTTGTCCATAAAATATCTTGATCAAAAGTCAATTTTGGTTATCCACTGAGCTCTCCTCAATTTATTGAATAGATTATCAATGCTTGTAAGTGGATACCTTTTATTTTTCATAACATGGTTAAGATTATGATAATACACACACAATAGAATAGTTACATATGCCTTTATGACAAATAAGACCAGTGATTCTCATGAAGACGTGCTAGACCCAATGAATCCTTTGATTTCTATATCTTCCAACTTCACTTTCAATTCCCTTAATTCTATTGGCACCATCCGATAAGATAGAAGGAAATAGGGTTGGTCCTGAGAAGAAGACTAATTATAAACTCCACTTCTATTATGCGTTGAAACCCTAGAAAATTTTTGGGAAAAACATCTTGAAACTGATAAAAAACTACTAGAAAAACTTTATTCTAAATATCTTTCATCAATTCTATAGTCATGATGTCATGTTGTATGAGATATTTCCAACTGCTGGTGCTAACAATCCCATTCTACCTATCTTCACATTCCTTTATTCTCTAAAGAGATTCTCAATACAATCCTCAATCGTGAAACTAATTGTTCATATATAATAGTCAATGTGAGCCCTAAATATTGTCAATAAAACC
Source organism: Viscum album (assembly GCA_963277665.1). NCBI lineage: Eukaryota > Viridiplantae > Streptophyta > Magnoliopsida > Santalales > Viscaceae > Viscum > Viscum album. Next base: position 1,914,083,647 of record OY728127.1, read on the forward strand.
ATCCCCATGATTATATCAAAAACATCTACCTCAAGGATAGAGAAATCCTATATCTACTCATCTCCATCAACTATCATATAACATAATCTATAGAATAAGGCATGACATTCTCTTTGACCTAGAAGAGTTAGAAGTTTTTTCACAAAATACATCATCACAACCTTTAAAACATATAGATTAACAAAACGATAATAAAAAAATTAATTTGAATAACCTATATCAAAAAAATCATGCATAAGGGTAGAATTAAAAAAGGATCATACCTCTTACTACTAATTGTATGGACTGATCATCCACAATAACTTTATCAAATCGATATAATTACATACTCACTACACTTTATTCCTTATTTACTTGTTAATAATTCCCATATCGAGGAGTCATGGTATTCCTGGAATCACCCTACCAAACACTATTTTTTTGATGATAATGATTCTACAACCCTCATCCCACCAAATCATACGATTCCTGTGACACCTAAGAAGTGTCCAAAAAAACCAACCCTAGAGCAATGTGATAATAGCATTAGATATGTGCCATCTGATTGAATTTTTTGCATGCTCTTAGTTGTGTTGTACACTCTCACTTCATGTGACTATGAGAATTTCATTTGAAACATCATGCCTTTCTCTTGGTTCTTGGGGGAAGATTCACTCATCTAGTATTTTGATTTGGATTCATGCTCCCACCTTGGAAATAGGTGTCCCTCTTCCACTTGTTTCAATTGTTAGAGTTTCCAGCATTTTACATAGGTATCAAGATACTTACTCCACCTATATATCCTAATATTTCCCATTCTACCATAGTCACTCTATTAACCATCTCTGTATAATCCGTTATATAGAGAACATAAATCTTTGAGAAAATTTCTTAACTTATCCCTGATTCAAATATGTGTTCCGTCAAGGATGTACGAGTAGAAAATTAGGTTTAAAGGATGATTAAATTCATTAATTTTTCTTTATACTCTGTCACTATGAGTCCCTTCAGCTTAAAACAAAAAAAAGTTATTCATTCTTGCAATTCTGAATATATGAGGATGGAATTTTTTATGGAATAGTTATTCAAAATCCTCCCATGCTAGGCCTTGGCCTAATTTAGAATGAAATGATAAATCCCACCATTGGCGTGCAAGATCATCTGGAATATATGTTTCAGACTTGACATTCATCTCTACTAGTGTTCTAAGGAAATAAAATATTTAGTTCATTCTATTTAACAAAAACTATTCTTTCTATATCTTTGAATCACGCCAAAACAATTGGTGAATTTTTATTCTAGAACTAAATGACATGATCCAATTTCCTTTGTTCATCTCTTATATTTTTTGTATCCACAACTGGAAAATCTCGGACTACACTTTGAACCAACTATTCGTTCACCTGCGGCTTAGGTTTGACCACATTCCTAGTAGCTTCCTCTGATTGGTTTCCATGAATCTTACTGGGTTCAATAATAAAAAATAGACCAAACACCATATGTATCAATCTATATCAACTGAAGGCATAAAAATTTTGAATTCTACCTCATCATATTATCACAAAATTGATTTCCAAAATTCAACCTTACCATGTTCAATAATTTTTTGAAATTTACAACTTTCTTTTGAAAACAAAACCATTTTCAAAATACCACCACTATAATCTTTTAAAAATCTTAAATTTGAAATAAATTTCAAATTTTTTTGAAAAATAAACTAATTGAACCAAATCATATATCATTACTCAAAATCAAATATGCACTCATAGTGGGAATTAATTTCTACAATGCATGTCATGATAGACTCATGGGATAAAACCATGAAAATGAGATTCCAAATACTGTAAAGTCATTAAAAAACTAATGTACCCAAATACCTAGTAACTTGATGTTTAACATAAAAAGTTTAGATAAGTCTTTTTATGCACTACATTTCATGTCCATAAAATTCAATTATTTCTACCATCCCAACTCAAGGATGGAACCATAATCAATTTTAAACTCCAAGACTGATATAACTGATGACCACTTCTTCTAGAAAGATATATGGATGAACCAGGATCTGATTCCACATGTAATGTCTCAGCCATCCCCAATGTCTTTAAAATTTGTAAAGACATTTCTTGGCCTTAAAATACATACCCAAGACACCAATGGATGGAAATAAATTCCAAGGGATTTATTGAAATATGGGGGATAATTTTGTCTTTGAAAATAAAATAAACTAACCAAAAATTACATAACCAAATAACCACAACATGATTCATGATAACATTGCAAAAAAACTGAAAGTAATACCATTGATATCAAAAATAAACTACAACAAAGTACTATAATGGAAGACTACAAAACATAAAAGTACACAATGGAAGAAATATCTAACAAAACCTAAAGGCTCCAAAATAAAACTCTAATCTCCAACCATGACCAATGCTCCACTCCAAAATACATCCCAAGTATCACTATACACCTATATATAAGTGTGATACTTTACGTTTGACTGTGTCTATATAAATGATATCTGAAAAAGAACTAAAGTGCCAAAGTAGGGGTGAGTAATGAAACTCATTAAGTTTACCCCAAATAACTTCCCTGCTCATGCCACTAGGATAGAAAATGTTAACAAATTTATATAAACCAATTTATATAAATCAATTAAAAATAGTTTATATGAAAATATAAAACAAGTGAATTGGTAAAAAAAATTCTCATATAAACACCAAGTTCCAAGGAAAGCAACAAAACAAGTCATTTCAACAATTTCATTAATATAATTGGAATTACCCATTCCATATCACATAGCCACACACACCCATACACACCACGCACACAATCTTGGTGTTACCATTATTTGTGGAACTTCACATCCACATACAATTCCCTTTGATGGTGGTTCTTCATGATCATTTTCCTTCTCATTCCATACAAAAATCACCATTTAATCTAATCCCATTTCAATCCAACATTTTCCATACCAATTCAACCAATTAAATGAAACCAAACTTTTATTGAAAACCAAAACAACAAACCATTTCCATAAATATGAACTTTTATTGAACACCCTTTTTTCCCAAAAACATTCTAATAAAATCATCATTTTATTGAAAACCTTTTTCCATGCATCAAAACAAAATGACTATTATAAGATCATAATTTTAAAATCACGTTACAAAATTTACCTTTGTCCCAACCACACAATTTTTCAAAAAATCATAAACATTTAGCAAATTACTTTCCATAAATAATTCCACAAAAAATACATAATGAATTCAACACAAAACAACCACTTTGAAATAAATCCTTCATGTTATAAATAGAATAGTCGATAATGAAGCCACCTACCACATAATTTATGGTGAAAATGAAGAATGACACTAAAATTCTAATGAAACTGGGTTGAATATCGAATGACACACCATTGATCTCTTCCTCTAACATTGACAAGGCCAAATAAAACCATTATTGACATAAAAAACCTTATATATATCTATAGTAGATTAGATCTAAGAATCTGAGAGAGGGAGGAAATTGTGTCTTAGAAAAAACCCCAAAAAATACCATAAATGAGGACTTACCACAAGAATCAAGCTTCAACGCACCAAGAAATGCCTTCAGATCTGCTCTAGATTGATGGAGAAAGCTTCATTAGTCTTCAGGATAGAAAAATCTCGAGTGAGGATTGATTTTGTGAAAGAAAGAGGGAGTTAGAGGTGAAAAGGTGTTATATCCACCTTTTAAGGATATAATGTTTCACCCATTCATGTTTAGTCCATAACTACAAAATAGGCCTTTAATAGTGCTAAAAATGACCATTATCAACGCTAGATAATCCAAAACTATTGAAGAGATATTAAAGGCCCTAGTATATTATCAGTGCTAAAAAATGATGATAAAGGGGGCCTTTATCAGTTATAAAACAAGCACTGATAAAGGTGTCATTTATTATGGATTTTTGAAGCACAGATAAAGGAAAATATTTATCACCAATATTAGAAGCACTAATAAAGGGGCATGTTGTAGTGTGTTGTAAAATCAAACTACAACATGCATGCAGTGTTCCATAATAGCACACCACCGCACCAAAAATATAGTGAAATTAAGAAAATCAAGTAACAATATAGAATTTAAATGAAATAAAATTTATAACCCAAATAAAATAAGAAAACACTATTTTATGGACATTTTAAACATTGGTTTATACAATTACATAAGTAAAAACTATTACATACATTAAAGAACATCAATATTCCATTTTCATTTTATCATAAACGATGCTCGACCAAAAAACTCACCTGTATAAGTTAAATAAAATTGTGTAAAAAGTAATATAAAAAATAAATTAATAGAAAGTATTAATTTTTAACTAAACTTTGAGACATACCATGAACACTATAGATTAGATTGGGTTGCAATTGATTCTTTTACATCACCCCATTTCTTGTTCATATTCAAGCATTATCTCTAGGAAAATTAACTAAATAAGTATGTGATAAAAAATAATGAAATTAATTAATTAATAGAAGATATAATGATGATAAAATAATCTAGGCCTGTTTTCTCGGTTTTGGTGATTTGATTCGTGTTTTAAACTAAAATGACATTTATATATTGAAATTACACCCTTGGAGTCATACTAGTCACACCATGCATCGTATTGAGGTATGGATGATTCCTAAATTTCTTAAATGAATTATGTATCATTTTTTTAATGTATCTAAACAATTCGAGTTCATTTTCTCAGTTTTGAGTAAATCACTTGTCTTTTGTACTAATATTCCATTTTAAACTGGAATCACACACTTTGACTCATATCGGTCACATCATGTGTCGGTTTAACATGATAAAAATTCCTAAACATCACAAAAGACTTATGAATCGATGTCCATAATTATCAAGATAATCCTAGTGTGTTCTCTCAATGTTTAGTGACTGACACTTTTGAACTAATATATAGATTTTAAAGTGATAGTGAACACATTGATTCATACAAATAACCCCATGTGTTGGATTTAGTTGAGGATGATTCCTACATGTTCCAAATGACTTATGAATCATTTTCTTAAAGTATCAAAAATTATCTGAATGCTTTTTCTTGGTTTTGACTAGGCCAGTTTTCCTTTTACTAAAATTGATGTTAATTTTAAATAAAAAGATTCACTTTGAGTCATACCAATCACAAAATGTGTAGGATTGAGGTTTTTATGATTCCTACATATCCCAAATGACATATGGATCATTTTTATAAAGTATAAAAACAAATCAAATGTGTTTTCTCAGTTTTGAGTACGTCATGTGTATTTTTTACTTAAATTTCATTTTAAACTAGAAACACATGCTTTGAATTTTACCAATTATATAGTTTATTGGTTTGTTGTGAGACTGATTCTTAAATGTAAAAAATGTTTTTTGAATAAATTTCTTATATTATCAATAAAATCCTAGTGCATTTTCTTGGTTTTTAGTGAGTGACACTTTTTGAACTAAAATGTTGTTTTTAAATTAATAATGTATACATTGAGTCATATCAGTCACACCATGTGTTGAATTTTGGTTTGGTTGATTAATACACACCCAAATTACTTATTTATTGTTTCCCTAAATTATAAAAACAACCAAAATTCATTTTCTTGGTTTTGAGTAGGTCAATTGTCTTTTTTACTAAAAGTAATGTCAACTTTAAATAAAAAGATGCAATTAGAGTCATACCGGTCACACATTGCCTCAAATTGAGTTTGAGAAGATTAATACATGTATCAAATGACTTATGAATCATTTTATTAATGTATCAAAATATTATTAATGCATTTTCTTAGTATTGAGTATGTCACTTGTCTTTTTTACTAAAATGACATTTTGAACCTGAAACATTCCCTTTGACTCATATCAATCACATTATGTGTCAATTTTACCTAAGCCCAATTAATACAAGTCAAATAAATACTTATGAATATATTTTATAATTTATCAATAAAATCCAAGTGTGTTTTATTGAATTTCAGGGAGTGAAATTTTTTAAACTAAAATGTCATTTTTAAATTGAAAATAGTCACTTTGAATCAAACTAGTCACACCATGAATTGGATTGAGGTGAGGTTGATTTATACACATTCCAAATGACATATGAATCATTTTCCTAAAGTATCAAAACAATTTGATTGTTGTTTCCTAATTTTGGGTAGGCCAGTTGTCCTTTTTACTATAATTAATATCAATTTTAAATAAAAAGACTCACTTGGGGCCATACTGGTCAACCCATGAATCAGATTGGGGTGAGGATAATTTATACCCATCTGAAATGACTTATGTATCATTTTACTAAAGTATAAAACAATCTGAATGTGTTTTCATAGTTTTAATTATGCCACTTCTCTTTTTTACTAAAATATAATTTTAAACTAGAAACAAACACTTTGAATCATAACGATATAAACATGTTTTATTTTGGAATGAGAATGATTCCTATAAATCCAAAATTACTGATGAATTGATTTTATAAATTATCAAGACAATATGGGTGAGTTTTCTCAATTTCTAGTGAGTGAAACTTTTTTAACAAAAAATGTCAATTTTAAAGTGATAACCAACACATGGAGTCATACTGGGCACATTGTATATCAGATTGAGGTGTGCATTATTCTTAAACATGAAAAATGAAATATGGATTGGTAACCTGTAGTATTAAAACAATCTAAATGTGTTTACATGGTTTTGAGTAGGTTAGTTTTCCTTTTTATTAAAATTGATTTCAATTTTATATAAAAATACACTTTGGGTCATAATAGTTACACCATGTATTAGATTATGGTGTATCTAATTCCCAAATGTCAAAAATTACTTATGTTTAATTACTAAAAATTATCAAAAAAATGTGAAGGTTTTCTCTAGGATTTAAGTATGTCACTTTTATTTTTTACTAAAATTTCATTTTAAACTAGAAACTTCAACTGTAAATCATATCAATCACATAGTGTATAGGATTGATGTGAGACTGATTCATACATTCCAAAAATGAATTATAAATCAATTTTATAAATTATCAATAAAATATGATCATTTTTACCAGTTTTTAGTAAGTGACATTATTTGAACTAAAATGTTGATTTGAAACTAATAACAGGAACTTTGAGTCAAACTAGGAACATTGTGTATTAGATTGAGGTGTCATGATTTATAAACATAAAAATGACTTATGGATAATTTTCTTAAATTATCAAAACAATCATAATATGTTTTATCTATTTGGAGTATGAAAATTATCTTTTTAACTAAAATTATTGTCAAATTTAAATAAAAGGCATATGGAGTCACCTCGGTCACACTATATGTCAGATTAAGGTGTAGCTGATTCCTACACATCCCAATGTATACAAAAATACTAACTACTAATGTTAACATGATTTCAATTTCCTTTATTTGTGTAACTTATAAAACTATATATTGACTTCATGTTCTCAGTTGAAAAACCTTTCTTGTTTTTGAAATACAAAAGGAAAGAGGAATCTCATGTGCCCATTATCTCCTAGGAAGTCGCAAAAATAGGTACACGGTCTTCCTCTACTCTTCTACATTTAAAAAATGAGAAATGTTTTTCATTTATGAAGATTGAGTCATTATGCAGTGTTGGAAGTTTCACAATGAAAATAAATGGAAATCATAGTATCATTGGATGTTAGGAACAATTTATCTCTATTTTGGCTTATTGCATATAGTTGAAAGAAAAATATAACATCCCAAATGATTTTTGAAAAAAACTAAATAATTATTAGATAAAAATTTTATGGAAAATAACTTAAAGGTAGTAGATAAATTGACGATAAAATTAATTATATTAGTAGCAGGAATTCAAATTTTCCGGATGGCTGTATGAATTCTTGACACATTTCACTGTTTTCATTATCTCAGTTACAAGCCCAAACAAAAGAATCCACTTGAATGAGAAAAACATTCTTATGTGAGTAATACTAAAAAGAAATAAATTAAACATAAATACAAAAAAACATTAATTAGATGGAAAATGATTTTACTATAAAATTATTAAGATTACCTCTATGATTTAATAGATGAAGGAACTTGAATGAAATTGATAAATTTCAACACCATGGGGTGAAAAGTTTTTCTGGGAGAAGAAGTCTATGAATTTTTTTTGTAGAAAGGAATGAATGATTGATATACCACAACAACTCTAATAAAAGAATTCACCCATATAAGAAAACAATTCTTATGTGAGTAATACTAAAATGAAATAAGTTAAACATAAATATGAAAGAGTAAATTAATTCTATAGACAATTATTTTATTGTGAAAACATTAATATTCCCTATATGATTTAGAAGAGTTAGTGTCGTTTCCCTTCCTATATGTAAGAATAGGGAACTTGAAGAAATATTATAAATGAAACACTATAGAGGTGAAAAGGCTTCAAGGAAGAAAAATTTTGTGGATGTTTTGGTTTAGAAATTCTTGAAAGAAGGATATTAATTTTCGAAAATAAATGAACTCTATAGGGAATAATGAAAACTAATAAATGTTTAATTATATAAATTTTTAGTAAAATAGAGGAATTATATTTTAAAATTAACTTTACATATTTCCATAGGGTTTATATTATTATATTTTATTCTTCTAAGGGATTGGTAATATCATCTTGTGTAGAAGAAATTGTCTACATGAGTAGTGAAACATTTAATTTAAATTATGATAACGAAACAGAGAACATATGATATTATGAAGAAAAATAAAATATATAAAATACAATTTTACCATCTCATTGAACTATATTTCTTTTTTTAATGGTTTTTGAGATTTGTTTCCTCTATCAAGAATCCAAATACCCTATCTGTGTTCCCCTATAATTTATAATACATTTTATATATTGGGACCGATATTAACTGATTGTGATCTCCCAATAAAATATTCATCCTTGATTGAATTTTCATATAACCTGACATTTATTTTTGTCACCACTAGGACAATATAATTCATGCAAATGTAATAGTTATATATAATTTCAGTCCCCATCTGATCATATTCTAAATAGTTATCATTTCATTTTGTTATTTAGAACTCATCCTCCATATATTGTGGAAATGAACCTATATTTCTAGAAATACTCATATAATTAATCATCCATAAAAGGATTACTGCTCATATTATTAAAAGAAAGATAAAAAATATGGGAGATGAGTCTCTAGAAACAAACTGGAATAATAACTATCTTGGAGATAAAACTGTTGAGGATGATAGTTGTACTCCATTATATTCTCTAAAAGGGGTAATGGCTCACATTTGTGAGAATTACATGGATGGAAATAAGAAATTCATAAGGGTGGAACCAAAATTCATTGCTAAATAATGATTTATTTTTGGTGTATTGAAGTAAAACAAACATAGTTTTTTTTAATTGTTTGATTAAAGAAATGAAGTAATTTTTAAAAAGTATCAATGAGTAAGTTATCATTTTAAATATGGTTACTTTTTCACAAAGGTATAGAAAAATAGCTAAACCATTTTTTTATTTGGGGTTGGTAAAAATTTATTGTAATTATGTTTGAAAGAGGAAATTGGTCTGTTGTGGTGAAAAAATTATTATATTAGGTAATGGTACAGTTAAATAATATCTTAAAAATGGAGGGTTGAGATGTTTTTATGATGAAATGATATAACTGATAGATGATTTTTACAAATTAGATTGTGGTGGATATTAATAATTAAAATAATGATGAAACATCACTGGAAACTAATTTATTACCATAGCTTGGGAATTCCTAGATCAAATGCATTTATATGTATGATAAATTTACTCTCATATCACAGTTGGAAACTATTTTAATTTTCTTCACTATTTAAGTGAATAGGAAGTTAAAAGTATACTAAATGGATGTTAAATCTATGTTCCTCAATGGAGTTTTTAAGATGTAATATAAATTGAGAAACTGGATTAGTTTATTATGGATGAAAATGAGAGAAAGGTGTGATAGTTAAAGAATTATTTTTATAAGAAAAATAAATCACTAAGGGCTTGGTATTTAAGGTTGAATCAATACATAAGAAAGCTTTTTTTTAATGTGGTATAGTTGATCAAATACCCTATATCAATAAGAAGAATGATAAAAGGATGTTGGTACTCATATAGGTCAAAGACATAATATTTTAAGATTGGAAAAATAACAATGCAATATTTTCGTGGATCATATGACGTATGATATTAATATGTCTATGATCGGTGAGTTAAACATTTTCCTTGGTTTATTGGTGAATCAATGAAAATTCTAATACATTAATTTCTCAATAACAATATGAAAAAGAGGTTCACAAGGGATTATCAATGGAATATTCCAAACGAATGACAACACTTTCCACTATAAGGATGAATTTCTCAAAAGTTGACGATTTAAAAGAGGTATATGTCGTGGAATACAAGTATTGGGAGCCTGTTATACCTCACAAAAACATGACCCAACACTGAGTTTGATATATTTCAAGTCTTAAATTATGAATGTTGTCCCTAGGAGATCCACATGTTGTTGATAATGATGATACTTCAATATATCCCAAAAGTAGTAATTTTGGGATATTTTATTATAGGATAGTGCAACTAGAGTTGTTGGGATACTTGGATGCAGCCTAAGAAGGTAAAATGGATAAACTATGGAAAGTAGAGATATTGAATAATCCATTACTTCATTCAATCCTTGGTTTCATTCGACCCTTAAATCGGTTGAACCTTGGATTCAAGCCTTAGAAAATCTAGTGCCTTTATTTTTGCCTTGATTTGATCTTGGATTCGATAATGAGGAGTGACGATAGTCGGTGGCTTCCACGGAGAGATTTGGATATTGAGAACTGGTTTTCAATGGTTAGGGTTCTTAAAATAGATCGGGAAACTATTATCAACGGTTCAAAAAAAGCACTGATAAATATCCATTTTATCAGTGCAAAGTTCATAAGTGCTAATAAATATTCACTTTACCATGCTTATTATTTAATCAGTAATAATGGATTTATAAATATAATTATATATTAAAAAATTAAAATATATTTATATAATTATATATATTTAATATATATATAAATACAATATATATATTCTTTATTTAAATATATTATTTATAATTTTATAATCATTTAAATATATAATTATTTATTTATAACTATAAAAATACATTTCAAAATAATAATATTCATATCATTATATATATTTAATAAATATATATAAATATAATTATATTAAATATATTCATTATTTAAATATATTTATTATAATTTTATAATTATTGGAATATATATAATTATTTATTTATAATTATATAAATACTCTATAAAAAATATTTATTTATTTATAATTATAAATGTATATATATAATAAATATACATCAATAATTATATTTATTTATAAATATTTATTTACAAATACATTTTAAAAATTATTGATGAATATTTAATCTCAAGTGAATGTATGTTAAAAATGAGTGTATTTGAATAATTAAAAATGAGCACACTTTAAGAATATTGAAAAAATGGATAAGTTTTATTAATTAAATTTAAATTATTAAGAAAATATGGATATATATTAAAATAAGGTTGAATAGATATTGAAAATATTAAAACATAGTAAATAAATATTTATAAAATAAATAATAGAAATTGATTAAATTTCCAAAAAAATAAAAAAAAATAAAACATATTAAAAATGAATAAATAATACCTAACATAAATAATATTAAAAATAAGAAAATAAATTTATTGATTCAAAGCATAATATATGAAATTTGTTATGTTGTAATGAAATTATAAAATTAATAGTAAAACTTGAATAAATTACATAAATATTATATGTGTTTTCTGTATAATATTTCATTAATTTCATAAAAATGTGTGTGTGTTTGTTCAATATAAGGATGTGTTAATTACGTATATGTATTCAAAATCAATATAACACGCATATTATGTATGTTATATTTAAAAATAAAATGGCATTCAACTATGTCCATTACTCGATGCCATTAGCCAGTATTTCTAATTCATATTAATTTTTAATTATAACCCCTTATTCACTAAATATATTACTATTTAAAGTAAAATTATAAATATTTTATATTATATAAATCATATTTATATATATTCCTATATATATATATAATATACTATTTATTAAAATTATCAATAATTATTTAATTAATAAATTTTTTAATATTTTTTCAATTTACTTATTTTTAACTTATACTTGTTCAATTTTCATTTTTCATATATCTATATATTTAATATATACTATTTATTAGCTTTTATAATTTATATATAGTATAATAATTTTATTCATTTTTATCAATATTTTTTTAATTAATAATATTTTAATATTATTTAATAAAATAATTTTTATTTTCTACTTTTAATTATTTCATTTTTTAAAACATTATTAGTGCTAAAAAGGGATAATAATGGATCCATTCTTAAGAGATGATAAAGGGTATATTTTATCATTACTAAATATAAATTTTAGATAAAGGGAACCTTTATCAGTGCCTTTTTATAGCACTAATAAATTCCAGCACTATTATAGGCATATTTTATAGTGTTGGTCACATGTTTAGGAAATTTGTTCACTAACTATGTGTCTACCTCTGCCTCAAGGAGGACCTTGTTTGGTGGACTTGAATTTTTATAAAAACCATGTACCAACCGTGATAAAATCCGTTGTCCCACTTTTCACCATTTCTCCTGTGTAGCCACATGGTTTGGACAACCCATGTCCCTACTCGTGTGCCTTCCCCTTAGCCCTTGTTTCATTGTACACAGTTTCCTATAGTATTTTCACAACTTATCCTAATTGTTCACTAATCACACACCTTTAGAAAAGCCCCAAAAACATGTGAAAAGTTTTCTAAACCCTCCCAAACGTCACCCAATCACATTATTCACTTTAAATACCTAAATAAAGGGTTAATTTAAACTAAGGGTTCAACATTGTATCCCTTTTATTCATCACTTTCAATTACCTATACATAAATATATATATAAATAGATATGGGAATAAGGTGAAACACTATATCTCCCTAGCGAGAGAAACATAGATAAAAATTTATTCATAACCTAAAAACTATTTTTCATTCACCTTTATATATTATAGAACATTTCATGCTTTATCCATCATTTAGTTTATTTATTTGAACCTACTTGGTCATCATGGATTTATTGATTTTATTTTAACCTTTATTTTGATGTGTAATTTTATTTTCATACATTTTAATAAATCATATACTGCCAATGTTGCTTCAGCTCCATTTTTCATCACCTTATTCTTTATAGATAACCATACCATGAAATAATTGGGAGAGTGACTAGTGTGTTTTCACCTTGCACATAAATTTTCAAGATCCCTTGGGTTATCAAATTTTTAAAAACTGTCTTGAAATTAAACCTCTTCCTGTGAAATTAATTATTTCTCTTTAGAAATTTTATTCTCTTGTGATTTCTCTATTTTTCTATCCATTTAGAAATGAGTTATCTAAATATTCAAGCATTATTTTTACATATTATATAAATTCTTAAATTTTCCATATGTATTTTTAATTTTTTTTGACTTACCCTTTTTAAGAAAATTTTAATTCTCTTCATCTTGGTTGTCTTCCATTAAACCAATCCTTCTATTACTCAATTAGATTTTTTTATTCTATTTTTTTTTCTTTTGAAAATAATTTCTATGGTTGGTTTAAAATGGTCCATGGTGTGACCACTTCAGTCATAGTAAAATAATTTACTCTTTGGTTTAATAACGTTTTTAGTTTTCTTCATAGGTGTACTTTTTTAACTTTTTTACTTCGATTTGAACCCTAAGGAAGACTTTCCTGATTGTCTTTGTTTCTTTTTTTCTTGGAATTTTTATTTTGAAATATTATTGTAAATATTACATTGATCAATACCCAAATTATTCATAACTATCAATTTTTTTAAATTATTTACAGAAGTTTTTAAGGAATCCAAATCTTTTTTTGGTACACAAATTCATTTTCTTCATTGTAATTTTATTTAGAAATAAAATTTTTCATTTATTTTAAAATATACTCTCCCTTATTATAGGCCTTATAAAATCCCCATATGTTGATATATTATTCCAAAATTCAATATCGCTGTGATCAAACCACAAACAACCTCGAAAGTGGCCAATATATTATGTTCTTTTCACTTATGTAGCTATCTGGCTATATTTTTTAACCACCCATGGTGAGGTGGTGGATTTTTCAGAAATTTATCTACCCATGTTTTTACAGGATTTTATGTTGATAAAATTCTTCTCAACCTCATATAATATCAATATATATTACCATTATTTTTTTACCTTCAAAATTTTATCTTCATGAATATTTATGGTTTATTTCTCAGAATTATCCATATCTTTCACTTTTTTGGATTTAATTTATAGTTGATAATTCTTGAAATTAAAAAAATCCCATTGATTTATATCTAATTCAAGGATATTCACTTTAAATACATTCATAATCATTAAATTCTCATAAACACTTCTAAGAAATTGTTATTTGACAATGTATGCTTTTCGTTAAATAGGGAAGAAAATTATTCAATGGATTTAGAAAGTTAGGTGTGAGTTTTGTAATTTTGTACCTTATTATCCAATACCACTTATATTTCATAATTTTCCAAATTAAAATGTGATTTTTTAATCTTTTATCCCCTTGATGTATGCAATTATATATGTGAAAACCTCAAAATAGACCATTCTAAGATAATAATAAAAATTTAGAATAAAAAGCACTAAGTGATTATTAATGAAAATATTCTTTAAATATATAAATTATTCCTAAAAATAATCATTCTCAGTCGATTTTTTTAATAATAACATTGATTAAATTCATGTAGTTTTGTATCCTCTTTATCCTTTTCATTCTTTCTAATCTTATCAGCCTTTATTTTCGTATTTTTCTTCAATGTTTTGGTTAAAACCTCTACGTTTATATCTATAGATACGGGAACATAATTTTCTATTGATGTCTATTTTGAAATATCTTAAAACATAAACATCATATATATTTAATAGAAATAACTAAAAATAAGAATATATATAACCAGAGGAAATATGGTTTGCTTTGATACCAAACTTGGTGACAAATGGTTGGTGTTGTCATCTGAGAGTTGGTGTGAATCAGGGAAACCTATTTTACCAAAATTTTTTGCACTTAAAATTTTACCCCTTTGAAGTCCCATCTAAACATTCAAACCCATAAATATTTTTAGTGTATAAATTTATCTTTTTAGGTTTTAGCTAGAACATGATACCACTTGAAATATAAAAAAGTAATGTAAAGAATAAGGCATAATAAATTTTACAAGGTACACCCTCAGTGTGGGAGAATATATATTTATTGTGTTTAGGTCGAGTATGATACATAAATTTTCCCCAAATATTATGATTCAATTAAATTTTTATGGGTAGGTATCATAATCTAACAAAATGATGTCTCTTGAAAATCCAATACAAAATTTTCTTCTGGTTTTATTCTTCATAATGGATCCTGCTAAATTTTTATGTCACTAGGTTTATGAATGGGTCATAATTCTGGATTAAACTTGAATTTTTGAGTTTAGTGGCTGAGAAAACATAAAATATAAGCTTATTATCCTATCTAAAAGATTTTTAATGCTTCAAGGAATTATTTTTGGATGGTTTTAAGGCTCAGTATGTAACTCGAGAGTTTGGGTGAGTTTTGGGTGTGTTAGGACTAAAAATTCAATTTTAGACAGCTTAGGCTAGGGTGCATGGTTTGTTCATACCATGCAACCTTAAAGGGGAAAACACGTGGCCCGCTTTTTTTCTCAAGCACATTTAGTCAAACTGTATGGGTGGGGTTGCATAGATGGTCACATTTTCTATAATTTTTAAATGAGGTGATCCACATGGGGTACACAGAAATTGTTAAACTATGCACCTAGCCATGTGGGGTTGGGTTCTTTGGAAAGCTGAATAATCATTGGATACATGTAGTTTGGTAAACCATAAACCTTATATTGTGAGAGGTGCCCCCTTTATACAGTGAGTGTGCAGGTTTTGGAAGGTTATGCTAATGTTTTATATTTTTATAATTAATTAAATTGTGATATGACTGCATGAGATTTAGGGGAACATAACGAGCATAAAATAAGGTATTGAGGTGATATTGATCATCATGAGTATGTTGATCAGGTTCATCGGGATGTGGGTGTGACCCAAAATATATGGTATGGTATTGAACATCAGAATTGAGTCAAAATGATCATATGATTGAGGTAGACGGTAATGACCATGTTATGGATGGTGATGATGTTTTCATGTGGAAATGTTTTTTTTTGAATGGCATGGAAAAGTAAATTTTGGTGATTTCCACTCACCGTTGTTGGCTGAAATTGTAGTTAGAATTAAGTACACTTAGATAGGAATAATTTGATGTGGTGTTGTCCTCTCATTGTAGGTGGAGGACTTTGTTGTTTTATCAGGTTAGGGGATGGTGGTGACCATTAGTTATGGAGATGGTTCTTATTGTAGTAATCCACAGAAGATAGCATTTGAGAGAATTATTTGAGGGAAGAGGCTCATTGTTTATATTGAGAATGATGGTTTAAGATTATAGGAGCATAGATATCGCTAGGCCCCAGGATATCAAGCTTTCAATCTAAAGATGATTTATTATATATGGGAGGAATTATATTGCAGTTCCTTGGGATGTCAAGATTTTGAGCCAATGGTGACTTATTGAATAGAGGTATAAGGGACATAGAATGTATTTATGGGTATGTAGATGAGATTTGGGTTATGTGAGGAATAATTTGGTTTTGGTTGGAACAATGTGCCAAGTGATATGCATGTTAGTGGGATACCATGATTCTTCCAATATGACTGACCATGGATATATGATTCTACTTCAGCATTGGATAAAGCACATAAGCACTCACTTTTGGTTGTTGAGAAAAAGTGGAGTGAGTTTATTATTTTTATTTGAGAGTTTATACTATTCATTTTATCATGAATTCACTATATAATTATGGATGTAAGACAGACACATGTTGGTAGTGGACAACTGAGTTCATACTCACAGCCTACATGGGCCCTTCAGGTCATGTGCTGACTTTATGGTTTTGAGATCAGGTCAGGGACCCGGTATGTGCATTAGACCATAGTGATTAGAGATGCAGTATCATGGGATTGATGGAATATGAACCATGTTGGTTCTTTCTATGATTTGGAGTTTTTGTGGGTGTTTTGACTTGATTATTGTATGAATAGCCACTTGAGATCTTGCAAGTATATTTTTGTATGATTTTTAGGACATGTGTTCTTATATACAAATGGTTTTTTGAATTGGGATTTTTTATCCTTTTTATTATTATTATATATATTGAGAATGGTATTTCAAATTTTATAGTGTTTTATTATTATAAGACCATTGATATTATCATCTCCAGAGGGTATAGTAACTCCACTATCAACTAATCAGACCTTTGATTCTAGTCGATAGCCTTTGTAATATGGGGAGGAACCTTTAAGTCCTAGTTTTACTCTGAGATGGAGCATTTTTTTTAAGTGGATCCCAGGTCGATATGCTAGAAATGGTATCATAGATGCTTCTTTTCTTTTCTAACTTTATTGTTCAGGCTATGGTAGACTGAGCACTAGGATCTAGTCAGAACTGGTAAAATATATAATGTGTGGGTGCCTACATCCCCATGCATAGAGATAGACCAATATTCCAGGGGTGTAAATTGATTTTATGATTTTCACATTTACTATTCATTGATTTCCACATTGATTGGAACACTTGGATGTGTTGTTGTTGGATTATGATTTTTTTACCCTTGGCCTAGTATATAAATGGAGGAGTATTTATGCATCATGGTAGGAAATTATGCTTGTATGATCTTGTGATATGATTGTGTTAGTCATTGGTAGCCTAGAATGCACTAAAAGGGGTGTGGCTGTTTAAGCTATCCACAAAAAGGTGAACACTGTTTTCTTGTACAACCTTTTTTTGTGGCATTCTATTCAGACATACCATGAATGTGGTTCCTAATGAAATCAATATTTCATGATATGTGTATGTAATATATTATTTTGACTCTGATATGGGCAGGGAGGGATATTTAAAGTTGGCGATATGTTTAAAATGTCACAAAAAATATATACATTATTTTTTCATAGAATTTTGGGGACATTCTACCTAGACACCCTAGATTGATGATATCTAATATACATGATATGTGATGTCTGCCACTATTATGGGTATGAAAGGGGCCATGATGTCAGATGATAAGAGACTCCTGACTATGTTATGGGTATTAAAGTTCCTATGAGGTTGGATGATACGCAATAACTAGCTCTGATATGGGTAGGTAAGTGGACATGATGCCATATGACATGTGTCATGGGTTTAGTAGGGGAGTGTAAGGATGGTGATATTCACTACCTATTACACCTTTCCCTATTTGTGATATTTATTTATTTATTTATGGTTGTATTGATTATGGTGTTTGGTGTTTATTGTGATTTCACCTAGATGACTTCTGGTGGAGAGTCAGGAGGGTAGAGACATGGTATCATGAGATCATGTACAGGATGAGTCCCCTAAGGGTCAGGATGAGGACTCTGAGGGTCAATAATATCTTGAACCATAGGTACATGCTCCAATGTAGGCAAACCAACTGAAATAGATGGATGAATTTGAGCCATGGGTAGATTATCAGTTCAAGGTGATCTTGGCGTGAGTCATATAGGGTATTAATAGGGGAGCTCATAGTGATTATCCATCTATGGATTATCTGAATTGTGAGATCTAGTATTAACACCCACCACTGTTTTAGGGTGATGGTGGACTGTAGGTAGAAGAGAAATGAATCGATTCTATACATATATTTTTGGACTAGCTCAAGACATCCCCATATTAGAGGGTAAACTAAGATACTTATATGCCTAGTGAACTAGAAAAGAATTATTTATATATATAGGTACATGCTGGAATGAATTATGGACTGGAATAGAAGGATTATGAGGCCAAGTTCTTTAGGAATATTTTCTTGAAGTTGTTGAGGGTGGATAAAGCTCATAATTTCATGAACTTGTTAATGGGGGATACATCCATTATATATTATGTGGTGAGTTTCACATACATGTCATGATTCTTACCATCTATAGTAAGAATCAACACCAAAAATGTGGTATGGATCAAGGATTTATTAAGTCATACCATCAAGGGGTAGGTAAATATATTCATATTGACATCATTATCAGAGGTAGTAAATTAGGATTTATAGAAAAAGGTAATCAGATAGGCCGAACTTATTTGAGCAAAGTGATAGTGCCATGTGAGACTGTCAATGATACATTGGGTATCCAAAAGTGAGGCCATGGGGAGCCTTAGAAAGGTAGTATGGCTAGAGATTTGGGAAGTCCACATAAGAGTGGGTCAACAATAGAGTTATTCCAATGTGGATAATCGGGACATGTTTCGATTTAGTGTGAGACATATCATAAAGAGTGACTAGAATTTGGCCACATGGGGAACTTGGATAGGTTCTCTCAGAAGACATATTGGTTTTTCTAGAGTTATGGATGGGGTCAGACTCAGGGATTTGAGGTTGGAACAAGAGCGGTACTAGGTTCTTATAGCGAGGATTCAACTAAACACATTGAGCAGGAAAAATATAAAGATACCAAGTAGTTGGTTCATTGGCTAGTGGCTGGTGCATCTCTGTAGGGAGGTTATGACTTGGGTACTCATACTTCAGTACATGCACAAGATTTTGATCTGATGGGGTCAGAGCTAGTTGGGGAGCTGATCAACGTTAGTGGTATGTCATGATTATGGGTGTGGACATTTTTTTGGTATATTGGGTTTGGGTTAATGAAGTGAACTTTTGAAGATGGAATTAACCAGATTCTATTTAGTATGTGTGCATCGGGTGTGATGCATATTTTATATATTTGAGCATGCATCGTGACTTTGTCAGGAATTAATTCATATATATTTGTATGATCTAGGATTACTTTTGATTATTAGTTGTGACGTAGTACCATTGAGCATCAGTTAGATGTGGGTTTTGATGGGTGTTGTTTAGAAAATGGTTAATAATGAGCATTAGATGAGATGCATCACTAGAAGGGTGTTTGGTATGATGTGGGTTTAATTGAGAACTTGATGAGGCGAAATAATGATGGTATGTCTGAGTAGTACTTTTATGTCTATGTATAGTCAAATTAGAACATTTTAATGTTGAAGTTTAGGTTGGAAAGTGGTCATATATGTAATTCCTAAGGTGGGGAGTGCCAAGATAGGAATTGACCTAGGACTAAGTAACTGGGGTAGACAAGTGTCTTGTTATGATATGGGTATGTTAAGAACCATATTGTTTTAAAGCCTCATAGCTCAATCATAATCTATTGAAAGGTGGGGATATTATAACAGCACATGTTTTTGAATGGATATGAATTCCTAGGTAAACATGAATTTTTGAGTTTGGTGGTTGGTCCAAATTAAAATCTAATATTTCAAACCTAATTCTAAGAGTTTTAATTCTACAAGGAAATGTTTCTAAACATTTATAATGTTCAAAGAGTTCCTTTAGTATTCAGGTGAGTTTTGGGTTTGTTTGGCCCTAAAAAATCTGTTTTGGAAAGTGCAGGCTGGGGAATACAGTTTGTTCAAACCATGAATCCTTACAAGGGAAACTATGCTGATCAATTTATTTATAGTGAATAGTAAATCAAATCATGTGGGTGGGGGAGATTGATCTTGAAACTTCATGGTAATTTTTATTAGACTTTATCCTCATAGGCTAATCACAGTTTGGAAAACTATGTGCCTAGCCATGAGATGTGGGGTGCCTTGGTCAGTGGCATCTGTACAAGCTGCACATGGTTTGGAAAACCATGAACCTAGCTATGTGATGGGTGGAAACTTTGTATATTGACTGTGATTTATTGGCTCATGGTTAGAAAAACCATGTGGTTAATTTGAATGGTTGACATTACCAAACTACCCCTCCTGTTATTTCTTCTTTATTCTCCTTCCTTCTCCCTTTTACAGACACAGTAAAGGGAAGCGCTACATTCTTCTCCAGCCTAGGATTTAACATAAATCCCTCATCCAAGATCTAATTTCAATGTTGTTGGGTGAATAAAAATTTTAGTAGTAAGGCCTTGAATCCTCTTTCTTCCTTTATTATTTTATCTCTCTATACAGAATAATAAATCCATGTGAGATATTCTTCCCTATTTTTAGGGACTTTATCTAGAATAATGATTTCTCTCATTTTGGATTGGATCAGAGGCTGATGTTCTAATGTGTGAGTTCCTACAATTCCAAGGTAGGTATTTTCAAGATTTATCCTTATATATATATGGGGTTTATGATGTGAGTTATTAAACAAACGCATGGGGGTTGTCTAGGTGATACCCTTAATAAATTAATAATTTTTTAATTAATTCAATTGATGTTATGAGATTTCAATGGGTATGGTTTAAACTATTTAATTATTCTAATTAAAGTATGGTTCTTGTGTTGGTTGGATAATTTATACCAATTATTTAAATTGTTTTAATTAAATTAAATTGTTGTATGACTGGATGATTTTGGTGGAAATGTGATTGACATGGCCCGATGTTTTGAGGTGGTGTTGATCAATGGGACTAAGACTACAAGGTTTTTCGGGATAAGGGAGTGGGATGAGATATATGGGATGGTTTTGACCATTATAATTAAAGACATGTGATTTTTTGATTGATGTGGATGGTAATGACAATGTTGTGGATGGGTGATGAGGTTCACATGTGGTAACAAGGTTTTTAGATGATTTGGCTTAGAATGTTTGGTGATTTATACTCACCTTTTTTGGTTGACATATCCATTGGAGTTATGAGTGCACATATATGACCCAATTGAGATTGGTTTGACCAATAATTGTGGTTGGAGGCCTCCAATATTTTAGCACCTTAGGGTATGGTTTTAACCATAAGTTATGGAGGAGGTTCCAACTATATAAATCCATTTAATATTTTCTTTGTGACCATCAGTTGGGGGATGAGGCTCATTTTTTATAATAAGGTTGATAGGAAAGGATTATTAGAGGATAGATATCTCCATGCCTTATGATGTTCAGCTATAGAGATGACATAAATTTATTATATATTAGAGCATGAATATCATTATAACATGGGATGTATGACTTTTGAGATGATGGAATCTTTTTGAATAGAGGTCTAAGGGGCCTGGGATGTATTGATAGGAAAACTGTTAAGATTTCAGTTACTCGATGTGGGAATTCATGAGGTTTTGGTTGTCATAAGGTGTTGGGAGATATGCATGTGGATGAGATACCAAGGTTATTTCGGTATGACTGGTCGTGGATATATCATTCCAGTCTAGTGTTTTTTGAAGCATGTAAACACTCAATTGTGGATATTGAGAACAAGTCGAACAAGTTGTTTATTTTTATGTGTTATTTGAGACTATTTATTTATGTATTCATATACTATATAATTATGGATGGATGAAAGGTAAAAGTTATTTGTGTCCTAATGAGTTCATACTAACAACTTACACGAGCCATTCTAGATGTGTATAAAATTTATGGTTTTGTGATCATGTCAAGGAATGGGTTTATACTCTGGACCATAGTGACGAGGGATTTAGTTACTTCAGATAAATGGAAAATGGACCATGGTGGTTCTTTATTTGAGTTAGAGTTCTTTTTGAGGATTTTGACTACATTCTTATATGGTTGTCCATAAGAGATGTTTATTGTCTATTTTTCTATAACTTATATGACATACTCTCTTATCTAGAAACGGTATTATTCCTTTGGATTTTTATTCTGATATTGATTATTATTTCTTCCACTAATTTTTGTATTTTTTACTTCCACAATATTTCATTATTATAGACCATTAATATTATCATCACCAAAGGGTATAGTCTCCCCACTGTCACTTCATAAAACCCTCATTTCTACTTGAAATCCTTTGGCATATACTGAGGTGCACCTAAGGCCTAGTGGTCCTCCAGCCCGAAGAGCAGGTTTGAAGTTTCTCCTAGGGCAGGGTGCTATATGTTTACAAAGTTCCCTCCAGTTTTTTAGAAGATCACTGAACTTCATAGGATGTCACTATATTAAGTGATTTAATATTTCCCCTTAACCAACGTCTTTACGAACCTTAATATAATATTATAATATATTTGAAAATTATTCTTTGAAAATAAACAAGAAATCTAATATTACATAGAATCTAGATCATTAGTCCTTCTCAACTCACAAGCTTCTAATTATCTTTAAAATAAATTAGATCATTAAATTAAAAGTATTTACATATTATATGAACAACATTATTTCATGTCAATCAGTCCATTAACTCCTCTTATTCTTCCATCTAAATCATATTCCATGATATGGGAATCATAGGATATTTCTTGGATCCTTCTACTCCTTCTCTTATCATTCTTCTTCCACCTTGTTTCACAAGATTATATATCATATTATCAATAATTTCATATTATTACATGATACCTAGAATGTTATTCTTATTAAATGTAGAGTTAGACTATTATTTTTATTTCTCTTAAATACTGTTTATATTCAATAATAACAATATTATTGGTTCATATAACTACATAAAAAATATTTATTCCTATTCTATTTATAATAAAAAATTAATAAAATATATTCTACATATTTTGAATATGTAAATTACATAGAAATTCAAACTATGATCTAATCATAATCAAATCATATTGGCATGGTCACATGATCACAAAATATTCTTCCAAATTTACCATCCTATCTCCAATGGTATACCAAGATAAACATTCTTCTCATTTAAACTCATTTAATCCTAGATGAGTAAATCTCCTTTTAATTTGGAACAAACCTTGAGATTCCTCTTTTAAAAAATTCCCAAAAATTATATAAATGGGTAATATACATGATTATATGAAAATATACATCACAAGTGTTGTGAAATTTAATTTAATTCACAGTTTAACAACATATATAATTCCAAAATCAATGTTATCTTATATTGTAAATCATATATTTCAGCACGTCTTGACCTTCTAATCCAAAATTTTATAGAAATCTTCTCAATAGTTTACTCGAAACATAGTCTCATTTGTGATATTTATTTCACTAAGGAAAAATTCCATGTATATTATGATTTCATTTACTATTCTCTAGAAATCTCAATTTTCTCAAATAGTAAATACCTATTTAAGAAAAATAATTTCTTATGTATCACTGAGTGAGTACTAATTATATTACATAATGAGTAATGTTTTTCACTTTTCCATATTTCAAAAATGTTTTTTTATAAATATATTACATATTCTCTTCAATATATTATTCATATATGTAAATTTTTTTCACTCAATCACATTTACTCTACATCTAGAAAATATCTTACAGACTCCTAAAAAATATATTATGCAACAACATAATCTTCTTGAATTATAAAAATTCCACTACTAACAGTTGTAATGACCCACATATAACATTTTTAGCATAAAATATTTTAATCTATAATTCCTTTTGATGATTTAAAAAAATATTACATATTAGAAAAAACTTTATATATCAGCTTTTAAACAATTATATATGAAAACGATCATATAGATTCCTTTCCTTTGCAACTTTTCAGAACACAACTCAAAGAAATATATTATGTATCTGCTAAAATATCCTATTAATAGAATAAAGTTTCTATATTTTATCAATTATGCATACAAAATATATTACATATCACATATAAAATATCCCTTTCGACAATTTTCAATGTTCTCATTAATAATTATCTTATGTATCACTTTGATTTATTGATTTCACTACCTCAAATAAGAGAAATATATTTTATATCATTTGGGGAGAATATTAATTATAAAATGGGATGGAATCTGTAATTTTCCAATTTTTTAATCTATGGTAGAAATAAATATACTACATATGCCATTCCTTTTTTAATTTCACAAAAAATTTGAAACTTATAGTATTCATTCAAATCACATTGAAATCATCTTCATCCAAAACTAAATCAACTCAAACCACATTAAAAAACTTTTAAAAATATTAAAATATTTCTAAACCTATTAAAACTTATTTAAAAAATATTTTCATCATATATAATTCTCCTTGAATTATTTAATGTATTTTAAATTTTTTATTAAATTATGACTTTCAAAAAATCCTTCATAATTCATCATCTAATGTATATTCCCTATTTTTTTTAAAAAAATCACGATAATCCTTGGATGGATTCTCAATATTCCATCTATAACATCGCTTTAAAAACATATCCAAATTAATTTTTTCAATATCTTACTTCACCAAAAATCTCAAAATTATTATATTGAGTGATTCTAAATTCAATTACACTTATAATGAATCTGTTACAAACCATCACTACAATCATCACATGTCAATATTGCTCTCTTGTTCTATAATTTTAATATCCATGATTTATAAGTATTAGATCATCTTCCTTTTTCCATTTATGTATAGGAAACGTCTCGATATTCACCTATAATAATTTGGATTTTCCTCCACCACCCATATTCAGCAAAAATGTACTTCCTTTCAGACAAACATATTAAAAATAAATAAAATATCAACTTCACTAATCTATTTGGGTTCTTCAATATATCTATTTTTATTTATTATTAATAACAATTTAAATATTAATTAAATGTGAAAACTTCTCCCCCTTATTGAAAACAAATTAAAATTTTATAGTTTTAAAGGAAAGTATTTTTAATTTATTGATTCTTCAAAAAATTTAAAAATTCCATATTCTCTCATTTATTCAACCTTATTTTATGAGATGATTCCTAATTTATTTTATATAATGGTGGAATCTCATTTACCTTCACAATAAGACAATAATTAATCAACACTAATTCAACATCAGCTAACTCAAATCAGAAAAAAATTATTAACCTAGAAATCAAAATTTCAATTAACTATTCAACTTGTGAAAACAACATTTATTTATACATTCATAAACTAATAAAACATATTTCATAATAGATTTATAATGTTCAAAAATATTTAAAAATATGAACAAAAACTTTAATGTTAATGATATATTTATCCCACTTTATGTAACATTTCATCTTAACAACCACTCCCCCTTAATGCATTTGATTCGATTCAATCAAAATTGGATGATAAAGTGATCATCATAGCTGAAGATTCATCTTTTTATAAGGGTTTTATAGAATTATTAATCTAAATAAAGTGAAATCATAGCATCTTTTGATATATCTTTAAATGTTTTAAAAAGAGTCATAAAAACATGATGATTGATGAATCTTTATACATCATAGTTATAACAACATTCACTATGTTATCTTCCTTTAATTCACCACCTTAAATTACCTATACATAAACATATATAAAAAATATGGGAATAAAGTGAAACTCCATATCTCTATAGTGATTGAATCATTGATGATATTTTCTTCTGAACAAAAAAACAATTTTCTATTAAAATATAGATTTAAGAGAACTCTTTATATTTTCTCCTATGATTTTTAAAATTTGAACCTCCTTGGGGAGAATGTACTTATTGATTTTATTTTCATATTTATTTTTATATGGAATTGGATTTTAAAAAATATCTAATAAAGCACATACAACAAATAATGTTTCTAGAATATTTTTCATCACCTCATTCTATCCATGCATCCATGCCATGTAGTTATCTGGAGAGTAACCAATCTATTTGAAAATTCCACACATATTCTCACGATATATTTAGTTATCACTTTTAGATATCCTCACATGAAGTTACACTTCTTCATTTAGAATTCTCTATTTTTCATTATCACTTATACTCTCTTGTTATTTTTATAGATTTTAAAAAAAAAATTATCTAGAAAAATAGTAAAGAATTATTTTTCCACATGCGTAGGTTACCTGAATTAGAAACATGATTTCTTATAAAAATTTCTGTTACCATTTTAACAAACTTTTCATACTCATCATCTTGTATTTCATCTACTAATCCAATTCATATATTTCTTTTATGGATTGATTCTTTATTTAATTATATATTTCATCCGTTAATATTGATTTCCATAGACTATTTTCAATAACCCATGTTGTGAGATGTTTTAATATAGTAAAATAATATCAAATTTGGTTTGACATCCTTTTTATTATTATTATTGTGTGACATTTTGTAGCTTTGTTCTTTTGTTTGAACCCCAAGGCAAACTTATATGCCTGTATTTATATTTTTTTTAAAATTTTCAATATTATTATATTGAAATATTGTGTTAAATATTATAATAATCAATACCTATATTATTTATAACTATAACCACATTTTTTAGTTCATAAAAATGTTTCAAGGTATCCAAATCTGTTTTTGGTCGAAAAATTCATTTCCTTCTATGAATGTTTCTCTAACACATCGATTATATATCTTGTTTAGATATGATATACCTTAACATAGTTTTTATTTAATATAAATATATACATATATTTGGATAAAATTCAATATCTTTGTTCCCAAAATTTCAACAATACCAATAATGTCCAATAAATATTTTTCTTTTGATTTTAATAGTAGTCATTCATGATTTTTTAGCTTATTGTTTTTAAATAAAAAAAATATTATTCTGATCTTAATTTAGGGACAAAATGTTTTTCTTTTTTTTTAAATAAATAATTTATTCTCTTGTGAATTTTTTAAGAGTTTTATATTCCCATATTTTTCAATAATTTGATTTTAAATCTATACTAACCGATTAAACTAAATTAATACAAACAGAATTAACTAGAGATTAATATACCTTATTCAATGATCTTATAGTGTATATTTCTTGAGAATATATCATTATATTCCTTCCATTAACATGATATTTTTTTAATATAATAATCTTTTTAAAACATTTAATTGTAGGATCTATTCATTTAACAATTAAGAAATACTCTTCCAAATTTAATTCTATATTTCTCAGTTTCAATTATAATTCAAGGGATATCATGCTAAGAAAATTATTCTCAACCTCAACTAAACCCAAAATGTATTCCAATTATTAATTTACCTTCTTAATTTTATATTCATATGAATTGAAAATTAATTTTTTAATGATAATTTAATGTGGAATACAAAGAAGAAACTAAAAGAGAAAACCAAAAATCATTGTGGACTAAAATGATAGAGCCGAAGTGAATCTCCTTGGATAATTTGTATAAATAAACTAGGTAAGGATCCCACTATGTTGTAAAAAATATGATTCTCAGTAACTATTCCTTCATGAGGTATAACATCTTCTGCATTATTCCATTATATCCTAACATTCGAAATAGTATAGCCCATGTTTCTTTTTAATCTGTATTTCCTTACATAACAAGCCAATTCCCAAGGAGGCTAAACATTAACTTTAAATATTCAAACCATAAACTTAGAATCTGATTCAATTACATCTAGTAAAATATTTAACCTATCACACAAGAACATACCAGTATACATGGATCTAATTTTTTCACCAATAGAGATACCTGGTCCATAGTACACACTAAATGCAAGAAAATGAACTTATGAGGGTGTTTCCCATTATTACCTTCTTAGAAATTCCATCTTTAATTTCATCAAATTATAACTGCAACTATGATTTTTATTCTTATATCCCCATGATATGTGTGTGTTTGAACACTTCAAAATGGACCATTTTAAGTTAATCCGTAAATTTGGAATAAAAGTTAATGAGTGATTAATTATATTTATACTCTTTATATTCTCCACAGATAGAACTTTATTACATAAAATAATCATAATAAATAGATTTATATAAGCAACCAATTTGATTATCTTTAGGTAGTGGTGTATCCCTTTTCACCTTTGATGTATTTATCAATATCTCAGCCACTATTTTATTCTTTTTCCTCATTTTTCTGGCTGAAATATCCACATTTGTATCAATAGGGATGTGAACTAAATTTTACCTCCAAGGTTATTTTAAATTATATTTATATTTTCACATTATATATATCTACTTGAAAAAAACTAGAAATTAGAATAGATCCAACCATAGGAAGCATGTCTTTCTCTAATACCATTTATAGATCCTAGTGAGTGTTTTAGTCACCTAGTGGTGAACTAGGATGACAAGTTTTACCAAATTTAGTTATAAATAAACTTTTAATATTTTAAATTCCCCTCTAAAAATTCAAACTATTGTCATATATTTGGATCTATATTGATATTATATTATTTTAACTAGCACATAATACCACAAGCAATGTAAAAAAGTAAATTAAAGAGAAGAACCTTTTATTTTTAAAAGTTTTTACCTCAGTGTGGGTGACAATGTCCATTTTGTGTTTAGGTCAAGTCTCATACACAAGTTTTCAAAAAATATTTTTATGACCTAACCCAATGGGAGATTACTAGTTTGTGGTCATCTGAGCCAGAGACCCCAAGCTCTCCTCCAATAGATTGGGGGATGGATACAAGTATCGTGTTGGAAATACTTAATGGTGATTCCATATAATATCCACCTATACAAATACACACAACAAGATCCATGAAATAGTGCGAACATATAATAGAAAACTAAACATCTATAGGGTAAACCATTCATAAAACAACCTCTAGAAAGGTATAAAAATATTATAGCATAGTAAAAAAGGAATAATGGGGAAAAATATATGTCCAAATAGAGACAATACTGGAAATTAAAGGTATACCAACGGTTGAAAACCATTGGTATAGGGTGGAGAACCGTTGGTATAATTTATACCAACGGTTTTAGAAACCATAGCCTAGTAAGTTGTGATAATAGAAATATACCAATGGTTTGAGATAAACTATTGGTATATGTGAAGAAATATACTCTATACTAATGGTCTTATAAAACCATTGGCGTAGAGTTCTTATACAACAAATATGCCAAAGGTTTCAAAATTGTTGGCATATCTTTTTTAGTCTTCTATTCATCTCTATACCAATGGTTTAAACTGTTGATAAATGTTTTTTACCAACAGTTAAAAACCATTGCTAAAAAAATACATTCATAACCTATAAAAATAGTTTAAAACCATTGGTATAGGCTTTTCTGTACAATTCACATAGCAGCCTGCTCTATGTTTTGCTGTGTGAAATGTATAGAATACATAAAATACAATGCATAATAAGGATACATAATTCAAAACTGATAATTATAAGGATACATAATTTTAAAAAAAAATTATTAATACCATACATTAAAAAGTGAATACTTAATAATATGTGATATATAATTAAGAATACATAAAAAATTGAAGTTTTTATAACACATACAAGATTGAATTCAAAAATTATAACCTAATAACCCAAAAATAAGGAAATGAATAAATTAATTAAACAAAACACAAAAATAATGTCGTGGTTTGGGGCGGGTGTCTTTGAATTTAGTGACAATGATACTGGGTGTGTATCAATGAGCTTGTGTGACTTAGGGAATATAGTTTTCCTTGGTGTATTAAATTTCATGTGTTTTAGAATTGGGGTAGGAGTTACTCACAAGAGAAGTGGATTTTGTGAGGCTGGACCATGGATCGTTGTGCTTAAGTATCAACACAATCCGAATATGTTTGGTCGGTTTTCTATATGCCAGTTTCTTTTACTTAAAATGATGTTCATTTTAAACAAAAGAGATACAGTTAATGTGATACCAGCCACATCGTGCCTCGGATTGAGGCGAGGTTGACTCGTACACATCACATATGTCCCATGGATTATGGTCCTAAAGTATCAATACAATGCGTTTGGTTGGTTATCTGTATTCCAGTTGTTGTTTTCACTTAAAATGTTGTCCATTTTAAATAAAAGTGAGAAACTTTGAGTGGTACCAACCACACTGGGCCTCAGATTGAGGCTCATTTGACTCTTACACTTCATAAATGATCCATGGATTTTTGTGCTAAAGTATCAACACAATCTGAAAATGTTTGGTCGGTTTTCCGTATGTCAGTTGTTTTTACATAAAACAGTGTCCATTTTAAACAAAAGAGAGACACTTAGAGTGCTATCGGCCACACCGTGCCTCAGATTGAGGAGGGGTTGACTCTTACATATCAAAAATGACCAATGAATAGTTTTACTAATGTATAAACACAATATGAATGAGTTTGGGCAGTTTTCCGTATGCCAGTTGTTGTTTTAATTTAAAATGTTGATCATTTCAAATAAAGGCGATACACTTTGAGTGGTACCGGCCACATCGCACCTCGAATTAAGGTGGGGTTGACTCGTACACATCAACAACGACCCATGAATCATTTTCATAAAGTATTAACAAAATCCAAATACGTTTGGTCCATTTTTCATATGCCAGTTGTTGCTTTCACTTAAAATGATGTCTATTTTAAACAAAAGAGAGACATTTAGAGTTGTACTGGCCACACCGTTCCTCAGATTGTTGTGGGGTTGACTCTTACACATCACAAATTTCCCATGGATATTTTTCCTAAAGTGTAAACACAATCCGAATGCATTTGGTAGGTTTTCCATATGCCAGTTGTTGTTTTCACTTAAAATGTTGTCCATTTCAAATAAAACTGAGACATTTTGAGTGGTACCGAGCACACCGCACTGAGGATTGATGCAGAATTGAGTCGTACAAGTCACATTTGACCAATGTATAATTTTACTAAAGTATAAACACAATCAGAATACATTTGGTTTCAGTATTCTAGTATTTTCACTTAAAACAGTGTCCATTTTAAACAAAAGAAATACACTTTGAGTGATACCGGCCACACTGTGCCTGAGATTGATGCGGGGTTGACTCGTACACGTCACATATGACTCATGGATAGTTTTCCTAATGTATCAACACAATAAAAATGTGTTTGGTCAGTTTTCCGTATGTCAGTTGTTGTTTTCACTACAAATGATGTTCATTTTAAACAAAAGAGAGATATTTAGAGTGGTACCAGCCACACCATGCCTCATATTGATGCGGGGTTGACTCATACACATCAAAAATTTCCCATGGATCGTTTTCCTAAAGTATCAACCCAATCCTAAAGCGTTTGGTTGGTTTTCTGTATTCCAGTTTTTGTTTTCACTTAAAATGATTTCCATTTTAAATAAAAGAGAGAAATTTAGAGTGGTACCGGCCACATTGCACCTTATATTGATGCGGGGTTGACTCATACACATCAAAAATTTCCCATGGATCGTTTTCCTAAAGTATCAAAACAATACGAATAGTTTTGGTCATTTTTCTGTATGCCAGTTGTTTTTACTTAAAACATTGTCCATTTTATACAAAAGACAAACACATAGAGTGGTACCAACCACACTGTGCCTCAGATTGATGTGGATTTGACTCGGACATGTCAAAAATGTTCCATGGATCATTTTACTAATGTATCAACACAATCTAAATGCATGTGTTTGGTTTTCCGTATGCCAGTTGTTGTTTTTACTTAAAATGTGGATCATTTCAAATAAAGGTGAGAGACTTTCAATGGTACTTGCCACACTGTGCCTCAGATTGATTCAGGTTTGACTCCTACACATCACAAATTTCCCATGGATAATTTTGTTAAAGTGTCAACATAATCAGAATATGTTTGGTCCATTTTCCATATGTCAGTTATTGTTTTCACTTTAAATGTTGTCCATTTCAAATAAAAGTGAGACACTTTGAGTGATATCGGCCACACCGTGCCTTGGATTGAGTTGGGGTTGAGTCGTACATGTCACATATGACGCATTGGTCATTTTCCTAAAGTATAAACACAATCCAAATGTGTTTGGTTGGTTTTCTGTATTCCATTTGTTTTTACTTAAAATGGTGTCCATTTTAAACAAAAAAGTGACACTGTGAGTGATACTGGAAACATCGTTCCTCAGATTGAGGTGAGGTTGACTCGTACACGTCACATATGACTCATGAATAGTTTTCAAAAAGTATAAACTCAATCTGAATTCATTTGGTTGGTTTTCTGTATTCCAGTTAGGCAAATCGTGAAAAACCAATGATAATATCTTATACTAAAACTATAGACATTTTGCATGATGTGCATCCCCTAGTGCATGGTTAGGGAAAATCATACACATTGATTCTAATATATATCCCTATATGGTTGGTAGATGCATTTTGGGATGGACTTAAATTTTTTACTAACCGTGAGGTATAGTGTTTTTCTACGCCGACCGGGGTTCCGAGCTCCGAACAAGCCCCAGAAGCCCCATAAACCATTATAACATCATTAAGATTCCATATTTGGTAAAAAATAAAGAGTTATATAGAATTAAAAAATATCCATACCAGAGTGAAAAACCAGGTTCTTATAGTCTTCCTATTTAAAGGAACTCATCCAGAAGTACACCTTCAATGGGTGGTAAAAATTTATTTGAGAAAAATTCTATTCGGGGGTTGTCCGGGGTCCAGGGGAGCTGTTGGGGGGGTCTAGGGGTATGTCTGGGGGGTCATCTAGGGTCCAAGGAGGAGGGGGGGCTATCCGGGGGGATGTCTGGGGGGGGGGGGCTGTCAGGGGGGCTAACTAGGGTCCAGAGCGGAGGGTGGGGGTGTTGTCCAGGGAGCTCTCTGAGGGGCTGTCCAAGGGGATATCTGGGGGGCTGTCCGGGGTCCATGGAGGAGGTTGGGGGGCTGTGATGAGTGTGTTCAAGGTGTTATAGGATTTTAAGTTAAACGACACATCCATATTAAATCAAAAATCAAATGTCATAAATATCAGTAAAAAATGTAATGGATCAATCTACCCCTGATCACCATCACCATCACCACTGTCTTCATCAGCCTCATCCTCTCCTCCATATCTATCCTCATCGTCGCCCTCTTCATTGTCCCCTTGCTCATCCTTGGCCCCATCCTCGCCCTCATCCTCATCCTCATCCTTGCCCTCGCCCTCACCTTCATCCTCTCCCTCGATCTCAGCATCATCATCATCCCCAACATCTTCCTCCTCAGCATCCTCATCATCACCATGAATGTCATCATCTCGACCGCCACTAGAACTTTCACCTGGTGCATTGGATAATTCACCCATAGACAATATATATGTTTGACAAGCGATGTTGGCATCTGGTGGAAGTGATGAAGATAAAGATTTGATCAGTTTCATAAATTCTTTCTCCCTCGTTTGAACCTATTCTTCCAACTCTATGACCCTTTTATTAGACTGTCTTGCATGCTCCTTGACCTGTTCCAAATTAGTGGTACTATAATGGATACTTGGAGAGGACCAATACCTCGTCGTGACTATATTCTTACCAAGTTGGCAGCATACTCGACCAGAGTGGTCATCTCCCAAAACCTGATATAAATGATCATGTGGCTGTAAATTGTCAGGATCCTGGGCATCAAGGGCCTCCAAAGAAGCATGTTAAAAATATTAATATATTATTAAATTTCAAAATTGATATTAAACTTTTAAATAAAAAATTAAAACTTAAAATCTTTTCTTGTGTTGGTTCATTAACCATATTTCCATGTTTTTTCCTTTTATTCGAGGAATACAATTTTTCTCGAGGGAGACATCCTACAATATTCAAGTTGTGCATCTGTAATTACATTGAAACAATATAAAGTTCAAGTATAATAATATATTAAACATTAAATAAATCACATAATTTAAGTAGGAAACAATAAAAAGGTCAATTCCTAAAGAAATATTATAAACAACTATATCGTACCAGCTGCCTCTCATGATCTGGCATAGTAGTGCACCCCAGAGTGTGGAGGTATTACTTTGAATCAATGTTTTTTTTGTTTTTTTCAGAATATTCCTAAACAATAATTAATAATAAATAAGATAATAATAATTAAAAATATGATGACTTCCATTTAAATACCTAAAATGGGATTAATACCTTAAATTTGGCAGCCACCCAATGGATAATCATTTGGAGATATTGCTCTATCGGGAATTCTTCCATGATAGGTACTGTCTCCAACTCCATTGCCACTCTATAACAACAGCCAACATACAACACATGCTTATAAGCTCTCTAAATCTCTCCTAGCTTGTTTAAATATGCTGGTCATGCACCCTTTACATTAGGGAAGTTAAACTGAAGATGACACCCAATAGATTAATTGATATAAATACATAAAATACTACATTAAATCAAATAGATTTTTTACCCATATTTGTGCCCATTCATTATCCTTGACTTCATGTTGTAGATTTCTTCAAGAGAGAGGGATGACCGGAATGAAGTCGAATTATTTGGCTAGAATCACCAAAAAACCCTGACATTCCTTCCTAGGTTTATCAATCATCTATCCATCATCATTGTAATCAACCATCAACTGTGTCTAGCGGTTCCATACCACACGCAAGAGAGTATTCCCCTCCCCTGCCTCCTATTAGTAGATGAATATGTTATTAAAGAAAAAAATATCAGTACAAATTATAATAAAAATTTGTTAGAGTTATATAAATATACCTATGGTAGTCGGATCAATGGGCGTCACTGGATGTGTAGAAGCTGAAGGAATATCCTGTATAGGTGGAGTGTCTCTCAGTGTACGCTCCTCAGCCACGTACTGTGTCGGAGTTGGAGTTAAAGAAGGTGGAATATAATAGCTCAGAGACAATGAAATAGAAGCAAAAGATGATGACACAGACGTCTGGCCAACTGGTAATGTAATCCTTGGGGGCCTAAATATCTCGTGTGTCCCTAAAGACACACTAGGATCAAAATGGGGTGTAGAAGATATGTTAGTGGTAGGGGAATATTCCAATTCGGTACGACTAGTGGATCGTCTAACTCTCGTACCACGATCCCTCGTACCACCAACCTCAATACCAAGACCACTAGATGATCATCTAACTCTAACACCACCCCCTCCTACCAGCAGCCTCTGTAATGGGAGCAATATCAGGCTCCTCATTGGATATCGCTCATATAGGGAGTGGATCTTGAAAAACTGTTTAACACAAAAGTAAACACATGATATTATAAGTTATTGAAATATATATATTTGAAATAAAAGACTCACAACAGGGATGAGTAGAGGAACACCCATCTATGTCATGTGACGATTATTTTCTGTCATGTTTTTCCACCACATCTTTTCAATGGGTGTCATTTCCAGTAATGAAAACAAATATGGAAGTAATTAAAAATAGATAACTAATGTGTAACCAAAAAACACAATATAAAAAAAACATTTTGATAAAAAAACATAAAGAAAAATAAGATTTATGGTAGTTTAAAGGTAAGTAATATTATACACACTCTTAATGATGTAGGTGAAACATATAGGTGAGAACCCGATTGTATGATTTTTTATATTTCCCACCACCACTTCTAGTTCACAATCAACTCTGACAATTGAGCTATTGGAGTCATCATAAGTAATAAACAAATTGCTTCCAATTGTAGTAGGGATATTGTCAACTTCATCATCACCATCATAAATAACATGTCTAGGATTTACTTCAATAATTAAACTGAATTTAGGATGATGATGATATTTGACATAAAAACTTGTCTCACCATTGATGCCAATACGTATCATTCATTGGTGGCAAGAGTATGAGTCTTGTCAATAACTCAAAATCCACAATCATCAATAAAGGTTCCTTGCCATGTCATTGAATCAAACCATTGACATTCCATCATTGTGACTCAACCATGCGAGTAATAATCCAAAATTATTATTTTCTCCACGACTCCATAATAAGATACATTTTCAGAACAAGGTCTATTATCTGATGAACTGGCATAACTGTCTATTGTGGTAGCTAGCATAACACCATCATGTTGTATTCTCATGTTCCTTTCTCGTTCAGTGATAATAAATTTTTATCCATTGATTACAAGTGATTTACAAGCACGAACCATGGTATTAGGACCAAAAGCCAATGATCTTATTTCCTCAGAAACAGAGTCTGTAGGACCTTCAATTTCAACCAAGAAGAAAACCCTTTGCTATGAAAAGTCTCTTTCCTTCTCAAATATAAATAACGATGCATTATATATATCAATTCATTATGTTACCTATAGATAAAAATAATAATAGTTTAACAAATATTTAAAATTACAAGAGATAAGATAAGAGATACATGTACAATTTACATACTTGATATACTTATCGAAAAAATCCCAATTGAAAAACATTGTGCGATGTGCCATCTCTCGCCCTTCACGGCTTAATCTCGTCAATGTATATGATACCAGAATTCCTCCTGTCTGAGGAAGTGATGAAAAAATGGGTTCAATTTTCTCATACTTTTCTTCTTCATTTCTCATTGGTCTGTTTATTCTTGTAGTAAGATTAGACAAAAACATTGAGCAGAAATCCATACATTCTTGAGTCAAGTAACCATTCACAGTAGATCCTTCGGGATAATTCAGGTTCCAAGCATATTATTTCAATGTGTACATGTTTCTTTCAGTTGGATACACCCAATGGAAAGAAACTTGTCCTCCAAGAAGTATTTCAATCAGAATATGGATAGTCAAATGCAACATGTGTGTAAAAATGATGGAGGGAATATTTTCTCTAACTCGCACATAATTAATGGTGTCTCTACCAATAGTTTTTTCTAGATGGATTTGGAAAACATCTTAGCAAAAAGATCTCTAAACAAATAGCACAACCAAATAACTGAGACTCTTACATTATTAGACAAGAGATGATAGATTTCTATTAGAATCAACTAATGCAAAAGGACGTGTTAATCATGAGTCTTCAAAGATTTCAGCTTCAACTCTTTTCTGTTGACCCATTTTGATATATTGCTTGAATAGTCATCAGGAACTTTAATAGTCTCTAGAACATCCAGAAATTGATTTTTTTCAGTAGGTGTCATCACATAAGAAGCACATGAAACATTCCATTTATTTTCACTGATACAGACAGGATGCAATTTTGGTCTGATTCCCCAATCTACAAAGTCACGCTGAGATTGTAAATCATCATTTTTCTTCCCCATGACATTTAGGAAAATAAAAAGAAACATTTCACATATATTATTT
This sequence comes from Viscum album, assembly GCA_963277665.1. Lineage (NCBI taxonomy): Eukaryota > Viridiplantae > Streptophyta > Magnoliopsida > Santalales > Viscaceae > Viscum > Viscum album. The sequence continues at coordinate 1,914,121,604 of OY728127.1, forward strand.
TCAATGTGAATTACGTATAAGTAATGACTTAACAAGTTGGTTGACCAATATGATAACTCAAAGAATATACTCTTATTCTTCCAATTGTAACAGGTATCATTGGAAATTTTTTTCCTCTTTCTAGATTTCCTTACCCCCTTCCAAGATGAATAATTGAAATCTTTAAATTCATTAAGCACATCAGTTCCAGACATACACTGAGGTGGATCGTCAGTCTCCATTGTATTTTAAAATCTTCAACAATTGTTTCTATATGGATGGTTTATTGGAAAGAATCATCGATGTCCCATAAAACTAAAACTACAACGATATTTCATTCTTCTCGATCGAGTATTCTTCATATAAACATGACACGACTATTTTCCTTTTGTGCTCCATCCAGACATCATTGCATAAGCAAGAAAATCAGTGATCATCCACATAAGCACAACACATATATGAAACATGTCTTTAGAATATGCATCATATATGGAAACACCAACATCCCAAAGAAGTTTCAATTGTTTTATTAATGGTTGCATGTATACATCAATATCATTATTGGGATCAGAAGGGCCAGATATCAATATACTCAAGAAAGTATAAGTATTTTTCATACACAACCATGGGGGAAGGTTATAAATGTGTATGAAAAATAGCCATGTACTTTGAGAAGTAAGCATCTGCCCAAATGGATTAAAACTATCACATGAAAGACTCAGTCTCACATTACACACATTGGCTGAAAATTCAGGATATCGAGCATCAAATATCTACCATAAAAATCCATCTGCAGGGTGAACCAACTCTTCATTATTCTTTTTTCTCTCGGTGTCATTCCATCGCATTTTTATAGATATTTCATCAGAAATCAAAAGGTTCTGTAATATGGGGATCAATGGAAAGTGCCACATTACTTTTTGTGCCACACAAGATGGTCTTCCATAATATTTTAGCTTCCATCGAGAGGTTCCACATATAATACAATCATTTATTTCAGTAGTTTCCTCCCAAGATAAGCTACAATCATTCGGGAAAGCATGGATTTTTTTTGAGAATCCAAGTTCATCAACTAACTTCCATACCATATAGTAGTTTGAGGGAATATATGCATCATCTGGAAGTAAGTCTTTCATGAAGCTAAGAATGTAATCGATTTCAGTATTTGAAATCCCAGAGATATTTTTCCCATGAAACAATCGAATTAAAAATTAAAAATTTTTCATTTTACCACATTGCCAATATACTGGAGTCATCAGAGCATCATTCAACTTTTTCACCCTATCAACATCATCATTTTCATTGGACGCATCATGTGTTCTTGTATCGAAATATTGATGGCTGGACATCCTTTCCTTCTCATGATGGCGAATAAATGGAAACTGATCATATATCAAACTCTCCAATTCAGTCCTATCATTTAGATCATCAACATTTTGAGATTCCATTTTCTCTCCATTGTGATACCACACATAATAATTTCTTTGGAAACCATATTTGGTTATATGATAGATAACTACTTCATAACTCAACCAAGGTCTTCCAACACAATTAGAACATGGGAAGTGTATGCGACCACTATTTCAAGCCTTGTCAAATGAAAATTCTATAAAGATGTTCAAATTATTTTGAAAATCAGTCGAAATCTGATCAGTTTCATACATCCAACTTATATCCATTCTGTAAAAAAATTGCAATAATTCATTTCAAAGAAATTCAATAATAATGAAGTTCAATAAGAAAAATATTTCGGTAAATGACAATTGTTTACTTTATATAAAAGCATAAATGACACATTACTCTATATGAGAATCATATTAAGAAACAAAACAAAATATAGTGTATATAAGAAAATAAGATACAGAATTTCTAAAGCCAATATTCAAGGACTGCCTGTAGGATATTGGAAGTGGATCAAGGAATACATAATCCTTACAGTTCTTGTTGGGAGTACTTTAGTTTTATACTTTAACTTCTTCGGGGAGATCATGATGTGGAGTAGGATGAGGATCAAATGAAAAGTAGCTATGGCCTCATCAAGTTTCACCTTAACCATGGATTAATGTATCCTAGGTTTGGGGCCATAGATCATAGGTTGGTATGGTGTATTTATTGAATCATTTCCCAATTGATTTTGGAGAGGGACCTTCAATAGTTATAGGTATTTATTTTATTATATTAATGATATTAGTTCCCTAATATACTACTTAGTCTTCACATTCATTTATTTTTTATCTCATTTTTACTTTTTTGTGGTTCTTGATAGATTTTACCCCTATTTTTTAGGGACTTAATACAAGTCTTTAGAAGAGGATGGATCATTATTAGAAATGAACAATGTTTCCTATAATGGTTTTATGTTATAGACATCAATGTTATATCATGATCCAATATAATAGGAACATTGATGTTATTTTTGGTATGAGGCAGTTTACATATTATAAATATCACATTGATTTTTATAATAAGTGGATTTATTTTACCACCCCTAATGACTTGGATTACAGTATTACTTGGGATTAAAACCTAGAGGTATGAAAAGTATGTCCATGCCTAGCCATGACTAGGTCAATTATGGCATATATGGTAGGTGTGGTTATAAGAATGAGGAGGCACTTATGTCATGGGTATAACCTGGAAACATGATTCAGTTTCAATGTTTCCGATCAGGTTGGCTGGTTAATTTAGTAAATTTTTTATTTAGAAACACCTCTAAAAAGGATATCCAGGAATTGTGATTTCCCAAACCAGGATGCCACTCATTGGTGACCCAAACACAGATGGACATATGTCCTAAAGCACATCTACCAAAATTCCAAATGTTATTGACTAATATTGAGAGCCTTTGGTGTGTTTGGGGGGAGACTATTCCTTAAATACCAGAGTTTCACAGTTTTAATATTATCAGTTAAAAAGTGGAAGAAATATACCAATGGGGAAATATTAGAAATGGATTAAAATAACCAAATTAGTAATACAAACTAATAACAAAATCATAAACTGAATGATGGTAATGTAGGTCATTTATCAAGAAGAAAAGCATAGTTACAACTAGTAGGAAGTAGTACTATACAAGAGGCTTAATAAATAATATATTCGACCTAGATTCTTGAGCTAAACCCCAATCATCTGTTACATGCTCCATATTATGTCAAGTGAGTAGTCATGCATATATAAGATAATAATTCTCCTTATCTAAAGATATAATCATGTAGTTTATTTGGGTACCCAATGAAATCTTGAGAAATGTGTGAGGTACAATTTATGTAGGTGACCACCTAGAGGCCTATAACTATCCAGTCTATTTATATAACATTTTAATATAATGATATGATAAATTAAAGAGACAAATAAAAAATATAAAATGGTTTTCTATGGTTCGAGAGAAAAAATACCATCATTTTCGATGGAGGGTTAAAGATTTAATTAATTAAATGGATTCGAATGAATAAATATTAGGTTAAATCAAAACAGAAACAAAAACATATACACATTAAAATTAAAACTAAAAACTGAAATATTAGATAAATTTTGATAAAATTAAGTTTTCACTTAAGAAAATAACTAATCTGGGATGGGTCAGATAGAGATTCAGCAGAAGATTCAGCAGCTTGGATGGGATGGAGGAAGAGGAAGATGAAAGAGCTCCTAGATCGCCGAGAGAGAGGGGGCTGTTGAAAATTTGAGGGAATTGCTCTGGTTTAGAGTTCTATCTCACGAATGGGGGAGAAGATGGGTGGATGAAAATTTTGGGAAAAAAATTTCCAATGGTTTTTAAAAACTATTGGTAAAAATGTACAGGCCACACTTATACCAACAGTTCCTTAAAACCATTTATAAAAGGTCCCCTAATCCATCCTTTTACCAATGGTTCTATTTAAACCATTGTTAAAGGTTTCTTAGGAGGTGATTTACCAATGGTTTTAGGAAACTATTGGTAAAACCCTTCTTTACCAACAGTTTTATGAAACTTTTAGTATGGAAGTGTTCGAAAAAACCCACATTCCAGTAGTGAAATGAGGTCACAAAATGAAAAAAAAAATTAAATGTAAATATTAATGAGAACACAGCTCAAAATCTCCAAGGTTGACCACCAAACATGGTCACCATCAAGAACTACTAAGATCCACTAAAACGAGGTCCACCTAGGTCACCATTGTTATATCTGACATGTACATAAGACAAAACACTTTTGGAAAAATCCCTTGTAGGTTGAGTATATACATACCCAGTAGGATGCCTCAAAATCTAAAAAGGGATAAATAGAAATAAAAATATTTGGATCAACCCATAAGAAAAATTTTAATGGAAACCCAACATCAATTATGATCAAAAGAAATCCAGGAAAGATAGAAATGTAATCTTCATCTCATCTATAATTCCCAGCAGCTTGTGCAATTTCAGATGAATCAATGTTGGGGTGCCTTCTCCTTACTATTAATCTCCATAGATGATGGATGAATAACTCCCATTGAGGGAATACTCACCACCAGAGTTCAAATACGAGGGTGTAAAACTTTTTAGATAAAGGATTCTTTCCATACTATGGTATATGGTTGTACCAAATCATTCTTTGTGAAGAGTATGGGGACCCATGACCTAGTGAGATACGGGATTACCGACCCTATAATATCTATGATAATAAAATATGATAACTGTAATTGGACATGCATCATTAAAAGAATAATCTCAGTCATAACACCTTATGTCATATCTATAATTCCAAAATGAGGGCCATCATCATTTCCTATATGAAAAAAAGATCAGGATAGTGTAAAATCTCTTATTTTTTCCATGTGATTCTTTGTATTATATCTAGTATTATTTTTGGAGTCAGGAACAAAGACGTCTGAATATTCAAAGCATCAGTGAGTCAATAATTGATATTTTAAAAATGTTAAATATATGAATACCACACATGAATTATTTTCCTGAAAAAGATTAACAACTCCCAAATAAAGTATTGGATTGGAAATATGATACCAATATTAAGCCTAGAAAATGGTTTTTACCCTAGTTATGATTAATATTTTTTGTTTTCAGGCATTAGGCTTGAGCACCATTGTGGGTGGAATAATTTAGTAAATTAAAATTTTATTTCATTATTTAATTTAAATACTAAATCTAATTAAGACCAATAAAAACATGGTTATAAAAAATCCATGGGTTTTCACATAATATTGGAATTTGGGAAGGGATTCATTAGAGGATCCCTCATGGACCAATGATGTTGAATCTTTCTTTGGAGATGAGTATACCAAGAGAGTTTGTGGATCTCACCAACGATGAAAAAATATGTCCATTATTCATCTACAGTCTATCTAATATCATGGTTGGGAACTTTTTTTATTTAATTTTTACCCCATTTATTATCCCAAAACAATTGAAAATCAAATGAACTAATATATTGATTTATGGATCAATCATGTTGTGGGTACATGTTTATTTATGAGATTTGGGAAATTTTTATATTTTTTAGTTAATTCATCAGTCAATCTAAGAAAAATAGTTCTATGATGACCATAAAAAAGTTCAAGGTTCATTCCTCACTTGTGTTTTTTTGTATTTATCCACTATTTCTTCACATGATCATTATGGGATGTTTCTTTGGTTCACAGTTCAATGAGTACCTCGTATTCTATTATTGAATGACTATTCTTCAAGGAAAAAGATAAATACCACAGATAAGGATTACAATCATGGGTTAATTCAAGGTGTGATGACGAATGATGATATGTGGTGTATCAGATCAAATTATAGCTTACCATGATTCTCATATGACATGTGATGGTAGCGTGCTTCAGCGACAGTGTGGCTCAATGAAGCATTTCTCAAGAATACCGAATCTTGGATTCAGACTACATATAGTTGTGATGCTTGATCAAGGACCAACCCATGATACATGGGTGCAATCATTAGTGATGGTGGTGAAATCAAGATAATGGATGAGGAAACATAGGATTCTAAAAAACCCAAATTACAAGACATGGAATTTGGAGTTACATGTTGTGTGGGTCCCCTAGATGAGGTGTAAGGGTTTCTATGGAAAATAAAATATCACAAGACATGTGAAACATGTCACATACCATGTGACCCTTCTCTGGTGGCTCAACATATATCTTGGAGTATACATAGGCACAAACACAACCAGGAACATGGGAACTCGTAGATAACATGGGCATAGTATGGTACTTAGACATGACCAAGTACACATGCATGACATGTGGTTCATAAGAATAGACAAGTGTGCACATGAATTGGCTAGATTACATGGGCATAGGATGGAGTATATGGTCAGACCTGGGGTAAAAAATACACATCATTTACTACTATAACACACAATATAATTTTCCTAGAAAGTTCCAATGTTTTTGTTATCTTAGAATGTACTAGTTTCCGTAGAGTGGATCCCATATATCTATACCTATGAGGGTATAGCTTAGAATTAAAACCTCTACAAAGGATTGAGATCCTCCCTAAGTGATTTTTCATGGGTAAATTCTTGGTGTCCCCCCATGGAACTGGGTGGATCCTCTATCATCTTCTTCCCAAAGTGGGGTTCATGGAATCAGTGTGACCTACCTTATTTGGACATCGATCCCATAAATATAGGGTTATTTTTTATCGATTTATTGGTATAAATAATTTATATGGGTTTAATTCCACATATATGTATCAATCACTCCAAAATTACAGTTTCTACTTCTTCATGGAGATACATTATGAGCACCAAATATCATATGGACTCCATCAGTGCTATCAGAATCATAGAGTGAGTTCTCCTTTGTGGGTGTTGCTACAAAAACATTATCATAATCTATGGTTGGAAATGTGGTTCTCACCTTATTTTGATACTTATTGTCTACCTTGAGTATATTTGGATGTGTATTTCTATATGTCTCAAATTTATAATTGATATTCCCCTGTGATGATTTGAGTAATATCTTGATGATTGATGCTTAGTGATTTCATGGTGTTCTGCTGGGTAATGTCATACACACCCATTCAGGGTATCTTCCCATACACGTCATGTCTTATAGAGATGAAATGCCCTTTTGGGGTTCTTCATAGACTAGGAGAATATGGATATGAAATTGGTCTAGAGAAACCGTCTTTCACACCATGAGTCACATTTGATAGTAGTCCCCTCCTTCTAAGTAGGTTAGACTCTTTTTTGGTTTTGGGTGGGATTTTATTTGGACCCTTTATCAATGTAGGTAGTTTTTATCATATTATAATTATAGGATAGAGGTTATACATGAATTGGTATCAGTTTTGTTATTTTATATTTCATTATTGTATAGACATGGATATGTGCGGATTTGTACTGTTACATTTGGATAACGCATCACATATGTGTGATATTCCAACTCATCACTGGTCCCCAGGCCCATTCCTATTAGAAGTGGGATTGGGGTAGTCACACTCTTTATATTACTTACTATCTAGGACCTAGTGGGTTGGTTTGTGACAGAGTGGTATTAGAGAGGTTTTTTCTTAAGAAAATAGTTTGGAATTATTTCTAGCTGTGATATTGGTTTGGGTTTTATTGAAATAGTGTTAAGTGTTTTAATTTCATATTTTAGGATATGGACTTCAGTTTTGGTGCAGTATATAATGTATCCCTTCACCATGACTCCAACAACCTTCATGTTAACTTGGTACATGTAGGAATTGTTTGCAGGGAAAAAAGTGGTATGTGTATTATATTGGAATGGGTTGTGGTTTCCATTTCCTTATTGAGTCATCTACATATATATACTCAATGAATGTGTTACATACTCTCTATTTTAGTATATTTCTATGATTATTTCTTGCTATGATTCAGTAGCAGGATTGTAAAGATGATCCCAATAGTGATAAGGTTTTGATTCATGGAAATTTTTAGGAGGTGGTACCTTTAGGTGGTTGTCCATCCATACCACCATATATAAAACAGAAAATGGTACTATTAGTACCAGTTAATGTTGTTCACAATATGAGCATGCTTCATGAGTTTTAGTGCTATTGAACCCGTAGGTTCTAGGGAAAGAAAAATCCCCAGGAAACTGATGATTTGCTCAAGTAAGTAATGTGAGTCTTTAACATCATCAAGACACTTGGAGATAATATGATGGTACCAGAGGAGATCCTCCTTTCTGGATCCATAGGTCAGTGCTGGATCCCAGTGAATTTTTCTTATGATGAGAAAATTCTTTCATGGGTAGAGTTCAGTTCCTTTTAAGATAGAAGTTTTCTTCTACAATGTTTTGAGGTATGTGCATCAAGGGGATTTTGAAACATCTGTTGGAAATAATGACTGTGGATAATTATTCATTTAGGTTTACTAATATTCCATTATACTTGATGGATATGGTTCAGTATCCATTATTCTAGGAACAAACCATGAAGTGAGGATTTCAATGAGATAGGCTTTCAATGAGATATTCAGGCTAGTGTGATACACCTATGCATTACTACCTATGCTAGGGAGACAGAGTATGCTCTGTTAGTAGAGATATTTCTAGCCAAATAGATATTGATAGTGGATGCTAGTTTTGGGAACACATTATATGAAACTCTAGTAGAAGGAAGTTGACTGAAGATGTAGTGATATGGACATGTGAGATGTTTTAAGAGGTTATATCAAGATAGTGTTAAGTGGTTCAGGGCTCTGAGGATGGTTCTATATAGAATAGGAATAGGTGGTGCTACTCTTGTGATGAATGGGGGAAAAATTCATGATATTTTATGAATCATCATATACATAATAGATAAATAGTGGATGTGACATTAAAGTAGATGTAGTAGTAGGACAAGGGAGCTCTATAGGTCATAGGATGTGGAAGAGGATCAGGGAGAGTGGCTTGAGGTGGAAATAGTTTGACTTGTTTCCACCAAGACCCCTTAGTGCTCCCCTTCAGGCTTACTGAGCTAGTGGATAGGGGGAAGGGATATGATAGAGATAATATTTTCATCATTTTTTTTATGTAATTCAATGATTTAATCACTAAATATTTATCAATTTGTGTTATTTACTTCAATTATTGATTTATAGGGTGTTTTGAGCATAAATTGGAAAATTTATTAATTTGGAAATATAAATAGATTTTAATATATTTGGACCATGATTTAATTTGGCCATCCACGGGGTCTGTAAAATTCAATCAAGTTGGAAAATTATTCTGGACAATCGGGTGGACCCCACCTCAATGAATTAATCCTAAATCGGTCTACATACATACAATTGATGTCGTTCCAATTGGATTTGAAAGAATATTTAATGGGGAATTCGTTTGTAGATGATTAAGGAGACATTCATTCATTAATGAGACCCATGGATGATAAACCTTTGGGGCATAAAAAAAGGATACATTCAGCCCGAATAAAATCTCGAATTTAATTAGCCAAATCACTTACTATAGAGTACTGATAAAGATGAAATTTTGTGGAGAATCGTAGAAGATATTTTGGAACATCATTAATGAAGACACCATGCCAATATTAGGCCATTTAATTGTCCTACCATGGTCAAACATTCATCGGAAAGAATCTGTAGGAAATCTTAATCTAGGATTTTGATTATCTGAAATTTGAAGACCGAAGGATAGAAAACATTGGCATGTATAAAGAGAAGTTCACCCATGCCGAAGGAAGAGTTATAAACAACTATTTGAGAGGATTATAAGTTAATTTCTTCTGATTAGTAATTTCCTTTTCTTTTATTTTTATTTTAATTTTCTTTTCCTATGTAATGCATATGCATCTTTTTAAGGCAGGTGTATCCATCTTATTCCATCTCTCTTTCTCTTCCAACCCTTATCTAATTATTCTATCCACCGCGACCTATTATACTAAAAAATGTGTGGCTAAACTGGGGATTTTCCATGGGGTAGGAGTCACAATGTTATTTATTATTACAATTAAATTTAAAATATTTTTATTCTATTTGGGGTGGAGGCAGCAATATTTCACGGGTGCAATGATCATCCACCACAACACTATTCCCAAATCCATTTCTTTTCCTTGATTAATTAATTTTCCCTCCCTTCTCTTTGAAAGACCCTTCATATAGTGGAGTTGGGGTTTCAATAAGGGATGAAATGACATACAGTGGAGCTGGGTCTTTTTGGGATAACATTCTCAGTTGATGTGTTACCCTTTTTGACTATTGGAGGAGGTGTGGTTTGGTGTGCCAAAAGTATACTAAAATCACACACTAAATAAATCAAGTGAAAATAATTCATAAATGAGGTTTAAATAAATGAATTAGAAAATTCATTTTAATCAATAAATAAATAATGAATTAACCCATGTTATCCAACCCTAGGACCAAGCTCTTTCTTCCTTAATTACATTTTTTCACTACATGATAGTTTTATCTTTTATTACATTTAAATTTAATTAAATTTCTAGTTTAAATACAAGAAACTAGTAAATATTTTAGGTGATATAGATTAAGTAGTTGACCAATTGATAATTATCCATAAGTTTGATGACCTTTGTTATCCACTGTGCTGCACTAGGAAAACATAGATTTTTTTCCACGCCCTACGATAGGCGTGTGTCAAAAATGGAACCGTTGTCGGGATTTTAAAATTTTATATAGTTTTAATTATTTTAAAAAAAATCATAAAAATTTATCTTTCCATGATAAATCCAAATTACAATTATTCTGCATGGAAAAATTACTCACAGGTGTAGGAGGAAGAAACTGACTAAACTGAGGAGGCCCTCCAACGAAGGGCTAATACTCTAAGGATAAGGTTTATGTAAAGAAACATAAAATTGATGGAAATTTTTTTTTCTTAATTTTCTTGGGAATTTTACAAGAACGCAGTTTCTGATGGCACCTAATTCCGAGGCCCAGTGTGCCCAGAATCATTTTTTTGAAGTTTAGCTCGGGTACGTTCAGTGAACGAACGAGCGGGTTTTTCTAACATTTGAACCGGTGTTCAGAATCGAATTCCAAGGACACTGATGGAATCATAGTGCCGGTATTTTCTTAAAAACGCCTTTTCCAGAGTTGTGTTTGCTCGGGTGTGGTTTTTAGTTTTTGGAATTAAGTTAAGAAATAAAATAAAAGTGGTCTGACACTTTATTTTATTTCACTTAATGCCGCTTAAGCTAAGTTAAGCGGATAAGGTGGGACCCACGATATTCGACCCACCTGGTGGGATATTTGTGAGGTGGGGCCCGCACTAGCCCCACCGTTTATTCCCCTCTAAGTAACGCACCCGTGAAAACATATTTTAAATAAAGTAAACCAGTGAATTTACTTAAATTCTAAACACCCCTATTATTTGGGCAGTTAAGTCGTTATAATTAATTCATCGAATTAATTGTTTGTTTCTTAACATTGAATTTCTAATTGTTGGCATGGGAATAAAATAAGACCAACACTTGTTGTACATGAGGGTGGCTTGTTGAGAGGATTTGGAGGAACTCTAAAGTTTAAAGATCTTCATCCTCCTTCGTGAAGAACGTGAAGAATGCATCGTCGCCAACAAAGAACGTCGTCTTCCGATGAAGGGTGACGAAGAGCATCGAACCCTCGGAGATCGATGACGCGACGCTGTGTACTGCGACGCTGACGATCTTCCTTCCGTGATGCTTCTTCCACGATGTTACTTCCCCGAGACAATCTTCGATCAACAACCGATTGAGATAGGGGGTTGTGGTTCTTTTAATTCTTTGTGAATTATATCCTCAACGTGGGCTTTAATGGTGAAATTAAATCTGTGTGATTTTAAATCCTCAGAGTTTGACTGTGCAATGCCGTGTACCGTGACGACAGCGACGCCCCTTCCACGACACGACGATCCTCTTCTTCCACAACGGTTAATTCTGCGATGAACTCACGTTCGATGACAACGTTGAGGTAAGGGTTTTTGTTCTTTTTAATCTATGTGATTATATCTGCGGTTTGTTTAAATATTTGTCGGAAGACTTTTTAAAACTGCTAACATGGTGGGTGCGGACCAACGAACAAGTTCGAACCCACCGTCTCTTCATTCTTGGTGATCGGATTGGCAGGAGACGACAAAGTAGGCTGAACAGGCGGTGTGAGGTCCTCGCAGTGAAGGACGGTCCCCGGGAGGGCCATTGGCGAAGACGGAATGCATTTCCGACCACCGGAACTCGTCCAGTGGTCCGCGGAGTGGCCCGCCGGCGGCAGGTGGCGGCGGCGCCCGGCACGCCGCGGGGAGGTGCCGCCGCAGCTGAAGCCGTGACGGTAGGTCGCGGTCCCGCGACCGCGCGAGATCAGAAGGAACGGACGTGGCAGCCGACCACGTCTTCGGTAAAGGGTGGCCCCACGCGGGGCCGCTGTCTCTCCATGCGGGGGCAGCGCGCCCCCCACTTCGCTCGTCCATAACGGCCGAGCTGATCCACTGGCCACCCGGCCAGCGCGAACCGGGTCGCGCCCAGGCCGGGTTGGGCCGGGCCGCGCCAGCTGGGCCGGGTCACACCCATCCGGGTCGGACCCAGACCCGGGTCAGGTCGCCCCGGTTCGGGCCGACCCGTGGGGGGGGGGGGGGGGGGGGTTGGGCCGGGTCGGTCCGGGCCCAGACCCCTTGTTTTCGGACCTCCTTCGGTCTTTTTCCCATAACTTGAGCTACGAGCCTCCGACCAACACACCGTTATTTGGGATTCGATCCTTGGATCGAGATGGTCGTTTTGGTATATTACACTCAAGGTTTCGGAATACTTTGGGTTTGGCCGGGTTGGTTTGTACACTAAACCAGCCGGGCCCTCGGAGGGAAACACTCATAACATGAACTCCGGACGTCTGATTGATGTGCCGTCGACTTTGTTGGATTCCTCTAAGTGAGATGGATATTTTGGCTTAATCCGATCAAGATTTGGACACATTTGGAGTATGGTCGGGTTGGTTTTGACTTAAAAACCAACGGGGCCCCTAGAACGAAAAAGCCAATAACTCTCAGATCAGGCGTCTGATTGACGCGCCATCTGCAACGTTGAGTTCCTGTTGACGATACAGAACTTTTGGATATATCAACTCCGGACCATGTGTCAGTTGATGTATCAGCCTCTCGGCTCATGGAGCGGACCCTCCCGAATGAGCTTGCTATGTGTGGGAACCCAAGAGCTGGATGCGACTGCGACAACGAGGATGACTGTAAAGAGATCCTCAGTGGATTCGACGGTGATGACTATAGCACTCAGCGATCCTATGTGGATCAGTGCTACCGATCCTGTGTGGGTCCGATCCTATGTGGGTCAGCGATCAGCGGTCCTGTGTGGGCCAGCGCCTACAGATCCTGTGTGGGTCCGATCCTGTGTGGGTCTTTGCGGGGGTTAGTTACTTTTTGATCCTGTGTGGGTCAGATCGTTTGTGGGTCATTTCGGGGGTTAGTTACCTATCGATCCTTTGTGGGTCATTGCGGGGGTTAGTTACCTATCGATCCTTTGTGGGTCAGATCCTTTGTGGTTCATTACGAAGGTTAGTTACCTATCGATGCTTTGTGGGTCAGATCCTTTGTGGGTCATTGCAGGGGTTAGTACCTATCGATCCTTTGTGGGTCCGATGGCTTAGATGAATCAGTGGCAATATCTGATCATCTCTATCATCTTACGAAGAAGTATACCTGTGTGAGCTGAATCCTGTTTGCTTTCCTATGTGGATTGTGTTGTGATATCCTGTGTGGATTTACGTTTTTCTTTCCTGTGTGGACTGGGTTGTACATGGGCTCGGAAGTTGGAATGTACTGGAATTGATGCCTTAAGTATATGTATGGGTATATACCTAAGCAGTGTCGGATGTTACTTCGTGATTGTATCTTTACATTGTGGTTTATCCTTTGTGGATTCTAGGAGACCATAGGGGGTCTCGAGGTCCCTACTGAGTAGATTATACTCACCCTTGCACAGGCTATGCCCGCACTAGGTTGTGTTGGTTGCAAATGATGGACAACGCTGATCGCAGTTGAGGCTTGCGGAGCAGGTCGGTACATGGAGGTGGACCACTACGCAGGATGTACTCAGAGTGGATAGCTGGACCGAGGATCTGTGGAGGCTATCTATACTCACCCTTCAGGTGGAACTTCTAGTGGACAGCTTGACGCTGCGGTTTTACTTTTCAGTTGCTGTTTTTTCCCTTTCCAGTTGTACTTTACTTTCAGTTTGGGTTTGTATACTGGCCCACTTACTTTTCCGCACTTACTGTTGTACCCAGTTTTTTACTTAGTGTTTACTACTACTGCTTCCTTGCTCTGTGGTGTTTGTTTACTTTACAAAGTCAATGCCTTCCCTTTTTACCGGGAATTACGCCTTGGTGCTAGTCACCAGCCCCTGGCCTATGGAAGGAAGGCTTGGGGTAGTCACAGCACGGGCCCCAAGGACGTGTCGTGACAGTTCAAACAAAAGGAAAGAAGGATTACAACATGGATATTACATGAATATTTGATGGTCATGGCTGGAAAACTCAAAAATGACATTCAAAGATTCAAGGCTAAGAAGGAAGTGCCACGGGTCTTCCCAAATTTCACTAAAGAAATCCATGAAGTTGAATCCAAACTCAAGATGGAGGAGCATGAATACCTACCTTCATCCAGTGATAATCAACTCCAAGAGGCACTTTAAACTCATGAAGATATTGAAGCTGAACCAACTCATGGAGTTGAAACTTTCATTGACTCTATCTCTTATGGTTTTATTGAATCTAAATTTTATGACACTCCCTCTTGTTTTCCAGAATCAGATATTCTTTTCTATGAGTTTAAGGAAGAAGAATAAATTACACCTGTTGAGGAACACCTAGAGCTCCCTAAGGAAATTAATTATATGCTTGAGGAAGACCAAGAAATTATAATAGTGGCTTTACCTAAAGAAAAAAATCTACAATCTTCCTACCTTAAAAGATAATATTTTGAAATTAATATTTCAAATTTAAATTTTGAATCTCCCTTTGATTATTATTCTCATGGAGAAGATCCGGAGAAACCACTAGATCATAAATATGAAATTTCATGAGTATAAACTAAACAGGAGGAGGTTCCATACTTCATCCTACCCTTACCATGCATGTTATACCAAATTGTGAAAGGGTCATATCTAGTGTACTATAAACATGGAATTCTCCTCAAAAAGAACAAAGAACTACTATATGGGAAGAATGACATGTGGTGGTTCTTTTCCAAGAAGATCCACCCACCATCGGATTATAGATAATAGCTAGTACTTACCTCTAGAGGCATTAAAAGAATCCAGGGCCCACTTGGGGGATCATACCAAGACTTATCTTTACTTTATTTCTCGGAATTTAGATTCTAATTTTTTTTTCATAGTAGTAGCTTAGCATGAATCCCACTCCCTCCAATATTTATGAGCATTAATGATATGATCATTTCACTTAATTGAGTAATTCTCTTTTATAGGTTCATGATGGCATAACGGAACCCCCAAAGAACCAATCTTGATTGAAAATGGGAGTTCACTTTTCATGTTTAACTTTGAAACTCCTTACATTTTTGTTTTGTGATTTAAATTGTAATTTAATTCCCACACTTGAATTATGTTCTACTTGACATATCTAGGAGAAATTAGTTTCTTAGGAGTCTAGTGATTCCATGTTTTAGATTTCAATTTTATTGAGATTGAATTATTAAAATGGAGAATTGGGTGATTAAAGTGAAGAATGGATATTGAAATAAGGACTCATGATTTGAGGGAATTAATTGTTTCATGTAAATGAAATTTCCTTACCATTTTTCTTGCCTTGAATTTCTGAAATTTATGTGAATTAATTTTTTATTATTAATCACGCCATGAGTGATTGTACAATATCATATTCCCATTCTCGAGAAGATTTCTAGACTAAATATTTCATATTTTATCTTGAGAATATTTCTTGAGGGATCTTGGAACATGCCACCTACCAGAATTTGTATTGAAACTTGTCAAATCTATGATTGTGATAAAAAAAATTAAAATGATTTAGGTGCTACTTTGGCTAGCCACATATTTACCTAAGTACCACCCTTACATTTATTCTTCATTATCCCATAGATTCCATGAATTTCTTTATAGGTTTAAGACACATTACAAGACGATTTTTCCTTACATACCCACTCTTTTAGTATTTTTTCATGAATATTTCAAGTTTGATTGTGTGGGAAGGACCTTTTGTGTGCGCTCATTGGGATATGTATCATTTGTGGGTGGTGTCAGCGGTGCGTAATCATTTTGGGAAATGTATTATTAGAAAATTGGGCATGAGTCATCATTTAATTATGCTTATTTCACTTTATCTGGTTATCCTTCATAAAAAAGAGAAAATAAATCTGTGCCTTTCTAGAGCTTTACAAAAAAAATTCACAAAAAAGTGATAATTTAAGTTGCTCCTTTCTATAGATTTATTTAAAAAAGAGGAAGAACATGGATGATTCCATTCTTTATACTCATTTAATGACTCATTTTCCATGTCATAAAATGGGGGTGGTGTTGTGTTTCACATTCTCAAGGTGATTTTAGTGAGGTTCATCCTATGTTTTCACTTGATTAATCATGAATTTTACTTAAGAGTCAAACCTCCTACTTCTGGACTTAAATTATTTAAATTATTTACCCACAAACCCTAATCCATAGAGTCATTCGAAACTTTATTGCAAGTCCTCAGGATTTTATGTGATTTTTTTCTTTACAAAGTGGATATGGTAGCTCCTTTACAAGCCTATGGATAAGGATCATGCTCTCGTGATATGAGTATAACTCCACTTTAATTATATCATGAGTGATGGGATAAAAGATTCAAATGAGAGTTGTATTGTGATTTGGCAGGTTTAATAATAATAAATTTAGAATCTTGAAGGAATTTATGGAGAATAACCATCATTTTTCAAAGGGGAAAAGTAAAATGAAAGAATTGATTATTTCTTTGAAAAATGGGAAATTAAATTGATATTTTTTGTAGAACATGAATTTTTGATTGGACATTGATAATTTTATGGTTTTATTACATTGAAATTTGAATACTGGTAACATTGGTTCCCTTTTAATTCCATGTTGAGATTTTATACTTGTGGACAAGCATAGTTTCGGTGTGGGGGAATTGATAGAGTTTATATTTTCATTCTTTTTTATATGTAATTCAATGATTTAATCACTAAAAATTTATCAATTTGTGTTATTTACATAAATTTTTGATTTATATCGTATTTTGATCCTAAATTGGAAAACTACATAATTTGTAAATATAAATAGATTTTCATATCTTTGGACCATGATTTAATTCAACCATCCAAGGGTCTGAAAAATTCAATCAAGTTGGACAATTATTCTGGAAGATCAGGTGGACCTCATCTCATAGAATTAATCATAAATCGGCTTATATACATCCAATTGATGTGATTCCAATTGGATTGGAAAGAATATTTAATGGGGCATTCGTCTGTTTAAGATCATGGAGATATTAATTCATTAAATAGACCCATGGATGCTCAATGTTTGGGGAATAAAAAAGAAAACATTTAGACAGAATAAAATCTAGAATTTAATTATCCATATCATTTACTAATGAGTGATGATAAAGCTACAATTTTGTAGATAATCGTAGAAGATATTTTGGAAGATATTTTATGAAGAAACCATTCCTATATTCATCCATTTAACTAGCCTACCATGGTCAAACATTCGGTGGACAGAATCTGCAAGAAATCATAAACCAATATTTTGAAGATCTGAAATTTGAAGACTGAACGATGGAAAAAATTGGCCTATATAAGGATGATTTCACCCATGTTTATAGAGGAGTTCGACTCCACCATTGGATAAGAGTCTTAGGTATAAGATTCTGAATTAGGAAATTTCTTTTCTTTTCTTTTTATTTTAATTTACTTTTCCCATGTAATGCATATGCAAATTTTTAATTCAAGTGTTTCCATATTCTTCCTTATCTCTTTCTCTTATAACCCTAATCTAATTATTCTATCCACCATGACATATTATCCTAAAAAATGAGTGCCTCACCCTAGGATTTTCCAGAGGGTAGGTTTCACGGTGTTCTTCCTTATTACACTTCAATTCACAATGTTTTTATGCTATTGGTGGTGGAGGAGGGAATATTTCATGGGTGTGGATGTCTTCCACCATGACACTATTCCCAAATCCACTTATTTTCCTTGATTAATTAATTTTCCTTCACATATCTTAGGAAAACCCTTCATATAGTGGAGTTGGGGTTTCCATAAGGAATGAAACGACATACGGTGGAGTCAAGTCTTTTTGGGATAGCATTATCGGTTGAGGTGTTACACTATTTGACTATTAGAGGAGGTGTGGTTTGGTGTGACATGCACATAATCAAATCACACACTAAATAAATAAAGGGAAATTAATTCATTAATGAGGTTTAAATAAATGAATTATCAAATTTAATTTAAACAATAATTAAATAATGAATGAACCAACGTTATCCAAACCTAGGACAACGTTATTTCTTCCTAAATTACATTTTGTCACTGCATGATAGTTTTAACATTTATCTCATTTAAATTTCATTACCTTCCTAGATTAAATAAAAGAAACCGATAATTAGTTTATGTGATATAGATTAATTAGTTGAACAACTGATAACATTCCACAAGTGAGACGACCCTGGTCAGCCATCATGCTACACTAGGAAAACATAGAAATTTTGTTTTCCCACGCCCTATGATAGGTGTGTGTCAGGATACTAAAGGTAGTAAAGGCCTAAAACCTCATGTCTCCAAGGATAATTAGAGGTATGATTTGTGTCTTTTCTTTATTAGTTTCAATTATGATACACATGGGTGTTATCCACTCTTTTCTTTCTACATCCCTAGTTCAAGACCCAGAAATTCCAATTGAGAATTTAGCTCATCCCTTTCAGTTTGAGACTCCTACCAGAGATGACTTTTTGATCAAACACTCTTACTGGAAGTGTGATCTGACACTTGGAGGAGAGTGTTTCTCATGGGATTACTTTTTAAAAGTGTTTAGTTCTTACAGTTTTAAATTAGGAATGGAATGGATATACATAGTTCATGTATAGAATTTAATTTTTTAGGTAGAGGATACTATGGTCCCATGTAGATGGGGTGAGGTTTTCCTTCATGTGAGAGAAGGAGACCTAGGTGGAGAAGGATAGGTTATATATATGGGGATGAAGTTGATTAATCTCTAGTTGGATAACATGACTCTCGGAGAAGTGGATGCTAGGGTATATCAGTTTATTTTTATGGTGGTGGAGTATGAGGACATATTTCCTAAGGATGTTCTATAATTAACACCCCATTGAGAGAGATAATTCTTTATTTACATGTACCCATGGATGGAAAAGATAATTGTGTTAACATATTAGATGGATACCTTGGTTATTTGTGAGATGAAGGTGAAGTTGGAGGACTTTTAGTGTTTGGGATTTCTGAGAACCAATATCCCCCTAGGTATCCCCATTGTTGTTCACTAAGAAGGTAGATAGGGGTTGAGGTTAAACATGGATTATTATCACCTTAACCAGATGAACAAGAATAAAAATTATCCACTACCGAGGATCTAAGAAATCTTTAATGATTTGAAAGGGGAATGATTATTCTAAAATATTGACACCAGATCATGAAATCACAAACAGTTGGTATGGGAAGAGGATATACTAACGACATGGTCACTATGTGTACTTGATAATTCAATTTGGAATGAAGAACTATGCAACAGTTGTCATGGGACTCCTAAATTGGATATTTCATCATTTATTTGACTGGTCTATGGTAGTCTTTATTGATGAAATCATAGTGTACCCAACATCTGAGGAAAAGCATGTGAGATGCTTGAGGATGATCTTGGACTTAATCTGAGAGCACCAACTTTACAGAAAGCTCTCAAAGCGTCAGTTATGGATTTTAGAGGTACTCTTTCATTAAGATTTCATCTTATTAGAGGGAGTAATAGTGGGCCCAGCAAAGGTTCAGACAATTTTATCTTGGAAGCCACCCAAGATCATGATAGAGGTTCAGATCATCCTTGGGATGGAAGTGTAGTGACTCGAGTTTTTCCTTGATAGATTTTGGAATATTACTATGAATAATTCCAGAGCTGGGTTCTGAGACGGTGTGTGATTTTGAGGCCCGATGTTCCTAGAATAAATTTTATAAAAATATTAAGTATTTTTATTCTATTCAAAAGGAAGAAATAGTTTAATTATCCAATGGTAGATCAAATGAGAAATCAGAGGCCATGATTGATTCTGAAGCATGGTGTTTACCCTAGTTGGGGTAGAACATTCATCGGTTCAGGCCTTCGGTGGAAAAAGTCACAGAGGGAAAAACTGTAAATAAAATAATAAAATAAAAATAGTTTTATTTGAAATTATAGTTCAACTAACAACGGAATTGGGACTCAGATAGGAAATCTGAGACTGCCATTGAATTCGTAGGGTTGATTTTTCCCTAGGTGAGACCTTAGTTGAGAGATCCCTGGAGGTTCAGATTCAGTGACCGCTGGCAGCCTCCTATAAATAGAAGTTAAGAAAAATGAGCTAGAGTCAGATCACATCTCTCATGGAAGGTGGAGCTCTTGCAGACATTGGTTTTACATCTGAACATCATGGTATCACAATTAATATATAGGCTCTAGAAGATTAAGTGCAGCTAAAACAACAATAGATCCAGAATCTAGGTAGGCTTCTTCTTTCAGATTATACTTCCCCCTGATCGATGTTTTTCTATCCTTTTTTATTTGTTTTATTTTTTATACTCTGATTATCTCTCTCTATGGCCAAAATAACAAGGACTATCATCAGACTGAGTTTTTGATTGTGTGTTCTTCGTGATCTTCATCCATCATTCACTATTCTTAGTCGTTAAGTTTTTGATATGATGAAATGATATACAAACATTGATAAGAGCATGGATTTGGGAAGTTTGTGACTGATGGATTCTATATCTATGACTTCTTTGATTTTTGAGCGCCAGAGAAGGCGCGATAGTGAGTGGAAGATCCAATAACTTTTTATCACGTCAAAACAATGACAGATCTCCAAGTGGAGACCGATTCTTTGAACATCGGATCCCGAGGTTTCTGGATCTGGTCCCAAATTAATTTTTGGACCATTTTTGTGGTATCTGTGGTCCGAAGGAGATTTTATAGTGGATTCTGGATGTTTTGGTGAGGTGGAAAAAAAATTCTGATCAGGTGGAGACAATTTCCAATGAGGTGGCGGCAGTCCGGCTAGAAATTTCTAGGGGTTATTTAAACCCCCTGTAAAATGAAAACCAGGTGTCTGATTTACACGTCGTATATGTAAACATGACTCTTGCATTGAGATGGACCCATTGAATCCTTTTTGGGAATTTAAAAAATCAGGTTCATGGATCGGAACCCGAAAGTGTTGAAATAATAATAATACTTTATTATTATTCAACTTCAACCCGCCATAACTTCTGTACAGAATGTCCAATTGATGAATCGTCAGCACCATTATGACCCTGATGGTAAGGAGGATTTTTTATATAACTTTTGGGTGCTACAAATTGAAATCAACTTATAGGCTCCATGTGGCCCAGTTTGGGGGTTTTTGGTGAAATGAAACTTCTTCACCACGTGCCTATTTTAGATGAGTGAGTCGTCGATCTCGTGTGTTTTTTTGAGAGCATCACAATGGTGTGATCCATTAGATGTGTTCTAGGATAAATGCATGGTACCCACTTGGTCATGTTCTGGAGAATAGTACCTTTTTCACTGGTTGTCTATTTTGGGTGAGTAAATAACCTATACTGCGTGTTTTCCCATGTAGAATGCGATGGTGGCCATAGTTTGGGACTAAGAGATGTGGTGAGAAGGAAAGGTAATGTGGGTCACTTGGGTTAGTGGTACTGACTAGTTAGGTTGAGTGGGACACCCTGGTCTCTTGGGGATGTCATGACTAGAGGGGTCGATTGGTTCCCCCTAGTTTTGAATGACGACATCTCAACTAACTAGGATGAGTGGGTCCCCTTGGTCCTTTAGCTATAAGGGTTTTAGTATCATGTCTCCTTCACCAGATTTTGAACCCTCTTTAGCTACTATGAGGTTTTTGGTATCACATCCCATTAACTAGATTGTGACCCCACATTAGTTGCTTTGCATACGTGCAGTGCAGGTGCCTTCCCATTTTCTGGAGTGAGATGTTTCAATCCGCTTTGATAGTAGACTCTGAAGATTCGTACCATGTGTCTCTCTGAGAGGCCCGACATAATACTCACATCCCTTTGTATTTACCTAGTAGATTTATCATAATCTATGTGACCAATAAGTATGTCAGTGTCGATCCTCTGCCTAGGATATTCCAGTAGGGGATGGATCCCCAGGGTTCCCTAGGATCTAACCCTCTAGTTTTGTATCGATATCTATTTTTGCGGTGAATTTCTATGAGATACCATGTTTATTTTGTGGTATCTTCAGGACTGGAAGTACACAGGTGATGATCCCCTACCTATGCGATATGATCTTCAGGGTGTCAGATCAAGATCATGGCATTTTCCTCAACTGAGTTTTTGGAATCGGCATGAACAACACTACTCGGGCACTGATCCTCTGTGAGACGAGTTGTCCTAGATTTGGGTTGTGGAACGATACCCTTTATTAGTCTAGTGTTCTAGCTAGGTTTTTAGGTGTCAACTAATAGATCCTAGGTGGGATCCCATACCTAAGTAGTTGGAGTTAGTTTAGTCACAGGGTGACTTCTTCCATTGCATTGTCTGTTGAGCGTGTCCTCATGGACTTGCTCCCATAGGGTGGGCTAGGTTGTGTTGTTAGTTTGTTTAATGATGGAGTGGGATATCTTATTTGTGTTCCATCAGGGATGGTTCTTCTTTCATTGTGTGTGATCCGAGGTAGGTTCCAACTTCCACCTCAAGTCGGATCCCTTTCCTGTCAATGAAGTTGGTACCTAATGAGATTGGTGTGAGTTTTTCATTGAAACTTTGAACCATTTGCCATGGAAAACCTATGGTTGGGGCCATGAAACTCAGAGATGAGTATATCAGGGTATATTTTGGGTGTCTCTATAGCATGTTTCATTTTTTGAACATACTAGGGATGTCGAGCTGACTAGTCGGGTATAGCTGGTGATGGTCTCAAGATGGAGTTTCTCTCTCATCGGGCTCCCTCAGGTTGGGTCGAGTTTACCGATTCCTATCATTTAATCCGATTCTGATTTGGGGTTTTTGGGGTGCCTGCTGAGTATTCTTATACTCACCCCTACACGATATTTAGTCGTACATATCTTCTATCTTGTGCAGACCAGAGTACTTTGGACGGAGTCCCGGTAGGACCTGGAGCAGGAAAAGAATAGTAGTTGGACTAACCTAGATTTTTACTAGATCTTGGATGAGGATCTTACTAGTGGATGTTTCTCAGTGATCCCCTCCTTCAGATCTGGATGGATGCTTTTGTAGTTTTCTTTTGGTGGACCTTGTATTTCCCCTTTTTATACTTCTGTTTCACTCTTGTTTGGGATAGATGAATGCCTGATTTTCATTCTAGTTTTTGTATACACCTCTACACTATTACATGGAGGTGTTTTTGGGTGTGTGTGTACATGTACATTGGGATAAGGCATCCCATGTCTGTGATAACCTACTCTGGCCTAGTCTCCATCCCCTAGCCAATTGGGGGTGGCCTTGGGGAGTCGTGACTCAAGCCCCATTGGGTCAGATCATGAAAAAGTGGTATCATAGGAGGTTCCACCTTTAGGACCTAAGAGCATAGTTGGTCATACTATGATCTTGGTTTGGGTTTCATAGCATTATTGTTAGGATGATTCAAGTTTGGCTATCATGCCATAGAATCCAGTGTTGGTGTGGTGGTCATTGTATCCATACACCATGACTCTGATAACTTTTTTTTCGACTCAGGACATTATGACATTGTTCACAGGGGAAATCAATGTAAAATGAATCATATAGGATTGGGTTTTGGTTTTTCCCTATACTTCTTGATTCATCTCCCCAGATATACTCTTTGACTATGGTGCATCTTGAATTTGGTCATGATGTTTCCACGATGATAGATTTAGAGGATACCATATATGGGTTTGGTGTATGACCTGGTCAGTGACGAGGTTGAATTGTATGAGATTGTTCATGATGTAGGTTATCCTCTAGTTGTATAGTTGGTGGCACCACCAACCATCGAGCAGTGCATTGACCCACCTCTGAGGGATCAGGTGGATAGAGCATGTCAGATCGAGTTGTGGATTCCTCTGTTGGTGTTGGTGTTGTTCGATATAGATTATATTGTATGAGGAAGAGGGATCCTTCACCCATTGATATAGATATTTTGGGCATGATGAAAACTATGTGGGTGATTCAGTGCCACCCAAAGCGGATAGTATTGAGCTGTGGTGGTTGATTCCCATGACTTGCATACACGAGGCTTAGTAGTGTGTTGGTAGTTTAGGGATTGGTAAGACCTAGTGTGAGCATCTGGGATTGACTTCTTTTTTATTGAGTTCACTCACATTCTTAGTGTATGATTGTACATGGGATGCTCAAGAAGGTTGTGGTGTGTTTTGTTGTGGCTTTAAATTCAAAGGAAGGATGTAAACTTCCCCCACTATGACGCATCCTTGAGGCGTGATCCAAAACTGGGTGGGCGATATAGTGCCACCCAAAGTGGATAGATTCTATGTACAGAGGATGATTTCCTTCAACCTATGAGTTCGATGTAGATTATGTGGATTGGAAGTGGTTTCTTGAGGGCTTGTAAGACCTTGTGTGTATGCTTGGGAGACCATGTTTCTTCTCCTTATGGCGGAGATGTTTCTCTTGAGGTGTTGAGGTTATTTATGAGGTCTCGCGTGACCAGTTACCCAATGGGAACTAGAGTTTTTCTAAGGTGGGGAGTAAGTAAACCTTTTGAGGTTTGGCATTGGCACCAGTCACATGGTGAGATGTGGTGCTGAGGGGGTCTTTTCCTTGAAAATGTGTTGGTGTTTCAGTTCTTCTTGGTGTGTGGTTGTTATATCATAGGATCCTTTGGTGGGATCACTAGCGTGGGAGTCTTATTGGAGTGCTCCGGTCTTTACCCTTGTTCCTCAAACTTTAATTTTCAAGGAAGAAAAGGATTAAGTTGGGGAGGATGTAGTGACTTGGTTTTTCCATATTTGACTTTAGAATATTTCTATGAATAATTTCAGAGCTAGGCAGGGATACAGTGTACGATTCTGATTCTTGGTGTGCCTGAAATGCATTTTATAAAAATATTATGTATTTTTATACTATTCACATGACGGAAACAAGTTATCTCTTAGACATTAGCTCTGATCAGAAATCTGAGGCCATGGTTGATTACAGAGCATGGTAGTTACCCTATGTGGGGTATAAATTTTATTATGGAAATACAAATGTAGAAAAAGTCACAGAGGTAAAAATCTGTAAATAAAATAATTAAATAAAAATTGTTTTATTTGAAATGGTACTTCAAATAACTTTTGAGTGGTGCAATCCTGATGTAGAAAAAGTCTGGAGAATCAGATTTTGAAACCACTAGAAACCTCATATAAATATAATTTAAGAGAAACGATCCAGTGTTAGATCATTTCTCTCAGGGATGGTGGAGCACTAGCTGTCAAAAATTTGATGTCCGAACTTTATCGGATCACGATGAAAATGCAGGAACTAGTATATCAGAGTGCAACAAACACAATTGTGGATCCAGAATCCATGTAGGAATCTTCTTTAAGATTATGATTCTCCTCAATCGAGTTTTTTTTCATTTTTTATTTTCATTCATTTCTGATGCTCCGATTATCTCTCTCGATGGCCAAACTAACAACAACTATCGTCGGATTGAGTTTTTGATTACACGTTCTTCGTGTTCTTCATCTGTTATTTTCCATTTTTCATCATTCAATTTTTGATATTATGAAATGTTATCCAAACTTAAAACACAAAAAGGATTTTGTAAGGTCATGATCCAAGGATTCTAGATCTACGACAGATTCATGTTTTGAGCATTCGAGGAGGCGTGATAGTGAGTGGAAGATCCACCAACTTTTCATATTATCGAAATGGTAACAGATCTCCAAGTGTAGTCCAAGTCTATGAATATCGCATCCCTATGTTACCAAATCTGGTCCTGGATTAATTTTTGACCCACCAGTGTGGTCTCGATGGTCCACATAAGGTTTTACGATGAGGTGGAGATGGTTCAGTAGGCGGCGGTGGTGGTCCGGCCAGAAATGTTAGGGGGTTCTTTAAACCCTCATAATATGAAAATTGAGTGTCCAATTTATGCTCTATCTACAGTGATGTTACTCTCTAATAGAAACAGAAACATTCAGGCAATTTTTGGAATTTAAATAATCGATTTGATGGCCTAAGGCCACAAAATGTTGAAATAATAATAATATTTTATTATGATTCAACTTCGACCTACCATAACTTCTGCACGGAGCATCTTATTGATGCACCAACAGTGGTGTTGTGACCCTAATGGTAAAAAGAATGTTTCTAGATCAATTTTGGGTACTGAAAACTAAAATCAATATGCAGGGCCCACAATACTCGGCCTAGGCATTTGCAATGAAATGTGACTTTTCACTGGGTGTTTGTTTTGGATGAGTGAGTCATCGATCCCGTGTGTTTTTTCGAGGTCATCAAAATGGTGTTATCCATTCAATGTGTTTGGAGATCGAGGTGTGGGACCGAATAAATATTGTTATGGTGAATAGTGTCTTTTTCACTTACTATCTATTTTGGATGAGTAAATATCCTATCCTGCATGTTTTTCTTCATAGAACGTGATGGTGGCCATAGTTTGGGCATAAAATATACAGCAAGTAGGTGATGTCTTATGGGTTTCATGGTTTAGCCACACTAATTAACAGGGTTGAGTGGGACCCCCTGGTCTCTTGGAGATGTCATGACTAGCTGGGTTAAGTAGTTACCCCTAGTTACGAATGGTGGTGTTAGGACTAGCAGGGTTGAGTGAGTCCCACTGGTCCATTATCTATGAGGGTTTTGGTATCATGTCTCCTTCACTAGAATCTATCCCCATTTCAACTACTACAAGGGTTTTAGTGTCATGTCCCCTTCACCGGAATCTGACCCCTCTTAGATTTCTTTGCGTACTTGCAGTGTGGGTACATTCCCATTTTTTAGAGTGAGTTGTCTCAATCTGCTTCAATATCAGACTCAGTGGATTTATAGCATGTTTCATCCCAAGAGGCCTGATGTGATCCTCACATCCCATCGTGTTTCCTTGGTGGAGTTCTTGAAATTGGTGTGACCAAAATTTATGTGGGAAATGATCCTCTACCCAAGATGTTCCAATAGGGGACAAATCCCTAGTGAGCCCTAGGAGTTGACCCTCTAGTTGCGTATCAATATAAGTTCTTTTGGATTTTTGCGGTGTGTCCACATGAGATACCATTTGGGGTTTGTGGTATTGTCAGGACCATAAGTACATGAGCGATGATCCCTTATCTAAGTGATACGACCACCATGGTGTCGGAATGAGATCGTGGTGTTTTCCTTAGCCGAGTTCTCAGAATCTGTGTGACCAAAAATACTTAGGCATTGATCCGCCATGAGATGATTTGTTCTAGATTTTGGTTGTTTCATGATACCCTTTCCATGTTTTGGGTTATAGGAAGGGTTTTATGTGTCCCCCAATAGACCATACGTGGGATCCCCTACCCAATTATTTGGAGGTATTTTAGTCATCGGGTGACTTCTTCTATGGCACTGTACATCGAGCATGTCCTCATGAAAATGCACCATAAGGGTGGGTCGGGTTGTGCTATTAGTTCATTTACTGATAGAGTGGCATCTCTCAGTTGAGTTCTATTAGGGATGGTTGTTCTCTTGTTGTGTGTGCTCTGAGGCAGGTTTATACCTTCACCTTGAGTCGGAGTCCTTTTTTGTCTATGAGGTCGGTACCTCATGAGATTGGTGGGAGTGTTGAATTTGAACATCAAATCATTTACCATGGAAAACCTATGGTGGGGACCATGATACTTGGAGCTGAGTATATTAGGGTATGTTCTTGGTATCTCCATGGCATGTGTTTTTTTTGCTGACAAGCCAGGTATGTCGAGAAGACAAGTCAGGTACAGATGAGGATGGTCTCAAGATGGAGTTTCTCTCTCATTGGGTTCCCTCAAGCTAGGTCGAGTATACTAATTCCAATCAGTTACTCCCATTTTGGTTCATAGTTTTCTGGGCATGAAGTATTTATTCTTATAATCACCCCCACATGGGATTTTCCCACACATGTCTTATGTCTTGTGCAGACCATAAGTCCTTCTACAGAGTCCCGGTTAGACCTAGAGAAGGCAGAGCGTATAGATGTACTGACAAGGATTTTTAATAGAACATGGATGTGGAGCATACCAGTGGGTGTTTTTTAGTGATACCCACATTCAAATAGGGTTGGGCGCATTTTCATTTTTCTGTTGGTGGGCCCTATATTTTTCCTTTTTTGTAATTCTCCTCTACTTTGGTTTGGGATAGATGTATGCATGATTTTCTTTCCAGTTTTTCTATATATCTCTACATTGTTTCAAGGTGGTTTTTTTGGGGGTGTGTGTATCAGTACATTGGGATACGACCTCCCATTTGTGTGATATCCTACTTTTCACTAGTCTCCAACCCCTATCCTAATGGAGGTTGGCTTTGGGTGTTGTGACTCAATCCCTGGTAGGTCGGGTCATGACTGGAGGAATATTATAGAATATTAATTCCTGATTCCTCTAGGATATTGTAACCTTTTAATACTTTGACACAAAAGTGTAATACCTTTTTTAGATAGAGATGTGTCGACAATCTTTTCATAAGTTCATGTAGAGGTTGATGATCACCCCCATATTGAGATTTCTAGTAGACTATGTCAAGTATGTAGTGTTCTTTGATTACTTAGGGATTGAATTTGGTTGTATTATGATGAAGAATAAGTGATTGAGTATTTTTCTAGATAGTTGAGACCTCATGAGAATAATTTCATGAAAAGTGATCTAGAGTTGGTTCAATTAATCTTCGCTCTAAAGATGTGGTGACACTACCTTATGTGTGATTGATTTATTGTCTATTATTTCCATAAGATTCTAAAGTATATCTTCTCTTAGGAGGAACTTAACATGAGATAGACATTATGGCTGGAGTTCCTCTAGAATTATGACTTTGAGATAGTTTGTACTCCTAGAATGGTAATTTTTTTGATGATTTTCCAAGCAGGATATCTTATTCTCAATTTCTTTCCTAGGAATCAAAGAAATTAACCTCACTACAATTGTCCCTCATGGAACAAAATGGTACATATTATAATCAATAAATGGTTGTTACACCACTACTTAAACATAATTTTAGGGAATCTCACTAAGGAGATACTGATAGTGGGATTGTACATACTCAGATATCCCCTGAACGTGATCTGGAAGGATTTTATTATGGTGGGGTGAATGTCATAATTTTTAGAGGAGGGGATATGGTACCCATGATGTTAAACGAAGAGGTGATGAAGTAGTTCCATACATCCTCTTTGGAAGTATATCTAGGTGTAGTAAAGGTGAACCAAGACTTCCAACATAAGTTCTAGTGGCTAGGAATAAAAAAGCATGTTATGGAGTTTTTCTCTCAATTCCTCACTTTTCAGCAAGTTTAGGATGAGAACTAGGTTCTGGTGGGTTTAACTCAACCCCTTGAGGTTCCAAAATGTATGTGGGATCGTATATATATGGAAAACTTAAATGTTTTAACATGTATATCTAGAGGTAAGGATTTCATCTAGTGAATGATAGAACAATTCACAATGTCGTTCAACTTCATAGATACACGAGAAAAGTGTTCATTATAGATATTTGGACACCTTTATGTTCAAGAGATAGTCATTCTCCATGGAGTTCCCTTGAATATCATTTCATATCGTGATTCTCGCATGACATCATGATTTTTTAGAGGATTATGAAAGGAATTTTAGGCATAGTTATGGTTGATTATGGTGTCTTACCCCCCGAATGATGGACAAACTAAGCAAACCATTCCAGTTCTGGAGGTCATGCTATGATTTTTCACGTTAGACTTTATCCATACTTGGGATAATCACCTAACCTTGAGGGATTTTTCAAAAAACAATAGCTACCAATCCAAAATTAACATGGAACAATTCAACTCTTTTTATAGACGGCCTTAAATATCACCACTATGTTGGGACAAACCAAGAGAGTTAGCAGTAATAGGACCAGATTAGGTGAAATATATGATGGATAAGTTGTATATCATCCCATAGAAGATGAAGACATTACAGAGCCAGCGGAAGTCTTATGTGAACTGATGAAGGAGGCCACTGGAGTTTAAGGAATGAGACAATGTGTTCCTAAAGGACACTCCCAAATGTGGAATGAAGATATTTTTCTGGTAAGTCAATATATCTATGAGATTCATTGGCCCTTTCCAGATAGTATAATGAGTCGATGAGGTGGTATACCTCTCATTTCTACCATTAAAGTTATACTGGGTACATGATGTCTTCCATTTATCATAGCTGAGTAGGTATGTTCTTGAATCATCCAATTTTATTGACTGGGGAGATCTAGATATCAAGGATGTATCTACCTTTGTGGAGTTCCTGGTGGAGATCAAGGATCAATAAGAGAAGATCTCAAATAGTTGAGTGATTTCCTTTGTGGGTCTGCAAAGGAAGCATGGGAATCTCCAAGAGAGCACCTGGGAGTGGAAGACCCAAATGTGAGCTCAATACCAATAGCTTTTTGAGTAGTGTTTTTTCTTTTCATTATGAAAAATCCCAAAGGTGTGGAGAATGTAACTATGATTGTTTTTTCCATGTAAGGATTCATAATATAACTATTATTATTTTAAGATCTATGCATTGAGATGAAGTGAGATACTGAGACCCGGTTATCCTATAATTGATATTTTAAAAATATTAAAAATATGAATATAATGCACACATAGTTTTCATGATAAAGTGGGATAACACCCAAATAGATTCTTGCAGTGGAAATCTTAGACCACAATTGCTTTCAGAATTTGATTTTTACCCTAGGCGTGACATAATATCCATTGGTATCAGGAATTGGGCTTGAGAGTCATCATGGGAAGAATAATTTAATAAATAAAATATTTATTTAATTATTTAATTGAAATATTAAACCTAATTAATTCCTATAAAAACCAATTATAACTAAATGTTAGAGTTGGCTACAAAATCCCAGAATTTGAGAATGGAACTGGTGGAGGATATCACATGGATGAATGAAATCAGTTCATGTTTTAGAAATGAGTACAACGATGGTGTTTTTTTATATCACCAATTATAATAGAACATACCCATTCTTCTTCAATGATTGATCCAATATTGAGGTAGGGAATTTGTTTAGAATGATTTTTTACCTTATTTATTATCTAATGACCTACAAAAATCAAATTAACCAATAAAATTATTTCTAGATCGATCATGTTATAGGTGTGGATTTGTTTCTGGGATTAGGGAAATTATTTTATTTATTGGTTAATTTTTTGTGGTTCTAAAAATAATAGATTTAGGAGAACCTAAAAAATGGTTGATTTTTGTTCCTCACCTGTGTTATCTTGTATTTCTCCCATGTTTCTTCACAGGATCATCATGGGAGATTTCATTGGATCTTGGTTTGATGAATACCCAGTATTCGATCATTGCATGACTATTATTCGGTGCAATGGATTGTTATCGTGGGAATGGTCCATGATTAAGGGTGTGATTGAGGTGAGAAAATGGATGATGATCATTGGTGGATCAGATAAGACTAGAGCTTCCCATTTTCCCTAGTTGACACAAGATGTAAGTGTGGTGTGGTGACGGTGTGGCTCGACTGGATGTTTTCCAAAAATACCAGATCCCAGATTTTGGATATTGGTGATAGTGAGGATTGATCAAGTCCCGATTCAAGATACATCTGCACGATTGGTGGTGAGAATTATTAAATCAAGAGATATAATGAAGTAGCATGGGATTCTAGAAAATCCCACAATACAGAACATGTAATATAGAGATACAAGCTTTGTGGGACCCATGGATATGGTTCTAGGGTTTATTTAGAAAATTAAATGTCATAGATCATGTGAAATGTTTCACATTCCATATGACCCTTACCTAGCTATTCGGTGTGAATCTTAATGGATGCATGTGAACAGACACAGGAAGGAACATAGGCATGGGTAGAGTACGCGGGCACGGTCCAATACTCAGATATGGCCAAGTACATGGGCATAGTCAAAGTTGGATGATCATGGCTAGGTTGACATAGGTATTACCTGGAGTATTTGGGCACATGATGGAGTACATGGGTAGACCTGGTGCAGGAAAGAAATGTCGTGTACTACAAGTACACAATATGTAATATTTTGAAAAAGGTCAGATTCCCTTGTTCTCTTTAGTTTAGACAAGTTTATTTAAGATGAATCCCATTGATCCATCCCTATGAGGGTATAGTTTGGAATTATGTCATGTACATATGATTTTGATACTCTCTAAGTTATTTTTCTCATATAAAGTTCTTGGTTTCCCCCCTCCCATGGCCCTATGTGGGATCTACCATCATCAATTACCCTAAGTGGGGTTTTTATTATTAGTGTGACCAACATTACCCAGGTGTTGATCCCCTACATAGCGGGTTATAATATTTCAGGTTGTTGGTAAACCTCATGGACCTAGGTGTGATCAACCATTTATGTTTCTGTAACTTTATACTTCTATTATGTATTTCTTCCTAGGGAGAACCAATGAGCATGACATGTAGGATGAACACCATATGTGGTATCAGACTCATAGAGTGAGTTATTTTGAGAAAGTGTTACTAAAAACTCTTAAGAAAATTATTAGGATGGAAATGTAGTTGTGAACTTACCTTGAGATATAATGAATACCTTCAGTACATCTAGATTTGTATTTCTGTATGTCTTATATTTATGATTGACATGCCCTTGTGATGAACTAAGTACTATCTAAATTATTGATGATTAATTATTTTAAGGAGTACTAATAGGTATTGTTATACTCACCCCTTTATATCCTATCCCTACACATGTATTGAATTAGGATGATGGTATGTCATTTAATAGGGTTCTAGGTGGAATAAGAGTAGAAAAAAATTAAATTGGGCTAGAAATAAAATGTTTCATACCAGGAGTCACTTTTGATAGTATTCCCCTCCTTATAAGAATATTGGACTCCATTGTAGTTTTGGTTGGGATTTTATTTGGACCCTTTACCACTTTAATTAATTTTTTCATACATTGATTGAGGGATAAATGTTTTCCATTAATTGGTTTCATTTGTGTTATTTTACATTTCAAGATTGTATAGGCTTAGAGATGTGTGCATGAAAAGAAGTACATTAGTCTAATTCCTCCCATTTATGTGGTATGACTACTCTAAATTGGTCTTCATCCCTTTAAATATTATAGGTGGGATTGGGGTAGTCACAAATGACATATTACTATTTGGGAAGGCCTCAACGGGTCAGGTCCTGAAAGATTAGCTACTCATGAGCCCAAATATGATCCCCAAAGAAAGAGATGCATAGGATAAAAATATATCAGAAATGTATATGGCATTTATTGGGAACACATGACATGTCATGGATGCCTTGGGTTTTCCTATAACTTCTATACCATACCCATGTACATCGGCACATGCAGTTTACTCTGGTCATGCTTGTGTACACTAATCGTGTCTAGGTACCCTGGTCATATATGTGTATATGGTCATGCCCATGTACTCCAGCTGTGTCTATGTAGAAAACTATTTCAGTGACCATGTAATCTTGGGGTACATGTCAAGCTACTAGAACCGGGTCACATGGAATGTATAGATCATTTATATTGTTCAATATTTAACTCCACACAAAACCCTAGCTACCATAACAACAAGACTACATGGCATGTGTTCCTGGACACCAATTGTTCATGTTAGTATTATAAAAAAATCCAATAACTCTTCGCATGTCTAACCCATTCATCTAACCCTACTAGAACAACCGTAAAACCTATTGAGGAGCTCATATATTTACTTTACTAAGCTCAAAACATCTCTAGTGGTAAAAAAATTTCCACTTGAACCACGTACGAATTATCCTCATCGCATTGTGCCACCATGTTACCTCATTTGTTGTTAAAAACCCATGATCAAGCCTCGTATTCAGGTCTACAACACCCACATCATGATTCAGTCTCAAAATAGTAATATCCACATCATTCACACATCCTCCATGAATTATGGGGTTCGATCATGCTCAAATATGGATCAACAATGTTAACCTGTGACCTCAAGGGCCAATAACGAAGAATGCAATGAATGGTGTGAGAAAAGAACAATAAGTGAAATCACATCATTGGATGGTATGATCCCATATAATGATTACATAATGATGAAAATGGGAGAAATTTATGCACAAAAATGATCTGTTAGGTTCAATAACACTAATTATGAATTGATCTCATGTGAAAAATTGAAAACATCAAAA
This sequence comes from Viscum album, assembly GCA_963277665.1. Lineage (NCBI taxonomy): Eukaryota > Viridiplantae > Streptophyta > Magnoliopsida > Santalales > Viscaceae > Viscum > Viscum album. The sequence goes on from OY728127.1 coordinate 1,914,156,042, forward strand.
AATAAGTAGATGTGATAAATCCATGATTCAAGAATAAATAATTGGAATAATAAATACATGAAATAGAATGTCCTACATGCGTTTTTATGGATTACTAATGAATATTGGTTTCATTCCATTATGGTTAGTGAGATTCAATAACTTCATTGGTGAAGATAATTTCCATTGTAGAATGAACATTTATCCTTGAACTATTTTCATTTGTCAATGGATATCATCCACGGATCCTCTCAAATCCCCCAGAGTTATATGAATAACCTTGGAGATTTTTTATAATGATGAATATATATAAGATAATCAGTTGATGGTTTATTTATGTAATTATATTAATTTACATAACACATCCCCAAGAATATCCCTCAACCAAATTCCCAATACTGACCAACTTTATATTGCACCTTGGATAAACCCCATGATCTAGATAAAATCATGGTCTTTGATTTCCCATTTGAGGTCCTAATCAATGAGAAAACTATTTATTCCAGAAAATGTTTGTGTGTGTGTGATTTAACATATATTCATATTTCTAATTTATTAATTCTGGGGTCATATGACACCCAAACATGGTGCTGACTCTGAGGGAAAATCATGATATGTACATAGAAATATTCAATGGAATATATCAACAATACTAGATTTATTAAATTCTCCCCTCCAACAATTATTTTCACCCGAAAAAGAACAAGATTTACAAAAAAAATTGAGGGATGAAGCCCACATCTGGGTCTCACGTTCCCATTATCCCTCATGCATACTCCCATGCGGCCAAATAACTCAAGAAAAAGGGATGATACATAAACATAGGATCCTCCTTTTCTAGTCATCAATCTCCCTCGGGTACTCTAGAAAGGTGGATTTGCCTTCATTTTCCCCCTCACCCCAGTAAATAATGTGTGTGGGTTCGTTCATATATCTCCTCAATTGTAACACATTGAAGACATATTTCAAAATTTTTGACTATGGGTGGAAATTCCAATTGGTAATAAACCTCTCCAATATTCTGTAAGATCTCAAATGGCCCAATGAACCCCAGGTATATATTTCTTCCCTAACCAAATCTCTGTAATCCTCAGTGTGGGGATTCCCTTAGAAAAACATGGTCTCCCTATTTGAATTATAAAGTCATAGGATGTTGATATTTGTAATATTAAGATTGGAACTAGGATATTATTAAGTGATCATAGATCACCTGAACCATCTATGCCATTTCCTAAACCAACTCTGGCACAACAAGTGATGTATCACCAATCTAATTCTAGTATAAGGGTGTCCTTTAATATCTCCAATATCGGGCCTAGAAATGCGTCATGATAATATTAGAGTGATAACTATTATTATTGCTGGATTTAGTGCTCTAGAACCAACTATTTTTATTCTTAGTATTACATGTATATTCAATGATACTAATATCAATTCAAATATATTATCACATATTGATATTTATTCTCCATAACATTGATGTGATAATGTCCTAGAGTATCTATCACATAGAAAATGGTATATAAATTATTCTCTATGATGATAACCTTGAAATGTTATGATGATATTATTAAAACCAGCTCTAATCTCATATATCATACAATAAAAGGGCCAATAACATTTAGATAGTCAAGTGGGAGTACTCATTAAAGTATGAAGCTTATTCCCATGAAGTTTGTACATGGTAATCTACAAGATAAGAGATTATGATAATAGTCCCACTAATAAGAATTATGCATGTTTGGGTTTTATCATATATTCCTATATATGAGCATATTTAAAAGACCCGAGACATTAATATTATCATTGATTCATATCGTGACTCATGAACATAGATATGCTGACAAAAACCATCATGCTATATGTTAGAAGGAAGTAGGGTATGTTGGGTGCACCATGAATGATATGTTATTAATATATAATTTGGGGAAGGATTTCTCTCTTCCATCTTCATGGAAGTTGATATCTTAGACCTTTGATTGAAATATAATTGTCACATTAAATTCCATGTCCATGGTGTAATGACATCTGATAAAGATTTTTAATGAAAGATATATCTAGCATATAGGTTGATAACATGGATGTTAAACCTGGATGATGAGTTATTGAGACCTAGAGATTATATTACACAACTATAATTCATATGTGGTTTTCGACGATGCAACATTATATTCCTTCACTTGGATTCCTTAACCAGTTTATAGATAGTAATCTTGGAATTTAGTTGTACCTACCTAATACCAATGAGAATGAATCCTAGACATTCACACACTAAGTGTTTCTGTTGATCTATATTAAATTATATTTGAATTTAATTATAGTAATGAATATTATTATCGTGACTAGGGAATAATTTTATTCACATTTTATTGATTACTAATATTCACAAGGTAATGAATAATTATTTATTCATTTAGTAAATAATTTATTTAATTGGATGAATATTTAATAAATATTTATTCACATAATTGTGGATAAAATATTTTTTTTATTTATTGAATATATAATTAATATTTATTCATTGGTTTGTGGATATTATCTTTATTTATGTGAATAAAATATTTATTCAAATATTAAATAAATTTTGTGGTGTTCGAGCAGGCCAATACCACATATAGTGAAATTATTAATAAAAAAACTGGTAAAATAATATTTATCATCGTGTGAGTTAGCGCATGCTAAAAAATAATAATATTAATCTTAATATTATTTTATGGAATGCTGTTTATTAAATATTATAATATTATTTAAGGTTCAGTACCCAATTAATTTATATTTTAACCTAAACCTTATCTCTATAAATAGATGGTTATGTTCATGGTATATTTTTAATCGAAAATTGGAAAAGAGAATAATCGTACACAACAAAATTTTCTCTCACACAAAAAAAAACCTTCTCTCTTTCTCCCAAGAATGTGAAGAACACCTTCCAGAACAAAGTATCTTAGAGATATCAAGATGAATATTTCAATACAACTGATATGTTGTCCTAGCTCCTAGAAATCAATTGGTGTTTCTCATATATCAAAGGATAATGTTTGGATCATCGCTTGAGGGATTCTACACTTGAATCCATACAACACAACAATGGTAATCTGAAAGGGTTTTTGTAAGATCAACAAATTCATAGAAGAATGGATCCTAATAAGTGGTAATAATTTATTCCAAACATAGATAAATAAATTATAAATTTAAAATCAAATATCATCTCTCATAGTTTTAGGAAACTCTAAAATAAAATAAATTTTAATTTTACTCACGCCAATGGAACTTCCACTACAACTAGAATATAAAATTTGTATTAGAGTGGTCACATTTCAAATTTATAATTATGTATTTGATTGTTTCTCAATATACACAATCATGGATGACTTTTTCATTTTATATTATTCATTATTTAATCAAATTTGAATTAACAAGTTATTTTCACTTTTATTTTCTTCATACATGAATTAAAATTTCTTATGTTCAATGACAGATAAAGAAAGACCAGAGATTCCATTGGGAAGTTATAAGGAATCTGGACGAATAACAATGGATTACATGACATGTAGCCATAGTACATGCCATGGATCCAAGTGCACTACCCATGGCCGTGTCATGAGATACACGATCTCCCAATTAGTAACTACAATCAATGTATTTACTTCACACCACATGTTGATTAGTCCAACATAGCACAAAGAATGTCTGATTACATGACATGTAGTCGCCATAATTCCATGTAGTCTATATAGGTTAGTTGTAAAATTCACTCAATCTATGTGGTCATTATACATAGGAATACCACAATGAGACTGATTATCTAAAAAATTAATAATATACATGATGTGAATGAAGTGTACAAACCTTGTAGTTCATTATTTCCTACGTCCAAAAAACACATCGAGCCATTTAGTGAGTCATGTGGACACACAACATGATTGATACATAACGGGTACATGGTGAATACATGTCATGTAGTAACAACCAATGAACACGCTGAGTTATTCAGTGAGTTTTCTAGAAACAATACAAGACAGACACATGACATGTAACTAGCCTGTGCATGTCATGAAGAACACCAAGGTGCATGACTGAATCCCCAGACATGTAACCTGGGTACATAGTAATTGAGGTTCATGGAATGTACCTCATAAGTAAACGTATTTTACTATCCCAATAAAGGATTGAATTAAATTAAATTAAATTTAAATTTACATCATTAAAACATTATTTTATTTATTGGCATACCTGGTGTGTCTGGATATTTAATAATGGTTTTAAATAATTTTAATTACCCAATTAATTTATTGTAATAAATCTATGATTATCAGGTTTTTCTGTTTATTTTTCATGAATTACATTAATTATGGGTATACTAAAATTAATTTCAATGGTCATTATGATGAAATGGAATTAATTAATAAACTAAATTGAATTTATCTTAATAATTAAGAATGAATATTAATTAATGTTAACTAGTTTACCTTTTTCTATACATTTCATGTATGACTATTCATGAGCTTGACTGTGACCAATGTATATGTTTATTGTTTTTATATAATTTATTTAATTGGTTTTTAATTATTTATTATTAAATTAAATTTCATGTCATAGGTATCATCCCTCACTCTATAATTATACAGGACATGCATGTCCATAGTAATTTATATAGTCTCCATTAACCGATCCTTTTTTCATCTCACATGCATGTGAGTTATAAATAATTATAATTATTGAATTATCCCAATGATAATATAGGATTTAAAAAACAAAACAATAATGAGTCCAACTTAGGTGATATATAGGTGTATAGGTGGAATTTTTTTGTTCATTCCAAGACTATCACAAGGAATTTTCAAATGGTTCGAAGGTTAATTTATTTTCTTCTTAATAAATCAACCATTAAATAAGATCATGATCGAGTCATTAATTATTTAATTATTTCTATCTTATGAATTATTTATTTTATGGATACAAGACCGCTATCAAAAATATAAATGAATTAATGTGCAAAGATAAAATTTAAATAAATGGATTTTCCATTAATGTTTTATACATTATGGTTAATTAAGTATGAAAAATACACTTAATATTTAAAAAATCATGTAAAGGATAAGAAAATGTAAAAGTAATGAATAATAAATTAAAATCCATAAAATATATATTATGTTAAAATTGGCCTTCCATTACTTGAATAGGAATAAAATTCTTGAAGTGTTTGAACAACCCTAGTTGGGACTCTTACATTTAACATGTAGTTCTTCTGAATGTTATGGTTTGACTTAATGATCTTACAAGAATAGAAAGTATCCCTATCTAAAACTTATGTAAATTGGAGATAAGTGTTGAGAAAATACAAGGTATAATTTCAGGATTGGGGACCATACTCTACAGGCCAATGAACTGCAATCCCACAGTTTGTAATGAATTTCCAACCTAAATTTATTCATTTATCTTGAACAACCATTATTGGGGTTATGGGAAGAAGAATATGGATCCTTGCCATAAGAATTTCCATGAAACTAGAAATTTAGATTTCAATGGTTTGGTTTATTGGGACTTGATGAAATAAATATATATTTAATAAAATTTATTATTATTATCTCTCACAATTTGGTAATCAATAATAGTACAAATAAATTGTTTTAATTATTGTATAAAAAGTCATGTAAAACAAAAAATACGCTATTATAATTCCGTACCTCAGGTTATGTCATTATAAATACAAATTTATGGTTATGGTATAACAGTTTATAAAAGGAATTATTATTATAAGGTTTGCATTATGTGTTTGAATCATCTATTCATGTTCTTCCACTCCAGTAGGTGAGAGAAGGTGAAAATGTTGGCTACTCGAAATATGTTAATCATGCTTCCTATATCCATTTTATTATATTATCAAACTTGGTCGGAGGATTGATGTTACAAAAAAAATAAATGGATTGATAAACAATAATATTACATCTCCATTCTTTTAATAAAGAAAAATAATGAATAAAAATATATAATATTTTCAATGAACTATATTTGTGTAAACCTGAAGAAATAAATTTAGATATGTATCATGCTTTAAAAATGATGGGGTATATTTATTGGTTAGGAAAATTGGGCTACCACTTCGGTAATAAGTTGTCCATTAATCTTATTTTTTTATCCTTACTACCAAGATTATTCTTATTTTTTAAATCCCTGATAGAAAATGTATAACACACTTGGTAATTTTTTTCCATACCAATATAATAAGGATTGGTTGAAACCTATTTCTCCACCCCTTATAGTGACAAGTCTAAAATAAAAGGTTGAAGATACCATTTACAATATAATTCCAAAATATCCATCATGGTGTAATTTTTAGAGAAAAAAGATTCAAATTTAAAAAATGAATAAGATCATATTTTATTCTTATGTTTAAATAATGGATAGTGGAAAAAAATTATAATGAATTGAACAAGAATATTATTTCATCCACTTAATGTATATTTATTAATTTTCTATTATCATCTTTTATATTAAATATTAAATTAATAAAACATATTTATTTTTAAATATTATTAATGTGAAAGAAAAAATGGTTTTAGAGTGAACTAAAAATGAGATAATAAAGGATAACTCTTATTTTAGCCAAGGGAAGATCACTATTTCTCATTTCTAAATTGTATTGATTTATGATTTCAATAAGTGTGGAAAAAAATTTATCTTTTTTTCCTTGTCACAATGATGCATTATTTCATATTTTGAATAATTTTTTTATGGTAATTAAATATTAACCTAACAGTTCAGTAACTCTTGATCACAAATATCCATTGTAATGAATGGTGAATATAAAAATATAATAATAATAAATTATTGAGTAAAGATAATTATTTTTCAAATAAAAGTAAACTATGTTTACCTTTTTATACCCGTAAAATATTGTTTGTCTTAATTGATCTAGAATATTGGATACAAAAACAACCTGCACACCATGTTCTAGATAAAGAAGCCTTTATAAATAATGGTACATCATAAAAATTTTAGATTTTGTACAACATGGCCATGTGAGATATTCTAAATTTAAAGGTAACTTTATATAATTCCAGATATTTATTTAAGAAATATTAGAAATGTTCATTGAAGTAAATGAATGAACTTATTATAGATTAAGGAACCTATGATATGGCTTGTAATAGAACATATTATCAAATTATTCATTGATTATATATTTGGACTAAAATTAATCCTAAACAAAAATTTCTTTATAAACATCATTGTCATGATGATAGTAAAAGGGAGATCAATGGTGAGTCTTATATATATTAAAGATCTTCCATTATTTCTTCCAACACATGTTTTTTCAAAAAGAAGTGAAAACAGTAAACCATATTAAAACTAAATTGTCTAATGGATATCATATCAATTGTGATATAATAATAATATATTAAGACCCTAACACAAGTGTTTTCAAAAATATATTTTTTAAAAGATGTCCTCATCTAAAAATGACCACCAAAACACTAAGGTTCAACTGTGATGTTAATGATATTATAGCCACTGAGGACATTAACATCTAGTCAAGATCAATTATATTTCCACAATGTATGGTTGTCAACTTTAAGATAGAGGGAGAGTAATTAAATTTTATGAGTTAAGTCTTTATATGCACATGAGTTGGAATAGGAATACTAGACTCCACATAACATAGAGGGAGGATTAGTTATAGATAAACATATTACGTAGAAATTTATAACCAAAGAGTTAATTTATGTTCACCATGGTTGGTGATACATGTATTACTCTTTCAGAATAAATATTCCCACAATTCAGAATTAAATGGTAATATGATTTGGTTGAAAAGTATTTATAAATTCAATTAATAATATCCATGTATTGAGATTTGGGGACTTCGTATTTTGAATGTTTCTATGACGTGATACTACTTGTGATTATTCAAGATAAAATAGACATGGATAGTACAAGATAGTAATAATAAAGAATGAATGATTATTGGAAGGTCTATTATATGAAAAAACATATAACCTAATCATAATGAATAAAATAATTCTTTAATACTGATTTTTAAAAGAATATTTATATAATAATTATATTAGGATATTGATTTTAAAGGTCACCTCACTTAGAAGAAGCCTTATGGTAGATGTCTATATGAAGTGACCAAGAGACCCTATTGTATATGTATAATAGGAAAAAATTAAAATCACCAGTGACATTAATAAATGACTCTAAGATATGAAGATTACATAAATTCATTTATGAATATATAATGAATAGAGATCAAAGAAGATTCATTTAGAAATGAATTAATGACACATGTCTCTATCATCTTATTGGTTTCACTAAAAAAATTTCAAGATAGATATGTCAATAAAATATTGAAAACAAATGTTTTGTCTTTCGAGTTTGTTAAGAATAAGGAATGAAATATCTCCATGTATGACTTAAAGAAGAAACTAAACTATAGAGAACAAGATATATAAGATAGATCCAACTGTTTTATCATTTTAATTATTGTACAAATATTAACTATGTATTGAAAAATAAGATTTATAAAAATACAAGATATAATTTTTGTTGGCATGTAATCCTTCTAGAAGAACATTCATATCCATAGAAAGAGATTATCGAGAATAATATAATTTCCCAAGATTAAGTGATAGGAATTTATCTATTGTTCCATGATATATATTGATATTTTATACTCCTAATACATGATGCATATTATTTAAATATCAAATAGATGCATCATAAATCCATTGAATTTTAGTTATAACTATTCAATAGTACTTTGTAATGTATAACTGAATGAGTTCTTGGTGTCTTGAGAACTTAGAACACTTCTGATCAAGTGAATTGAAATTTTTTCTTCATTTACTTCAATTTGTTCTAGTATTATTTAAATTAATAAGGTAATTTATAAGAAAAAATAATTAAAACCAGTGGTAGCTATATCTACAATATCCGAGTACATTGCGGATTCTAATATAGCTTAAGGAGTGGTTTAAAAACATCATGTTCTGATTTTCATTTATAAGAAAAGAAAGTGTTTCGTCATTATCAAGATTATATTTTACAATGTATTTAGTTAGGATGTCAATATTTTTACATGGGTACAATTGGTGGATATTCAGTTATAACACTACATCTAGGATTTTCTTAACATAGTAGTGTTATAGTAAAGATATTTTCCAAAAAAAAACAATTGTCTTTTTCTATCTCTAGAAATGGGAACAAGACATGTGTAGAAGCAATATCCATTCTCACTAGATGAATGTCAATACATTTTATAACTAACCGATCATTAGTTATTGTCACTAGTGCTAGTGTGAGTTTGATGGAGTTGGTTCCCTAGAACCAACTAATTTTGTATTTAATATCACATGTATATTAAAATAGGTGAATATTAATTAAAATATATTATCACATATTGATTTTTATTCTACATAAAATTGATGTGATTATGTCATAGAGTATCTAATGCGTTGAAAAAGGCCAAAAAGTTCCCCTTAATGATGAGAACCTTGAAATGCTATGACGATATTCTTAAAATTATTTCTACGATAAAATAACATACTATGTAAGAAACACAGAACCAAGATTCTTAAGTATGATTACTCTTAAGTAGGTGGGGCTTATTTTCATGAATTTTATACTCTATAATCTCTAAGATGTAAGATTATGAGAACAAACCCTCAAATTTGAATTCGGTATGTTTTATTGTCATCAGATATTTCTATCTATGAGCATGTGTAATGGTCCTCAAACTTTTAGATTTGCATTAATTTATTTCATGACTTCTGCACATAGATTTACAAATAAAAATAGCAATTCCTTATGTTTGATAGAAGTAAGATAAATTAGGTGCATCATGAATGATGTGTTATTAATAACTAATTTGAGGAAGGATTCATCCCTTCCATATGTATAGAAGTTAATATCTCATCCCGTTGATTGAAATATAACTATCACATTAAATTACATGACCATGTTGTAATGACATTTATTTCCGATAGTCAAAGAAAGAAATAACAATAATATAGGTGGATGACAGAAATGTGTGGCCGTATTTATGATATATTGAATAAAAGAGATTATATTAAATAGTGATCATTTGTACGTGGTTGGCAATGTTGAGACATTATTTATTATCATTAGGTTCATAGACATGTTACTAGATAGTAATCTTTGATTGTAGGCATACCAACCTAATACCAATGAGAAATAATCATAGAGTGTCACACACAAAGTGTTTCTATTGACCTCGATTAAATTCTATTTTAATTGAATTATTGGAATAAATATTACTCTCATGACCGATGAATAATTTTATTCAAGTTTTATTGATCCTTAATATTAAAAAGGTAATAAATAATTATTTATTCATTAAATAAATAATTTATTTAATTACATGAATATTGAAAAAATATTTATTCATTTGATTGTGGATATAATATTTATTTTTATTGAGTATTTAATAAATATTTATTTGTTTCTTTGTGAATAAAATATTTATTTATGTGAATAAAATATTTATACAAGTATTCAAATAATTTAGAGTTTTTCAAGTATACCAAGACCGTGTCTGGTGAAATTTTCTAATTTATAATCCTATAAAAAAATATTTATCATTGTATGAATTAGTACATGCCATAAAATAGTAATCATAATATTATTATTATTATATGGAATTGGGTTTATTAAAAATTACATTATTATTTAAGGGCCAACCTAAAATTAAAAAATATTTTAACCTAAACCCTAGCTCTATAAATATATTGTTGTGTCGGTTGTATTGGGTAATCAAAAATCGAGAATAGTGAATCATTTCACACAATAGAACTCTCTCTCTATCTCTATCTATCTTGATTTACTCTTATCTTACAATAAAGAACAAGAATAAATCCTTAAAGAACAAAGGATCTTGGAGTGATTAATACAAACTACTCAAGATAATTGATTCTTATAACTAGAACCCAAAAATCAATTGTTTTTTCTTAGAGAAAAAATGAGCATGTGTGGATCACTGCTAGAGGGATTATATACTTAAATAATAAGAGTGAAACAAAGTTAATCCAATGATTTTTTTGAAAGATCATAAATTTCATTGTAGAATGTATCATATGATGAGGTAATCATTTATTCCAATCATAAAAAATTTATTTATATATTTAAATGAAATATACTCTCTCAGGGTTATAGAATACTCTTAATTAAGTGAAATCAATTTCATTCCCACCAAAGGATCTTCCACTATTCCTAGAACCTAGATTACAATAAAACTACACAAATGTATAGTGATCCCCCTAAATACACAATAATTTAAACACATAGTATCTTAGTATATCCTCCAAAACATGGATAGTACTCTGAGTTTTCTTAACCTTTTCAGGGTAAAACATGATGCTCATTCATAACTGGGACCCAAAATACACCTATAGATCCCTCTAAAACTATGAAGTGAACTAAGAATCATGATTGGAGATGATCATTAAGGGTACTTCATGAAGTAAAATGACCTCCTTCATGTAAAACTACCCCAAAAACTCAACCAAAGTCTACTCCTAGATGGAAAGAGATTATTCTGAATTAGTGACTTGTCCAATAATCACCCAGATAGCATCAAGTCCTATCATTTTTCATGGAACACCAATCACAAAAAATGTTGATATTCCATCCCATTCCCATTTTAGTATCTCAAGAGGTTGATTAAAACCCACTAGATCCTAATGTTTAGCCTTTACTAGCTGACATGTGAGACACCAAGAGACAAAATCACACACTCTATCACATACTGTCCCACCAAAACATCCACTTAAGGTCCTTGTACATATTATTAACACTCATATGTACTTACAAGTGGGAAGTATGAAAATCCATAAACACCTCCTCATACAATAGTACTAGAACCACCACACATCCCTAAAAAATGATGAACCACTCCCCTACATCAAAAAATATATTTGGTTCATATCTTAAAGATATCTAGTCCTAATGTACCTCATATTAAATGTCTCACAACCAAGCCTCTTGTATATGATGAATAAGAAGTGGAGTCACCACCATTGACTGAAGATAAGTTTCACCCTTCTTCTCTACTAAGGTTATCTAAAATGAAGCCAATTTCCCAGATACCTCTTGTACTAAGTGAGAAAGAGACTTCTTTATAAGGGTATCTACTACAATATTTCACTTCCTTGTAGTATAGACTTTCTAAATTCAAAGTACAATAGAAACTATAACCAATTCCTCAGTCACAGGTTGATATCTCCTTGAGTGAATATGTGCCTAAAACTATGGTGGGCTATGTAAACAATGAAATAATCACACATAAGATAATGGATCCATGTCTTCATGATGAAGACTACCACTACAAACTCTAATTTTTTCTACGTGTAATTCTACTCATGGGGATACAATTGACTCAACTCCTAAATGATCATTATATGCCTCTACATCAACATTAAACAATTCCTATAATAATTTGGAAATTATGACCCTTTACATTTTTGGGATTCAGTTGTTGGAAGTGTTCATGGATGTTTCGAGGAGTTTGGAGGATAAAAGGAGGTTTAAATTAGAAAATCAGGATGAGGAGAGATCTACATTGTGTAGTGATGGGCTATGCCATAAGAGGACCACCACAGTGTGGAGTTTCAAACCACAGAGGAGGAGAGTCTCACAAAATATTTTCGTAATACTTTCATTTTGGAATGGCTATACCATATAGAAGGGTTTTGGTGTAGGACCCTTCTTATTTTCTGGGTTATATGGAATGGAGATATATTCCATGGCGTGAAGCCTCATGGTAGATTTTTGGGGTTCTTCTAAATCCATAATGGCTATATCATAGAGATCTTATCTACAACATGGAGTTCTGAGGGGTAAGTTTTGGTGATTATTTTGTTTTAGTGGTTGTTATGTTGTGGATATGGGTCTATGACATATCCTTCTTCTCAATTTTTGAGGGTCTAAAACATGGTTTCTTCCCTTACACCATGGTACCTTCCCCTATTTTACAGGATATATGGTGTAAAGATAACCACAGTTCTAAGAGGATACTTTGACCAGCCTCACTAAAATATGGCCCTTCCCACTATTTAATGGTCTGGTGTTTTTTTCATAAATTCTTCACCATTGAGGGGCAGGTTGTGCCATTGTGTTTTGTTTTGAAACCAGGTATGAAATCCAAAATCCCCTTCAACCCCATAATTATTTTGACTTTATTCTTTGTTGTTGGGAGACCCAATTGAGTCCCAAGGAGGACATTCAGCCCCATTTTAGTGGTTTTCACCCTCATCCTTGGGAGATAACTGTGTAGGGGTTTAATTGAAGTTCCCTCCTTTCCTTATCCATATTTTTACCTTTTATTCATCTTGAGAAGGTTTTTTCAAGGTAAATATTGTTTTACATGATGTTTTTGTAGTAGGATATTGTGTGTTATTGTTTTATAAGATAATAATGGTTTATTAATTCATTACGGTTCTTGATGGTAATTTACCTTTTGTTCAAACCTTGTGCAGTATTTTAGAAATCAATGTTTGAGGTAGGGGATACTTTATTTATAATCTAGTTATATCATATGGGAGGGATTATGATCTTTTTATCTTTGGGGAAGATATTTTGAACAAAAATAATAAAGATAATTAATTTCATTAATTGATGTTAAATGGGAATTGGAAATAAATCACATATTTTACCACCATTGATATTATAATATTGTGATTCTATAGGCTTTATGCCTTTCTGAAAATCATGATAATTGGGGGATTTGTTTGTGATGTGGTTGTTATGACTATAGAACCCTTGTTTTGGGGTTATTCTTTATCACCATGAATGAAAGTGTCTAATCAATTATATCTATCTAATAAATTGGTTACACATGGAAACTCTGGCTTGTGTGAGAATTCCCTTAAAATAAATAAGTGAATGTTATGAAAAACCCCATGTTGAATCTAAAAAATGATATGTGAGTTATATGAAAAGTGTTGCGATTTTTTGTGGTAATATTGGGGTGTATGTGATGAGATGTGATGGGGTGTGGTCATGATATGTGGAAGATGATATAGGATGTTTTTGTGATGTGGAGACTATGATTAGAAGAGGAGGTGATTTTAAAGGGTGGAAATGTTGGGATTTTTTGCATGAGGGGAATGGTTTGTTCTGTTATGATGTGTTGTGATACTTACCTGGGTAGTAATGAAATAAAATTGGAAATAATGAATGGAAAATTATTGGGGTTAAAGTGGTTAATAATTCTATAAATAATTTGAGAAGTGTGGTTAAATGTGGTGGATGTTTAAATTTGAAATGAATGGGATGTTTAATTGAAATGGGTTGGTAATGTGAAATCATTAAATTGGATTGAAATGAAATGAAAGGAAGAATGTGATATATGGATTTTGGTTTGTGGCTTCCTTGTGAGTTTTTATTCCTTTAGTGGTGGCTACAAAAGTGGTGGAGGTCCTCAGAATAGGTGGTGATGTTGTGAGTTGGGATAGTATTCTTGATGTGAACCCATATGTTGGGCTTGTGTATGGATGTATATATATAACTTGTATATTATTTGGGATTTTTATTCAATCCCAACCCATGTTGAGAACCATGTTCTGATAATTAATTTTTTAGGGGTGTTTTTTCCAACATCTCAGGGGTGAGGATGGATGGATTGCTACCCAGTCTTCCCCAATCTATCTTCTAGGAGACGTTGAAATGAAGGGTATGTGATTTCTAGAAGTTAAAATTGAACTATAGTGATGTTTTATGAGATGCATTATAGTGGTTGTAGTTTATGGTATGAGGAAGTAATGAGGTTTATGTCCTTCATGTTCCTGATACCTTACTTCTCTGGTTTTGGTAGTGGATGAGATGTGATGTGATGACATTTGTTTCTTTGAGCGATATGTGTTGTGATGGGCTAGGTGTTTGCAGGAATGATGTTATACGGAAGATATGGGATTGTTGGTGTCATGACCTGACCCAATGTTGCTTGGGATGCAACTCACCAAGCCTACATCTAATCGGCCAGGGGTAGGAGACTGGCATCGAGTAGAATAATCACACAAATGGGAGTCCTTTTCCTAAAGTACCTATATTCACATACCCATAAACACCTCTAAGAAATAGTGTAGAGATATAAAAAGATTGAAACAAAAAATTCATGCATACATATATCTGAAACTAGAGTACAATAGAAGTACTGAAAGCATAAAAAGGAAAAAAATGCACAAAAAATTTGTAAATTTTTTTAACCATATCAGACGGAGGGAATCATATTCAAAAGAAAATGTTGGGAAGTTCCTCAACCTAACATCTATAAACACCTCATTAGATCTATATCACTAAGATTTACATGCCTTGGGTCCTCTAGGTACTCCATGAAATGTCCTATGGTCTAAAAAAGACAAAACATGTGTGGTAAATTACTATGTAGTGGTGAGTATAAAAATACATAGTAGGTTCCCCAAAAACCCAAAATAAAATTTAACAAATAAAAGTAAATAGTCTGCTCGACCTAGCTCGAGGGAACCCAATCAGGAAAGAAACTCCATCACAAACCATACTTGGATATACCTGACTAGTCATATCAGACCATAAGGGTTTTAAACCTAGATGCATGTCAACACATCAAGGAATCCTAGAATATTCCTAGATATACTCATCTTAGACTCAAAGCCTCATTCAGTTCCAACCTCATAGCCAGCTACAAAATTATACTGAAGGAATAAAAGAAAACACACAACTAGTATAAAACAATCCACGAGCTCATCCATCCCAGATGACACCCATTTGAGAGATATACTAAATTAAGAACAATTTGACCATCCTGGATGGTATGTCCAAGAGAATTCACTCGATTAAGAACAAATCACTTGGTTAAACTCTAGTTATCATCACCAGAGGTCCTATCATTGCTAACCTATGCTCTGTGCAAGGTTAATAGAACCCAATTGGAGTGCCCTTCCAGTCAACACTATACACAATTTAGGGATCACGTATCCTGGATATTCACAGTGTGAATCCTCTCTATTGAGAGATAATAGAGGGACCCATACCTCACCACTTTACTACAGTCAAGGAAGTACTAGATCCTGACTAACCCATGAAACCTCTATCTATCTAGAATTGAGTGGTCAATACCTCATTATGTTAATGGAAAAATAACTCTTAACCAGGTATCAAAAGTAACTAGTGGAGGTTGCTGACCTTTATAACTATACTCAACAACAGATGGAGATCCAACCCCATTAGAGAACTAACTCCCCATGGATACCTAAAGAAGAGGGAGTATTACTCCATAGATGAGGAACCACACCCCAATACAATAGGGGAGTACCACTCAAAGGATAGTGGACCCACAACCTGATATGATTGAGGAGTACAACTTCATGGAAAGAGGTCCAACACCGTGGTATGATAGGCGAGTACCACTATAACATCTTGATCACTATGGCTGGCATGCACACTGACATGGTAGTGGAGTATTGACCCTAGGCTGGAGGACTGATCCATGTTAGGACAAGTGAGTACCCACTCTACTAGAATAACAGATTTGGAGTACCCACAAACTAGAATGGTAGGGGAGTTTTGACTCCAAAGATAGTGGACCCACATACTAACATGATACGAGACTACCCACTCTACCCACGTATTTCTTATTGTGCAACCATACCCTGACATGATAGGGGAGTACCTACTCTATGAATAGAGAACACACACATTGTTATAACAAGGGAGTAAAAACTATATTTGGATAACATGTACGAAGAGCCTGCACCATGGATCATTAGGGGAGTATTGTCTCCAACTTCATTAATGATACAAGGAACCCACACCGTATTCTATAAGGGGAGTACCAACCCCAAAAGATCTACCCCGTAGGTATGCAACTTGCACCCATGGCATGGGGAGTCCCATATCTACCAAATAATAGAGTTAAGGTAAAACCCACACCCTAATGATACAGGTGAGTACCAGTCCCATTGTCTCCCTATTGGAACCACACAGATCTACATCATCGATCAAGTTCCTCTGAAAGTAGATTCACACTTATCATACCTCACATCACAACACTGTCATGGGTAGGGGACCTGATCCATGTGAAAGTAGGGGGAATCTCTCTACCAGCCTAAAGAATCTAGGGTTCCCACATCCTAAAGTTGTAGAGAAGGATTTTGACTGCAACATCAACCCAGTGATCTACCTTGTCCATTACCCAGGTTTAATCACTACTACCATTATATCATGCTTGAAAAATTACACATAATATCTCACATGAAAAAATAGAGTCCACCATCACATTATAATTGAAAAAAAGCTGAGTATAAACTACTCACAATCCAAAATATGAGTTCTAGTGAAGGAGATACCAAATGCAGAAGATCATAAGAAGATGTCAAGAGAGTAGAAGTTATGCACTCGAGACCAAACGACATTTGAAATTTCCAGTTCAACTATTTGTGTGTTTTTCTCACATGGCATGGCTTGGAAATGTAGGTTTAAATGGCTTGTAAAGGTAGTACATAGTGTGTCCTACCTCTCTTGGCCCTAGGCCGTGTTATTCATCTAGATAGAAGGGTAGGTTGTTAATCCCACAAGGCATGTATTGTCATGTACATGATGTGTACACGCCACACAAACACTTGGATACATCATTTATCCTTTCATGTGTACAACACCTTGTGTCCATGTACTTTTGGTTGAATACTTTCATAAGACCATATATCGTTACACGGCTACCCTATCCATGTCCTTTGGCCACACGACATGGGGTCACCACATGGCCTATAGTCCCAAAAATTCATCTTCCCTGAATGGGAAGAATAGATGGTGTGTTGCTCTGGTTTATATTCCATGTAAATATAAATAATGATGCGAATTTCCTTAAGAGTATCTCAATTCACCTTGATTTTACCCCAAACCAATAGATCAATATAGAAGGGATCACTAGAAATTGAAATAAGGGCTTAAAACCTTAAAACAATGCATAACAATGAGGATCAAGACCAAAAATAAAATCTTCCTACCCTGAGGTATAAACATAGAAGCTTTAAGTATAGAATGACACTGATATCATACTGCTCCTTGATCTAATAAAAATATCTATCAAGAATGGAGATCATTAACACATTGTCGCTTTGATTTGGCTCGGTTTAATCTGTCAGCCAAAGGGGAGGGAGAGGGGCATCTCTTCCTTGTATTGTGCACACAAACAAGGGAATGTGTGGATTTAGGATAATTTATTTAAAAACCATTTAATTTATAATATTTCAACATAACTCCCCACTAACTCAGCCTCAATCACACACCTACTAAACACAACTTTATGTCATGCCTAGGCTAAACATGACATTCTAGACACAAATACAGTCTTAGAATTCCAATCCAAGACTCGACTAGGGAGTTAATTACTTGTTTCAAGGGAAACATCATAAACCTGAAAAAATATAAAAAATATTTTTTATATCACTACACTAAGGCTCTTTGGACCCCAAAATCTAACACCAACTTGACTCTTGGCTTCAGAAATAGTCTTAGAAATATTTCAATGTCTTACAGGTAAAAATCCATGAAACTAAATTAACCAAAACATTAGGTTTTATTCCTAGAAAAGTAAAATCCTTGGAATAAGTTCAAGAAACTAGTCTCTCTAATAGAATTCACATGCCAGCAAGCTCATGAAAGGTTCTAATGATACTTACAAGAACACACTTTGGGGACCACCAAGTTCAAACCACACCCACATCTAGATCCAACTAGCCTAACATCATGAAACCAGTGGAACATGTCTCCTCATCTATGACATATGGAAAAGAACCAAGCACCATATTCCATCTGCAATCATAAGGTCTACCGGTCCACCACCTCACTAACCTAATATAGATACTAATATAACCCTATAGTTCACATCCACCACTAGATAAACTATTCTATAAACGCCTCATGTGTCTTGAATTCAATGTTGTAGCCAAGAAATCAAGGGAACTAATGAACAAAATAGGACTAACCACATGTAAAAACTTGGTCTTACTAGACCCTTTATCTGTGAACATCCATTTGTAACAAATAACTCAAAACTAGAAACACTAGAAAACCCACTAGTTGCATTCTAGCTGAGTATGGATGGTGAGAAACCAAACCACACTATAGAAACATCATAGGGTCTAAATCTGCCACTATGGGATGGTTTAAAGAAAATATCTCCCACCACTAGGGATTCCAAGCATAAGGTTCGTAAAGAAAAACTATATTGGAATAGATAGAACCTTCTCTAACACTCCAACACAAAAAAACACACTAAAAACATAATTCTAAGGGACTCATCCACAACACCTCGACACTATCCTATTTGGGTGGCAATGACTCACCCACACAATTTTTGATCACATCACAAAAATGTATCTCAATGGGGAAATCATCCCTCTTTCTCAGTATTCTAGAGCTACATCACACAAAACCCTAACAAGAATTTATTGATTCCCCACATCACCTTGGTTACACCTCAAGCAAGAAGTGTAATGAAAAGAGTAAATCACAACAGTGTATAACAATTACTACTGTGGAAGGTAGAAAGGATATAAAGAATACCTATATTCATCCTCATAGACTCTGAGTCAAAGGCCTTTGCGGACTACAGCTATCCATTATCCTTGTCCTCTACCTCCCTAAGCCTAGTATGGACTAGCTGGGGTTGATAGTGGAAAAACCTCAAACCACATGCAACCTCCTTTTTCTCTCCTAGATAATTTTCCTCATACACCATCATGGGGAATTACCTGCTCCCAAGGTTGTATCTCCTATGGTGGTCCATTTACTAGCTCCATATCAGTAGCATTATAGGACAGACAATATCTAGAATGATATCCTTGATTGTTGTAAGTGAAACACCACCTTTCTTGAGTATGACGTAATCCCCATTGTGTCTCATGCGCTACAAGCCCATGTTCGTGAGTCTGGGCATGGGTATACCTCTTACGTCGTGATCCTTTCATCTATCATATACTAATTACAACATAAACCTTTTCCTCATGACCACTACTAGGGATCTTATCCACCCATCCCTCTGCTAGGAATCTCTGTACTATTAGAGATCTCCCCAGTACCCTCACATATGTGGGAATGCATAAGTGAGAAAACCACATATATGTTCCACCTTATAACTAGTTCCCTATACCTAAGCCTCATCACGGGGAAGATCATCATTACAATCATGATGTGGAACCCAATATAGCTATCATCACAGTGGAATACAAAAATATAATCAAGATCCACCACAATCAAAGAGTATATCCATGGATATGAATCAAGAAGGATAAGGAACCCACAAGACAATTCTATATGATGCATGTACCATTATTTCCCTATGAAAAGTGTTAAGATTTATTGAGACATAAATTAGGTTATAAAAGTTCTGGTGAAAGGATATATGGGTTTCTGCACCAACACTAGAACCTCTAGAATGAAATCCAAAATTGAAACACCCTAACACTTTCACTTTCAATCCCAAACCAAACTCATAAAACAATGACCCCAAAGTATAAACTAATCTGATACCACTCTACCATTACCCAACCCAATAGGTCCTAGGCTACAACTTCCTAATTCCACCTTCAATATGTTATGGTCTTTTGACTAGTGCTGAGTAGGTCTATCACACAAATGGGAATCCTTTTCCAATGTACCTGTATGCACACACCCACAATCTCCTCTATAAAATAGTGAAGATATATAAAAAGATGGAAAGTAAAATGAATGAATATATCTATCCCAAACTAGAGTAAAACAAAGTACTAAAAGTATACAAATGAAAAAATAGATTCCCATAAAAATCTAAAAAATCATCTTGTATGCTCTGAAGGAGGGGATCACAATCAAAATATATTACTTGAAATCTCCTCAGACTAGATTTAGAAAACACGTCGGTTGGTCTAGCTCACAAAGCTCCACCTTCATCGGGTCCTTCAGGGACTTCTTCGAAAGGCCTATGGTCAGAAAAAGAATCAACATTTGAAAAAAAATCCTATGTAGGGGTGAGTATAAAAATAATTATTAGGTGCTTCAAGGACCTAAAAGAAAAGTTATAAACTAAAAAGAAATAGTCTAATCAACCTAGCCATAGGGAACCTAATTGAGAGAGAAAATCCAGCTCCAAACATCCCCGACTATACATGACTATTATGCTTATTCTATAGGGGGATTCAACCCAGAAATGTGACAACACCACAAGGACTCCTAAAATTTACCCAGAGATACTTGTCTCAAACTCAAACTATCGTGAGGTTCTGACCTCAAAACCAGCTATATGATTATAATCAAGGAACTAAAGGTAACACAAAACCAGGTTTAAAAATTCCACAAGCTGAACCATACCATATGGATCCTGTCAATGTGATATACTCCATCAGGAACAATTCTACCAGCTCGTATGGTATGACTGAGAGAACACGCTCCATAAAAACATATCACTAGGTCAAACTATAGTTCCCAACACCATTGGTTTTATTGTTTATATCTATTACATGTATAAGTTTATAAGAACTGAAGTGGAGAGGACTACCCCTCAAAATTTTACACACTTGAGGGAGCATTAATCTAGGCTATGCACCGCGTGAATCCTCTCAAACGAGAGAGAATGGAGGGACCTGCACCTCGCCACTTCCCTACAATTGAGGAAGTACTTTCCCTTAAATAAACCAGGAAACCTCTTTCAATATTGAATAAAGTGTCTCACACATCAATCCATCAAGTTATCCCTAAATCCTTACCTGGTAACACACATAACTTGTATAGGGGCCAAACCATCATAACTATACTCAGTAGAAGAGGGAGATCCAACCCCAATGGAGGACCTGCTCCCTGTTGCTACTCAAGGACAATGGATTACTACTCCATAGATGAGGACACACACCCTGGTACAATAGAGGATTACCACTCAAAGGATGGTGGACCCTCCCCTAATATGATTAGGGGAGTAAAACTCCATGGATAGAAGAACCACAACCTAGTATGATAGGGGATTACCAATCTACCAACTCAATCACTATGGGGGAAATTAACCTTAGCACGATATAAGAGTAACAACCCTTGGCTAGAAGAACTTCTCCATAGTATGATAGGGGAGTACCAACAATTTTTAAATATCATGTATCGAGAACCCACACCCTAGAATAATAGGTGAGTTCTAACTCCATGGATGGAGGACCTGCACCCTAACATGATAGGGGAGTACCCACTCTATCCATATGTTTCATATGGAGGACTTTTCCCTGGCACAATAGGGAAGAACCAACTCCATGGATAGAGGACCTACACCTTGGTCTAATAGGGGAGTACCAAATCTATCTAGCTAATGCGTATGAAGGGCCCGCACCCTGGCATGACATAGGAGCACTGACTCTGACTTCAAGAATGATACAGAGAACTCGCTCCCTATTCCATTAGGGGAGTAACAACCCCAGAATAACTACCCCATAGGTATTGAACCCACACCCACGATGTGGTGAGTCCCACCTCTACCAAAGCAGAGAGGTAAGGGAAATCCCACGCCATAATTCAATTTGGGAGTACCAGTCCCAGTGTATTCCTCTATGAACCACACCGATCTAAAACATCAGTCAATTTCCATTGAAATGAGTATCAAACTTATCATTCCTCTCATTTCTATACTATCATAGGTAGGGAACCCACTCCCTAAGAAAATAGTAGGGCACCGCTTTACCTGCCTAAAGAGTCTAGGGGACCCACATTCTAATGTGATAGGGAAGGATTCCGACCCCAATGTCAACACAGTGATATACCTTAATCACTAACCAAATTTAAGCACTATAACCACCACATAATTCTTAATACATGGCACATCATATCTCAAAATACGAAACAGAGGCCCCCATTGTGTTCTATGTGAAAAAATGATTAGGATAGGCTACTCATATTCTAGAATCAAGTTCCAATAAAGGATATATGAAAGGTGTAAGATCTTAAGAAGACCCAAGAGGGTACACAACATGTGTTGGAGCCCACACAAATTATGAGTTCAACCATGAACCTATAAATTTATCCTAATAACACTTCTTATCTTTTCCATTTAGGTGTAGAAGGAGTGTGATCACGTAGCGATTCATAGTTTCATTTCTACCCTTATACCAGTTTGTTAAACTGATTTTTTATCATAAATTAAAAATTTAATAATAAAATTAACTTCATTTTTTATTAAATTGTTTAATTTTAATCAATTTTTAAAAGGTATATTTAAATTGTTTTTTATTTCATTGATGGAGGAGGTGATTTTGAGGGCCTAAGATGAAGTTGAAGAAAAATTTTCCAAATGTGAAAGATTTCAAAAACACCAGTGTACTCAAAAAGATACTATAGTAGATATGAGAATTAAATTGGGATAAAATTTGGTGATATGATCCAAAATTATTTGGGATAAAGCTCTTATGAAGACACCCAAGCCCAATTCATCCATTAATGGGCCCAATGGAACTGATCTATCTAGTGAGCTAAATCTTCCCAAATTCAAAAGTTGTGTGATGTAATTCATCCATATATTAAGATTCACACCTCCAATAGATGAAAAAAATTCTATAGGGATATTCTATAGGTATTTTGACAACTTCTTTTAAAAGTAATAGAAGACTTTATGAATTCCAAAACCCATTATCTAAGTAGTTTTAAAAATTTGTGTGCCAAAACAACCTTCCACTTTACCTATAAAATGGAACCTTGGGCACCCCATTTTCTACATTAGAACTGAGAGAAAATATCTGATATTTTGGAGACCCAAAGGATTATTATCCTCATATACGAATTTCTAGAGTCCCCTGTCCTCATAAGGGTATCAAGGATGAAGGAGAAGTTCCAACTGAGCTTCCTCCACCTCTCGATTGCGAGCTAAAGAATTAATGACCATTTCAAGGGAGGTACACATACCTGGGAGGGAGTTCTGGAATAATTTATTTTACTAATTTTGTGTTTTTTTTTGAATTATTTCACTTATATTTTATCATAACATTATTATCCTCTGAATTCATTTTTTTGGTTTAATTAACAGAAGGACTTTTTATATTAACACTTATTGGGTTGAAATTTTAAGTGGGAATCTTAGGTTTTTATGATTAGAAAACACTATAATCCTCTTCCTATACCAAATTAATTATATATAAATATGATTTGGCATCCCTCACTCAGTTATTGAGGTTAAAACCTTGAAAACATGATTTTTTTTTCAAGGGGTGGTTCATTGTGTATCGTTTTAAGAGGCAAGAGGGGAATCAAGATCTTGAAAACCCTCAACAAAAGGATTGCATTAAACCATGTGTATTTTCTAAAATTATGAACTAACCAATATTTTTAGTGGAATTGAAATGAACTCATTCTATCATAATCCTAAAAACACCACTTTCCTTTTTCCATTATTAAACTCATTAATTAAGTCATTTTATTTTGAAAACATATTCAAAACAACCCCTATTTTAGTCATTTTTATTAAAAATACACAAATTAAACCCTCCAATACTTTTTGAGAGACGACCTAGGTGATTCTATATACTATATAAAAAATTTAAAAACACAATAAATTTGACGTGTCATAAAAAACATACTAATTTTGGCACCATTGTTGGGGATTGTTATGGTTTTTAGTGCCTGTTTTTGATTTTTTTTTATAAATTTTGGAAATATTTATTTATTTTATCTTCTTAATTTATATATATTTTTGTGTTATTATTTCTTTCTTGTGTAGGTTTTGTGCATGAAACATTCTAGTCTGGGATATTGGCCATATTTTGAACCCAAATCGGAGAGGACCCAATGTCATCAACACCAAGACACACAAGAGAACTCTTTGAATAAGGACACCCACAACATTGAAAATCTTATTGATCATTATTATTCTTTGGGAAACCACATTAAACTTGAACTGAAATTTCATAATATGGATTAAACTAACTAAAAATTAAATGAAATAACCTCTCCGGATGTTTATATCCATCCCACATACATTAAAACACAAGGAAAAGATCATAATCTTGAACTAAAGTAAGGTTTAACTCACTTATTACCAAGATTCCATGGAATCAAAGG
Organism: Viscum album; assembly: GCA_963277665.1. Classification (NCBI taxonomy): domain Eukaryota; kingdom Viridiplantae; phylum Streptophyta; class Magnoliopsida; order Santalales; family Viscaceae; genus Viscum; species Viscum album. The sequence continues at coordinate 1,914,181,080 of OY728127.1, forward strand.
ATATTGTACACATAAGAACTTAAATGAAATTTACACTGTGTGTTAAACATTAAAACCTTCTAATGTAGATGAAGAATAATTAAATATTCAGACATTATCTTTTTTATTAGAATACACTAAAAAATACTGGTTATATTATGTTAATTCCCTAATAAGAGGTTGGGCGGAAATGAAATTCATTTTCCTTGGAAAATAATACCTAAATTCTTGAACTGCAACTATAAATAAACAAATTTAAGGAATAAGGAAATCACAAGGGGAAACACTTCATGAATATTGGGAAATTTTTAATAGGATTTTTAAAGGTTTTCACAACCACAAAATAAGTGATCAACTATTAATATAGTATTTTTATGAAGGTATAATTATTATTGATCAAAACTTGATTGATGGTTCTATAGGTGGTTCACTAGTTGATAAAATCCCAATCACTGTAAGGAATCTCATTGAGAACATGGTGTAGAACACTCGACAATTTGGTTCAAGGTCTATTGTACCAATTTTAGGTATCCATGAGGTGAAAAGTACTCAATTCGAGCATAAGGTGGAAATGAAGATTGAAGAGATAAGTACCCTTCTTCAAAACATTGTCTTTTCCAAGGGAAATCCAAATCTCCTCCTCCCATCCATTTTGATATATGTTCTCCCGACACACATTATTTTGACCAATTCCTTCAACTGAGAGAACCTTCTAGGAGTTGTGAGGAAATTTCTCTAGGCCTACACTAAAATCAAACCATTAGGAAAGAAACAGACAATAAATACTACCCTAGGTTTAAAGACAATAATGAATATAGTAAGTGGGATATTAAAACCATCCACATCAATGATGGAACCAACTAGGGAAGACTAGTCATCCACCACCACCACCCAGAAATCCTCATCCACAACAATGTTCTTTCAAACAACCCCCTACAAAACAAGAACCTAGCCTCAAAGACATGATAATAAATAGTTTCATATAATAAAAAATTCATAAAAACCAACCAATTATCCATACAATACCTAAAAAACATAATTAGGCTAACTTTCCAACTCAGTGGGGGGGGGGATCCAATGTCATGGGTTGGGTAATATACCTTCTCAACCACTAGTCAACCCTAGGGATAAGGGAAATGTCCATTTCATAACCCTTAGGAGTGGAACACCAAATAAAATCCAAAATAACTCTCCATTAGAGTCATCCCAACTTGAGTAAAACACCATACCATCCACTAAGAATAGTCCATGAAATGAAAAACTTTTTCTAGATAAAAATCACCCTAAAGTAAAGAGTGTGTATGTTGATGATTAACCTAGCCCAAACATTCCTCTTATATTTCCCCATAGTTCCACCCAAAAAAGAAATAAAAAATAAGCATAACATTATAAATAAATCTTTCAAACTTTCAAAAAATTGAGGGTTAACATCTCCTCAATTTATATCATAATGAAAATTCTATGATAAACCATGTTTCTGAAGGAGAAGTGTACACATTGAAAAAGAATTCATGGTGATGAAATGTTGATCTTGGGTTGGAATTTATAAGAATTGATAAAGCCATCAATTCACACCAAATTCAATGATCATGTAACATTCTCGATTTCATACACTATAGGGGAGTATTTCTTTTCCAATCATCTACTTGATTTGGGTGGTTCTATAAATGTGATGAATCACTCTAAGTTCTTTTCATAATAGGTCGAGGAACTAAATCCCAATGAAATAGTAATTCAATTGGTAAAATAGAGTATATAACACCAATGTGGTGTGTTATAGGACATTATTATGAGGGTAAATTTTTAAATTTTCCCTACTTATTTTTCTGTTCTTAAAATGGAAGATGATAAGATAAATAGACACACCCTAATTATATCCAGGAGGCCTCTATTGAAAACCTCCAAAACCATAATTAATGTCCAAAATGGGTCATTATCTATGGACTTTGGTGGTGAAATTTTCAAATTTAACATACTTGATTCCATGAATAACCCCTCAAAATAATATTCCTCACTTTCAGTTAATTATATTGATGTACAACATTCCTCTGAAAAAACATCCTTTATTTCCCTTAATCTCCTTTCTAATTATTCAACATTGAAAGACATGATTATAAATGTATCATGCATAGAATGTTTTAATGGTATAGAGAAATATAATTCATGTTTTTTTAATGTATGATATATTGAATACTAAGGATACCAGGATCATTGATGATACTAATAAACTTGTAAAATCTCATTCCTCATCTGAGGATGTTACCACTGAGTAGTTATATGAGATTATTCAACTCCAATTTTCAAATTCACTCCCATAAATAAAAATTATCCCAAAATTGTATCTTAAAAAACTACCTCAAAATTTAAAATATTTATATCTTGAGAATGGAAACAAGATGCATATCATCATTCCTTGTTCACTCTCTTCAGACCATGAATTGTAACTGATTGAACTATTGAGGGAGTATAAACACGATTTTGGATGGAAAGTTTCTTAAAATTACTAGTATTATCACATAAATTTTCACATATCATATATTTTTAAATGATTAGGATAAAACAGTGAGGTAGTCACAACATCTATTTAACCCAAACCACCTAGATGTTGTTAAAATAAAGGTATGAAAATTACAAGTTTCTGGAATTATTTACCCCATATCTAACAACCAATGGGTTATTACAGTAAAATTTATTCATAAAAGAAAATGATATTACATTAATAAAAAATGAAAACTATTAATTGGTTCCAACCCATGTGTAGAATAGTTGGTAAGTCAGCATAGTCTACTACCGACTAAACCAATACACTAAGAAGGACAATTTCCCATTGGTGTTTATAGACTAGATGCTTGAGAGGCTAGCAGAGAAGTCCCACTACTATTTCCTTGATGGGTATTATGGATACTTTAAAATCTACATTTCCCCAAGGATCAATAAAATACAACCTTTACTTGCTCCTTTGGAACATTTCCCTCTAGAAGGATTCCATTTTTTATGTGCAATGCTATGGGTACTTTCCAACAATGTATGGTTGGTATTTTTTCGGATTACCTAGAGAATTTCATGCAAGTATCCATTGATGATTTCATTATTTATGGATCCACTTTTTATTAATGTTTGAGTAGTCTGGGTTCTGTCCTACGTCGCTATATTGATTTAAATATTGATTTAAATTAGTAGAAATGTCATTTCATTGTGCCACGTGGTAAATTACTTTGACATGTCATTTCTGGGGATGGAATCCAAGTGATAAATTAAAAATCATACATCATGTCTTCCCTAATATTCCCCAAAAAAGTGCAGGATATTATATATTTCATAGGTAATATAAGATTTTATCATTATTTCAATCATAGATTTTGTAAGATTGAACTCTATCTCTTGATTTCTCCAAAAAATAGACAAATAATGTGAAGAAACTTTTAATAAATAGAAATGGAGTCTCAATAAGCACATGGTAATATAACCACCTCATTGGGATTTACCATTTTATAAAATGTGTGATTCCTCAAATAATGGATTTGGGTAAGTCTTATCTCAACGGTTCAATCGATCTCTACATGTCTAGCCTATGCCTCATGCACACTGGACCCTACCTAAGAAAACTACACCAAAACTAAAATATAATACTTTTCCATTGTTTTTTCCATGGTGAAATTCAGGTCACACCTTCTATAGTCCAAAGTAATTATTTTCTCAGACCATTAAACCCTCTAGTATATTTTTGTGAAACTAAAAGCCAAACCACATCTCATTTGTTAGATACTCCTTCATAAGGAATTTAACCAATAAATTAGGGATAAAAAGGAGTAGAGAATGTAGTTTTTGACCATATCTATAGGATCCTACCATCCTCTAACATTGACTCATCCCCCTATATTTACATAAATGACATGTTTCTTGATGAGAAATTGTTCTGCAAGAAAGATGAGTTTCCTTGGTATGATGAAATTGTGAATTATTTTGTAGAATCTTGTGTTCCTCCTAATTTTACCAAAAACCAAGCTAACCATCTACAAAATGAGACTCATTAGTATATTTTTGATGAACCCTACCTTTAGAACACATGTATTAATCATTTCTTTAAGGGTTTTGTTCCTGATAGTGAGTTTTAGTCTTCCTTAGTTTCTTCTACACTCTTACTTGTGGGGCCCACATTGGTCCGCAACAGACTACTTGCAAGGTCCTCGATTTAGGTCTCTTATTTCAAACACTATTTTCAGATTCGCATTATTTATTTTAAGATTGTTCTTACTAAAAAATAATTTTAAATGTCTCTAAATTATATAAAATTACACAACAAACCTTTACCTTTCATGAACATTTTTATGTTTGGGGTATTGACGTTACGGTTCCATTTCCCAATTACTTTGGAAAATTTAAACATTGTCTAGAAGTTGATTTTATGTCCAAATGGGTATAGGCATGATCCATGAGGGTAGATTATTCCAAAAAAATTGTGTAATTTTTGAGAACCCAAATTTTTTACAGGTTTGGATAACCTATGTTCATCATTAGTGATCAGGGTTCTCATTTTTGTAACCTAAAAATAAAATCACTTCTTCATTGGTTTGGGATCGAGCATTGAGTGCCTACTACTTATCACCCACAAACCAGTGGTCAATCTGAGGTGTCAAAAAGAGAGGTAAAAAATTCTTGAAAGAATGGTTCAACCTAATAGAAAAAATTAGAGTCTTAGAAACAATGATTCATTATGGGATTACCATACGACCATTAAAACTCCAATTGTAATTTTACCTTATTGTCTTGTTTTTAGAAACAGTTTTTACCACCTTGTTGAGATAGAGCACCATGCCTACTTGTCCATTAAAAAATGGAATTATAATATTTTTTATGAAGGTTCTCAAAGAAATATATAGATTCATGAGTTAGGGGAAATTCATATAGATTCAGATGAGAACTTTAGAATTTATATGGAGTGGACCGAGGCTTCCCACAATGATATCATCCTTCATCATCAATTCCACATTGGGTAGATAGTCCTCCTTTATAATCCAAAGTTGAAGTTGCATCTAGGTTATCCTCATTCCCACTACTTTAGCCCATATAAAGTTATAATTTTTTTTTCATTTTGTGTTGTTTAGGTTCAAAACAATGAAATAAAACAACCCTTCACTGTCAATGAGAAGTAGTTGAAGCACCTTCAAGAAGCCATTCTGGAGTCCCCGATAGAGGAACTCTATGTTAAAGAAGTAACCTATGAATGAAACCTACTATGTTTTATGCTTCCTTCCCACATTCTCATTTATTATATTGGGGACACTTCATCATCTATGTGTGGGGGTGGGTATATTTTTGAGTTTGTTAGAAATTATTATCATCTTCCTTCATTTATTTCCTTGATGAATAGTACTGTTACATTCCCTCCCCCCTCACTTTTGTGATGGAATATTCTTTATTGATGCCCAATTAATGATGAAAAATGATTCCCACTTATTCTTAGAAAATTATTACCACTTAATCATGGAAAATGACGACCACTCAATTGTTGAAATTATTGAAAATGTATGTGGAATTTCATTATTTCATGTTGTTTTAAAATTTTAGAAAAATCACTAATAGAATGTGTGTTTTGGCATGTATTTTACATTTCGGTGTGACTTTTTCTACAAAATTGGTTTTTTTACAAATTATATAAATTATTTTATCAGTTTGAAACCTTTGAGAAGAATGGTACACTTTGTGTGATTATTTTATGGGGAAATTATATCACTTAATATATCCATACATCTTTTCCCCTAACCCTGAAGTGTGAATTTTTACAACCCAATAGAAGGTGAATACAAGTTTGGTAAATATTTATCAGCTTTCTAAAAATTGTTTTTCCATACCTTCATTCCTTTTAGGATCTTTTTCTTTACTTTACCGGATTGACATATGTGTGTGTACCTATTATCTGACTATTTTACACACCCAAATCGAAAAAAAATTAAAAATAAAAACAAAAAATATCAAAAAAAAACACAAAAATATGCGTTTTCGTTTATGAAAGTCAAAAACCACTCTTCTTTGACCATTTATCTTGTTATAACTATTACAATTAGTGTTGTGAGGAGATAAAACAAGGGTTGAGTGATGAGTGTGATATTGTTTCCAAGTTCATCTTCAAAAATAATAAAAAATGGGTGGATTGATTAAATGTAAAATATATGGGGATATCTAGGTTAGGAGCTTAAGGTTTGACTTCTGATAACTCTTAAGTAAGTGGGTTTTTGAAATTTGATTTCAAAGGATATAAGGTGGGTCCAGTTGATAGAATTATTAAAGAATAAATTTTTAAAAATAACCTACATTTACTGTATAGAAATTGGAAAGAATATCATGAAATGGTTTTTACACACACACAAGTGGATAGTTAGTGACATTGTTTAATTTTGAACCATTTTATCAAATTGGTATCATTAATATCCTTGAATTTAATTCTGATATAATTTTTGAGACATCTTTTTCCATGATGACTAAGAATAACTCCTTAGTGTAATTTTTTCTTTGATCGCATTACTATAAAGGATTAAATTTTCATTGAATGTTAAATATTCATAATTTTTGGAATATATCTATTAATTTTTTTTGGAAATTAGACATTTCCTAGGAGTTCAAATTTTTAGGTGTGGGGGTGTGATCACGTAGTTATTCATAGTTTCACTACCACCCTTTTACCAGTTTGTTAAACTAATTTTGTATCATAAATTACAAATATAATGAAAAATTTTACATCATTTTTAATTCTATTATTTAATTTTTATCAAATATAAAAAATTATATTTCACTTGTCTTGATTTTTTCATTGAATTATTCGGTGATTTGGAGGGCCCAATATGAAGTTGAAGAAAAATGGTCCAAAATGTGAAAGATTCCAAGAACACCAGTGGAATAAAACGAAAATTTCAGATTATCTAGGAATTAAATGGGAATAATTTTTTTTATTTTATCCAAAACTCATTGGGTTACAACTCTTATAAATACAACCAATACCAATTCATCCATTAAGGGTTCCAAATGTACTGATCTTTCAAGGGAACTGAATCTTTCCAAAATTTAAAACTTTTGTTTTTTATTTCATTCATATCTCATTATTTAGAACTCTGAATGATTCTAAATTTTATGTAGTTATAGTAAAGAGGAATATTAAAAAAATTGTTTTCTAAAAGTAGGATAAGACATTATATATGTCTAAAACCGTGGTCTAATTAGTTTTAATAAATCCGTGTTCCCATAACAACCATCCACTTTGCTTATAAAATGAAACATTGGGCACCCCATTTTTATGTTAGAACCAGGAGAAAATATATTCCATTTTGGAGACCCAAATTAGTAATTTCCACATCCATGATGTTCTTGAGGCCCCTATCTTCATAGGGGGATCAAGGATGAAGGTGAAGTTCTACCCGAGCCTCATCCTCCTCTTGATGGTAAGTTAAATGGTGGACAATAATTTCAAAGGATCTACATATACATGAGAGGGAGTTCCAAAAAAATTTACTCTCCTGGTTTGGTTTAATTTTATTGTGAATTATTTTACTTATGTTTTGTCTTAACATGCATGAATTTATTTGGTTTAATTATGTGAATCACTTTATATTTCAACACTAGTTGGGTTGAAATTTCAAGAGGGAATCTTGGGGGTTTTCAATTAGAAAACATAATAATCCTCTTTATCTAACAAATACATGATATTTGAATATTCGTTTTCATCCCTCACTCTATTATTGAGGTACAAAACTTGAAAAATGATTATTTTTTAAGGGGTAGTTCATTGTTCATAGTTTTAAGAGGCAAGAGGGTAATAAAGATCTTGGAAACCCTCAACCAAAGGGTTCCATTTAACCATGTTTATTTTTCATAGTGATGAACTAACCAAGATGTGTAGTGAACTTGAAATGAACTCCTTTTCTCATAATCCTAAAAACACAACCTTTCTTTTTCAAATATTAAACTCTTTGATTAATTCATGTTATTTTGAAAACTATTTTCAAAACCTCCCATATTTTAGGTCTTAATATTGAAAATACATGCTTTAAACCCTTCAATACCCTTTGAGGGAAAACCTTGGATCTTCCCTGTACTATAAATAAAATTTAAAAACATAATAATTTTGATGTGTCGTGACAACGTGTTCAGCTTGTACATGTAGTAAATGGCGTGTGCTACCTCATCTAGCCCTATGCTTTGTTCTTCCTCTACAAGGCTCGGCTAGCTATGGCTCCCACACAATATGTACCCTGGGTACACAGTGATTCCATGAAGCATGTCCACTTGGTCATGTCATTTATTAGTTCCCATGTATGGTACCCCGTGTTCATATACTTTTGGTCATTCACTTTAACATGACCATATACTAATACCTGACTACCCTAAACATGTCCTCTATCCACATGGAACGGGGTCAACACACTGTGTGCAACCCCAGTACACAGCGTGTAGTCCCCAAAAGTAATCTTCCCCAAATTGGAAGGATTCATAGTGTGTTGCTCCAGTTTACACAACATGAAAATTGAAATTATGATGGTAATTTTTTCGTGAGTCACCTTATTAACCCCGGTTTTCAACAAAACCAATAGAACAACCTAGAAGGGATTAATGGAAATTTAAATAGGTCTCTATAACATTAAATCATTGAATAAAAAATTGGGTCAGCACAAAATCTCAAATACAACTACCTAGAGGGTGAAACGACAAATATTCGGGTGTAGAACATTGGTCAGATCATGTTTCTACTTAGTCTGATAATGATAGATGTCATGAATGGATATCAGTAGCACCGCATCAAATTGATTTGGATTGATTTCATCCATCAACCAAAGGGGAGGGATATGAGTTGTCCTCCTTATGTTGTTCACACCAACAGGGGTGGGGGTAGATTTAGGTTAATCTATTAATTAAATTTTTCAGTTAATTAATAATCTTCCCACTTAATTCCCTACCAACTCTCCCTCAATTATGCACCTGGTGAATGAAACATTATATCATACCAATGTTAAACACAATGTTATGAACTCAACTACAATCATAGAATTATGATCCAATACTATTCTTGAGATTTATTACACTTTTCAAGGGAAACTACATGCGCATGAAAAAATATACTTAATATTTTTAATATTACCTCATAGAGGCTCTATGGGCCCTGAAATCTTGCACTGACTTAGTTCCTAGATTTATAAATACTCATAAAAATATTCCAAAGTATTATAGGTCAAAACCCAAGTCATTATAGGTAGTACGTACAAAATTATGTTGTGAGAGTGAAAAATATATTGGAAAATAGTGCATGGTACCTTTTATTGATACTATTCTTATTGTGTTATTATACATGGATGAATTATTTGGTTAACATGATGTAGGGAGGATAGGATTGGTTATTTTACTTTTTTAGTTTCTATTTGTTCTATTATTTTCTCATGGGTGAATTAGTACTCCCTTTTTCACATGACCATTGGAGACATTGGGTATAATCCTACTGAGTATACTTGTATTCTCACCCCTCATATATACAAACTATTTTTCAGGTTTTTAGGAGAACTATATGGGTTATACTAGACATTACAATCTTGGACATTTGGACTGTTGTTGTTTCACTGCCTTGTCTTTTCTTTTGGGTATCTATTTTTCGATGCCTTGTATGTGACTACATTATAAATTCATTATGAGATGGTTTTGGTATAATTTTTATATTATGGGATATATTTTATTATGTTTAATATATCCTATCTACTAATCCTATATTATAGAGTGTAATACCATTTTTTTATGTGATATTTTTATACCCTCAATGCCTGTCACCAATCTCAGGACTACTAGAAGAGGGTCTTGGCGGTCATTACCTCACTTAATTCATTATTTTCCTATGTGGTGTACCATTGGAGGTAGGGGTCATGAAATAGAGTTTTAAAATGTTTTTGTTGAGGGATATGATGTATTTTAGAGCTAGGTATATTGAGTATTTCATGGGTAATTAGGGAAAAGTCATTAATTGATATTGGTGTGTGATATAGTTATCATAAGAATAGCTAGTACATATAATTTTATGCCCCCCATGATCTGATACAAGGACTTTGATCCTACTGAAAGACATTGTGAGGTGGTGCTGATTGTGTGGTGGAGACCTAGTAGAGGTTCACCATCATGATTGTATGTGTACCTATTTTAATTGGGTTGTTTTGGTAAGTTAAAATTTATTAGAATAATATTGATAAAATTAAAAACTACTTGTCTTAGAAAATATTTATTCCCCTTTAATCTATAGATTCTATTCATTGTCTACAAGAGGCCCAAGAAGTGGAGGTTCAACAGAAATTTCTAATTTATAATCGAAGGATCGACCTTATAATGGAGGATGAGGGATAGAAGAGGGACTTTCAGGATTTCTAGTAGGATATTATGGGAAATTAAGAGGGAAAAATCTCTAGCATGGTGAAAAATATCCTTGTTAGAGGATCTCGAGATATCCTTCAATTTGATCTGGGACTCGGTGGAGTACTAGCTTACATTTGTGGTTAGTCATATTTAAGGAGTTTCATGTCAATTTTTGGAATTGTATCTTAGTGAGAATAATGAGTAAGATCTTTTATCTATCTACATTCAGAAGGAGTTCTTGAGTGGTGTTCCTCTTATCAACAATTATGGTGGTAAATATGTAATAGATTCTATCTCTTTATCAAGGGAGCATGTATTTTCAGGAGTTTTAGATCAAGTTTAAGGATCATTTTCATTTTACCATAGATCATTTTAATGATAATGAGTCTCGAGTATAGAATCTTAAGGAGGTTATATATCGATATATATAGTATGTAATTACTTCTTTTACACTTACAAAGTATCTAGAGGTTCATAAAAAGGTATAGGTGATCGATCGTATTAACTCACATGATGGTTTTCTCGAAGAGGATAACCAAATGGGTTTCTTGGGGAGAAGTGTTTTTATTGATAGTTATTAGGTTCCAAGACCTTTAGGTTTTAAACCAATAGGGATTAGACCTCAGTATCTCCCTTTCTGAACCTCTAGGGCTAATGGTTTTAATGAATTCAGTTGGTGTAGATTGATTATGGTCCACAACAGTTGCGTGAGGATATTTTCATTCTACTGATACAAACATACAATGTCATTATCAACATAAAATGGTTTTATTTAGTGTGTGATGTTATTGACTACTTCTAGATTATATTCTTGTTCTTGGATATGGATAGCAAGCATGTATTTTTCATCGGTGACATGGGTTGTTAGGTGGGTAGTAGATATATAGAGCATATTGTCTCTTTGAGTACTAAGTTATCAATTGAAACAGTGTTTGTATGGATGTAGGAGTATCCCAGGGTTTTCTGGTATTTTTTGATGTTTTTTATTAGGAGGTTGTGATGTTATCACCTCGACATGATTTTTAGTTAAGGGTAGAATTTAAATTTAATGATTCCATGATTTTGATGGATCTTTATTAAATTACACCCTAATAGTTTTGGGAGTTGAGGATTTATCTATATGATCTAATGAAGAAATGTTTTATCTATCCCAGTGTGTTGTTGTGAGGTACTTTAGTGTTATTCTCCAAGAAGGTATATGGTAGCTGATGTTTTTATATAGACTACTAGATGTTGAATTAAGAGATTGTGAAGACTCGTTACAATATCTCAATTATTGAATATCTTTTAAACTATCTTAGGGAATTTAGTTGGTTTTATAAGATCGATATGCAGTCTATATATCATCAGTATAAGGTGAAGAAGGGTGATATCATGAATACTACCACTATATGAGGGTATGGAAACTTTTATTTCATGTTCATGTCATTTGGTGTCACAAAAACATGGCTATGTTAATAGGAATCATGAACTCTATGTTTTTTGAGTTACTGGAAATGTTCATGTTCATTTTCATAAAAAATATATTAATCTACTTAAAGTCAAATGAGGAGCATGTTGATCATCTCATAGTTGCCTTGCATGTTCTTCAGCATAATCAACTCAATGTAACCTTTTCCATGTATAAGTTCTAGAAATAATAGGTTCATTTAATTGGTAATTTTGTTTCTTAGTAGAGTGTGGTAATTAACCCATAAAAGATCGAGGTATTTATTTCTTGGGAATAACCTAAGAATGTGGTATAGGTTTGTAGCTTCCTTATCCTTGTGGGCTAATACGATAGGCTATTGTATGATTTCTCATCGATTTATGACCCATTGAAATCTATAAATAGGATTGACAAGGACACTATCTAGACTGATTGTTTTTAGGAAATATTCAAATACCTAAATGGGAAATTGATTAGTGCTCCAATGCTCTTGTTACCAGAGGAAGGGGTTCTGTTTGTGGTTTTTTGTGATTCTTCCCATCTAGGATTAGGAAGTATCTTGATGTAGTAGGTAGTGGTGATATTTACGAGTATATGAATTTATGACCCCATGAGTGTAACTATGGAACCCATGATTTGGAGTTAGTTTCAGTTGGGTTTTCTCTGAAGCTATGGAGACATTACCCCATTAGGTAGTGCTTTTTTCTTTTCATGGATCACAAGAGATTGAGGTATAAATTCTCTAAGTATGAACTGAGTCTATATAAATATAGGTGGATGTATTTTCTTTAGGACTATGAATTTTAGGTCTTATACACCTCATAAAAAGGGAATTCTATAGTTGAGAATATGATTAGGTAGTTGTGGAAGTATGTTTTTCAGTAATCTATAGATGCTTGGAGGGTGATATAGGAGTTGTTATCCCAAAAATTATAAGTGAGGGTGGTTAATGGTGGGAGTTTCATTTTAAAAATGACCATTCAGTATTATGTGATGCAGTGGGTTGATGAGTTTCAAAGGAGAAATGTAGAGGTAGGTGTGATGCAGGATCATGTTGTCCATGGTGATGTTATGAAGGGATGGTCAGAGGATGGTCAGAATAAGATAATGTTTTAGTGGAAGTTATTTGTTTTAGTAGTGATGCATAAGGTAGTTATTTGTGACTTTCAAAGATCACCATTAGCCATATATCTAGGGGTATCTAAGATGTACCATGGTTTGAGGATTCACTTCTGGATGATCAGGATTAAATGGGTGGTTTTAAATTTTGTAGCTTGGTGTCAAGTTTTCTAGAAATTAAAGGATGAGAACTATGTTCTTGCAGGGATTCTATAGCCCTTAGATATTCTGGATTGTAAATATGATGAAATATTCATTGATTTTATCACAGATTTACCCCTAGAATAGGTGGTATGTGATTCTATCTGGGTAATAAAGGATTATTTGATGAAATCAGATCACTTCCTTACGGTCAAGGAGTTGGGAATCATTGATTTTTTGGTAAGGAGGTATTTGGATGAGTCAGAGTGGATACATGCAGTTATTATGCCTGCTATCTTGGATTGGGATGTTCATTTTAACTTGTGAGTCTAGAGGGAATTATAGTTTTCTTTTAGAAATCAATTACACCTCAACACTACTTACCACCCTCACATAGATCTGCAAATGGAGAAGACTATCCAAACATTGTAGGATGTGTTGTAGATATGTATTTTGGAGTTTGGTGGATCTTGGGAATAGAACTTACCCTTTATTTATTTTTCCTATAACAACAACTATCACTCATTCATCTTCATAACCCCATTTGAGGCTTTATATGGGAGATCATCTTGATCTCTGTTGTATTGGCCCAAGGTTTGGGAGTCATTAGTTCTTGGTCATGATGTGGTATAAACCATAGAAGAGAGGGTTTGGGTTGTTTGAGGTAGGATTAAAGTGGAATAGGACTAGAAAAAGTCATATGTCAATCATAGGAGGAGGCCCATAGAGTTTGAGGTTAGAGACCACTTATTCTTAAAGGTTTCACCTCGATGTGGGAAGTAGAGGTTTGGAAGTGGGAGTAAGATCTTAATCTAGTTTTTTAGGATTTTCAAGGTGTTGGAGAATATTGGTGTGGTGGATTATTAGTTAGCACTCCCACCAAGACTGGACCAGATTCTTGACTTCTTCAATGACTCTCAACTCTATTGGTGTCATCACAATAAATCACATGTCATATACTTGGGAGAGATTGTTATTGAGTATTATGAAATGTTTTCGAAGTTGCTAGTAAAGATCCAGAATTATTAAGAGAAGATTCTATGTCGATGGACCATGCCATTGGTTTGGTTGTTGTGGAGGTATGGTGACTTGGAGGAGAGTACTTGGGAGCATGATACATATATGAGTGCCTAGTTATTAGAGTTTTTTAATGATTTTTATTTATATTATTTGAATTAGTGATGTGATGTTCAAATATTTTTAGTTATGAAATGTTATTATAAATAATAATGTACATATGTGTTAAATCTTCGGGAATAGAGGGATAATCAAACTATTTCCAAATCATGATGTGTTATACTTTGACATCTTTAACACCATATGGGTGAGTCAGTTCTGACCAAAGTGGATAATATCTTGATGTGTAATGTGGAATTATTTAATTTTTGAGATGGTGGAAGTATTGTGTGATGGTTTTGGAAATCTTTGGGTTAGTCAATATGGAGGATGAGATAGTGATGTGGTGGTGTTGTTTCATTTATTTTTTGATGATATCCTTGAGAGGTATCTCATGAGATGGTTGTTTGGTCATGTACCCTCTTTCATTTATAGGTTTTGTTTATTATCAAGGTTGAAAATAGTTTTAGTGGTATCTAAATGTACCAGTTTAGGCCTTAGGAACCATTACTTTGTGAGAATTCTTGTAGTGTAAGTGTTTGGGGAGGTCCTAAGGAGTTTTGAGGGTAAAAGGAGGTTAAAAATATAAAATTCAACTGAGAATGATTCTATAGTGTGGAATGATTTATTTCACTCTAAGGAGGGATATTTTGTTTTTTCATAGACCAATTTCAATGTAGGAGGTTCTTTTAGATGAGTTTTTTTTACTTCCATTTTTCGTAAGGCTGCCCCATGGATAATGGTTGTAGTGTAGGACCCTTATTGGATGTTAGGTTCTACAAACACAAGAAGGATGTTACGATGTGGATCCTCTAGGTAGAGATTTTTGGTTCTACCAAATTGTGAATAGTTGTGGCATGGATATCTTGGCTATGAAATGGAATCTAGAGGGTGATTTTTGGCGGTTCTATTGTTTTTAGGGTAGTATTTACAAGGAGTTGGGGTAGTGATGTATCCTTATTCTCAGTTGTTAGGTTTCTACAATGTGTTTTATCCTTTTAAACCATGTTCTCTTCCCCTATTTTATAATATCCATGGAAAGGATATAGTTATTATTCATGGAGGCTTCTCTGACCATCCTCACTATAGTGTGTTTCATCCCACTACATCATGGTATTTTGCGTTTTTAGTAATTCTTCACCATAGAGGGGTAGGCTGCACCATGGTGTTGTGTTTTACAAACTAGTTATAAAACAAAAACCCCCCTTGATTTCCATCATTATTTCAAATTTCATCATGGTTATTAGATGAACCAAGTGAACCATAAGGTGGTCTTTCAACCCCCTTTCATTTTTTTTCAGACCTTTAATTGGGATATTGAACTATGGTATTTTTAAGTAGGTTTCCTCATTTTTTTTATCCCTGTTTATCCATGTTCATCAACTGGAGAAGGTTTTTTCAATTGAACAATTAGTATGGGGGATATTTTGTTAAGATAATGTTGTGGGATATTGTGTTCTTTGATATAAATGTGTCTTCCTTCATTTTGGTTCTTAGTGGGGGTCTCACTTTAGTTCAAACAATATGTAGTGGTTTTGAAATATTTTTTTGAGCTAGGGGATCTTTCATTTAACATATAATTGTATCACATGATATGTGTTAATCTCTTTTTTTCATTTCGTAATATTTTATTCACTTACCTAATAAATATAATGAATTGTATAAATCTTTTGGGTTAATATCTTGTCATCTTGTTTGATTTATTTTTTTGTAATGTGGTTGTTGTGGCTATGGAACCCTTATTAGGTGGTAGTTTTTTTATCACCATGAATTAAAGTGAATAATAACTTATATATTTATAATAAATTGGTTTTACATGGAAATTCTAGCATGTGTGATAATTCCCTTGCAATAAAGAAGTAAAAGTGATGAAAATACCCTTTCAAAATCTAAAAAATGATATGTGAATGATGTGAAAGGTGTTTTGATGTTTGGATGTAATGATGGGGTGGATTTCATGATATTTTCATATGATATATGGAATATTTTATGATGTTTAGTCATAATATGTGGTGGATGATATAGGAAGTGATTGTGTTGTGGATTTTTTGATGAGAAGTGGTGGTGATTTGAAGTAGCGGCAACATGGGGGGCTTGTTGGAATGAGGGGAATGGTTTTTTGTTATATAATGTGTTGTTCTAGCTCCCTCGATTGAAATATATTCAAATTAAAAATTCTGAAATGAAAATTTTATGTGTTGAAATTGTTAATGAATTACTGAAATAATATGGTAAGTGTGGTTAAATGTGGTCGATGTTTAAATGTGAAATGAATGGGATGGTTAATTGAAATGAGTTGGCAATGGGAAATCATGAAATTTGATTAACTTTAAATAAACAGAAGAATGTCATATGTGTATTTTGGTTTTCTTGGGTGGTATTCTACATTTAGTTGTTTAAGTAAAAGTTTTGGAGGTCATGAAACTTGGTGGTGGTTCTGTGAGTTTGGATAATATTATTTTTATGAACCCATAGTGTGGTCTTGTGTGTGGAAGTATATATATACCTTGTAAATTCATTATAATTTCTATATTCACCCCACCCATGTTGAGAACCATGCGCCGACAACCAGATGTTTTGGGGGTGTTTTTCCAATATTCTTATGGTGAGGATTAATGGTTGGCTACCCACTCTTCCATGCTCTCTCTTCTAGGAAACATTGACATTCATTTAATTTGATTAAGACAAGTAAAAAGTGAATTGTAGTTATGTTTTATGAGATGGATTATGGGTGGGGGGTTTCATGATAGGTGGATGGAAGGATGTTGATTTCCTTCATGTTTAGGATACCCTAATACAATGGTTATATTTTTGGATGAGAAGTGATGTTATTTGATAGCCCAAGTGTCTTCATGTGAGATGTGTTGTGATGTCTCATGTGTCTATGAGCATGATGTTAAATTGAAGAGATGTAATCACCATGAAGTATGTTGTTGGGTTTTGATAGATTGAAATTAGTGGTAAAGTGGAGTTGGTAAATTTTATTTATATTAATATTATTCTGTTATTATACTTTGATGTGTTATTTGGTGAGCGTGCTTTGGTAATGATGATATTAGTAAGTTAACCTATTTAGGTGCTTTTTGTTCTTTTATTTTCTCATGGGTGCATTAGTATGCACTTTTTAACAAGTTTGTGGGAGACTTTGGGAATAATCCTACTGAGTATACTTGTATGTTCAACCCATGTATATATAAACTAATTTTTTGTTTTCTAGGAGGACTATGTGGGTTATGTTGAACATTACTAGCTCGGACCTTTGGACTGTTACTATGTCAATTCCATATATTTTCTTTTGGGTATTTATTTGTATATTCATATTATTTTATTAAATTATACACGCATTGTGAAATGTTTTGTGTTTTTTTATTTTATTTCATGGAGTTTCTTGTTGTTGATTTATGCAATCTCTCTATCCTATATTATATAGGGTATTGTCTTCCATTTATAAGATATTTTTATACCCTCAATGTTTTTCACAAACCTAGGCCTATTGGAGATGGTAAATGGGGTTCATTATCTCTATTCCTTCATTTCTGACCCAGGAGGGGTACATTTAGATGGATAGGGTTGTGAAAAATCCCAGTTCCAGAAAAAACATAAAATACCACATACTTAATGCCATCCTCTAGAAGTCTCAAATAGGATCATCAGTCAGCCTCAGACTCGTGTTCTCAAAGGCTCTCTAACACAACTTAGTCCAAGTAAATGGATACGCTTTCACCATAAAGGATGTTAAAGGGGGTTTTATCCGACAAACTTTTTCCATAAACATCTAGATGTACCCCCTCCAACCAGAAAACTATGCACCTCTGATAGGCTCTTGGGTTGTTCCCAAGAAATTACTACATCAATCATTTCCATATCTATTGCTAAACCATTAGCAAAGAATACATTCCCCTAAAAGTGAACTTGTGGAGTCAGAAATGGATTCTTTCAGAGCTTAGAAAAATTATGGTTCTCCCAATGTAATTATAGGATCATCCATCAATACTTTGTATACTCCTACTTTGATGTAGTGTATATGAAAATGTCACCAATAAAGTCCACTATAAATTGGTCTAAGTATCAATTTATCATCCAGTTCATAAGATCCATGAACATAGAAGGGGGATTATTCACACCAAAAGGAATCACCAGGAACACATATAATCCATAGAGACGTGAGAATGTCATATTTAGAATATCAACCTTGAAAATCCTCAACTGATGGTATCCAAAACTATGATTGATATTTGAGAAACAGCTCTAGCCTTTTAACTAGTACAAAAGGTCATAAATCCATGTTAGAGGATACTTGTTCTTTATCATGAATTTTTTTTGGTCCTAATAATAAATTAAAATCCTCAAAAGCACATCCACCTTTTTCACAAACAAAAACATATCCATCTAGGGGGACACACTTAGTCTAATAAAATGTTTCTCATGAAGGTATCTCCACTATACCCCCAACTCTTTAAACGTGATAAGATATATTTGATATTCCATAGAATATATCAGTGTGGTACATGGGTACTGGTTGATGCAGTAGTAAATCTGCCTCCATGAAGGTTGTCCGGGAATATCTTTAAGGATAATGTTTATGTAATACTAAACTTCAAATATAATCTAGATACCTGAAAATACTACTGCACTAAGGAATAAACTCTCCAAATGATGTGTGATAGGTTGTAGCTTCCTGATCACAATACAAACATACTCATCTATAAGATCCCTCTCTCCCAAGAAGAAGAATCATGACCCATTTTTACAAAGGAATCTAACTCTCCTATGATGATAGTCTATCTAGGAATTCACCATAGAAAATTATTTGATTCTAAGGATGATGTTATAAGGTTTCATCACAATAACCAATATGTCCCATAAGAAACTCTCTCCACTGAGAGCTAACTCACGTTACTAGAAGATATGGGATATATAATAATTATTGTAACCAAGGCAGTTATTTTTTGAAAAATGAGCATTGTTTGTGTTTATTTTCAATCCTCTCATGGATGATCAGGGAGATTTCAAGGAAATGGGTCATACTATTCAAGCCGAAATCAGTTTTGAAGGTGATGATCTTACCCAGTGTTTTCCAAAGTTTTGGTTCCAAAATTTGGATAATGGAAAGCATTGAAAAAATAGTCTCTTCTTGGAGGTATTATGAAAATATAGAAATGATAGGAGTTTCACAAATATGGGATTCTTGATTTATGTTTAACAAATATTTAAATATCTGAGACGGTGAGCCCTGAAATTACGAGAGTTTTGTCTCTATGTTTCGAGAAATGTATTAATATAGAATAGAAATTTTATTTATATAAAAAAGGCATGGTTTTCTCAAATATTGGCATGAGGATTTCTAAGAAATGAAGCTTTGTGATTTGAAGATTAGTGGATTTAGGTATGACTGTAACATTGTCGACATATGACCAAAATTGACGATGATGAAACACATGTAAATAGTGACTATGACCAAACTCTTATACTCCACAACTGGTGAATATTAATGGATTTAGGTATGACTGACACATTTTTGACATGTAATCCTTGAACGTAGCACTTTGCGGGGAACCAAGTAAAAGTTCCATGTTATCTCCTTGATTTCTTGGGAATGATAGATTTAATAGGTTCCTACCAAAGTGGAAACAAGATCCACAACTTTAAGAAGAAAAATATGACTCCCTGGTTCAACCCTCCCCTCTTAGGGTGTTTTGGGGTCTTTCAAGTGGTATCAGAGGCTTGTTTTTGGTGTTTGATATGTCTTACCATCATGGATAATTCATCCAATATTACGGGAGTCCCCCTCTTCGATGGAAGTAATTTTCAGATATGAAAGAATAGAATGATATCCCATCTAATATCTCTTAGAATGGAAGTTCTATTTTCTAATATGCAAGGAATATAAGTTACTGATCCAACAAGACTTTCTATGACTAATGAAGACAAGAAAAATCTTGATGCTGATGCTAAAGTGCAGAATACTCTCACCGCAACCCTTTCTGATCAGGTCTATATAAAGGTGATGAGTTTCACCTCAGCAAAGTCTGTGTGGGATAAACTTGAAAATATTTATGAAGGAGATAGCAATGTGAAGGTTGTGAAACAAAAAGTCCTACACAATATGTTTGAAGATATGAAAATGCATCTTGATAAGAATGAAAACTCCTTCAATTGAATTACTGAAGTGGTTGGAGAAATATGAGGTTTAGGTGAAGAAATGAAATACATTCATATTGTAAAGAAAATATTGAGAAGACTTCCACCCATTTACAATGAAAAGGTGTTATATCTTGAGGGAAGAGATCTTTTAAAACTTTCTTTGGATGATCTTCTAAGCATCCTGGTGGCATATGAAATGAGAGTCAAGCCAGAAGATGCTACGACTCGAGTGAGCAAGGAAATGGAATTCAAAGACATAGAAAAACTGAAAAATTTTAAAGATAGTAGTTGTGAAGATGATGAAGAAAAATAAAATCCTTCTCTCATTTCCAAGAAGTTCCAGAAGGTAAAATGGAAATTTAAGGGGAAGTTACCTCTGGATTGCTTTCATTAAGATAAGGTTGGGAACATTTCCTCTCAATTCTCAAGAAAGTTAGAAGATGAAGAAAGTTAAGGTGAACAAATTAAGAAGCCTTAGAAAATATTTTTTAAAAAGAGGGACTTAAAATCTATAAATAAAGTAAAAAATAATAGTTTTGTCTAAAAAGATAAAGATGATGACAATGAATTTTGCCAAGAAGAAGAACCAGAATTTAAAACTGGAAACAATGTTTCCATGATGGCTACTATTGAAAAGTAAGAACCATCAACAGATAAATATGGAGATAACCAGTTGACAACTAATATTAATTCCAAGTTACAACCTAAGTAATATTTTGGTAAGATTGAGAATAAGTGTAAGAGATTTAATAAGTGTAAATAAATAGTGGAAGAATCATTAGAATATGTTGACCAGGTTAATGATGAAATTGAACGAAAAGAATAACTGGTGAATGTACAATCCGAAATCCTTGAAAATATGGATGATGTATTGGAACTATGCTCAACATTGAATAATAGGAAAAGTTCATCAATTACCTTACCCTGATACTAGAGGAGAAGTCCAAAAATATTAGGGGACTCAAAGAAGATGTTTTTACTCTTAGGAGTATGCTCAAAAGTGAATCAAATTCAAAAGAAGAAAAGAATAAAATACAATTTGGCACGTTCTTGGATGATGAGATTATGTAGAGTGAAAAACATGCATCTGATGGAGTTGAAAAGATTTTGAGTGATCAAAGAACTGAAGGCAGGGGAAATAGTTGAATCAATTGTGAAACCGAAACATAAAATTCTATAAATAAAGTGGACCAGATCAAAGGATATCTATAAGTTTATCATGTTGTAAAATCACCATAAGTGCTAAAAAAGAGACCCTTAAATCAAAATGAAAGGAGAACAGATGAATATCCTCAAGCTTCCAATAATATCAGGTAGTCAAACATTTTTTCCAAGGAAGAAGGCATGAGGAAAAATAGATGTGAGAAGACATTTCCTCTCATGAAGTGTTAGTTATGTGGATATATGGGTCATAATATGTCATATTACAAAGAGTCGAGGAGATATTTAAATGGGGTAGATCTAGGAGTTCAACAGAGGAGAAAAAATTCCTATCCTACTACTTATAGAAGAAACAATTTCAACAGATATTGTTTTCATTGTTCTAACTTCATCCATAAATCCACTTATTGTAGGCAGAGAAGTGACATGGACACCTCATACCAAAGTCGAACACAATTAATATCTCAACAACAAGATAGTTTTTCTCCACTAGAAAAATATTTTTATTATGAAGAACCCATGTACATGGAAGAGATAATTGAAATTCCATCAGCATCCTACACTCAATACAATGTCTGAGGGAAAGAAAGGAGGAAAATTTAGAAATCCAACCTTATCGAGGTAGCCCTCAAAGATAAAAAAAGAAACATCACCTGGATTCTTGATAGTGATTTTTCATCTCATATGATAGGTAATGAAATTTTTTTAATGAATGTATAATGTATCATTGATGGAACTATATGGTTTGGTAATGATGGAGCTCTAAAAATCAAAGGCACTGGTAGTACTGAATTAGAAATTGGCGGGCTACAGAAAACTAAATCCCTTTATGTGGAAAACATTTTTCATAATCTCCTCAGTGTGATTCAACTCCGTGAATCATAAAACATAGTAACTATTAATTATAAAGTCTTCATTTTCAAGGGAATGATTTGGAATTCACTTGTGAAAGGATGCAGAATAGAAGGAAACTTGTATTTGGTTGATAGTAAAGAAAATATTTCCTACATGACTATCGAAGAAGAAAATAACTTGTTGCATAAGAGATTGGGGAACATCAATCAACAATACATGGAGAAGATCTCAAAAATGAATATTTTCATAGAGATTCCCAACCTGATGTGCGAACGTGAAGATTCTTGTGATGCTTGCATATGAGGGAAGATGTTTTGTAGTTAACATCATAAAAAGAAAGAAATGGCATCTCATATTCTTGATCTCATTCATACAGACGTATGTGGCCTGATAAATGTTGCTGGAACCCTTGGATAAAATTATTTTGTCCTTTTTATAAATTATTACAGTATAATGGCATGTGTAATGGTTATACATAGGAAATTACATGTTCTTGACTACATGAAAACATATCGTCGAATAATCGAGAATGATACTGGAAAGACAGTAAAAGTGCTCTGATCTGACAATGGAGGTGAATAAATATCCATTTAATTTGAAAATTACCTGGAGAATCATGCAATACAACATGAGGTAGCTGCTATGAGAAATCCATGGAAAAATGGAGTTGTTGAGCATAGGAATCGACAAGTTAAAAAAATGGAAATAACTATGCTGATTAAGAGTTGTCTTCCTCGACATTATTGGAAAGATGGCTTCAAGTTTCAATGTATATTCAAAATCAAACAAGGCTATATATGGGTGAGATGAAGAAACAATATGAATTGTGTCATGGAAGGAATTACTCTTTGAAATACTTTCAGGTTTTTTAAAGTAAAGGTTTCATTAGAAACAAAGAAGGGAATCAAGGGAAGTATGGTGATAATGCAGATGAAGAAATTTTCCTTGTATACTCAATGAACAACAAAGCAAAAAAGTACTTCAACAAGAACTTGGGAAGGATTTTGTAATGTATAAATGTTAATATAATTGAATAGAAAACCACAAATGCATCAAGGAATTTATATACTGATGTGATAGAAGATGAGGAAGAAAGTGACCATGGAGAAAATGAAAATAAAGAAATAGAGGAAGGTGTACAAAATTATCATGAGCCACATCGTGATATTGGATCAAAAGAAGAATCTGAAGAGGAAACCATGGATGGATAAAATCCAGTTGATTCTCAATGGAGGAATCAAAGAGAAAAAATTCATCAATCCAACATAATTGGGGATTGGACTGCACCCACATAGACAAGGATAATGAAGAATAATACACAATCAGCATTTCTATCAGTTGTGGAACCATCCTCATTTGAAGAAGATGCAAAGGATGAATCATGGGTGAAATCTCTGAATTAAGAGTTAGATCATATTGAAAAGAATAAAACATGGGACCTAGTCAAGAGACCTGAAGGTTACAATGTGATTGGTATGAAGTGGATCTTCAAGAACAAGTTTGATGAGAATGGAAATGTGGTCAGAAACAAGGCACACATGGTTTGTAAAGGATACTCACAAATTGAAGGTGTTGATGTTGAAGAGATATTTACTCCAGTAGAAATACTAGAGTCAATTAGGTTTTTTCATTCCATGGAAATCTAGAGAAGTTATAAGGTTTAACAAATGGACATTAAGACAACATTATTAAATGGTGTTTTGGAAGAAGAAGTCTACATCAAACAACCCATGGAGTTCTTGCTTGGAAATGATGAACTAATGGTTTGAAAATTAAAGAAAGCTCTCTATGGCCTAAAACAGGCACCACAAGAATGATACTCTTGGTTGGACTCTTATCTGAGAAATATTGAGTTTAAAATATGATAAGGGGATCACAATCTATATGTCCAGAATTCTCAAAAGGATCAGTTCATGGTATTGGTATATGTGGGTGATATTATTTTTGGTGGAAGAAGTCGAGGATCAGTGGATGAATTTGACAACCACATGAAATAATAATTTGAAATGTCCATGATTTGTGAACTCACATACTTTTTTGAGTTGAAGGTGATCCAGAAGAAGGATTACACTTTCATTTATTAAGAAAATTATGCAATAGATTTGTTGATGAAATTCAATATGAATGATTCGAATCCAATTTAATCTTTCATTATGGTTGGAACAATGCTTGGGAAGCATGAAGAAGGGACTTATGTGAATCCCACCATGTACAAAAGATTCACTGGAAGCCTTCTATACCTGATGGGGACATGGCTAGATATTGTCTTTGAAACTTCCCTAGTGGCCCAATTTCATAGTAACCCAAAGTAAGAACATATGGGGGAAGTGAAATGAATCATGACGTACATTCAAGGCACTCATAATTATAGATTACACTTTGTTGTATAAGAGAGAGTGAACTATCATAATTTTTTGATGCTGACATGTAGAGACCCAAAGCTTGAAATACATGGACATTAAATTACTTTTTCGAAATACTTAATACATCACAAAACAAACACCCAATGACCATATTAGATTAGTGCCTTTGGAAACTCAGAACATAATCTTCTAATCATAGTGAAATATTATTTAACATCTCCAATAAAGATCTTATTTTTTTTCCTACATAAAACATTCCTTTATATCCTGGGGGAAAATAAAACATAAAAAGTGCGAGCTCAAATGCTCAGTAAGGGTAAACATGGAAACATAAAACAATCCATAAACATTTGAACTTAACAACATGAACATAAAACATAAAAATCATGAGTAATGACATAAATCTTAACAACGCATAAGGAATAGATCATAAAGGAACATTAATCATGATAAATAACATGGTAACAAAACATGGAAATGTGGAAAACAATTGTACACATGATATGATTTCTATAGTAGCTAAGGAATTGCTTCCAAGACCATCATAGTGGAAAAAGTCCCTTACTGAATCGAGTTCACTCCTCGTTCCAGTCCTATATCACTAAACCGAATTAACCTATTGTTCCAGCCATGTATATCTCATGAAATATAAATCATTACCCAATGTATTAGAGGGATATATAGGTCTCACCCATCTCATAATTAAATCATTCTTACGTGTGCCACAACATAAACATAAATCATTCATCATAACCCAATGAATAAAATGGGTTTCATAAACATCATCCCATCATAACATAATCCATATAAAACTAATGGATATCATTTCATCATAATAAAAGTGAAACCATGCAAATCATAGAGACATTATACTTGAAACATACACATATTAAATATTTTCATCTTAGATGGAAAATGATTTTGATAAAACACTTGAAATAAATTCTTGAGGAAAATATCCTTTCTTCTTCAAAATCATTTTTTCCCAAAATACCATTCAATTTTAAAAGAAAAACATTTTGTTGAAAATAGTCCTGAAATCTTGTATAGTAATCTTCATGAAAATAAGTTGTTATAAAACCGTAAAAATCAATTCATGTCGTATAAGTTAAAAAAACATTATCCCCGTACTTTTTCTAGAAAATTCAAAAAAGTTCCTCGTACGGTAAACAAAAAAAAGATTCCATCCATAAAATGTGGTAAAAGTAAAAAATGGGTAGAAAGAACCTTAAACATACATGAAAACATTTTTATAAAACATGGAAATGGATGATAACAATATCCCTAGTAAATACTTACGAATAACAATCTCGGATAAGAACGAGATTGGAATAGTTATCCCTTACCTTATGTCCAATTTCTTCTATATGTGTCTGATACTCCAGTGTGGTTGGTTTAAACATATTATTATATTTTAAAGATTCATAATAATATTTATTATATCATATATGATTCACTTATGACTTTATATTAACTGTTTATTTGTCAATTCCATGTTAAAGCAGTGTTTTAGGTAAAATCGTTTCATTTATCATACGTGTTTGGACTTGTTGTTCTTGATATTATTATTACTTATATCATGATTTACATACATACAGAATTTAAATAATGATTTATATATAATATATATATTCAATATATATATATATAATAGATAGATAAATGAAATGAAATACACCGTTCTTGGAGACAGTAGGTCGTACGTACGCATGAACACTGTTTTCCTTTCCTTATTGACTTAAATGAAAGTAATTAGATGACATATATATATATATATTCATAAATCCAGTAGATTTATTATGTCATATATTTCATTATTATTCATTATATATACTTTATAATCATTCTTGAATGGTTAACATGGAGAATGAATCTCATCGCGTCATGGAGACGGTAATCCGTGCGTACGCAAGAGCGATGCTATCATTCCCATAATTATTGAATAGAGTTAGAGTGGATGATATAATATCACATAACTTGTATCACATTATAATAATCATATATAGTTATTATTTACACCATTATACCCATCCATGTAAGGTGGTTTTAGAAAAACATATTACACCACAGCGTGGAGACGGTATTCCTTACATATGCACGCGCGGTAATTTTTGTTTTTCGTAGGATCAATAGAAGGTGAAATAGGGTTGTTTAATATTTATAATAACATATCACTATATAAGAAATAATTATGTTATTGATTTATAATGAAACAACTAAATAATAGGAAGTAGAAGAATAAAGAAACTTGAAATAATCAGTAGAAGAGATTACCTCTTCTTCGACGTGCCTCTTTTAAACATCCTCTTAGGGAATTATAGTTGGTCTTTTGAGAGTACCAGAACCTCTATGATATAAATATAGAGGTTGGGAAGATAAATTTTCAGGGTTTTTCTGAGATTTAAGGCTCAAAATTGTGTAAAGAGGAGAGGGAGGAGGTTCCCTTTTATAAGAGGGGTGAAGGGCACCTTAGGAAAATCTTAAAATATTATTTTATAATAAATTCATATTCAGTTTATAATGGCTCCAAAGTGACTTATTTGTAGGATATGGTGGTTATGGGTCTGAATACCCTCAAAAAATAGGTTTTAGACAATATTAGGTTACCATTTTAACCTTATCATTTAGATTTAACACTAAGTTAAATAATTTAACTTTTACTGTGTCTTCTTGTATTCTTACACTATATGGTTAATAAACCTACTATAAACTGACAATAGAACTCCAATTGGTTAATTAATGTGATATATATTATTATATAAGTCTTTTGGACTAACCTAATATTTTTAGGACCATTATATCAATTAATAATATAATATTGTTTTTAAAAACTCTTTTATGTCAATTTTGACACTGTTTGTTATTTTGTTTTATCTAAATTCATAATAGAATTATTACATCGAACAAAATTCATCTAAACAACCCTAATATGTTATATTAACCTATAAAATTATTTTTATTCATAAAAATTCTCAAAATATATTTTTTTGTGTATTTATAATATCAATTATGTTAATATTTCATTAAGAGGGTAATTACTGCATCATCATTGTGTCATAAATAAATTAAATTATTTAATGTCTAAAAAATATAAATAAACTACCATTATGTAGGAAATGATTTTATATTTATAATGAATATTTATAGTCTAATTTATCTTATATATAACCCTATATTAAAAATGTTTTAGTTATTAAACTTTGATTTTAACTCTTTTAACTCTTTTTTAAATAAAATAATAATAAGTGTCCTAATCTAATCCAAGTGGACCTAAAGGGTAATAATTTATTCCTAAGGTTTTTTTGTTCGAATTAAACTTATCCAATAGAATTAGGACATGTGTTAGGGTAATAATAATATCATTTTTAACTTTAATTACCCTATTTACTTTTAACCGTGGTAAATAAAAGTAAAAAGTTACTATTCACCAAAAAATATTTTTATCTTATTTAACTACATTTTACTCTTTGATATTAACCATGTCTCTTGGATTTTCAAAATCCAACTCATAGAAGTGGTAAAATTAAGTTTTATGTACAATTTCAAATGCTCCTAGGAGGTGGGTAAAAGACGGTAAAAAGTTCAATAAAATTATTATATATCTATATTTTTATAAATTGACTCCAATGAATTACATTGAACGTATACAGGTATTATGTATCTATTTTGAACTAAAATAAATTTAAATAAAATAAATTATTATTCAAATAAAAATTCAGTTTTAACCAATAACTCAGTGTTTTCACTATTCATCCAAAATTGAAAGTTTTCTAAAAAATACCAAAAATTCACCCTTGGATAATTTCGATATTCCAAATCCAAAAATGAAGTCCATTTTGAAGGATAAAATTTATAAAATTTCAAAAAGTGGGTATTACTATTCATAACAGCTAGTTAATATAATATTTTAATAACATATCGTTGTTTAGTGAAACTCAGTATTGCGTACAACACACGCTACTGTGGAAGGTCGTGATTGCATGTAATGAAAGCCAAGTTAGGGTTGCATTTAGTGCAATATTCCATTGTTGTTTCGTATAATAGAATCCAACCATATTTTATTTATACATTGAATATATATATATATATATACTCAATGTTGCATAGAATAACTTCTATCAAACAAACTTGAAATTGTGTGTAACGCGATCCAAGAATAGTGTTGCATATACTACAAGCTAATATGGTGTTGCATATAGTGCAAGATAATATTGGTGTAGCATACAACACAATACATCAAATAAATTAAAAACAATACTTCTCCTAAAATCTCGGGGTGTTACAATTTACCCCCCTTAAAATGAATTTTCCCCCCGAAATTCATTGTGGTTATAAATCATTTACTACTTGAAAGTTTCTTTCATAGAAGCCCACATCATGAAAAGGAATACTAAATCATCTTTTTAAAAAGGAACGTTAGAAACATAACGAATACCCCAAGTAACTCATCACTGGGTTTCCTCATTGGAGAATATAGGTGAAAATATGGATATATAAGAGAAATATAACAATCAAGTTCTGATAGAGAGTGGTAGAGAACATGGCTATGAAAAATCCAACAATCATAAATCCATAAATTTGTGATGATCTAAGGTACCATCTGATTCATCAGATATGAGGGTACTAGGACAACATTTTTGGTTTTCTATATCATTTCCCTAAAGTTGAAAATTTTGATTTAAAAGAAATACATACTTGATTTTGTTACAATCTCATCATTGGTCATTCCATGAAAAATTTCCTCTTAATATATTAAATAAATGAAGTTGAATTTTTCATTCATGAAGTGTTAGCATATCATGTGATAGAATGATGGTTCATTCCATCTGTCTCAAAAAAAAGGTTAGCAAAAGTTATCAAATATACATAAGTCCATCTATGGTGAGGTTAATCGTATATGATTCAAAAAATAGACTTATACTTCATCTATCATACCATTTAATAAAATAAAACTAGTTTCTACTAACCAGATACTTCCTGTAGGACAGTGTTAGGCGATAAATGCATGTCGCACTTCAGTTGTGGGTTCTATTACCGCAGCTGTGTCCAGCGCAACGGGTTGTCTCCCATTCTATAGGTTGTCCCTTTTCTTAAACTATACTATTATAACATTCTAGAAATAAAATTGAAAAAAAAGTTCTAGCCTTAAACAATACTATTTGATGTCCAACTTAATCCATTCCAACCTTAAGACTTATCCAAAATACTTCTTTCCAAACTCATAGTATAAAGAAAATGATTACTTAAAATGTAATCTACCAAGCATGTGAATACCATAATTTATCATACGATATATCTGGTTGGTCACATTCCAAACATTTGAATACCTTAATCATGTATTCTCTTGAAAAATGAATACCCATTGAACCTTAGTGAAAACATGAATGCTGTCAAAAGTTAACCCTTTCCACATACCAAAATCCCAAAATTTCTATATACTGAAACCATGATATCACCTTTTCCTTATATCAATCATGAGCTCATGAATACTATTAAACATTTCATTTTATCCTTATCCCTTCATTATTTTCATATCATCTGCTTTCCAAAATCACTTTTCATGGTTACCAGTACCATATTCTTATGGAAAATCATAATGAAACAATACATAGATATTTCAATATACCATAAAATTATCTCAACAACATTATTATTTAATTCCAATTCATAAACCATTAAATCCATCCTATTCAATTATTTCCATGGAATAGGTCCTTAATCGATTTAGAAGTAACCTCTTAGGTCAGGGAATTGAGTTGGGTAATGCCCATGTTCTCCACAGATAAGACATTGAACTCCATAACAGTCTATCACTCTACAACCATTTTCCCCACATAGATAACATCCTCCCATCCATTTGAGGTATTCCTCAATGTTCTTCTTCACTTCTTTAGAAATATCAATCTTCCTTTCTCTATGTGACTCACCATGAGAACTTTCATAAAAGTCTATCTTCCTCTTATTTGATGAATTAGGAATACCACTAATGTTCACCTTGTTAATCATATATCACGATATATGATTCGGTACAATCATAATATCTTTCTCTCTAGGCATTACGCAATTTCTCTACTCATAGTCACCAATTTGTCCATCGCATTATATGTTAACCCAATTCCTTCTGCTCCCTCAATTAACTAAAACCAGAAACCATTATGTAAGAAATAGTTAAAATAATGGGGAACCGCATAATCATAAAAATCCACTTATAGGATGTATAACATATGACACCTTCTTTATCCTATGATAGCTTAGGTTCACCCTAGGTTATTCATGATTGTCAAAATAATTCTAGGAATGTAACCTATAATTATACTAAACCTTAGGGAAATCCCTAGACATACCTTAGAAATATCTCTAGGGATCTCAGTAATGTTTTTGCATCTTAGTTTCCAAAGTTTAACTAAACCTTAGCTCTGATACCAACTTTAGAGACCCAAATCTTGACATGCATGGATAGTACATTACTTTTTTGGAATACATAATACATCTCAAAACAAATACCCAATAACCATATTAGTTTAGTGTCTCTAGAAACTCGAAACATAATCTTCTAATCATTGTGAAATATTCTTCAACATCTCCCATAAATATCTTATTTTTTTCCTACCTAAAACCTACCTTTATATCCTAGGGGAGAAGAAAACACAAAAAGGGTGAGCTCAAATTCTCAGTAAGGGTAAATATGGAAACATAAAACAATCCCTAAACATTTGAACGTAAGAACATGAACATAAAACATATAAATCATGAGTAATGACATAAATAATGACAATGCATAAGGAATTGATCATAAAGGAACATTAATAATGATAAATAACAGGGTAACAAAACATGTAATTAAGGAAAACCATTAAGCACATGATATGATTTCTACAGTAGCCAAGGCATTGCTGCAAAGACCATCATAGTGGATAAAGTCCCTTACTGAATTGAGTTCACTCCTTGTTCTAGTTGTATATCACTGAACCGGATTAACCTGTCATTCCAGCCATGTCTATCTCATGAGATATAAATCTTTACCCAATGCATTGGAGGGAGATATAGGTCCCACCAATCTCATAATGAAATCATTCTTACGTGTTCCACAACATAAACATAAATCATTCATCATAACCCAAAGAATAAAATGGGTTTCCTAAACATCATCCCATCATAAAATAATCAATATAAAACAAATGAATATCATTTCATCATAAGAAAAATGAAACCATGTAAATCATAGAAACATTATACTTGAAACATAAATATATGAAATAATTTCATCTTAGATGGAAAATGGTTTTGATAAAACACTTGAAATGAATTATTGAGAAAAATATCCTTTCTTCTTCAAAATAATTTTCTTTTCACAAAATACCATGCAATTTTAAAAGAAAATGATTTTTTTGACAATAGTCATGAAATCTTGTATAGTAAGCTTTATGAAAATAAGGAGTTATAAAACCGTAAAAATCCATTCATGTCGTATAAGTTAAAAAAACATTCTCCTCATACTTTTTCCAGAAAAGTCACAAAAGTTACTCATATGTTAAAGAAATAAATATTCCTTCCATAACATGTGGTAAAAGTAAAAATTGGGTTAAAAGGACATTAAAAATACATGAATTTTTTTTAGAAAACACAGACAGGGATGATAACAATAACCCCCTAAATACTTATGAATAACAATCTCAGATAAGAACAAAATTGGAATAATTATCCCTTACCTTATATCCAATTTCTTCTGTATGTGTCTGAGACTCTTGTATGGTGGGTTTAAACATATTATTATATTTTAAAATAATCATAATAATATTTATGATATCATATATGATTCACTCGTTAATTTATATTAATCTTTTATTTTTCAATTCTATGTTAAAGCAGTGTTTTGGGTAAAATCGTTTCATTTATTGTGCGTGTTTGGACTTATTGTTCTTGATATTATTATTACTTATATTATGATTTAATTAAGTCCATAATGTTAATCATGATTTATATATCATATATATATTCAGTATATATATATATATATATCTATATAATAGATAAATAAATGAAATGAAATACACCGTTCATGGAGACGGTAGGCCGCACGTACGCATGAATACTGTTTTCCTTTCCTTATTGACTTGAATGGATGTAAGTAGATGACATATATATATATATATATAAAGTAGCTTTCTTATTTCATATATTTCATTATTATTCAATATATATACTTTATAATCATTCTTGAATGGTTAACATGGAGAATGAATCTCATTGCGTCGTGGAGATGGTAATTCGTGTGTACGTAGGAGCGATGATATCATTCCCATAATTATTGAATGGAATTGGAGTGGATGATATAAGATCTAAGAACTTGTATCATGTTATAATAATCATATATATTTATTCTTTACACCATTATACCCATCCATGTAAGGTGGTGGTAGAAAAACATATTACACCACGGCGTGGAGACCGTATTCCGTACGTACGCATGCGCGGTGATTTTGTTTTTCGTAGGATTGATGGAAGGTGAAATAGGTTTTTTTTCATATTTATAATAACATACCATTATATAATTAATACTTATTTTATTACTTTATAATGAAAAAACTAAAGAAGAGGAAGTAGAAGAAGAAAGAAACTTGAAATAATCGGTAGAAGAGATTACCTCTTCTTCGACTTGCCTCTGAAAAAATTCCTCTTAAGGAACTAGAGTTGGTATTTTGGGAAGACCAGAACCTCTATGATATAACTATAGAGGTTGAAAAGATAAAATTTCAGGTTTTGGCCAATCTTGAAGGCTCAAAATTATGTAAGGAGGAGAGGGTTGAGGTTCCCTTTTATAAGTGGGGTGAGGGGCACCTTAGAAACAACTTAAAATATTATTTTATAATAAATTCATATTCGGTTTATAATGGCTCCAAAGTGACTTATTTCAATGATAGGGTGGTTATGGGTCTAAATCCTCTCAACCAATAGGTTTTATACAAGATCAGGTTACCATTTTAACCTTATCATTTAGATTTAACTATATGTTAAATAATTTAACTTTTACGGTGTCTTCTTGTATTCTTACACTATATGGTTAATAAACATACTATAAACTACCAATAGAACTTCAATTGGTTCATTAATGTTATATATATTATCATATAAGTCTTTTTACTGAGCCTTATATTTTTAGGATCATTATATCAATTAATAATATAAAATTTGTTTTAAAAACTATTTTATGTTAATTTTGACACTATTTGGTATTTTCTTTTCTCTAAATTCATAACAGCATTATTACTTTGAAACCAATTCATCTAACTAACACTAATATGTTATATTAACCTATAAAATTATTTTAATTCCTAAAAAGTCTCAAATTTCATTTATTTGGGTATTTATAATATCAATTATGTTAATATTTCATTAATTAAGTAATTACTACATTATCATTGTGTCATAAATAAATTAAATTATTTAAGGTCTAAAAAATATAAATAAAATACCATTATGTAGGAAATATTTTTATATTTATAATGAATATTTATAGTCTAATTTATATTATTTATAACCCTATATTAAAAATGTTTTAGTTATTAAACATTGATTTTAACTCTTTTAACTCTTCTTTAAATAAAATAATAATAAGTGTCCTAATCTAATTCAAGTGGACCTAAAGGGTAATATTGTATTCCTGAGGTTGTTTTTGGTCGAATGGAACTTTTAAAATAGAATTAAGACATGTTTTAGGGTAATAATAATATCATTTTTACCTTTAATTACCCTATTTACTTTTAACCATGGTAAATGAAAGTAAAAAGTTACTATTTACCAAAAATTATTTTTATCTTATTGAACCAAATTTTTCTCCTTGATATTAACCGTGTATCTTGGATTTATAAAATTCAACTAACAGAAGCATTAAATTTACGTTTTATGTACAATTTAAAATGCTCCTAGGAGGTGGGTAAAAGATAGTAAAAAAGTTAAATAAAATTTTTATATATCTATATTATTATAAAATGACTCCAATAAATTAAATTGAACTTATATTTGTATTATGTATCAATTTTGACTAAAAATCAATTTAAATAAAATTTATTATTATTTAAATAAAATGTCAGTTTTAACTAATAACTCAGTGTTTTCACTATTCATCAAAAATTGAAAGTTTTCAAAAAAATACAAAAAATTCACCCTAGGCTAATTTCGATATTCCAAATCCAAAAATGAAGTCCATTTTGAAATAAAAAATTTATAAAATTTCAAAAAGTGGGTACTACAATTCATAATGGCTAGTTTATATAATATTTTCATAACATATTGTCGTTTAGTGAAACTCGGTAATGCGTACAACACACGCTATCATGGAAAGTTGTGATTGTGTGTAATGAAATCCATGTCAGGGTTGTGTGTAGTGCAAGATTATTTTTTTGTTTCCTATAATAGAATCCAACCATATTACATTTATACATTGAATATATATATATATACACACACTCAATGTTGCGTAGAATAACCTCTATCAAATGAACTTGAAATTATGTGTAACGCGGTCCATGAATTGTTTTGTGTATACTGCAAGATAATACGGTGTTGTGTATAGAGTAAGATAATATTAGTGTATCATACAACACAATACATCAAATAAATTAAAAAATACTTCTCATAAAATGCCAGGGTGTTACATGACTGGGAAGGTGATGTTGTGGAAAAAAAGTCTACCAGTGGTATAGAATTCAATATTGGTAAGAAATGGGTGGGATGGTTAAGAAATAAATAAGAAAGTACTTCTCTTAGTATTGCTGAAGATGAATATATATCTACTACCAAGGCATGCAATTAGTTAAATTGGATGTAACAGCAACTGACTGACATCAGTGATGAGGTGAATCAAACGATAGTGATTTACTGTGATAACAAGAGTGAAATTGAACTTATGAATAATCCTATTTGGCATTCTCATACGAAACATATGGAAATCAGATATCACTTCATTAAAAAAAATTGAACAATGCATGATCAGAATGGATCATGTAGGAACTGATGAGAAAGTGGATGACATTATGACTAAGCCATTGTCAGTGGTTGTGTTTGAGAAACATCGGTTGAACATTGGCATTCATCCACCTCCCATTGTATAATGTGGTTATGAGATTCCCCTCTCCACAATTTTTTTAACTATGTTAATCTATTTGTGGAAGTGTTGCATCTTTATGGGGGAGAAATGATCTAGGGGGAGTTTGTTCTGTGATCTACAAAATTTAATTATTGTTCTTGGGGTTTATATCTAATGGGGGATAAATGACTAAATTCAATATGAAAATATGGAGGATTAAATGTTTTTTCTATGGTTGAAGGTTCATTGTAGGAGAATTCAGTGTCATGAGGAAACAATTAAATCTTTTGTTCAAACACATGAGAACACACTTCATGTATTACCTCTTTTTTTCTACAAATATCATTGCTCATGTAGACATAGAGTATTGGATGAGTTGTTTCTTTCATAATAGGTTTTGATAGTGGCTGGTTCTCTATTTATTTTTTTAGATATTTCCAACAAACCCAAATGGGGAGATTGTGGAAAAAAGGTAGTAATTTTCTAAAAAATGAGCATGGTTTGTATTTATTGTCAATAGTCTCATGGATGATCAGGAAGATTGTAAGTAAAGGGGTCATACAGTTCAAGACGAAAGCAATTTTGAAGGTGATGTCATTTCCTAGTGTTTTCCAGATTTTTGGGTCCATGATTTGGAGAATGGAAAGTATTGAGAAAATTAGTTCTTCTTGGAGGCCTTATGAAAATATGGAAATAGAAGTAGTTTTGTAGATATGAGATTATTGATTTCTATTTTGCAAGTATTTAAAGATTTGAGACAGTGTGCTCTGTGATTATGAGAGTTTGGTCTTTGAGCTTCACGAAAGGTATTCTTCTAGAATCAATATTTCATTTATATGGAAAAGGCATGGTTTTTGTGAAATATATGATGAGGATTTCAAAGAAATGAGTCTTTTAAATTTGAGATGGGGTTTCTTTTTGGTTACTTTGATCTCTACGAATGAGAAATTTCATCAGAGTTTTGTGAGATGGATGAAGAACTGTATATGAATTTTGACATATTCATATTTCGTGCATGAAGAAGTGGAGCTCTGTGATTCAACTATGCCTATAAATATGAGGCCACTCTTCTTCATTTGACATTATTTTTGAGAGAAATTTTTTTTGATCACTGTGACTTCGTGATGTAAGGGGTACTCCACAAAGAAGGTTGTTCTAAGTGAGATTGAGCTTCACGAAGAGACTTTTATTATCTTGAATGTTGCCTATGATTCTAAGTCAAACGAGACTCATGAATATGGGGACTTCTGCATTGTATTAGTGAGCATTGTGAAGTAGGTTGCTTTGTGAGGTAGTGAGCTTCGTGAAGGGTTGTGCTCTGCGAGGCAGTGAGCTTTGAGAAGGGTTGTGCTCTTCGAGGAGGTGTGCTCTGTGAATGGTTGAGCTTTGTAAAGGGGATTTGCGAAGGGTTATTTTGAGTATAAGTGTTGAGTGGTCAGGGATTTCTATGAGCATCTACTGAGGTCTTTGATTCAAGTAGTGTATCATACTGGGGGGAGACAAAGACATCAATGGAAATCTATTAAAGCAACCTTTTAGATGATAAGCTGAGTTAGATTTATCTCATAGCAATGAGCTAGGGGAGTTTATGGGAGTATTCCAAGGGAAGAGGTGAGCCATCCCAAACCTTTTTTAATGGAACTGTGTCTATCACAGAGTGACTATGAACAAACTCTTGTAATCCACAACTAGAAAAGATTAGTGGATTTAGGTACGACCGACACACTATCGGCATATGCACCTTAGACGTGGCCCTTTTTAGTGAACTAAGTAAAAGTGTTGTGTCATCTCCTTGATTTATTTTGATTGAAAGATTTAACAAGTTCCTACCAAAGTGGGAACAATATCCATAGCTTTAATAAGAAAAATTTGACACCCAGATACACCCCTCTCCTCATAGGATGTTTCAGGGTCCTTCAACAATAAGTCCATATAAGAATATATAGACATAGATATTAGGCAAAGGAAACAATTGGAAGCCCAAACTCAAACAAAAAGGATATAGAGATAAAGGAATAACTCATGCATGTGCCTAAAATTACTAGGGAAAGTGTAGAAAATCCACATATCATACATCAAATCATCCCATCAGAATCATGGTCATATCAATCCATAACCTATAACTTCTTGGGCCCTCAACCACTAACCCTATGAGCCTGGTGTGGGCCCCTGGTTTGTAGTGGTGGAAGTATCTCATAACATCACCCTCCCCTAGAAGATGCTCCCCCAAGAGATCCACTTATAGCACTATCAATACACCCTCTCTAGGGGCCACCCTGACAAATATAAAAGATCCCTGATTATGAGGATACCTCTTCCATGAAGTTCCATCCAGTTCCTTCTTACCAAACTCAGTATGTTGGGTTAGGAAATAATGAGCCATGTGATCCCTCCCATCATAATCATAAAACATCCCCTATAATTGTATACTGGATCCTCTTTGGTAACACTATGCCACAAATCCAATTTTCTGAGTTCATGTATGAGTATGTATCCTATGTCAGGACCCTAGAAATGGATGCCTTCTAACTACTCTAGATGAATCATCCTCATGATGACTATTGTTGGATCCATCAATATAATGTGCATGTTTTAAGAATTTCTCTATAACCAGACACCTATCAAGTATTCTATTATAACATGGAATACTTAAGGACCCCATAATTTTATGGATTTCTATGTGATGTTCCTTACAAACATCTCTTACAGAATTATCCATCTGAAACCATATTGAGGGAGAAATGCATGAGGTTTGTTAACATTTTTTTGTACTTAGAAGCTAACACGTCACCCTGTTGTATCTTAAGAATCTCCTAAATTAGCACAAAGCGCAAGCTCAAAGAGTGATACTCGTCATGGAATTTCTTATGGAGTTATAACCATGTGATAATATCAACATCATGATTCTAGGTAATCAGACTCCACTAGTTACCTATTCCTTTATAAAGAATAATGACTGCTAGTCCAAACATATTATCAGCTAAAATCTAAACAAGCCTAAAAACTTAGATTACTCCCAAAAAAAATTCTCCACTGCCTAATGTTCTGGCTCACTATGAAAACTCAGTGGTCTCTATCACCCGAATATTCATAACATAATAAGCCTATATATATAATCATCCAAACATACTAGAGCTATTGACTATCTAATATGATGTTGATCCTTCACCTAGACTACTAGGGGAAACACCTCATGAGTAAGTCCCCAAAATAAGGCATTATTACTCAAATGATCATCATCATGATCCAGTATCAGTACCGTAGCTAGCTGGTGTGGTGGTGGCATATTGAAAGTTAACAAGATGTACGCTGTTTAGATGAGAATATATGTGAAGTTGACTCAAGAAGGATTTTAAAGTCATAATATGGAATCTAATATGATGCATGCACCATTTTTTCCCTGTAAATGATGTCTCGGCAGGATGAGTCGAAAATAAGGTAGTTAGATTCCCCGTGAATTGATTTGTTATTCACCACACCTAAACTTTGTTACATGGATTAAGACCTAATCTTGACACACTCTAACATCATTGTACTAAATTACCAAACCAATCCTAACAAAAATATCCAACTACACATAAAAACCCAGAGGAAATACCACTTCAAATACTACTCTGTCATGACCCAACCCATCAAGGCCTACCTATCTAGTGGTTAGCTAGGTGAGACACCCCAAGCCCACCTCCAATAGGCCATGGGCAAGTGACAATCAATGAGTGAGTAATAAAAAAATGGGAGGCCTTATACTATGTATCTGTATGAATGACCACAACCAACTCTATGCAATATTGAAGAGATTTAATTAAAATACTAAACATTTATAGTGTGAAACATGAATGTAACAACATATAGGAAATAATGAAAGTAAAATAGTGTAGTATAAAAACTATAAAGGGGGAAATACATTCAAAACAAAAAATGAGGCCCCAAACTGACAACAACAAGAAATGGAAATATTAAAGAGATACTAACACATAATATTCAAGGTTGACCATCAAACACGATTAGTGACAATAACTACTAAGCTTCACTAAAACCATGACTACCAAGGAACCATCAATCTTATTATTTTCTTCACAATAAACAATACATATTTACAAATCCCGTGAAGAGGTGAGTATATACATTCCTATTAGTACACTCAGAAATCCAAAAAGGGAGCAATATAAATAGAAATAGTCCTCTTAAAACATAAGAAAAAGGGAAGGGAATCCCAATGTCAAATGTGATAAAACCCGAAGATGGAGATATAGAAAGGAGGTCTCTATCTCCATAGACATGTAATAAGGATGATTCATCATACATCTCTAATAGTCCATCTATGATTCCCAACAACACATGAAACCTCAAAATAATTAGTGTGGAGGGGGCGATCATCACTAGAGTGCTCCATTACTGAGGGATCACTAAATATTGTGGTGGGACGACTCCCCGTCAGAGATCAAATATGGGGGAGTGCCACTCCATAGATAGTGGAATCGCTCCCATATACATTATGGGATAGTACCAACTCTACATGTTTAAGGAGTATGGGGATAATTAGGTTAAGGGTTATTTAAGTTAATTAATTAATTAAATTAATTGTCAATGACTCTCATCCCTAGATCCTTTCAAATTCCCCTGGTTTATGAGGATAAACCTGGAAATTTTTTATAAAAATGAATATATAAAGTATAATTAGGATGTGGTTTATTTAATTAAATTACCTAATTAAATTAATTAATTCACTTAATATATCCACCAATGGTCACCCTCAACCAAATTCCTAATGCCAGCCATCTTTATGTTGCTCCTAGGGTAAACATCACATCCTTGAAAAACCTATGGTCTCAAATTTACCATATGAGATCCCAATCAACGTAAAAACTATTTATTAAAAAAATATGAATTATATAACTTTAATATATTATAATATTTTTAATATCTTAATTCTAGGGTCCTAAGACACATGATCACCATGTTGACTCTAAGGGAGAATCTATAGATATACATAGGAATATTTAAAGAACTAAACCAAAAAACCAGATTCCTTAAAAATATCAAGAGTTAATAATAGTAGTATAGAGAGGTATCATATTCTACCCAAAAAATATCTATAAAAAATCATATACACATAATCTTTGAATTATGTTATTTATAGTATCTCCCGTCAGTTTACAAATTTCTTTCCACTTCAGAACAAGATCACTAAACTTATATAAGATGTCATTGAATCAAGTGATACGATATTTCTACACAACTAGAATCTTTTGAAACCTTAATATAATATTCTAATCTAAATTTAAATAGGTCTCTATAAAAAATGATGAAATTTTATCTTACATAGAATATGGATCATTGGTCTTCATCTCCTCTTGAGAAACCATTGATTTCCAAAATATAGTATCTCCTTAAACGAAATGTCTCCACATAATGGATGAGATATATTATTTCATGTAGGTCTCTCTATTAACTCTTATTTTTTATTTCTTCTAAATAATATTATATAATATGGATATTTTAAGATATTTAAGGGGTTATGCGTATCCTTTCCCACTATTCTTCTTATTCTTTCACTTTGATGCACATGATATGCTATCAGATTATCCGCATATTCTTCTTCTTCCTTGATATATATAAATGTATTCTTCTGTAATGCAGTGTAAAATTATCTTTTTTATTTCTCTTCAACACACTAGATATTCAACAATAGAAACAATATTAGTTCTCTTCACTACATCACATTCTTTTATATTTCTTGTTTTTATATTCTATAATCACTATAATATATTTTACATTTTTTAATATGGAAGTTTCATATAAATTAGCATTATAATTTTCTTATAACTAAATCATGTGAAATTTTTTACTTGATATAGAAATATTTTCTCTCTTTTACCAACATGTCTCTTTTGGTATTCTAAGAATAACTTTATTTTAATTCAAACACATTTAATTTTATCCAAATAAATATATATTTAATTTGGCATAAGTAAATAGATTATTCTTCTTAAAACATTCAAAAAATATCTATAAATTAGTAATCTCTATGATTGTAAGAAAACAAAAAAAAAACAGAAGTTATGGCATTGCTGTTTAATTCATAGTGTGATATCATTTGTTATTTTAGAATAAAATTCTTCTTGTATTTTAATTCATATATCACATCATGGAATTAGATTCTTATCTACAGTATGAATATCATTTTCTCAGTCCCTTTAATTGAATTACAATTTCATTTCAGATGTTTATTAAACCAAATTTC
Organism: Viscum album; assembly: GCA_963277665.1. Lineage (NCBI taxonomy): Eukaryota > Viridiplantae > Streptophyta > Magnoliopsida > Santalales > Viscaceae > Viscum > Viscum album. The sequence continues at coordinate 1,914,223,094 of OY728127.1, forward strand.
ATTTATTATTCAATATTAATATTATTTTTCTAAATCTTTAAGAACTTATATTACATATAAAATATCTTATATGACACTAAGAGAGTAGAAATAATCTTATTTCCTTGGTAATGTTTTCCACTTTTCCAAATTTTGGTAATGATCTGTGAAAAATATATTATTTATGCTCTAAAATATCTTATGTATATACATAACATTTTTCACTTATTCCCATTAAGTTTACTTCTCTGAAATATATCGGGAACTATTAAAAAGCATCGTATGATATAGTATAAGGTTATGATTTTAAAAAAATTAGTATCAACAACTGCAATAAATTATATGTAAATTTTTTGACATGAATACTTTTTATATTTGTTTATTACATATGATATACCAAAATATTATGTATCAGAAAAAAATTATTTATCAGTTTTAAAATCCTAATGTGTGTATAATATCATATGAATTCCTTTACTTTTAAACTTTTTATTACACAACTAAAAGAAATATATTATTTATCCACTAAAATATCTTATGCATAAGATAAATTTTCAACATTTCTACATTTCTACTTATTGAATATCTTAGGTATCTCAAGTAAGATACCCACTTTGCCACATTTTTTTAGTTCTCTTAAAAAAGTATCTTACGCATCACTTTCTTTTTCCAATATCACTACCTCAACATAGAGTAATATATTACATATCATCCTATGATAATATTATGTATACTGGGAGATACACTCATAACTTTTCAATTTTTTTGATATGGGAAAGAAGCAATTATATTATGTATTCCATGATTTTTTTGATTTATCATAAAATCTATAACCTCTAGAATAACTTCAAATCACATCAGAATTAACTTCAACCAATTCTAAATAAGCTTAAACCACGTTAAATAGATTTTTAGAATATCAAAATATTTTCAAACCACAACAATACTAATTAAATTTTTTATAGTATATAATAATTATCCTTGAATTATTTAATGTATTTTCACCACCTCATTAAATTCCCTATTTAGAATCATCCTTCCCAAATATTCTTTCAAATAATATTATCCACTATTTATAGTAACCAAAATTCTTGATAATTCTAAGATTTATTCTCAATATTATTGCCCAAATTTCTCTTCAATAAAATCTCATTTGTTGTTCATTATATATCTATCTTCACCTACATTCTCAAAACTATTGTTGATATTTCTTCAAAATTCAACTATAATTTTCATGAATCCATTAAAAACATATCCATAATGATCACATGTAAGTGATACTTACTTATTACTTATATTTTAATATCCACATTTTCCAAGTAACAACTCAGTTTCCTTTTCCCATTTATGTATAGAAAGCATCTCAATATTTAACTTCATTAGTTGGGATCTTTCTCCACAAGAAATCATTAGCATACATTGATTTTCCTTTATAAGAACATATTTTCAACCAATAAAACCTCAAATTAATCAGTCAATTTGGGTTTTTTAATACACATAGAGTTAGTTAGTGGTGGTATATCATCCACATAATGATTTCAATTTTAGTGGTGCATTATTCATCTAAGGAATACTATATTGGTTATATATTATCAAAATAAGATTTATAGTTGTGGTTCATTATCAAACTGGAGACCAATGAAGGTTATATATCTTTTACCCAGTGATGAGTACCAATAGTGAACTACCCACCTACGAAATGGTAGTGATGGCACAATATCCATGTAGAGATTTTTATTGGTGGTAAATTATCCACCCTTGATATAAATGGTGACCTTTATTTAACCTGATACATGGGTCAATATTTTATTTTTCTCATGGATAACATGTTAGTGTTGTATCTTCCACCCCTATGTTATAGTAAGAAAATAGATGGTTCTACTTGATGGATGATATGAGTGGTGATATATCATTAAAACTTAGGTTGTGTTTAAATAATGGATATATTATCCCAATATGGTACTAGATTAAGTAGGTACATGTTTTGAATTAAGGTGGATCTATCAGTAAACATGGTAAGAACTGGATTATGCATGTGATGGTTGGATTTACTTTTAATTTAGTACATTAAATCTCATATATAGTTGTTTTTTTAGGGAAACCATTGGTAGTTTCTTACTAACTGCTTTGTTCACTCCTTTATCTGTAAAATTAGTGTGTGTACAGAACTTGTAGTTGACATGTTGGTTGGGGTGATGGCTCATGTATAGGTTAATGAGATGGGATGTCTCATTTGGGTTGAGGAGGTAGATTCAAAGACAAATAAAGGATTATAGGGACCTACATTTTGTATTATTCTTATAATTTTATTTTAGTAATTAATATTATTGGATCATGGGTCAACATTTTGTTATGGTATGGTTATGTTATTGTTATGGTCTTCTTTTCAATTTAATTATAAATAATGTACTCTAATGATATAATTATTATAGAAGTTTCTACTTTGGTTATTATTAGTTGTGATGATATTAAAGGGAATATTCTTCGCACTTGGTCAATCAGAGCCTCACTATTAGTTTTCAACCTCTAGTATACAGAAAGGTGTGCCTAAGGTCACATGATGCCACTGATCTATTACTTTTCAAGTACTCTTGGTTGGGACCTTACTAAGTGGTGTTATATATTTTTTTACTTATATTATTATTTGGGATATTATATATAGTAATTATAATAGTTGAAAATTAGGATGGAGTCCAAGTTTTATGCCTGGAAATGACCTACATGTGATGAAGTCTATTTTACTAGGGAGTTAGGACTACTATTTTTTCTTTTCACTGTTATATTTGGGAAATATAGTTCTTACATTTTATTTTTTAGTTATTTTTTTATTATTTTTTTCTATTTCACTAGGGTGGAAAGACATGTATGTTCATTCATAATACATAACACATTGGGTTTACATCACATTTTTATGTCTTTATATTATTTATTTGGTTGTATAGTATTTTCCTATATATGTTATTGGTGAAATTATAGTCTATTGGACAATTTTTAATGGTTTTTGGTTGGTATATGATTAGTAGTTGTGTGGACCTATGTTTATTAGATAATTATCCTTGAAATAGTCTAGGATGGGCTTGAGTTTTTCTTGATAGATATGGAACCATTACATCAAAAGGTGTGTGTCAAATATTAAGGTGAATTTCTTACTACTATATTTCCCTGTGTTATATAAAAAATTAAGTTAGTAAATGACCCTAGAGTGGGTAGTATGAGATTGAGAATACCTGAAGTTAATGATATCCCATGGTGGGGCATTGAAAAATTAGTTTCCCAAATGTATAGATTTAAAAACAATGGGGGGGATTTGTGAGCTATGACATAGAGGGTACGAGTAATGGAATAGGTTAGAGAGCCTAGTAGTGATGATATACAACTCATAGTTTAATGATTCATGGAATCATATGATAATAACATGGTATTTCTCATATTATTTATTTGGTTGATCTTTTATATAAGTGGGTAAATTGAGAGACATGGGTTCTCCCAGACATGTGGATACCTTATAGATGGAATCTTAGGGTGGTGATTCATGTTATGGGATTAAGGGAGAGGAGGTGAAATTGAGTAATAGTATAGGTGTACAGGTGGTTCCTTAGTTATGTATTGGAATGAATTCATTGACGGTGCATCATGTAATTGATGTGTTTTACATGCATGAGATGCTTGGTAAGTAATTTTATTAGTCGTACAAGCCTAGGAATAATGTGATACAACTAGTATTGGAATGAGTTGAGTGGCATGGTGGGATGAAACTATAGATTTATTCTAACTAGTTTTTCTTACAATAGAGGTTGTTTTGAAGAATTTTGAGTGGTTTTTGGATACTCTCATATGTCATGAATATGTTAGGGAGAAATCATTCGAAATACTAGGTATTTTGTATGGTTTGATCTACGATTGGAAATGGATGGTGAGAATAGTGATTTGTTAGGAATGATAAACCTATAATGAAATGTAGGATATGTCAATGGGTAAATTTTGGGAGAATCCCCATGATTGGGATATTGAATTGTGGAGGTCATGAGACTCTTGGGGGTTAGGTCATGCTAACATGAGAAATACATAATGGTTTCATGTGAATCCTTCTCACTATATGGTTTCGATAGATGATGGGAATATGTTTAGTCTCTTGAAATCCATATAGGAGTAGATCCTTGGGAGGTTCATATTTGTTTAGTTCTTAGGTTGGTAGGCACCACTGGGGGGTGAATTAGTGGTCCACATTCTATTAATTTCTTTTAATTCAACTTCTCAGACAAATTAAAATACCATTGACATCAATATTTATTTAACTCAACCTTACCTTTTATGAAATAAAAATACATAAAAGGATAAAAAATTATTTACAAAGTTTGTTCCGATAATCATAATCCAGAATGGGTTCATGCATTGTAAAAAAAACAAAAAATAGAAATATATTACTATTATGATTATTTATATCTATATTTTTAATGAATTATTATATATTCTTTAAAAAGTATTGAAACATTATTAGAGAATTTTCCCTACAAGATATAAAGAAAACTAAAGATACTTTATTCATTCATAAGTGGGACATTTAAAAAAATAACACAAAACTAAAAACTACAAACCACAGATTATTACTCACCATGGATGAAATACATCCATTTAAATTGCATAAATAAATAGGAGAAAATAGATAGAAAAATATAATATCTTCACAACTAAGAAATTTCCTAGATCATCTACCACCTTAAGGATCACCCATAGAAAAAAACATATAATAACGATGATAACCATGAATGGAGAAACTATTATACAAAATCTATAATATGAAATAAGAACTATCCCCTTCTAAGTGAGAGTTGAAAGAACAAATGATTTAGTAAGACTACATAAAAGAATGAAATCTGAAAATTATAAATATGGTTATTGAAAATAATTTAATTGGTTATATATCAAATATAAATACTGAATTCATGTATGGTTAAGTTTTAAATTTTAAATAATATAACTCACAATGCAATAAGAATATGATATTAAAATATTATAAATAAATAAACATATATATTTATTTATTTGTTATGTGTGAATATTAAAATTAATATTATCAATGTATGATATCATTTATATTTAAATTTTAAATAAATATTTTAATATCAATAGAGTAGTAAAATTTAATTTTTGAATATAAATATTTAATTTGAATGTTATTTGTTAAATAATATTTAGCATAAAAGAAATATTTTTTTATTATGTATTTTATATTTTATAATAATATATTAAATTAAATACTTTTAAAAAATTATTTTATATGAACTAACCCATTCAAATATTTTAAATTATAAATTTATATGAAATAATATTAAGATTACATAATGTTTAAAACATTATTTTTCAATAAAAAAGTTAATATTTATATTTTTTATTTTCATTTAAAAACATATTTATTTATTTTATAATATGAATTAGATTAAAAAAATTCATCTTTTTAAAAATTTCAACATTATATTATCAAGAATTTATTGTTTTTTCTTAAAATATTGATTTTTAGGTGAATAGTGTAAAATATAGTTTTTACAAATAATATGACTTTCATTAAATTATTAGTATATAATTATGAATTTAAAATTTATGAAACTTTTTTATAAGACCGAATATGTATATTATAACTTAAATTATAATTTCTAAAAAATTAATTTTTTAACTAATATTTTACATTTTAGAACTACAGTTAAATGTTTTCAAAAATTACTATTTTAATACATTATACAATTGGTATTTTAAAATTAATTTTTATAACTTTTCAAAATTGAATAAAAAAATATATTTTAAATTTTTAATCATTATATAAAAATTATATAATAATGGAAATATTATTTTTCCCCTGAAGGATAAATTACATAGGTAAAAATTAGTTACCGTTGTGAAAATCAAAATGATAAAAATTAGTTACCTTAGAGGTAAAGGGATAAAAATTTTAAAATAATGTTTTAATTGAGTTTTATAAGTGTGTATCTACCATATATATTCTCATATATATATATATTATATCTCAATTTTGTAGTCATTTTTTTGAGAGTGACATTCCATTACTGAAACGTTTTTGGTATTTACATCAATATATCACTCCTTTTCACTTATAAAAGGGGATCTCCTCTCTTCACTTACCCCTACACCGAAAACAATTTTTAAGATTAAAATCTAATAAAAACTATTCTAAACACTTTTAGATTTATTTTTAAGGTTTTGGTATTCTTAAAAGACTATCCTTCAGAGGTTTAACTCCCTTTCTAAGAGAGATAATTCTAGAAGTGAGGTATAAGTTCCTAACCTCTCTTTCTCTTTTCTTTTTTCCTTTTGTGAATTTATTATTTATAAAAATTATGTTCACCCTATAAAAATTCTAACATCAATATCCTTATTATTATTTTATGTTTTTATAATGGTGGTAAAATATTTAACCACCCTTCCCTTTTCCCTAAGAAAAGAAAAATTGATATTTGTGTCTACATGGACTGCCACCTCCACAAAAACGTCAAATGTTTTCCTTAACAACCTTACAAATATTTTCATAATGATTAATTTGATAAATAATTATTATATATATAACATATTTTATATTTTTAATGCTAAAAAATATCATACATTTCTCTCAATCTAGGGAAAATGAAATAATCAAACATGTATACGTGTGGACTACCACTACCATGGGATGATTGATTTCCATTTTTCTTTTTATCACCACCATACATGGATGTTCATGATAATGGTTTCAATGAATAAATATAATTTGTATGATATCATTAATTTTTTCAGGTAAATTAGATAATCAATTAATTATATGGTCAACAAACGATAATCATTCATTCAATCATTAAAAAAGCATACTAAGAGGAAAATATTAAATTCAAATAATGTAATATTTTAATATTCCTTAATTTTTTTTCTAAATACATTATAATTTTGATACATCACACTAATAATATCAAAAATGATATCATTATTCTACTGGTGTAATGATATTTCAACTAAATCACCTTATAACAATCAATAATAATGGTATGTTCGTGTTTGGGTTTGATTGACCACCTACTTGAACAATTATAAGAAACTATATCCTGGATGGTTATGAATAATTAAAAACTAGTATAATATGATATAAATATTTATATAATTATTATTTCTGTTTCAATAAAAGGTATATCAATATGATACACATTGATTAAGAAATCACTTTTCATATGTATAAAATCACTGAAAAAATGTTCATTGTCGATTTCATCTTCTAGGATAAAGGTAAAAGTACCCATGAAATAAAATTTAAACATCATATATAATTATAATTAATCCATAAAAATAAATTTAATGAAATTATAATGGTCAAATTTGGAAGAAAAAAAAATTCCAACATTTCTCATGTGAAACTAGTTCAATTAGAAAAAATTATAAACATCCAATGTAGTAAAATAGTCAAAAACTAACTAATATACATGTAGAAAATAATTATAAATGAAAATTATAGATATTTTTAGGTATTAATATAGTTATAATATATTATATTAGGATATTTATATTTTTTATAGGAGGTTATAGTTATTTGACTAAGTTAGAATACAGGTAAGGGGTTTTTTATCTCAGCATTATTTTCATGAGACATCTTTGTTGATGTGAACCATAATACCTTTAATATGGTGAGATTATTTAATAATTAATTTATTTTACTATATTAATTGGGTTTAAAGATTAAGATTTTTAATTTTAAATAAATGTAAGTTGATTCAAAATATTCCCAACATGAAATTAGTTTTGATAAAAAAAATTACACAAATCAAAAGGGCTTCATTTTAAATCTTATTTTCAATTGAAAGATTATCCATATAGTGAATTTTTACTATTTATAAAACTTCTCATAATTTACATTGTATATTAATGTGGTTATATTTGTTACCATGATATTTAATTTTCCCTTTACTCATATTTCATTGGAAGTGTTTTTTATAAGTGAAACCAACCCTATTTCTTATTTTTAGTAATGAACCTCCCTTTTTTCATGTCCAAATTCATTAAATTTCTTTAAAATGTCCTTATATATATATATATAATTTATTGAGGTTATTTATACCACTTTAAAATCTTCAAAATGTTTTAAAGAAATTTTTAACATTTTATGCATGTTTCATTTTCATCAAAGAGTAAAAATAATATCCTTCTAAAGTATTCCATGTGAATTCCTCTTTACACCATATTTTTTGTTTTCAATAATAAATTATTTATAATATTTAATGGTTCTATAAAATAAAATCTTATTATCCTTTATTTATAAAATATTATTATCTCAAATATTTATAAAAATATAACGGATGTTTATTATTTCCAAAGATATGTTTCTGGATGCTTCTAAAAAAAATTCCATCAAAATACACATCCTTTAACATGAAACATTCTTGTATTCTAAAATTTTAACCATCCAAATTCTTTTTATAGATGAATAATTTTGTTTCCTTATATTTTGGAGGAATGATCCATCACTTCCTTTTTCCTTCCTAATCATCCACTATGCATGATCCTAACATTTCACCCAATGCCTTTACTTTATGAATACCCTATTTTTGATTTATTTGACTAAATGGTGTTCACATAGATGTAATATATTGATTTATTTTGGGATATTATTGACTTAACTATATACCCTTTATCTATATGGTGAAAATACCATTTGATTTATTATATATATTAAGTGGTATTTATCTAGAAAGTTACATTATATCAATGGATACAAATTTATTTTATATGGATTTATCATGATATGATTATTGAAGGAATTATTAATTATTTCCTTATATGAATCTATATGAAAACTATTTTTTTCATGGGTTTTTATGATGCATTTAATGAAACCTATTTTATTTCCATGGGTTTGTTATTCTATAAAATTGAATAATATTTATTTTTAAATTTTGATGAAACTATTTTATTTTAATGTGTTCTTAATGATGTGATAAGTTATTGATATCAAGTGGAAATCATAAGTATGTATGTTGATGGGTGGGGTTTAATATCACTTTGAAATGTATTTTTTTTAAATTTTATATCACATGAGATAATTATTCGTGAGTAAATTTTAGTTACTATAAAGTGTGTGCAATGATGGTGTGGCTCATGAAGGTAATGCTCCCATTAATAATGTTTATGAGAATGTTGAAATATATTTCATAGTTGTATGATTATTCGCATGATTTTTTTTGGATATCATGGATCATGTTTATTGACAAATTATTCTTCACTATTTTGACACATGTCTTGTACTATTCTAAGTCATGTGACATGATTTATGATCTAGATTATTAGGTATGAATTTTCTTATGTATATTGATTATACCTATATGATCATCTTATAATGACCTATCATATTATATTATTAATTCTTAGTTTTACCCTTACTGTGCATCTGAGATCACCCCATTTTTATGTTTCCATTTCTCGAGTTTATAAATATGACTATGAATTAGAATAACTATATGAGGGAGTATATAGTGTTTAATTATAGGGAAATATTCCTAATAGTTGTAAAATAAGTTTATTATATAGAAATTCCTTGAATAATCTAAACCTTCAAGTGATGGGATTATGTGACTATTTTTTATATATAATTTTTACCATATGGAATTGTTATAAAAAAAATTCATGTCTTACATGGGTTGTTATAGCCATTATAAGTTAGATTCTCTAATTAGGGATTATCCTTCATATTCCCAAGTGGTTAAAATAATAACCTTCCTAGTCCCATGAGTATAAAACACCACTATTCTCTTACTCTAGAGTCCCATTGGTGAATATAGTTTCACACTATCCAATACAAATATATGATCTAAAATAGGAAATATTTTCTTCTTATCTAGGATGCTTCAACACCACTTGATGCCAAAATCCCTCTATGAACAAATTAGATCAACTAGTCTACTAATGAATCATCAAGAACCTTGAAAACTAATAATCATGATCTATTTTGGTGTAATTTCTCATTTTAATATAAATATTCAATTATAAAAATATTCTTATAATCCTAAAATACTTGGGAACATATGTATCCATATTTTTTAATGGATCCCAACATCAATATCTTCTTTCTATCCTTGATAAAATAGTGTATCAGGATCTCCAAACCACTAAATTTTTTCACAATCATTATTATTATTTTTTACACACATAAATTCCCTCAATAGTCATGATTATTTTCCATAATTTAATTTTGTAAACTCTATGATTTTTATAATAATTATCTCATATTTTAAATTGATTAATGGTATTTCTAATTTATCTTCTTATTGAAAGTCATTTGAATCATGGTGAATATCCTTATTTAAAATACCATAATAATTATGATTTTATTTTCCTCATGAATTTTTTTAATATTTCTATATCCTTATTTAAATAATTAGTAGCTTTATTTTATTTTGAAAATCACCATGTGTGGATGTCTCTATGACATTACACTTGCATATTGTGGCATGGAACTCGTGTTAAACTCTAAAATATTCCTTAGATAGTACTTATTTAATCTATGTGTGAACCAAAAATCATTATAATTTTATTATGATTTTTAAATCCATGAAGATCAGTTTAAATAATTATCTGATTTCAATATCCTCTTACTAGAATAAATTGGTTTGGAATTCAATATTTCATTATGAAATGAACTTTATGAAATTTCAGATTGACTTAATTAGATTAGTCATGTATTTGTGGTTTTTTAATCTTTCGAAATGACTAAATTCTTAAATAATGTCCATATTACATGATTTACTCATATTACATAGTGTAATATAATAAAATTAATTAATTCTTACATACTGATCATCTTCAACGATTCCTATATCTTACACAGATATATCTTATAAAGAATCACTTGTTACATAGAAGTCTTATTATAGAATATCCTCATATTATTCACTAGATTAGTTTGATATCTCCTCATATTATAAAGTATAAATATTTCATTGGAGCATATTACATGTCACCTTCATGACTTTTCTATATTCTAGAACCAACTGATTCTCATAATACGTCATAGTCCTATAACGTCCCTTAATGTAATATGTGTGTTAGAGTCTCAAGGGGTCAAATAAAGACTTACTACCACATTAAAAAGCTATATGGGAATATTATTACGATGAGTAAAAATATTAAGAACAATATTTAAAGTATTACAAAAATAAAATTCATATAAACACAGTTCTTAACCATTTTTCTCTCCAAACTCCAAATTCTATACTTCTTTGAACTAGCTTTAGATAAAATAAAATCACCATAGGGACTTCCTAACTGTCTCAAACAGACATATAACATTATTAAAAATAGTCTTTTTCACTTGTTACAACAAATTTTATAATTTTTACTCAATGAATATATTTTATAACTACCAATTACCGCCTTTGAGTATTCTAGTGTTCAATCTCCCCATTTTTCTAAAAAAATTCTCCAATAATATATGATGTTGTGGAAAATAGTTTTATCAATTTGGAACATGTATTTTACTTGATGATCAGTTCAAAAAACATTACAAGTAAAGGTTTCCACATTAAAGATGTCTATCCTTGTTCAACAAGATGTAGCAAAAATTCTCCAATGTCATTTATGATGGAATCATATCACTCATCATACATTAATTTTTTAAAAACTTAATTGAAAAAATACAACTCTGTCTTCACAATTACATTTTGTAACTTCAATATCCCCATATGTATTTTTTAAAAATTTACAACTTCCAAAATTAAATTTATCTTCTCCCCCTTATTAATAATAAATTCAAAGGTATACAGGTGATGAATCTCACTCATCACATCTTTAAGATTCTTTACCAATTCTCAACTATATTCTTATTTTTCCCCTTTTTATCTTAATCATAACATGATACACTTTTTTAGTGAAGGATAAACTCAAAGGAGTCCTTAGTAATGAGACTTTAGTTAGTCAACTCTATTTCTATGAAGGCTAACTTAATGTAAAAAAAACAAGAGTGAATAACTAAGGTGATAATATTTTCCCAAGAACTACTATACATGTGAAAATAACTCAACATAACTGAATTTTTGGGTTATAAATCTAGTTTTAATCAAGAAATTCTGACCTTCACTCAAATTTAGTAAATCTATTATAAAAATTAAAGTGGAAGGAAATTTTACTTCCCCTTTTCTAATATTTCTATCAACTATCAGACACCCTTTATAAACATATTTGATATAATTATAAACATGGTTTATATGTTTGATTTACATACCTTATTTCCCAATTTTAATGGGGTTATATAAAAATTATGGATTTATATAGTTTGTGAGTTTTTTGAAGTTCCACTTAATGATAGGCCCCACTCAAGGTATGTACTCCCTTCTTATTGTTTATGATAGTTAAAAAACTCTATGAAGAGATTCTACTTTATTTAATATTGTATAAAGAACTCAAAAAATCCCCCTTAAAATATCTCCTTCAATTCAATATAAGGTAGTATAAATAAATAAAATTTTTAGGGAATAAGGAATAAACTCTCAAATCCTCAATTGAAATAGAAAGGATGAGGTTTTTCCTCTAACTAAGACTTATCACTCCTTCTATTCTCATAATGGAAATATTTCTCCATGTTTACCTTCATATTATGTTCCTTTACTAGTTTCAAGCTTATATTCTTCCCTTTAAATTATTCCATGTGTGGAGTTTTTTTTATCACCTATTCCAAAGAATAAGTAAAATATGCTATTGGTTGAATTATTTTCATAATCAATTCTTCTTGATCTAGTATATTGGAAATAAAATTCTCCATTACATGTCTAGTCTATTGACCTATATCAGATAGATTTGATTGATTTTTTAGATTATTGGTTTTTGAAAACCCCTCATATTCTTACATTCATTATATGGAGCAACTTTTTTTTACTTTAACATTAACACATAAATTTTCTAAATCCATTTTCTTATCCATCTCTAATTAGGATAGCCAAACTATACGTGATTCATTATTTGTTTCTCATCATATTAGGTTTTTTTACATGGTTTCTTGGAAACCTCATCAAATCATGAATTTTATCCTTTCACCTTTCGAGATTCCATCTATTTTACTCTATAGGGAGTATATCTTGGTAATCCAGTCTTATACTCATTATATTTATCATCCTCCTATACAAATATACCTTGAAATTCTTCTCAGAACCCAAATATTTTTTTTGATGATATATTTTTTAAATTTGAATTCATATATTACCTTTTTGGCAAATCTTTCCTCATATTTTATACATAACTCCCCCTTGGTTCATGCCTCTTGCAATGAACTGTCCTCGATCGGCATGACACATCACCCAATATGGTTCACTATAAGGCCTCAAGCATGCCTCCCCAAGCATTACAGTCTATCAACAAGCAGTTAGGTTCTAAAAGACATAGTGGGGAGACTATACCCTCTAGTTGGAGTGCAATAATAAGTGAAAACAAGAAAACTCATGCACATGGATAAATAATGAAGTAAAAATTAAAAAAAATTGAAACAGAAGCATGAAATAATATATGTAGTGTAGCATACAGTCATGAAGACTAAAAGCATGAAAATTACCAAACTAGTCACCCATTATGTTTACAATATATAAAAAATAAAAGACTAGAAAAATATATAAGGATCTACTAAAAACATTGAGAAAAACCACATACCCAGGCTTCATGTAGCTCAAGTCGCACCAACCCAATCCTAAGACTCTTCACCAGTGAATCCTTTCAATGAAACAACTCTAGGCCCTAGTCCCATCCACTACATAGATTATCCTCCAAGATAGAAGTAGACATTTGGTTTTCATGCACACTGAGATTCACATAAGGGTGAGAAATAATTCTCAATACTCAACCCCCAATAATGAACCTATAAATATTCTATCATAACAAGTGTATTAACACTTGATATGACTAACCTAGAGAAAAACTAACAATATTTTTCATAAAAGAAACAAATACATAGAAAATGGGGGAAACAAAATAGAAAACAGTGGGTTCTCATTCCACAATCAAGAAAAATCTACCCATATGCAAGCCCCAATCTGAGGAATTATGAAGCATTTCTTACATAACCACAACATAAAATGCATCCTCCTAATCAAAGAGGACCTCTGAATTTCAATAAAAGGACAAGAATCAATGCCAAATGCTAGGATCTCACCCTTGGAATCTAAACACTAAAACACATATACTGAAAATTAGGATTCCAATAGCACAATCGAACTAGTGACATATCTCAACTCCAAATATGATAAACTATCATGTCTCAAAAGTCATATAGAATATAACTTGTTATAAATGAGGGCCTGGTAGTAAACATTTTCCCAAGGGAAATATTCCAAAAATGGGCATGACATATGAACTATCTTAGGCGATCACATCTGCCCATAGTTTTTAAAGATAAATATTACTAGGGAACCCACTCAAGTTATCAAAATCACACTAAGTCCACTACATAATAACCTCTATCCTATGAATAACACTCAACTAGAGGGGTTAATTCATATAGATCATCCATTAATTCCTTAATTCCATCTAACAAAATTTAACCAATACAGGAGATAACTAGATCAAAACTCAAGGACAACACCCAATCCAATATATCCCAAGGCTCTCATCCTCGAATCAAAGTATGATGTAGAAACTACCTCAAACATCCTGGAAAAAGGTTGACTAAATGTGGGGATATCCAACCTTCAACTCAATGTTTGAAAATATGAACTAGCAGTATCAATCCACTCTTGGCCCAAAAAAGCATTGGGACTTTCTTGGAATATTGGATCTCATCATCCAAAAAAACATCCACCACATTCTATCAATGACCCACCCCAAGTGAAAACCAAAACATGGTTCTACCATGGACCTATGGGTCACAAACAAGGTGATTTCAACTAGGTACTCCCACACTGCAACCAGGATATTGGTCCAAGCTTTCATAAAAATCATAAAATGGATAAAAGGCATCAATAAGAGTAGGACACCCTAAGAGGTTCCTCGAGTCCATCCAAATCCATTGGAAATTCCCTATGTAGAAACAAACAAAACGATCCTTAGTGACCTCCAACTAATCCTTGATCAACAACACACCCAAAAGGGGCATCCCAAGCACAAGCCCACCAATAGAGATATTATCATTGGTTCCCATGACCATCTCAAAGTAGGAACCCACAAAAGGGATCCTAATAACAAGCCAAACGATGCCACATGTCATTCTTAACTATTGACTATGTTAACCACTAATCACTTGATCAGGAACAATTCAACATGGGAATCCTAAAGAGCCCTTCAAAATCATCTCAACAACTCAATGACACTAGGTTGCAATTGATAGCCCATAGTGTTAACCTATAACAAAGGATCCAATAATTCTAGTCCTAAAACCTATGATCTAAACCTAAACTACTCTATCATTAAACAACTAGCCCATACATAGTGGTATGGAACATGATCTCCTCCAATATACTACATGAACCCATTTTTGGAAATATGTCCAAATAACCTCAAAAATATCAACATGGTAAATTCCTGCCAAGCCTATCACCAAGATTGCAACCCCAACCCAAGCGTCGTAGCTCAAAACACTAAACTAAGGAGGATTATGAAACTATACATCAAAGAAAACCTTCTATTGAACTATCACAGTACAAAACACCATTTAAAAGGCCTCTAAATGGTGAGGGGATTACACCATCATGGTCAATATGTAAAAATGCTCATAACGGACTATTAAAAAGTGAAATTATTACTATATGGAAATAAAAACCCAAAAACCCCTTACTGGAAAAAGTACAAGACATATAATTCTAGGTACATTGAATGTACTCTCAATGGTTCACCTGGACGTGTACTTTTACAGGGCTAGGGCACACCTGAGGTCTACACTTGTACTACTAAATGGTTGGGGAGTACACATGTTATTCTCTTCTAATAATACATGTTCATATACACCTCACATGGGGTGTTTTCTTGAGTAAAATGCCACATGATCATGTCCCACTACAACACATGTAGCCATAGTACATGGCATGTACTTCTCAAAACTCCATATACCCATGTTCTTGACCACATAGCCTGATACATAGGCAAGTAATACTACATGACATATACTTAAATTACAAGACATATATTTCTAAAAACTCATCTAGACCAAATAAGAAGAACACATGGAATGTGTTCTCTAAAACATGCATTGTGTACATGGGTTTTCCAAAATAGAAATCCCCTGAAATGGCCTGACACCGCCACTCTCTCCCCAAAAGCTACAGATCGACCCACTAAGTGTCCCAAACAACCCATAAATCGGATTAAAAATAAAAAAAACTACACTATGAAAATTTTCTTCCTACAATGTGAAATAGGCCTAACTATTTCCATAAACCACAAATGTTTCAGGATGAAACAGCCAATCACAGCTACCATACTTGGATATGGGCCTCAAAAGAACCCCCAGTAGTTCCATATCCCTCTATTTTTTCAATATTCTCTCCATATCCCTCTCTATTATTCATGAAGGTGGTACCCAAGGGGAATAAATTGAAATAAAAATTGTAAAAGTGGGAAAATAAAACGGGAAAGAGGAAAAAATGAAGAAAAATTTGAGAAGGGAAAATGAAAAGAAAAGGGGACCGCCCCTGGCCCCAGTTTGCATGATGGGTTTATGCATCACCTAGGAACAAAATCCACTCCGAACTCAAACATGGAGATATAATCTAGATATGATGCTTTATTTGAAATATATCACCAAAAAAACATGAATAAATTAATTTTTAATTAATTAAATATTACATATTCTAAGAAAATTTGAATCGCACATATTTCCAACAAGCTTCTATCCTTGGGTAAGAACCCTATTCTAGATCCAATGGAGTGGTTAGATAAATTATATGATTTCATATCATAGGATGAATTACCATTTTTTTAAACACTTTTAGGAACAAAAAATAAAATATCCTATGATTTTTACAACACATGACAACACCAGTCATCATAAAATACTCAAAAAAATCGATTTTCACCTCCAAGTAACATTTTTGGACAATAAGTATCCATTATCTCCCCCAAGAACTGGTGAATAAAATATTATCTCAACCATACAATGACTAGTCTTACATCTTCCACAACTCTCTCCCAACATTAGGGACATTTAAACACAACTAATCTGATGCTCCCCACCATTGAAGTATCCTTATAGTTACCTAAATTCCCAAACAAAAAACACGCTTACCATTAAATTTCCATCATAAAATGAAATGGATAGACATAGCCATACCACTCACACCTTAGTGACTGTTGAAAAAAAAACTTATCATTCTCGGCCCGCCAAGAACATAAACCTCCACACTTAGAAAACCACTTAAAATGAGGCTCAAGACCTCTAATATCCTATGGGGGAATCAAAAAAATAAAACTTCCCTTAAACAACTCTCAAACATATTATAGTAATCACACTCACACATTCCATGATTTAACAAAACTAGGATAATGCACCTAAAACTGTTAATTTTGTTCCTCATACAGGTCAGTTCCAAACAACTAGATCACCCTCAACACTCCACTTAATAAATGTGGAAATTACCTAATTATATGATCATACAAACAACCACCCTCTACTTGAAATTCAATCCAAAACCACAAGCATCCTACCAAACTTCCACTTTTCTAACCAAGTCACAACAAAAATGCACAGGTATGGGAAACCAACCAAACCTGTCCTATCAATCTATCCATGAGATAGAGATATATCCCTATGATCTAATTCTCATACACCAAAAATACTAATTTCTAACCACAACATGAAAATATAAGACATTATCTGCCCCTCTAAGGAAAAATAACCATGCCCACATAAGCCATCAGGGATAAAATGCACATAAGCCCCACTACATGACCTAGCAAATAGCACGTAGTAATAACAGCTCTCTCCCAGTGAACATGAACCAAATAATTTAATTAAACCATGACATTAGGGAAAATAAATAACAATAAAAGGACCCCTCATGCATCCTTACCCTCATCGAGAAACCAATAGGGAACTCAAAGACCACATTGACCCATAAGGGTTTCCATGCATCCCTTAATGAAGGGATTGCATCTCCATCACTTGAAAATCTCTTAGAACATGATCTAAATGACCTATAATCAGAATAAAATATATAATTTTGGTTCATTCTATTATAATTCCACGATTTAATTATATGATAAAACACCATATAAGCAGTTGCTGACACTTTAATAAATTTATCTCTAAAATCAATAATAAAAACATAGACAGGAATATGTCTTGTGTAACCTACGTGTATAGAATGATGGATGAACATTGGCCTCTTTCCCATGGGAGAATTTACAAAAACAATGATAAACTATAAATCCAAAAATTCAAGTGAATCGCTCTAGGTGAAATACCACAACCGTAAAAATGGAAACCAATAATAGAAATCCTCTACCCTAGAAACTTGGAATTCCTATCAGAAAATGTTTTCATGACACACCAGTCCTATATACTTTACATGTTCTAAATAAATTTTATAAATCCCTTCTACCTACTCCCTAAATAAGAAAACAAAACCACTTTGATTTCATTTTGAAACAAACCATACTGACTCAACCTGGCATGCCATAAGATATGGATCTCTGTAAGGATTTAAGAATGCCTCCCCAAATTTTAGAGGTTTCCTACCTATAGTGATGGTCTATAATATGTAGTGGGAAGACTATACCCTCTAGTTAAAGTGTAATAATAGTGTAAAAAATCAAACTCAAACACAACGATAAACATCATAGTACAAAAAATAAATAAACCAAAGGAATCATGCTATAATAAATGGAATGTAGCATATAGTCATACAGATTCAAAGCATAAAAAACATAAAACTGGTTTCCTAATGTGCTAACCACATAAAAAATTAACAACTAAAAATAAAATACATTAATATATACTATCAATATTATACTTAACCACATACTTGTTCTCCATGACTCTCATGTTGTACCAGCTAGATCCAGAGACTCCACTTGAGAAACTCCTCTTAATCATGAATTATTGGGCCTCGACTCCATCCACTATGAAACCTATTCTCAAACCTAAAATTAAACACCAGGTCTATATACACACTGAGGTATATGTTCTAGGAATGAAAAATAAATCTCAGAAGGTCCCCCCAATGGAGAACCTATAAATCCGATGAAATAACAAGTTCATGCACATATTATATGCCCATAATAGCTGAAAATTAATAGTAACAGGAATAAAAGAAACACCATCACAAAAAAAAGGGGGGGAAACAAAAAATGAAAATAGAAAATCATGAGTTCTAGTCCGATACCTAAGTTATATCTACCCTCATTCTGGCCCCATCCAGAGGAATTATTAAATGCACCTAACACAGACATGACATCAAGTTCATATTGATAATAAAATAGGACATCTAAAGTACACTACAAGGAAAAGAATTAATTCATAACCATTGAATGTCAACCTAGTTTTCTAAACATCAAAAAAATACTAGGAACTAGGAATCCAATGGCCTAATCAAACAGGTGACATATATCCACTCCATGAATTTGAGAAATCATCATTTCTCCAAAGTCCTGTATAACAAATCAATTACTAAATTAGGGTCTGACAGTAAACATTATCCTAGAGAAAATCCTCCAATAATGTGCACAAAATATGCATTGTCATTGGGGATCTTTTCTACAAATAGGCATGAAAAAAACAATCCCAGGAGATCCCATCTACTAACGAGATCAATATATACTTTATTTAAAGGAACCCACTCAACTAACTAGGATCCCACTGTATCGATGGAATATAACCTCAAACTAGGGAATATCATTCAAATATAGGGGTACACTTGTCTAGATCATCCATTATCCCCCTAATACCATCCAACAATTTCAAGCCAATGGAGGAGATAACTATATCAAATCATTGGTCCAATGTTTGATCCAAGATATCTCAAGGTTATCCTCCAAAAAACAAAATTCCTGAGCATGAAATTCCTAAAATATCATTGCCAAATTCTAGCTAAATGTGGGATTGTCTAACCTTGAACCTACTGTCCAAATATCTAAACTAGCATCATCGACCCACTCTTAGATAATGAAACTATAAGCCTCTCTCAACACCCTATATCTCATCATCTAACAAAATAGCCACTACATTCTCCTAATGACCTGCATCCGATTAACACCAAAATTTGAGGCTCCAACAGACACTAGGGTCACAACACAAGGTGACCTCCAGCTAAGGACTCCCCTAATGCACCAAATATCTTAGGTTAAGATAGAAGAAACATCCTTAAAAATTATAAAGGCCACAATAAAGGATGGACACCCTATGAGGAGTTCCTCTAGATCATCCAAAATCAAGGGATATTCCCAGTGTAAAAGTAACACAAATGTCCCTCAATGGCCTCCAATTCATCCTTGATAAAAAAATCACCCAAAAGGGGAATTTTTATCACAATTCCAACAACATAGAAATTATTAATGGTCCTCACGACCACCTCATAATGAGGACCCTCTACAAGGGCTCCTAAGAATAGGAAAAACCATGCCACATGGAACTCTCAACTGCTGACTATGAAAACCACTAATCATTTTGTCAAGAACATTCCCAAAATTTAATCTTCAAGAGTCCCTCAATATCATATTAATAGCTCAATAAAACTTGACCATAACTACCATAAAAAATGTCAACTTAACCAAAAGGATCCAATATATCCTTTCATTAAATACAAGAGCTAAAATTCAGCTAATCTAACCTCAAGAAATTTTCCCCACTATGTGGGGATGAACCACGATATCCTCGTAGATACTATTGAATTATGAGTTCATAAATTAATACAATGATCCTTAAACAGATCAAAATGGAACACTCAATCTAGGCCTATCACTGATCTAACAACCCTCAATTGGGATTTATAGCTCACAACCCAACCCCTGGAGGATTCTAAAACTAAACCTCAAATAAATCCTCATACTGAACTTTCATAGTCCAAAAAATAATTCATATGGCCTCTAGAAACCTACAGGATTACACCATCTTAATATAATTGGAAAACACAATGAATAGACTTCTCACAAGTCCAATTCTTACTCTGAGGTATAAAAAAACATTCTGAAAAAAGTACAAGGTGTGTAATTCCATGTACATGGTGAGTACTCTCAAAGGTGCACCTGGCTATATATTTAACATGGACAGTGAAAAAATGGGGTTTTCCTGCATAATAATACATGGATAGAGAGTATAGGGGGTATTCTATTGTACTAATTCATGGACATGTGCCGCTCATAATGGGTGTCTTCCCAAGTACATGGCCACATGTCTATGTCCCACTACACTACATGTACCCATAGTACATGGCGTGTCCTTCAGAAAACTACATCTACCCATGTACTCAGCAACATAGCCAGGTACATGGACAAGTACTATTACATGTATTATAATTAAATTACAAGGAATTTAAATCTAAAATCATATCTTCCCCAAACATTATGAAAATATTACTTGTGTTATATAAACTACATGTTGTTTACATGGGTTTTCCTAAATAGAAAGCCCCGAAAATGGATTGAAACCTATGATCACTCCCCAAAAGGTAAAAATCAACCCATTAGGGGTCCCTAAAAACAAATAAATGGGATTAAAACTTTAAAAAACTACTCCATATTTATTTTTATCATAAAACATAAATTTTTCCTACCTTTAAGTTGAAACCAGTAATGATTCATAGTGTAACTACCACCCACATCTGTTGCACTCTGATCTAGACCTTAAACAAACACCAGGTGGCACCTCATCCCTATCCCTATTCTCTCCCACTCTATATTATCTCTATATCTCTACCTTTTCCATGGGAAATGGATCCCCAAGTGGTGTTCATGAGAATATAAAGGGGAATGGGAGAAAAGGAAATGTGAAAAAGAGAAGAGGGAAGAAAAAAAAGAAAAAGAAAAATAAAAGGAAAGGGGCCTAGACCTGGGGCCCAATTCCTATGATGGATTTATACCTCACCTATGATAAATCAAAAATCTAAATTAAACCATGGATATGGAATTTTAATCTGACACTAAGTTTGAATAATATCACTGAACGAAATTGCATGAATAAATTAATATTTAATTAATTAAATACTAAATATTGTGAGAAAATTTGAACATCTCTATTACTAGGGTAAAAATCCTATATTGAAAAAAAGTAACTATTCATAAAAAATATTTGAGGTCATGTAATAGGAATAATTTCCATTTTTCCACTAAAACACTTCTAGGAAAAAAATCAAATTTACCATGATTTTCAAAACTAGTGTCGATGAGGTTCATCACAAACTCTACATCAAAATTGATTCATTCCCTTGAGATTCCTTAGTGAATCCAAACAATTATGATCTACCTCAACCACTGGCATATCCGACTGTATCTTGATAATCCAATTATTAGTAATTCAACATCCATAACTATCTCCCAATATAAGAGACATTTAACCATGACCGATCTGATGCTCCCTGCTATAGGATTACACCTATAATCACCCTATGGGCCAAATAAAAAAACACATACCATGTTATGTACATCACTAAAAATAATGGATATATATGGGAAAACTACTCACAACTGAGAACCATTACAAAATCAAAGCCCTTCATTTCTAGACCACCAGGAATAGAAACCTCTACGCTCAATAAACCACTTAAGATGAGTCTCATGAACTATGACACCGTGAAGTGGACTCTCCACCATAAGGATTTCCTTAAACCACTCTCAAAATAAAAAAATACTAACTATTTTGTGGTACCACTTCTAATGAAACTAGGCTAACATACATAAAACTGTTGACCATAGTCCTCATGAAAATCAGTTCTAAAAAACTAAAGCACCCTCATCACTCATCTTCAAAAATAAGGAATATCCCTCATTCCATAATCAATTAAATGACAAACCTCCACTGGGACATTGATCCAAAACCAAAAGCCTCCAACCCCACTTTTGGGGTGCAACCCAAGGTGCATCCAAAAATGAGAAGGGCCAAGGAATCAATCAAACCTACCCTCTATATCTATCCATGAGACAGGATGCACTCCTAGTGCTCTACTTCACAAACACCAGGCATCCTCATTCCTAACCAAACCTATCAATAGTAGACCTCAATATCCCCAACAATGAAGAATTAGAATTTCCACCCAAGGAATTAGTGATAATAGGTACACGGTCCCCATCGCAATGCTTGGAAGACAACATGTAGAAAGAACAACTCTCTCCCAAGGAACATAAACCCAAGACTCTAGGGAAACAACAA
The DNA here is from genome assembly GCA_963277665.1 of Viscum album. Taxonomy (NCBI): domain Eukaryota; kingdom Viridiplantae; phylum Streptophyta; class Magnoliopsida; order Santalales; family Viscaceae; genus Viscum; species Viscum album. The sequence goes on from OY728127.1 coordinate 1,914,246,369, forward strand.
CATTAGATAAAATCAAGCCTAACCCAAAGATACATTAGGTTTATTTACCCTCATTGAGCCACCAATAAGTAAATCTATTCCAACATTGACACATAATAATTTTCATACAACCCTTGACGAGAGGACTATATCTCCATCAGTAAAGAACTTCTCGACACATGATCCACATGAACTGTCATTTGAAGAAAATATATATGTGGTGAATTTTAGTTGAATACCAATAATTAATTATATGAGAAAACATCATATAAGAATATTCAAACACTTTAAATAGTTTAATCTCCATCATTAGTAAAAACACCATCAATAAGAATATGTCATGTGAATCCTACATTTTTATAAAAATTCATGAACATTGGCCTATTTCCCATGGTCTAAGTTCCAAATATTAGAATAAACCATAAATCCAAAAACTCAAGTGCATCATAATAGGTGAAACTAGGTAGCCTTAAAAAACATACACCAAGAATAGTAATCCCATGTCCTAGAAACATGGACTTCCAATCAGCAAAGGTGTTCATGACACACTAGTACAATATCCATCACTGGTTCTGTAACATTTTAGGCCTCATTTATACTAACTCCACAAATCATAAAACTAAACGCATTTGATACCATTTTATAATGGACCAAAATTGGTTGACCAGACATGTCACCCAATCTAGCTCACCACCAGGCCTCAAGCACGCCTCCCCAAATGGTAGCGTCTAATGACCAACAAAAAGGGTTTAGAACATGAAGTGGTATACTATACCATCAGGTAAATGTAAAATAACTATAGAAAAAAACTATTAAATACGGATAAAAATCAGAGTACATATAATAAATAAACTAAAATAGAATCATGCTACAATAAATTCAATGAGACATATATTCATACAGACCCAAACCATGAAAAACATACAATGGGTCACCCACTAGGCTGACCACATATACAATATAAGTATCTAAAATTATAATAAATCAGGAGTTTTGACAATCATTAATCCAAAAGAAATACCTAGTCACCATGATTCTCAAGATGTACCAACCCAATCCTAAGACTCCACACAACTGACTCCACTCAATCTAGAAACATCAGGCCTTAACCCCATCCATTGTAAACCCTATGATACAACCTTAAAGCATAAATTAGGTCTTTATATGAACTGAGGTTCACATATAGGGGGTGAGAAATAAATTTCAATAGCATACCCAAATGATGAACCTATAAATATGTTGTTATAACAAGTTCATTAAAATGTGATATGCCCAACCTATCTAAAAACTAATAGAAATTGGAATAAAAGAAACAAATGCATAATAAAAATGGGGGAAAACAAAAATAAAGAAAATGTGAAACCATAGGTTCTAGTATTACAACCAAGGTAAATATACCCTCACTATAGCCCAAGCCAGAGGAATTATGAAATTTTTCTTGCATAACCATGACATCAAGCGTATCCACCTAATTAAAGAGGAGCTCCATAGTCCAGGACAAGGATTAGAATGAACACAAAAGCCAAGTATTTCATATTATTCATCGAAAAACCAAAAAAATCTACTAGGCACTAGGAATATAGTGTTATGATTGAAAGGGAAACTTATATACACTCTATAGTCTATGAAATCATCTTGTCTTAAAAGTCCTATAAAATAAAACAGACTCTAAATGGGGACCCGACCATAAACATTATCCTTGGTGAAATCCTCCAAAAATGGGCCTTATATATGATATATCCTAGGGGATACCATCTACCAAAAAGCATGAAAGATACTTTGTCCTAGGGAACCCACTCAATTAACCATGATACCACCATATCTATGGAATATAACCTCTATCTAAGGTCTAACACTCAACTATAGGGGTACACTCAAATAGATCATCCATTAATAACTTAATCCAATCTAACTATAGCCAGACAATGGAGGTGAGAAGTAAATAAAAACTAAGGGAAAATTCTTGATACATAATATCCCATGTGTCACCTCCTCAAACCAAATTCCTGAGAAGAAACTGCCTAAAATCTTATTGCCAAAGGGCAGCTGAATGTTGGATGATCCAACCACAAACCTAATGTCCAAACAACTAAAATAGAAATTTTGATCTAGTATCAACCAATAAAGAACGTGACCTCTCTCATCACCCAATATCACATCATCCAACAAAAAATACACCACAAGATCTTAATGATCCACCTCATGGAAAAACCAAAACATAGGGCTCCCGTGGAAACTTAGGACATAGCATAGGACAATGTCCTACTAGGGACTCCACTACTACACCCAATATCTTTATCCAAGACCATAGAAACATCCTAAAATAGGAAAAAGTACAAAAACTATAATAAACCCTATGAGGGGTTTCTCTATATCATCCAAAATCATGGTACATTCCTAGTGTGAAAATAATCCAAACGATCCTCAGTGGGCTCCAACATATCATCGATCAATAAAACATCCAAAAAGGGGCATCCAAAGTGAAAGACCACCTATAGTGGAATTCTCAACAAAACTCATGAAAACCTCAAAGAATAAATCTCCCAAAGTTCATCATGGTACATGAAAAATCATGCCACACATCATTCCAAACCACTAACTATGGAAACTATTAATCACATAATCAAGAACCAGCCCACAAGGGAATCCTTAGGATTCCCTTAGACACATCTCACCACATCAATGACACTCATCCTTAACTTCCATCCCATGATGTCAACAGCTCTAACCTTGATTATATAGTCCTGACATGTAATGATGCACCAATATCTCCTCATATATACTACTTGATCATGTGTTTAAGAATCCTTCCAGGTAAACCTCAAAAAATTACCATGGCATAGTCAATTTAGGCTGATCACCATGTTCCAAACCCCTATCAAGGCTTTGCAAATCAAAACCCAACCCCAAGAGGATTATGAAACTAAACCTCAAATAAATCCTCTTATTATCCTCTCATAGTCTAAAACACCATTCAAATAGCCTCTAAAAATTGAAAGGATTCCACTATCATGATCTATGTAGAAAAATTCTTATAATAGACTACTCACATTTCCAATTATGACTCTAAGGAACAAAACACAAAAAACCCCTTTTCTAGAAAAAGTAAATGGCTTGTACTTTCGAGTTCACAACATGTACTCTCAAAGGTGCACCTAGACATGTACTTTTACACATTAAGGGAACACCCAGGGTCTTCCCATGCACTACTACATAGTCAAGGTGTATATGGGGTATACCTATATACTACTATGTGGCCACGTGCTCTTCACATGGGTTTTCTTCCCACGTATATGGCCACAAGACCATGTCCACTAACATAGCATGTACCCATATAACACAATGTATACTTCCAAAAACTCTATCATCCCATGTACTCAATTACATGGCTAGGTACTTGGATAAGTAGTAATAAATATTTTTTAAATTAAGTACATGGAATTCACATCTAAAAATTCATTTTCCATAAACATGAAGAACACACAGTGTGTGTTTTCTAAACTACATGCCCTGTATATGGGTTTTCTTGAATGGAAGGCCCTAAAAATGACCTGAAACCACCGATTTCTCTCTTAAAGCAAAAGATAGACACAATAGGGGTTCCCAAAAACTCATAAATTGGGTAAACATTAATTAAAAATAGGTTATAGGTATTTATAATATAAAAAATAAAATAGGCTAACCTTCAGGTGGAAACCGCTGATGCATTATGCCAAAACTACCACTCATAGTTGCTGCACTCTGATCTAGGCATTAGAAGAACCCTGGAAGGTGCCTTATACTTCCCCCTCCTCTCTCCCTATCCCAATTATCTCCCTCTCCATATCCAAGCCACATGAATAGAATACAAAATGTTCTTTCAAAAAAATCCAAATGAGAAAATGGGGAAAAAGGAAAAAAGAAAAGAGGGATGAAAAAAAGAAAAAGAAAAAGAAAAAGAAAAGAAAAAGGAGTGCTAGCCTTATCTCAGTTCCAGTGATAGGTTTATTCCTTAACTAAGAAAAAACCACACATTAGACTCAACTGTGAAGTTGAAATCTCAATGTGATGACCCATTTGAAATATATTACTAAATGAAAATGCATAAATAATTAAATATTTAATAAATTGTATATTAAATATTTCTTGAAAATTCAAATGGAACTAATTTCCACCAAAATACTATCATAGGGAAAACACCCTATTCTAGGTCTAATATATTTCTCATAAAAATTATCCTAGGTTAGATCATAGAAGGAATTTCCATTATTACCTTAAAACACTTATAGGAAAAAAATCAAATTTCCCAGGATTTTCACAACCCATCATGATATGGGCCATCACACATATTCCCTATAAATGATATGTTAAACTAAAATATTAGTTTTTTGTTTATTCCTTCCATAAGACTAGTAAATACCTCTAAACATTGGTATTAGAGATTGATAATAAATCTATACAAAAATTTATTATTACCATACTTCAAAACAAGCCTTCTTTTTCCTCATGGAAGTAAACTTTTTGAAATATTTATCACTTCCTTTGACGTGGAAGAGTGTGTATTCCTTGTATTATTGTACTAAAATGATTTATATTTGGGTTTTTTAACCTAAAAATTATAGATCAAATATATTTTTTCAAACTGATTAGGTGCATAATCAACATGCTTACTTGTACCCTTCATCTCATCAACAAGATAATATTCACCAATAACATTAGCTGCCTTAGTGAATTATTCTATTATATTTTTCAATTAATTTTTAACTACTAGACACATGTATTTTGTCTCTATTATCTCTAATTGTTTCACAACTAAAAATTTCTTTAAGATCTTAAAGATTCTTCTCTTTATCAACTTCATTCTATTTTTTTCTTAATATCATCAATTTATGTCACTTATTTCAAGACTTACTATAGTAATTTATTAGATATATTATTTATTTATTTCATAAATTTTATTTTTTCATTCTGGAGATTTTTATTTTTCTCAACATAGGCATCCAAATTTCCTTTCATTATGAACTTTGGTTTTTTTTCTTATCCATCATCACTAATTAATGAATCCAAACCTCTCTCAATAAGATCCATGATGTTACTACATCATCTAATTAACTTCATGAAGATGAGTTATTTTATTCCTTCATACTCATAAAGTTATTCTTCTTGATTCTAGAATACTTTTTCTTTCTTTTATCCATTTTTTAATTTTTAGATTTATCATTCTCCTCATTTGATTCAGATTCAATCACCTTCTACTTTTGGAAATTTATGGAAATGTGAAAAATTATGTTATAATATTTGAACCATGGTACCTTTTTTTATTTACATTCCACTTTACTTATTAAAATTAATTGAAAGAAGAGAAATGGTCTTTTTAAATTATTCATCATATTATTCATTGTTTGAATCACTTGATTATATAACTTCTTCATATCTAACTTTATTCATTTTTACGGAGTGAAAATAAATCTCATCTATTACTTTATTTTTCAAATCAGGAGACTTTCTAAATTCATAATAAATGAAATTATTATGTATTTTAGTCAAATAAAGGCCTTACTTATCTTCTAATGTTCAAATATTTGGATGAATCCTATCTTTAATTGTTCTAATCAACTTTTTGAAAATGATTGAATCATTCATGTTATCACCATATCCTTGAATATTACAAAAAAAATAATTGACTATAATGAAGTAGTCATCAATTTTTTCATTATATCCATATTTAAATCCTCAAATATGCTCTTACACAATTGAAATTTATTCCCCTTAAATTTTATATTCTTTTAGTAGATACTCTTTGATTTTTCCTAAATTTTCTTAAAAGTATGGAGTCCATGACCATTGTATAAACCTTTTTTTAAATAGTCATTAAAATGAATTTTTTGTTTTTTCATGTACTTCCATATTCCTATTTTTAGATAGATTCATAAAATACCCCACATTAATATGTGGAAGTCCCACTATTAGAGTGTCTCTAACATTTAGTCCAAGTGATATAAAGTAGGGAAAGATCCTATTCCACCGAATTTGATTGTTCTTGCCATAAAATTTTGGAAAAACCCTATTTTTTATTTAATTTATATTCTCTATACTTGGAAAATTATTAGATCATTTATAGGTAACTTGGGTTACCATTGATGCCACTTCTTGCAGATAGTCAGGTTAGTAGCATTGGGGGGGGGGGGGTGAATCAGAGGTAATCTTTTCTAAATTAATTTTAATTCAAACTTTTGGACCGATTAAAGTCAAGATTGTCTAAATATAAAATTAACTAATCCTTACTTCATATGAAACGAAAATATATAAAGTAAAATATATAAATATTTATAAGATTCTACCTTAAAATCATACTTCATTTTTTGATTAAATAGACACCCTAATAAAGAATTATATACTATATACCCAAGTAGTTAGACTAAGAACCTTCCAAGTCCTATAAAAATAGATTCAAAATTTATATATACTCTAGATACCTTTTGGGGAATACATATTCCCACTTCCCATTAAAAATATATATTCCAAAATAGCAAAGATAACCTTCTTCTCTGAGTTGCTTCTGCACCACTTGATGTGGATCTCCCTCAAACAACAAACTAGTTCTAGTAGTCTACTCATGAATCTTCAAGAACCATGATATCCAATGAACACAATATGATCTAAATTTATAATTCAATTTTCTCCAGATCATCAATGATCTGAAACTTCTCAGAATACTCAAATACTTAGGTATATAGGTCTCCAATTCTTTGAACAGCTCTTGACTTCTATTTATTCTTTCTATCATCAATATGAAAATATATTGGGTTATCTCGGCCTATTAATTCTAATAAACTCTATATTATTGTTTTTAATCATATATATATTTAGTAAATAATTATGAATATTAGTTTCCATAATGGAATTTTTCAAAAATCAATATTTTTTAAACATTAATCACATATTTTAAATAGATAGATGGTAATAATGATTTATCTTCACATTAAAACTCATTTTAATCATAATAAACATCCTATTTTATACCCGTTGTAATACTAAAAACTTTATTTTACTCATGTGACATTTGAATATCAAGATTTAATTATCTAAAAAATAAGTAGCTTTCTGTTATTTTAAAAATCTACATGTGTTTTGGGCACTATGACATAGAACATGCATTATGTGATGTGGAACTCATCTCGGATTCTAAATCTTCCTCAGCTAGTTATTGTTTAATATCTTCTTGAATCACAATCATTTTAATTTAACATTGATATTTAAATCTATGAATATTAGTTCAAATATTTATCTAGTTTCAATATCGTATTTTTCATAACATATTCTTTTAAAATTTAATATTTAATTATAAAAGAAAACTTATGAATTTTTTTCCTTATTTTTTCAATATTAGTTGAGTATTGTAGTTTTAATGATTCAAAAAATGACTTGATTCTTACATGTTGGACATATTATGTGATTTTTGCATCTTATGTTTAGGTATCTTTTGAAAAATCACTTCTTACATGGATGAATTTTAACTTGGAATCATCATATTATGTGTTGTATTTTTATAATATCTCTTCATTTTATGAAACATATATCTTACTTGATAGTATCTTACTTGTGTGTGGGTTCTAATAGATTAGTATTTAGTGTTGAAACAATTCTTTTCGAGACCAGTACGCTTGTTTTAATGATCACAAAATCTAATTTATATTGATAAAAATATGATTCATGTTATTCTGTTGGAATTTTATAATATAAGATAGGTACAAAAATATTCTTAAGGATGACTCAGCTCCAGTTCAATGACTCATCATTGGGCTTTATTCACCGCCAAGGGTGACTCGCCACTGAGATTCAAAATAATTTAATTATTGAAGGACTCACCGTCATCTATGAGTCACTACCAAAATATAATTTTGGTAAATTATGGAGTGAATCACCATCAATAGTGCCATACCACTGAACTATAAATTTGAAAAATAATTAGTCCCTGCAAGCCTGGCCTACCATCAGAGGATTCACTTCTAGAAGGATGACCATCCACCAACTGAGTCACTATTCTAAGGACACATCGCAAGTTTCACTCTATCTATGTCACATTGCTAGTGTCACATCACCATAAATAGACATCGCTAGATTGTCATCATTCAAGGACTAACCTCTACTATTAATTTACTTATCTTTTTGAATTAATTATCTCTAATGGATATATTATTTAACTTAATACCAAATATTATTTTAATTATTGATTATTAAAATATATTAGAGTTGTATTAAAGGATGTGTCAACTATGAGTATATGGATGTAGGATATCCAGATGATGTGTCCATGGATATTGTATTTGTTAAAAATTTAATGTAGACTCCCTCGTGCATACAAGAGTACGAAATGATGTGAATAGAAGAAAATTAATATAGGAAAAAGTTATTTTTAAAATGCTTAAGGGATAGAAAATATTTCAATAATTTCAAGTGAGCATACACAAATACACTAATCAATGGAATCCAATGTATAACATAGATATAGTTCCATCTTTAAATGAAGAAAAAGAGTCTAAAACACTCTGTTATATTGAAATTTTCTAAAATATGACTCGAGCATCAGTTCAACACATTTTCAATGTGTCACAAGTTGTAGACACTGACACATATAGAAAAACTTTTTATTTTACACCCATATTGATTGTTCTGTTTTTTTCTTTTACATTATGAGCAATGTATCTTACTCTGTTTTATTTTATCTGAAACTATCTCCTAACTTAAACTATAAGATACCTAATATCTTATCATACTCTATTTGTATCTGTCTGTCCCACAATAACTATGGAAGATGTCTTGTGTGACATGTTGTATTTTTTTACTCCAACAAAAACTATGGAAGAGTTTATGTGTGGTCTGGAAAGTTGGTATAATATTTTAAAACATGATTCAGGTTGTGGATAAAAATTTTATTTTATATAAACTACTTGTTAGTAGAAGTTATCCAAGTGGAGAAGACTAGGTCCCATCTTGAGACTGAAACTCTTGTATTTAATTTCCACTCTATTTTTTCTTTATTTGTCAAATTTAAACTAAATCTATTTTTAAACCTTAAACAAAACCACTACTTTGATAGTTTAACATAATAAGTTATTATATAAGATATTAATTAAGTAAATTGATTTCATAGGATAAAATAATATTTTATATTTTCTTTACTTGGGACCTAATCAATCTTTTGAGAAATATTTTTAAATATTAGAACATATGTCAAACTATCATTTTGGTAGACTGGGTAGAATTTAAATTAGTTAGAGGATTTAATATGAATACATTTTTAACCAAAAAAATTATTAGGTACAAAATTCACCCCCTCTTTAGATACTTACTCTAGTCTACATTTGGTTTCAAAGGAATATTCTTTAGTATAAAAGTGTTTCAAAACATTTCAATTGTGATTTTAGTTTTCCTTTAAATATATTGAATTTATGTTAGTTATAGATTAGACTCTTTAAATGGATAATCATCAATAAGGTTCTTCTACCAACATACCTCCTTTTATTAAATAGAAATAATTATGCTCAGTTGGAATAAAAGAATGAAAATTCATATAGAGAGTATTGGATTTGAGATTTGGAATTTCATATAAGGTAAATATGGATTGCCTACAACTTCTATAGTTATATGGGTGGAGGCAACCAAAACTGATTATAATAATAATTTTAAATTTGTGAATTCCTTATATTTCACTTTAAGAGATGACGAATTCAATTTAATTTCTTCTTCTAAAACATCAATTGAGATTTGGGATACCTTATCTATTTCATGTGAAGAAAGAACCAATGTCAAGGAAATGAGATTAAATATATATATACTATTAACTATGACTCTTTTAAAATTGATCTGGATGAATTAATTTCAAACATTTATATCAATTATAATGAAATTGTTAACATCATGAGACCCTTGGGAAATACACTATTTGACATAGTCTAGATCATGAGATTGTTGATATGTATTACAGAAATATGGAGAGGCACATTTTTTTCAATTAGAGAATCATGTGACATCAGCAAAATTCCTTTCAAAGAACTGATTGGTAAGATGAATATGTATGAAGAGAAAATAAAATTCACTTGAGGGGAATATGATGATTCAAAAATAATGTAATTATACTTCATGACTACTACATCCAAATAAATTTAAAATGAAAAGGAAAAGATAAAGGCTTAAATTTCAAGTGATAGTGAGTCACCTCTGGATAGTGATGGGGATATAGCCCTCATAGCTAGAAGGTTAAAGAAATTTTATAGTAAAAAACAATTTTTTAAGAAATACTAGATATAGAGAAATGTATTATGGTCAATAAAACTGGAAGAGATATTGGAAGAAGTATTATAACACAAATGAGATTACCTACGATGAACAAAAAAGAAAAGGATGCGGGAAAGAAAACTGTCCAATGTTAAAATGAAAAAGTAAATATGATGTCAGGGACCAAAGCTATAAGAATACAATGAAATAAACATGGAGTGATTCTAAGGATTGATCTTGTGATTATAATTTTTAACATGAAAAAAGTCTAACAAATCCAATATGTGTTTTATGACTAATGTCTCTCAAGTACCATCTGTTTCTATTATTTTACTTGTACTTAACTCTAATAATTATTAGACTGAACAGAATGATGAATAAATGTCTCAAGAATATATGTTTAAATATTGAAATATTTTAAAAGATACATTAAATGAAATTAAGGACAAGTATAAAGTTATGAAAAGACAACATTCTATGACTAACAATTCTAAATATGATTTATGTATTGAAAAGGAGAAAATTTTCTATTGTTAAAAAAAACTGAACATAAAAATTCAAATGAACAATTGTAGAATGATTTAGAAAAAATTACAAATGTTAGATAAACTATTACATATAATATAATAGAAAAAAATCTCCAAAATATGTTACTGCTATAGGATATCAACATGAAAAATAAAGAGTAGTAAAGAGCACATTTATTCAAATGTCCAGATCTGAAAATTTAACTACAAGTTATTTTTATAAAGGATTGAACAAAGTTTTTGTTTCAAAAATATTACAGTCTATTTAAAATAGATCTGTTAAAAAAATATGCGTTCCTAAATCCCTAATTACTAACACTTTTGGACCTAAGAAAATATGAGTACCAAAATCATTTATTGTATAACTTATAATTTATAGGAAAATTTCTTAAGGACCTCTTATAAAATAATATAGTATTTGAAAAATAGTTTTTCAAGGAATATGATAGGATACAATTCAACCTTCATGAACCTAATAATATTTGATGGTGTTCATTTCACCTTTGGTGATAATGGTAAAGGGAAAATCAATAGCCTTGTCTGGATTAGTAACATCAATTCTATTTTAATTTCTAGAGTGCTATTTGTTGATGGTGTAAAGTATAACCTACTTAGGAAATATCAAATATGTGATGATGGTTTTTGTTATAAATTTGATAAAAATGCAAGTAATTTTTTTTATTATAAAGATGTTTTTGTTTTTACCACTTTAAGAAAGGAAAATGCTTATGTTATTGATCTTAATTGCTTAATTTCTCAAAATGTTTCTTCCTTGAGTGCCTTTCAAAATGAATCATGGACATGAAATATAGAACTATGAAACTATAATATTCAATTACTTAGGGATATTATTAGGAAATTATTAGTCAAGGATCAACCAAAACATGATTTCCTAAATGACAAAGTCTATAACCCCTATCAAAAAGGGAAACAATATTACAATATTTCTTTTAAATCAATGAAATAAGTTTCAACTTATCAACCTATTCAATAGGTTCATATGGATTTATTTGGACAATATAGAGTTTCATATATAAATATTAATCACTATGTATATGTATTAGTAGATGAATTTTCTAGGTATACATGGGTATTCATTTTAGCTCACAAAAGTAAAGCATATTATTTTTTCCGCAAGAATACCAAATCTATAGAAATTTTAAGTGGATGTAGGATTAATATGTTAGGAAGTGACCATGTTCGTGAGTTTGGAAATCAATACTTTGATTTTTTTTCTCACAAAATGGAAATTGTCACAACTTCTCAGCTACTAGGACCCCTCAGTAGAATTTAGGTTTTAAGAGAAGTAATAAAAGTCTTCATGAAATTTCCTATACTTTGCTAAATGGATATGACATACCTATCTACATTTGGGGAGAGGATAAAGATATATATTTTTCAATAATTAATAGAGGTTTAATTAGACTTATCTTGAAAAATACCCCTTATAAGCTTTGGAATAATAAAAATCCAAAGGTTAATTACTTTATAGTTATTAGTTAAAATGTATTTATTATTAATACTAAGGATAATCATGAAACAATTTAATGGAAGAGCAATTAATGTATTTTCCTAGGTTATTCAATTTCCAGTAAAGACTATAGAGATTTCATTAAAATTATCTATACTATGGAAGATTCTGTTCACATCATGTTCGATGAGAAAAATCCCCATGAGGCAAAGAATTATTTAGAAAACCTTGAGGTTGATTTATCTTATATGAACTTAAATTCCAAACCTAAGGATTATACTGTTAAATAGTTTGAAAAATCATCCAGTTATAAAGAATTTTCAGAAAATCCAGAACCCAAAGCTATAGAATAACCCGATGTTACCAGACCTAATTTTTATAAAGCTATTATAACCCTTAAGTACCATATTTTTTATGCTATAGTTGGATACCTAGATATAGGTACACCGACTATGGATTCTCTTCGAAATCAGGTTGAACATCAAACCTTTTTGTCTCATCTTGAACCAAAGAACTTCAATGAACCCATTAATGATGAATTCTAGGTAATATCTATTCAATAAGAAATAAAACAATTTATAAGAAACCAAATACAAGAACTTGTTGATAGAACCATATAAACCATAACTATACGAACTAAATTGGGGTTTATAAACAAGGTAGATGAATCAGAAACAATAGTAAGAAACAAGGATAGACTACTTCACAAGGATATAGTTAAGAAGAAGTAATATACTACAAAGTGGCCTTTGTAATAGTAGGGATACTCAAATCCATTAGAATACTGTTTTTTTATGCCACACATATATATCTCAAACTTTATCAAATGGAATTAAAGAGGGTATTCTTAAATGGGTATATAGTTGAGGATATTTTTTTAGAACAACCACCTGGTTTTCAAAATCCCCATTTTCCAAAATCATGTTTTCAAATTGAAAAAATATTGATATTGTTTAAAACATACCCTTATATCTTAGTATTGTTGGCTCAACACTTTTATTATTTCAAAAGTATATTCAAATGGTCAAGCTGATGCAACGCTTTTTATAAAACAAATTTCAAAATATGTTTTAGATGTAAAAATTTCTTGTAGATGAAATTGTTTTTGGATGTTCAATAAATTATTTATATACCATGTTTTAAAAAATGACTCAAAATGAATTTGAAATGAGTTTAATGGGTGAAATCAAATTATTTCTTGGTTTTTAGTTTTTTCAAAATAAAAAAGGAATCATTTAAAATCAAAGTAAATATAAAAAGGATATTTTAAAAAGTTTTAACTTAGATATAACTAAGAATATAGATACTCCTATGAGTAAAACCTGTAAATTGGATCTTCATGAAGCTAGGATACCACTAGATCAAACTAGTTATAGATGTATGATTTGATGTCTTCTCTATATAACTTCTAGCCGACCGGATATTATTTTATTTTAGGAATGTGTTCTTATTTTCAAGCTAATCTAAAAGAGTCACATCTTGTACCTATTAGAATAATTTTCAAATATCTCAAATATACCACAAATTTTGGATTATTTTACCCAAGAGAGAAATTATTTGATTTGGTTATTTTTTCAGATACTGATTTTGGTGGAAGTATGTTGGATAGAAAAAACACATCTTGTGTATGTACCTTTTTTGGCAAGTCACTATTATCATGGTGTATTATAAAGAATTTTTTTTGCACTATTTACTATTGAAGTTGAATACATAGATACATATAATTGTTGTGCATAATTTTTTTGGACGAAAGAGACACTAATAGACTGTAGATATTAATTATGACATGTCCTTATAAATTATGACAACAAAAGTACTATTAATTTTTATTATAATCCAGTATAAAATTTTAGAAAAAAGTATATTGATCTAATATATCACTTATTGAGAGATAATTTTAAATAAGGTGATATAACCCTTTAATGCATTAGTATAGAATATAATATTTCTGATATATTTACTAAGTCACTAAATTTTTAGAGAAATAATTACATAAAATATGAATTAGTTATGATCAATTTTTGTTAAGTTTAATTTTATGGGACTTACTATTGTGAAATTCTCAACATTATGAATGTCTTTTTGTTGATACTGTATCATTTCCAGACATATCACCATTGGAATTATCAATGTGTAATGTCTCATCATTGGGTATTCCTCACCATTCTGGATGTCTTAACATTGAATTATCATGCCTTTTTTCAAAAAAAATCAATTATAAATTCTTGAACCACATGTTTTATTTTCTATAGGGGTTATTTTATATTTAAAACTCAACTCAATTTTTTACACTATTTTTTATTTTAAAATTTTTAAATCACTAAATGATGTGAATTAGAACATTGTATAATGTCAACCCAAATTTATTTCCCTCTCACCAAATATTTCATAACCCTTTAACTCCAGAACTTTGGCCTTCCCATCAACCTTAACCCGGACTAACCAAGCCAATATCCATGGCCAGAGTGAAGCTCCCCTTAGCATATTCATCAAATGTTTTGTATCCATCAAATAATCAAATAGGAGAGTTGATCCATCCTTCTAATGTTTCACCAGTTAACCCCAAGCTTTAAAAATAGGGTTTCTATATTAAAAAAATAAGTTCAAGGAGAATGGTTAGTTTCATGTAAGTCATTAGTACTCAAAATACATTAGGATCAAGAATTGATAGAGTGGTTTTATTCAAATAAAATACCCTATTATCCTAAGACAGTTTATGAGTTCTACTAGTATGTTGTGTTTGGTTTTAAAGAAGTTGATGATGGTTTCATCAGAATACATGTTAAAGTTCACAGAATTTCCTTTTCCTTAAAATAGTTTGTTGAGTGATTGAAAGTACCACATGAAGGTGTGTTTAAGGATCATAAAGGAACCATTTGTTAGTTAGTAATTTCTTTATTGATGAAGATTCATTAGTAGAGCTTACTAGTTATGGAATTACCAGAAGAATGATTGCTTCAGAATGAGATGGGGAGTGAAGGTTGCAGTTTATGTTTATATAGCATATGTTGTGTCTCTGAAAAGGTGAATTTTCCATATTAAGATATATCATGATGTTTTCTTATTGTGTCTTATGAAAAGTGGAAAAAAGTTAAACCTTTACAGATATCTTATGAGACACTTAATGGATATTAATAAACCTTATTCTAGGTTAAATTTCGTAATATATATTATGTTAATTTCAGATATGATTAAATGAAAAGTTATTTTTAATGAAAGTAAAGAATCTCTTATAGAATGTGGTGGTTTATATTTCACTACGGTGTTATGTAAAAAGCTGAAGATCAGTTGGATCCCATGGAAGGGAAAATCAGTAGTTGATAATTAGAAGCTATATAATGAGTTCAACCCAGTGGACCATCCAACTAGACACAAATATCTTGCTGATCCTAGCTTCGAGCTGGTTGAAATAATGGAATATTTATATTATTATAATGAGAAATAAGATATTTCAGATATATATGAAAAGGAATATTTTTCATTGGATGAGGGCAGTTCCCCTAAATTAACAAAGAGATATCCTGCTATCCTCTATGGTGAACCGAGTCTTAAAAGGACACTTCATAAAAGAGAAAAACTAATGAAAGTGGATATTGGAAAATAAACTGAACAATAAGAGCAATTGAAAATTTCTTCTAAGTCTAATGATGAGAATGAAAATGGTGGGAATTATTTGGAAGAAGAAGAGGAAGAAGAAGAGAATTATGAAGAAGTGGAAAATGAAGAATAATAATGAGAAAAAGAATATGGAGAAGATGATTTTTTTTGCTGATAGAGATGATGATAAAGATGACAATAGAGATGAAGGGGAGGATAACCATGATGGTTCTGATGGACCTGATGGCTCTAGTGTCCATGTTCTTTCTATGAATGTTGAGACACCACAAGACCTTGATACTTATCATGGTTTATCTGAAAATAGACCTAGTTATTTTGAGGTTGTTGAATGAACTCGTAGAAAAGAGAAGGAAGTTGATATTAAAGGGGAGAGATGCACAATTCATAAAGTTTTGGTTGATGTTTTATTTTATACTAGTGATCAGAAAAAGTTAGATCAATCTATTTTTAAGTTCATGAGAAATATTTGTAATGTTGAGAAGTATGTGATTGATCAGATGAAAGTTGAGAATTTAGAGAAGCATGATGATGAATATAAATCTGTTGACACCCCCTTCTAATGTACGATTGAGTAGTGACTCTACTATAGTTATGCCTTCAGTTGATGTGTAGTTGGTTATTTCTCTTTACACTATTGAAAAAAAGGATAAAAAAATCAATGATGATGAGTTAGTTGTTGTTTTTACTCTTGTTGAACCTATTATGAATTTTCCTCCAGCTATATAATCTATTGTTAAGAATTTTTTTAAGTCTTATTCTATGTTTATTGAACTAATTGTTGAGGGGTTTGAGAAATTTCCTTGATATATCAAACTAGGTTTAGACTCTTCTAACTAATATGATAATAATTGTCCACCAAAGTATGGTGGATCTACATTTTGATCTTCTTTTGATCCTTACGAATCATCTGGTATGCCTGCTGTTTTTGTGACTACTCCTGTAGCTCCAACATTTCCAATAAATTTTGGGACTATAGATGATTTCATTTCATTCAAAATTGAGTTTTTATAATATTTAAATTTTTTTGATAAAGATAAAACCACCTTTTAATATAATGTCATGTGAGAAAGATGTGGGATATCTCTTTGAGTTGGTCATACAACACATTCATCCAAGAATGATGCATCACATACAAGAGGTTGAAATTGAAAATAGAAGTTTATATAATGAGAAGGAGGGTATGAGATCTATTATGGAATAAATGAGATATTCTATTTATAAATATATAAAAATTTGTTAGAACTATAAGAAATTATTCCTTTATCTCCTTACACTTCTACTACTGCACCTACCTCACTTGATATGGACCAGATCAGATCGGTTATAAGTGAGGAAATAAGTGGTATTTCTAATTTCGTTTTCGGTTGGGCACCTTCAATGCCTCAAGAAAGTTTTATAATGTTTCATAACAATATTTATAAATCTTGAACGATGAGATAATAATATTCCAAATATATGAATTGAGAAATAGATACCATATCTATGGAAATCATGTTTTATCTATTAAATATTTTCACCAAAAATGATCTTAATACCCATTTCATGTTTTTGATGAATGTCTAAGAATGCCTCTTATTTCAGTAGCATTAACAGAAAAAGTTAGGTAGTTAAAGATAGGATTCCATTACTTCAATAAATTATGGAAGAGAAGTCTGAATTTTTAATGCAAAGGAGAGAGGAGGGAAGATAATTAGGATTTCATCAACCTTATGAAACCCTTCCTTCATGTGCATAGTGTTACCATTGTAGCTTGTGAATCTATCCCAGTGAAAGACAACCTGAAACCTCTTGTTGAATACTATCTTTTTATAGGAGTAACCAGAGTCCCTCATGCACTATTTATAACACAATTCTAATATGTTTCCTTATATCCTAGTGAATCTACTCAGAACCTCCAACCAAACTTTTTCAGATAGCCTCATTAATTTCTTGGTGTTCCTTTAACACTTACTCGAACTCCATAAGCTCCAACTAATGTTCTTATTATACCCTCTATCCATGATTATTCTTCCTCATCCATAAATAAGTTAAAAACACATATGGACCCTTCAGTAAATCCTAAAGAGCATTGATCTTAGACCATATATTAGACAGGGATGATGTTTTTGTAACCACTTTATGTTTGTCACATATTTTGATGCATTTTAGATTTTTTTAAGGAATATATCCTTTTATTAATACTCAATCCTTTTATTTTATGCCTACTTCTAGCTTTTTGATAATCCAAAAAGGGGGTAGAATGGATGATAAATGAATACTATAGGAGAGAAGAGTTTTTTTGGTTTTTAAATTTAAGGTTTCTTATATACCCTTTGAATACTAGTCCATGATTTACCTTTGATGTTCCCTTTGATTCCATGTATATATATGTCCATGATTTATGATCATAAAAAAAAGGCGAGATGGTTGGAACCTCTGTTAGGGTGACCAACACCATGTTTTAATGGGAAAAAATCATATTTATATTGATACTAATAATAATCAGGTCGTTATGTTAGAATTTTATAATATGATATAGGTGTAAAATTGTTCCTAAGTATGAGTCACCACAATTTCAATGACTCGTCATTGAGTTTGAATCACTATTAAGGATGACTCATTACTAAGATCCAAAATCGTCTAAGTGTTGAAAGACTCACCGTCGTCTATGTGTCACCACCAAAATATAATTTTAGTAAAGTATGGAATGAATCACTACCATGTTTTTCATATTGTTGAACCATAAATTTGGAAAATCATGAGTCACCACCATATTGACCTACCATCAACGGAGTCACCGCAAGAAGTATTACATATCGCCAACTATGTCACCATTCAAAGGGCACACCACCAGTGTCACACTACCAATGTCACACCACCAGTGTCACACATCTAGTGTCACACTGCCAGAGAGTCACCATTCCATGACACACAGCCACTATTACTTTACTTATGATCTTGAATTAATCATCTCTAATGAATATATTATTGAATTTAATGTTGAATGTTATTTTAATAATTTTATCTTAAAATATTTTAGAGCTTCATTAATGGATGTGTCATCTCTGAGTACAAGGATGCAGGATATCCAGATGATGTGTTCATCCATGTTACTACTATTAAAAAGTGAAACCATACTCCCATGTTCATATGGTAGTATGAAGTGAAGTTAATATAAGAACATGAATATACAAAAATGTTTTTTACATGATTGAGAGATAGAGAACAGTGTAATAATTTCAAGAGAGATTAAAAAACTAAACTCAACTATGGAATCAAAAGAATAACATACATCCAAATCCTTTTTTTAGTTAAGAGCAAGAGTCAAAGGAACTATATTCAAGAACGATTTTTAGAAATCTGACTAGAGCCTCAGTTTATCTCATTTTGAAGGAGTCATAAGTTGTAGATCCTAACACATAGAGAAACACTACATAAAAACCACAGTTTATCAGTGGTTTATTAGAGAAAATTATTTTAACCTATGTTAAAAAAATTCAATTTCAAAAAAATAATATAGTCTTAGTTTCATCAAACTGCCACTATTTTTTTATTTTAATAATTGGTAGTGGTTACCAATAAACTACTGCAAAATGTTTTAAAAAACTATATCCCCCCCCTCATTCCCTCTATGCGACCCAACGCCAACCCCTATCATCCTTCACTCCCCGCGCAACCCTGACCCCACAATCCCCTACCCTCTGACCTCCCTCCTCCATCCTCAGTGGTGACCTCTACCCCGACAACCCCCCTCTAACCTCTATCTTCCTGGTAGAGAAATAGAACCCCCCCCCCAACTGAACCCCCTCTCCCAAGCTCGGATCTCATCATCCTATCATTATAAGGCTTTTTTATCCTTATTTTTTTGATTTAGTTTCTGATGTTGTTGATGTGGAAAGTCAGAGGTTGGTTTTATCTGTTGCGTAGTTAATTAAATTAATAAACACTAATTTCTTTCCTCTTTAATCTATGATTTATATTCCTAGTTAAATTATTTTATTTTTATATAAATCTATTTGAAAGGGAAACCATGTTCCTCTTTTTTCCATTGAATGTAAAGGTTTTTATATGAAAACATTTATTTTGAATTTATTTTTCATGTACCATGCAAACATATCATTTGATAAAATAATATAATTCATTTTATTACATGATTTCATGACATTAAAAGTTGTTTTTGTTATTAAAATAATTTTTAATGGAAACTCATGACTTCTAAGGGTGTGCCTAGATTATTAAGAACCAATGTTGGTTTACCTTGAATAGAGTGACTTTTTAATGATTGTGTATATGAGTTTTCAAAGGAAATTTTCTAAATAGGTTTCTCAATGTGTATTCTCTTATAGCCTTCATCCCAAAAAATTAATTTATTGGTTATAATATACATAATAATAATCTATTGATTTATCTTTAATTTTTCACAATAATTGGTGGCATAATAACTCTTGATTATAACTCTATAATTTAATGTAAATTGTAAACTATGAGTGTTTTTCCCTCTATTTTCCTATTTTCACAATTGTTTCTACTCTATGAGGTTTATTAACTCCATTTGTTTAGTATTAGTTCATTTTCCTTCCACAATAAATTATTAATTTTGGGATTGTAGTTGAAATTTTATTCCATGATTTAATAAATTTCCCCTATGTATAATATTCATAGATCAACATTGTATAATAAGATATTCCCATTATTAAAATTCCAGTATTAAAGAGAAAAAATGACAAAAATAAATTGGTTGAGAAAAGAAATGTATTAATATATCAAACATAATCTTTCACTATGTTCAGTAGATTCCCAATAATAGTTCCAAAATCTTGACTGAGCTTCAAGAATCATTACATATTACATTGGTGGAATTTTAGGATTTTAAATATTTTTCTTTGAAATCACTAACTAATAAGGTGTAGTACGTTTCTATTAAATGGTTACCCTCCCCAGCTATGTTTTCTGGAAATTTAGGTGCAGATATAAAATGACCTTAAATAGAAGAATGAATTATAAGCACATATAAAAACCTGAAACTTTTGTGTTTATCTGTTTTATCCATCCAATAGTGTGTGATATCCAAATAAAATACACTTTTCATTAATATTTTTAAGGGGGTTCTCTTGGCCTTAGTTATACCATGGGAAATGGTATAGAAATTGATCAATGTATCTAATTTTTCAATGGAATTAACACTCCTTAGTTACAAAACTAATGTACAATACACCATTATCTTTTTCTCCCATAAAAATATTACAATCTACACATAAAATATCAAAAATTGATACATCTATATCATATTTAATGTAGAGGTAATTTTATACACTTCCATTATTAAATATTAATTGTTTGAACCATATATCTAACTTCAAATACCATGCTCTTGAGTCTTATTCTAACTTGTATATATTCTTATTTAATTTTGACTGTACTTGTTTGATTAAACATTTTAATCTTTATATTTTTTATTTACAGGGAGAATAAAATCCAATACCTATGGATAAAATTTGGATTAATATACCTCAAAACACACCTTAGTAGGCCAAGGGATTAGAAGGATTTTTTTATTATGCAATTGAAAATTGATCAGTGGATGGTAGAATAAAATGTACATTTCATGATTGTAAATTAAAGTGATGGATTAATAGAAATAAAGTATATGAGAATTTTATAT
This sequence comes from Viscum album, assembly GCA_963277665.1. Classification (NCBI taxonomy): domain Eukaryota; kingdom Viridiplantae; phylum Streptophyta; class Magnoliopsida; order Santalales; family Viscaceae; genus Viscum; species Viscum album. The sequence goes on from OY728127.1 coordinate 1,914,267,862, forward strand.
TCAAATAGTTTCCTCCTCGATATGTATGTTGGACATTTCATGGTGAATTAAATGGTATAGAAATTCAAAAAAATGCTAAAAATGTCAACAAAATTCAAAGTTACCTGGCATAGAAGAATTAGATTTAAATATTTTTAAATTAAGTGTTTGGTTTTACAATATAAAATTTCCATGATTTCAATGGATCAACAGAACCTTCAATTTATCCTAAGCAGACTAATCTTACCTATAACATCAGTGACCAAAGAAATATTTTTATGAATTAGTTGAAGATTGAAAACATGAAATGTATTAAGGGAGTTCCAAGTATTATAAGTTCTATTTTATACTTAAGTTATATCATATTAAGTGTCTATATGGAATTATTGAAAAAAATATCAATTATATTAGAGTTTTTTAATGATGTAATTAGTGAACATAGAATACTTGCATCATTATATGAGATGAAGGAATTTATCAACAAACTAGGACTTGATTATATAAAGATACATGAATTCTTTAATGATTGCATACTTTACGAGGGAGAAGATTATTGATAAAGAAGAATGTGCAAGATTCCATACAAGTAGATGGATGTAAATTAACAACGTGAGAGTAAAAATCAATCAAACCCCAGGAAGAACGAGAAAAAGAAAACTTTGTCAATGGTATTGCATTACTTTACTTTGAAACTATGATTGTAAATATTATTCATGACATCTAAGACTGCAAATGACATGAATTTCCATGATCAGAATAGTAATGATGGCTTAATGAAACATAAAAAAGATTCAAAACAGTGGAAGATGTTTGATTCACAATATCTATATTTTTCTGTGGATCCTAGTAACGGCTATTTGGGATTAGATTCTGATGGTTTTAACACTTTTGGTATATTAAGTGATAATTATAGAATGTAGATAGTTTTTTGATCCCCTATAACCTACCTCGATGAATTTATATGAAGAATACTTATTTTATTATTTGTAAGATTATTCATAGAAATAAAATTCCAAGAAATGACATTGATGTATACCTAAATGTCTAATCAATGAATTGCAAGAATTATGGGATGATGGCATTGAAAAATATGATGCTTTAATGAGAAAACTATTCAAAACGTAAGCTACTTTAATGTGCACAGTTAGAAAATTTATTGGACTACGAAATTTATCTGGTTAGAACACTCATACTGGAATGGCTTGTCTAGTTTGTAATTTTGATTTTGAACCTCAATGATTACCTCATTGTAGAGAATGGTGTTTCATGTGTCATCACCAATTTCATGATGATTTCCATAAATTTAAGTTGTACAAGGAATGATTAAATGGAGATATTTAAATGATAAATTCACCGAAGGTGTTATCAGGTTCATAAATATTGGGAAAATTAATGAGTTTCACTGAATAATTTGGAAACTTTCCAAAATTTAAAGAAGGGTAAGGGTATGAGGTACAATATTTAAATAATGTAGAACATAAAAATGGAAGAAAAAGATTATATTTGTCAAACTTCCTTATTAAAAGATTAATTTGATGTTTCATAATCATGATGTAATGCATATTGAGAAGAATATTTGTGATACTATAATATTTACAGTGCTTAATGAGAAAGATAAATTGAAGGATCACCTTAATGCTCGTATGGATTTTGAGTCAATGAATATAAATCAGGGTTTCTGGGAAAATGAGAATTAAAAGTATCCTTTAGCTATTTTAAAAATTAAAACCATAAGATATATGTATTCCTATGAACTTTAAGGAATTTAAAAGTTCCAGATGGGTATTCAAGTAACATATCAAGGTACATTGACCAAAAACATTGAAAGTTAAATGGATTAAAAAATCATGACTCACATATTTTAATGGAGCAGTTTTTTCATTGGGTTTTCATAGTATTTTACCTAAAAAAGTAACTATGGTTCTAGTTTATTTTTTTATCTTTTCCAGAGATCTTTTTGGAAAATCAATAAATCCAACCAATCTTGATAAAATTATAGAAAGATTTTTTTTGAAACTATATCATTTGGAGATGTTATTTCCCCTTCATTCATCACAGTCCTGATTTATTTGACTATTCATTTAGTTGAAGAATCTAAACATGGTAGATCGGTACACTATTAATGGATTTATCCAATTGATAGCTATGTTGATATTTTTTTTTATTTTCACAGGTGAATTTGATTTTATCAAATCATTTCTTAGTTTTTTTAATTTGTTTCTTTTCTTCATCAGGTATTTTGGTCATTTGAAATCATATATTAGGAATAAATCTTAACCAGAAGGCTCTATTTATGAAGGTTACATAGTTTAAGAGTTCTTGAACTTCCATTCTTGGTTTTTGGATGGGATTTAGACTAGATTAAATCCTACAAGATGATCTGGAGAAATATCCACTAATTCTAGTTCTAAAAATTAGTCATTTTTATTTCCTACAACCATATGAACAATTGGAAAGGGATAAAATTTTACAATAACTAAATTGTAGTTCGTGTAATAACATGGATATGTACTACTCAATAGTGTTATTGTAGATCTACTTATTGAATAATAGTAACTATAAACAAAGGGTGACTAAGGGGTTGAGCTCAAAATGAGATGGAATTAAAAATAGATGTTAATAAGGAGCTTGTTGAATGGTTCACCCATCATGTATGTATATAATCATGTTCATATTATTGACGTGTAGTTATTTTGTCTATGTTAAAAGCAAAAACATATATCTTTTTTTCAAGATAATGAATGTTGTCAATCGAGATGAAATAACGAATTATTTGATGTTTTTTTGGCTCGATGTCCTTTAAGGCAGGATAAGATATTTGATGCCTATAATATTCATGGCTTCTGGTTTCATAAAATTTATCAAGATGACTTGAAAACTAAGAATAGTTTTGTATTTACATTTTTAGAGTTGGGATACTATGGGAGTCTGATCGATATAATTGAAGTAAACTATCATGGACAGTTTTTAGTTGTCTTATTCAAATAAAAGTTGGATAACATTGATAGGGTTATAATGAATGATTCATTACATTTTACTTTTTTAAAATTCTCTCGCTTTATGGATACCAGTGATTGGGCAGAGCATGATCCATTTATCTTGGATTCACAAGGGAAGATGGTTTATTTTGTGGGTGATGAAATAATTTAAGGTTGGAGTGTTGTTGTACATTTAAATAAGAGAGAATTATATGATATGGGCGATGAAGATCAATCGGTGTTGTGTAATAGTGTACCTAATCAACCAAAAAATATTGAATAGTTATTTCTTGACAATATCGAAACAATAGAACACGCAAGGGAGGGTTAAAATGATGGACTCATTGCAATGGAGGTTGACAATAATGAAGATAATGAAGATGAAGATAGTTGAATGTATAAATTGGTAAGGAAATTATATTACAAGTTCTCATTGAGAAGTGTTTCGTACATATATATATTATTATAGTTTTTTTGTAAAATGATTTTTGTTTTGAATTATTTATATATTTAATATACCTCAACCATTTTAAAATTAAGAATGTTAAGAACAAAAAAATCAAGATTCTAGCCAATCAGAATCTCAGAGCACACCACCACTATTGTCAACTTCTATGGATCCTTATGATTATATTGTTCTCAAAACAACTAGAGATCCTCCAATTTCACCAGATGAAGTCATATTTTCCTGAAATATTAAAAAAAATTAAAATAAATTTAATTGTGAAATATAGGAACTGACGACACATCATTCAGAATGGTGGTTTTCCCGTTATGGCTTTAAATGTGTTTTTAGTGTTTTAAAAACCTAAAGAGTGTGTGGAATGATAAAAACCTGGAAAATGAAATATTATTGTCTATAAATAATATGAAAATGATAGAAAAATTAATTTCTAAATGTAGGAACTGATGAAACGTCATTTTGAGTGACAATTTTCCTATTATGGTCGTAAACATGTTTTTAGTGTTTTAAAACCCCAAAACTTGCATGTAATGGTAAAAACTAAAAAAATGACATTGTATTGTTCTAAAATTAGTGGAAATAACCATATATTTAGTTTTTAAATGTTGGAACATATGACACATCATTCTAAGTGATGTTTTTCCCGTTATGACTGTAAACATGTATTCAGTGTTTTAAAACACTAAAACATGCATTGAATGGTCAAAACTAGAAAAAAATGTTGAATTGTTCTAAAATCATGGTTAAATGACCATAGATTTATTTTTGAAAAGGAGGGACTTAATGCACGTCATTCTGAGTGATAGTTTTCCACTTATGTCTGTAAATGCATTTTTTTTATTTTAAAACCCTAAAACATGTGTGGGGTAGTCAAAACTATGAAAAAACATCGGATTTCCTTGAATTAAGGAGAAAACAATTGTAGATTTAATTTTTAAATTTTGGAACTGACAACACATCATTATAGTTGATTTTTTTCATGTTACTGTATTAAACATGTTTTTAGTGTTATAAAACACTAAAACATGTGTATAATAGATAAAACTAGGAAGAAATTTTATGATTGTCTTGAAGTAAGGTAACTACCATTGTATATTTAATTGTGAACTTTAGAAATAGATTAAACATCATTCTGAGTAAGGGCTTTCCTGTTATGGTCATAAATGTTTTTAGTGTTTTAAAACACTAAAACATATGTGGAACAGTCAAAACTAGGAAAATTTTGTCAAATTGTCCTTAAATAAATTGAAAATACTATATATTTAATTGAAAAATGTAGGAATTAACATCATTACATTATGAATGACAATTTCCCTATTATGGTTATAAGTATATTTTTAGTGTTTTAAAACACTAAAACGTGCATGGAATGGTCAAAATAGACAAAAAACATTGTATTGTCCTAAAATTAGGGGAAAATGACCATATATTTTTTTCAATGGTAGGAACTTGTGGCACATCATTCTGAATCAGGGTTTTCATCTTATGTCCATAAACATTTTTTAGTGTTTTAAAACACTAAAATGTGCATGTAATGGTCCAAACCAAGAAAATTAAGTTAGATTGTCCTAAAATCAAGGTCCATCAACCAATTAGTTGTTTTTTATGTGTATGTGTAGACAACATGTCAATCCGACATTCGGTGTGATCGAACATACTTGGTAAACACTTATGAAAGCTATAAAAGCCTTTAAAAATAAGTGTAAGGGCTCAAAACTTGGGACATGACATCGGATTGTCATGATATTAGGGGGAATATAACTTAGATTTAATTGTGAAATATAGGAACTTACAACATGTCATTCTGAATGATAGTTTTCCCATTATGGATGTAAACTTACTTTTAGTGTTTCAGCACACTAAAACATGCATGGAAAAATCAAAATTTTTGAAACAACATAAGATTTTCCAAAAATTAGCAAAAAATACTATATATTTAATTTTTTAAATATAGAAAGTGAGACATGTCATTTTAAGTGAGGGTTTTCTCATTGTGTCCATAAATGTGCTTTTAGTGTTTTAAAACACAAAAAAATGTATCGAATGTTAAAAACCAAAAAAATGATGTTGGATTGTCCTGAAATCAGGGGAAATGATTGTAGATTTAATTTTGAAATATAGGAACCAACGACACATCATTCCAGGTGATAGATTTCCTATTATGGTCATAAAAACGTTTTTATTGTTTTCATGTATGAAAATGTGAGTGGAACGTTCAAACCCGTGAAAAAAACACTAGATCATCCTAAAATTAAGTTAAAACGACTGTATATTTTATTTTGAAATGTAGGATTTGACAACATGTCATTCCAGGTGGAGATTTTCTCGTTATGGCCATAAATATGGTTTTAGTGTTTTGAGACACTAAAACATGCATAGAATATTAAAAACCAGGGAAACAACATCATATGGTCCAAAAAACCTCGAAAAATCACTGTAGATTTAAATTTTAAATATATGATGTGAAGACACATCATTTCAAGCGATGGTTTTCCCACTATAGAAATAAAAGCATTTTTAGTGTTTTAAAACAAAAAAACGCACGTAGAGTAGTCAAAACCAGGAAAAAGATGTTAGAGTGTCATGAATTTAGGTGGGAAAGACAATATATTTAATTTTGAAATGCAGGAAATGACGTCACATCATTACTAAAGATGGTTTTCCTTTTATATCCATAATTTAATTTTTAGTTTTTTAAAATACTAAAACATGCATGGAACGTTCAAAATCGTTATAAAATACCTCATCTTGATGTGAAATCATGGGAAAATCAATGCTTAGTTGTTTTTGAATTATAGGACATACTCTGATATCAAAATATTTGAAAATTTTTATTAAATTAATTTTAATCACTCCACACATTTCTTTAAAATGAAATTAGAATATTTAATTATCCCTTTTCATTTTCATGTTTCAAATCTTCTCTTACATATGAATGTTTATATTTTCAATGGTTATTGAATTATATGTTGTTTTTATGTAAAAATTTATTCCTTTTTATTAACGGAATAAAAAAATTTATGTGTAGCATTTTGAATATATTCTATATCTTTTATCTTTCGCATTCCTTTTCCTAAATGTTATGGTTTTCATTGTAGGTGGCATATGCCGACAGTAGGTTGGAGGTAGATCGTTCCGATACATGACATTATTCATAAGGCATCCATGATGGTTCTTAACTTCCATGGTATGTTAAACTTTTATCAATTATTCTAATGTAATTCTTATTTATTATGCTTAGTTTTATTTTTTGTTTCATTTTTTATTACAGCTAATGAGATAATGTGGTTAGTTTCAGTTGATGAGATGATGTGGAGGAAGAAATATGCAGGTGAGGTTTTGATATGGATTTATATTGGGAATGGGTTGTTTTTGGATGAATTTTATATTGATATATTTATTACTGATGTATTGGTTGATGAATGGGGTGACTGAGACATAGGTTATTATGACCGTGGTTATTTGGATGACAGTGGATGTGTGACGTACGAATGATGGATTTATCATATATCTATGTTTGAGTTTATAGAATTTCAGTTTTTGTATATTTATAGTTTTTTATAAAATATTTTTTTAAAATAAAAATAGATCTAGAGGTGTTTTTTCTAACTTCATCTAAACATATATTATTTTATGTATTTATATGTGGTTCAAATTTAATGTCACTAAAAATAATAGTCACTAAATTCTTTGCGATGGTTGATTATTTTATTAATATTCCCAGTAGACTTTTTTATTGAGAAAAAACTAGTAATTAAATATCAAACCTCCAATATATTTTCAAAAAACAACACATAAAAACACGTAATGAAATAAAATAAACCTCCAATTGACTAGATATCATTTAATATGTGGTAGTTTTAGGAACCACTGCTAAACAATTAGGCAACATTTTAAACCACTACTAGATCAAAAAATAACTACCGCTAACTACCTCTTTTTTTGTAGTAAAACACCTATTCTTCTACACCCTTGTTGATTTGTTTTTTAATTTTATTTTACATAAGTATAAGTGTAGCTTAATCTATTTTATTTTATCCCACTTTGTCTCCTTTCTTAAATTTGAAGATACTTGTTATCTTCTCATATTCTCTTGTTTTTCTATTTTTTCCACAATAACTATGGTAGAGGTCTTGTGTCACCTAATGTATTTTTTACTCCCCTGAAAAATATGGAAGATGCCATATGTTGTCTGGATAGTTGGTATACTATTATAAAACCTGATCCAAGTTGTTCATCAAAATTTTATTTTATATAAACTACATGGTAGTGGGTGATTTGCAAGTAGAGAGGGCTAAGTCTCTCTATTAGGCTGATCCTCTTAAATTTAGTCTCCTCTCTATGATTTTTTCATTTGTCTTCTTTAAACTGGATACTTTTTTAATCCATAAATAAAACCACTACATTGATAGTTTATCCTGATCAGTGTTTATATAAGATATTAATTAATAAAATTTATTTCAAAGGATAAAATAATATGGCATATTTTTTTTACCAAATACCTAATCATTCTTTTGATAAATATTTTAAAATATTAAAACTTGTATCAAAATACTATTTTGGTAAACTAAGCTATATTAAAATTAGTTGTGGGATTTTATTTGAATACATTTTTAATAAAAAAAATTATTGGGTGGTCAATTATCCACCCTCTTGTGATACTCACTCCTACTAATAGTTGGGTTATGGATCGTAAAAGAGAAATAACAAGATATGGGTATCATTATGTGATATAGATGTTGGGTTACTACAGTTTGTAACCAACTAGTGTAATGAACTCATATATGATTTAGTGTAATGGCCATGTGTATATTCCAAGAAACAATCTAGTATGGTGACTGAATATGTAGTTTATTATTTCTTATAGTGAAGTAAAATGGTCAGTATGACTTAGAAAATATTATTGGTATGACCATGGTCTTGGGGGTGAGGTTTTGGGTCCTGGTGATGGTTTTTGAGTGGTTTTAGACAATGGAACTGAACTAGTGATGATCAAGTGTATACCAGGGATGTTAATTGATGGTGTATGACATTGATGAATATAAAATTCAAATATGACACCAAGAGTGGGGCATTATCATAGATTTAGTTGAATTAATTAGTACCACAATTTATTTTCCATTAGGTTCATTGATTTAGTTCGTCTACACTACTACAAATAGGGATTCTAATAATGCTAAAACCCACCTTTAACAGCGCTAAAGAATCACTGTTAATCTCAAAAAAGATAAAGGGGGTCCCCTTTATCAGTGCTAAACATAACGCTAACAAAGGGGGACCATTATCAGCCCTAAAAAAAGCACTGATAAAGGTGGTCCTTTATTAGCACTTACATAGCACTGATAAAGGTCCCCCTTTATTAGTTCTTTCTTTAGTGCTGATAAAATTAGTATTTATCAATGCTATTTTTAGTGCTGATAAATGGATAATATATCAGCACTAAATATAGTGTTGATAAATACTACCTTTATCAGTGCTATTTTAAGCACTGATATATTATCCATTTATCAGTGCTTAATTAGTGCTGATAAAGGCCAAATTTCCTCTGCAAACCTAGAACCTACATAACACCTTCACACATGAGACAGCACCTGCACACACAGCACAAACAACACCTATACGCAAAGCACAGAAGAAAAAAATGCTATATACATTTACTTGAAATCATTAATACAAAACAACACACTGCTATATACATTTCAAACAATGTTTAATTTGGATATAATTACAATTATCCAACAAACAGTTGAAAAACATTGATGTTTCACCCTTTTTCATCCATGATCTGCTCTAAAAAAATTTCTTCCATAGTATTAGTTTCTAAATAAAGAATTTTAACTCAGGAAAAATATTTCACCAATATAATAAAAAAATATTACGTTATTAATACAATAATGAAATAAATTAAACATTAATATGAAATAACAAATTAATAAAGTGTCAATTGTTACCTATTACAACATTTACATGTCCATATTTCCTTGGAATGAATTAATATTTTAAAAGAGGCTTAACATGATTCATTGACTTATAAATATTGTTTTGCATTTATCAGTTTTAGAGACGGCCTGATGAGAACCTACATAATTAGATAGGCCATGATTATACCGGTTCACTTTTCTTTTGATCTCCTAGTTCTTTCATGTGATTATCCAAACCCACCTTCCCTCCCCTCCCCGAGATAGCCCCCTAGACTACCCCCTCCCAACCCCTGGACAACCTGCCCCTCCCACCACTTTACCTGAATCCCCCATCCCTCCTCCTAGACAACCCCCCTACAGCCCTCTCCCTACCCCTAGACACCCCCCTCCCACCACTCCACCGAAAGCCCCCTCCCTCCTCCGGGACAACCCCCCCCCCTTCCCATTGCAGCCCCTCCCTTTCCCTGGATATCACCCTTCCCACCTCTAAAACAGCCCCCCTCCTCTTCCGAACACCACCTCCCCTCCTGGACATCCCCTCCCTCCCCTCCCCAAGACATCCCCCTAGACATCCCCCTCTCTACCCCTGGACAGCCCCCCCCCCCCCCCCCCCCCCGTCATCCCCCTCCCTCCCACCACTCCACCTGCAACCCCCCTCCCCCCCCCCTTGCAGCCCTATCCCTTTCCCTAGACAGCCCCCTTCCCACCTCCGGGACACCCCCCCTTCTCCTGGACACCCCCTCCCTTCTTGGACACCCCTTCCTTCCTAGACAACCACCCCCCACCCCTCCCTAAGATAGCCCCCTTAGACATCCCCTCTCTACCCTTGGACATCCCCCCTCTCTCCTCCTAGATAGCCCCCCTCCCTCCTGTTGCAACCCCCTCCCTTTCCCTATAAACCCCCTTCCCACCCCCTGGATATCCCCTCCCCTTTTGGATATCCCCCCTCCCCTCCTAGACACCCTCCACCCACCCTCCCACCTGGACACCCCCTCCCTCATTGTTCTTTAGTGTATACCCATTAATAACATTCTTTATCCAACTATATTTTCATCGTCTATTTGATAGTGAATAAATATTATTCATACATCATCATTCAATAACATTTATTATAAAATAAAATATATTTTTAAGAGATACAGTTCAACAAATCAAGGAAAAACACCAAACAAAAAATATATGAGGAATAGGAACAAAATTTCACATAAATATAATGTGAGAAAGGTAAATGATGCATATATTGGGTCTTCATGACAATAAATAAGATATATTGGGCCTCAAATTGAACTGGAATATAATTCTTGGGCCTTTACATGGGCTTCGAATTGGTTTGGTTGGTTGGAACTTATAATGCCTCACTACGGACCCACTTCAGGCTACTCTATAAGTGATCTAACCCTTGTATATTATCAGAATTAAATGGAATTAAATGGATCTTTGTCTTGAAACCCCCTTCCTTCTGGACTCACCCCTCCCTCCCCTCTTGGACACCCCACTCATGGACACCCCCACAGACACCCCCTCTCATTTGGACACCCCCCACTCCTGAACACCCCCTGGATAGCCCTCCTCCCTCTTGGACACCCCCACCCACCCTCACACCTAGACACGCACTCCCTCCTGGAAACACCCCCTCTTGGACACCCCCCCTCCCACTCCAGGACACCCCTCCCTCCTGGACACCCCACACCCACATATAAGGAATAATAAAATTAGAACATTGAAAATCCAAGATATTCGTTCCCATGAAACTTTTAAGATGCTCTTGAGAGGAATGAATGACTATGAATTGGTTGACTTCCACACTATCAACAAGTGTAGTCCAATGAGTTATTCTTTACTTGAAAGAAAAATCATTTCTAAAACCATTCTTCATAACCTAAGGATATAAAACATAATAAAGGGTGATCATATATGCTCAATAATTATAAAAAAGGGATCTATCAATGATCATATATGGATAACATAAGTAGTAGGAATTCACCTTCATCCTATTTGTGTCCAATCTTCCATCAGGTATGCTGCCCATTCATTTCTAAACACATCTATATCATCTTGTGAATATGATTTTTTGCGATAGTCATGGTAGTAATGAAAAAAATTAAATACAGAAAGGATAAATAAATATTTTAAATGAACTCATAATTATTTTCGAAAATACCTCGTCAGGGATTCTAGTTTGTTGATAAAATATGATCTATTTCATAAATTTACAAACATAATAACCATAGTCCATTCCATTTGTTTGTTTTAGACACTACAGAAACATTGACAAAAATAAGTAGTTTCTTTTGATAGGTTCTTGGATAGTGCAATGTTATTATATATACCATGATACTTTTTCAGTTGTAGATATTATAGGCATTAATATCCTTAGGCCCTGGAGACATACCATGTAGTAGGAAATATTGATGCACTGCCCTATCATAACAGAATCCTCATTAAATGATAATATAAATTTTATAACTATATGATTAGTTTCAAAATGTTGGATCTAGTGTATTAAAAATTAACAAATTCCATCATACGTGGTTGGTTTGTTGGATATCGATTCATTGAATCCAGAAAATAAATATTTGGAGTATCCAAATTGAATGCAATCAGCATCCAATGCTTCCTAAAAATACAAAAATGAATAAGTAAAGAAAGAAATGAAAATATAGTTGATATGATTAAATTTTAGTGTTTTACCCCTGCATCATTGGTATTAAAAAGAGTCTATCATCCATAATTTTGTTTTCAAATGATTTGAAAAGGGATGACATTATTTCGGCCTCCTTATCAGAATATATTTCATCTTATGAAGAGGTGATGTGATGACTAACGAGTCCAAATTTTTGTTCACGGGGAAAACCCTTCAGTTTTTTTCATATATATTCTTGTGAAAAATATAAAATGTATTTAGTCATAATTATCAGTGTATATTAGCTTTCATAAAATAAAATCATGAAAACATACCTCATGTATACATTTATAACTGAGGCGCCTAGACATTCATACTTGAGGATTTAATTTAGATTTTCATCACTAATGTAATAGGATTCTTCCTCTCCATACATATTTTTTTCATAATCAACTATGTGAGTATTTCTACTTATTAACTTTGTATCCACATGAGCCTACAATGATATTAACAACGGATATAGAACGGGCGGGGTGATGGTGCTCTCAGTAAACCGTTTCAATTGGTTGGTTGATCTTTGAGATAGTTTTGAGTTGATATTTCGTCTCACCCCCTTCTCTTTGTCGTTCTGTAACAACATTCATTGGTTCATACATTTTTTCATTAAATGTTAAAGGTCTAGCTTGAAAAAACAATTAAAAATGGATACCACCTTGTCGATCTGTTTTTTTTAAAGAATTTTCATCCATGCGATGAATGTTCCAACAACTTGTTCAACCATATGAATGTCATTATCATCATTTGGAATAGGTATCTCAGAACTTAGATCATTAGATATGTTAATTGACACTCTGAAATGATCTTTTGGAAGTTTTCTATTGTGTATCATGTCGTTCTGTGTATTAAACACCATATCCCTCGCTACAAAAAAATAATAGGAGTTGAAAGATATAAATCACAGTCATTTTCACCCTGTATAATATTAGTACAAGAAAGGTATCAGTATCTATGTGATTCACATTTCATATAAACAATTATTAAAACATTGATTACCTCAGCTAAGTTATGTTTTTTAGGGTAATGGCTCACATCAAAGTTGGTGGGGGTGGGGTGGGATCATCACACATGGGTTGTTGTTGATTTGTTTCTTCTCTTTGCCTCTCTGTCATCAAACTTTCTATCATCTCTCTCTGGTATTGTAATTCTTCTTTAAAAATAGCTAATTTTTCATGAATCTTTTATATTTTTTCATTTTGATTCTCCTCTTATTTTGGTTTTTGAAAATATGTTCGGGGTGTCACTCCAAAAAGCACACCTCTGACGTGGCCATACTGTTCTGGCTGCTTCAAGGCAGCTAAAATTATGTCTACATCTGGTGCGAGTGTTGTTTATTCTTGTGACTATGTCAGATAGAAAATATAGAAAAATAAGTAGTCATTGTAATATAATATTGATTTAAATAAAATGTAATTTATATTATGTCATACTTATACATGTTTCCCACACTTTTTTTTGTTTTTATCTATTAGTATCCCCTCTTTATTTACATGAGCCTCCTTCTATAGTACATGGTGTGGGATGGATATGCCTTTCGATTTTGATTCATCAATCTGTATATAAATAGAGAAACATGGTTATGGTGTTGTTTTATGTCACATACAAGTAGTATGGTATATTTAAAAGGCGTACTGATTTTTTCTCAAGTGAATTGTACCCCATCCATGCTTTACAGTATGGGTACGCTAGTTCTGTTGTGTGTTTTTTATTTTCAGCACTTAGTTGTTTTTTCATAAATAAAAAAATGTCAATCAAAGTGATGAATACAAGAAAAATCGAACAACATATTACCCCACACAATGTACCTGAAAATTCTGCTCCCCATGACGGTTTCTAAATGCATCCCACACTCCTTGGGGTATCAAGTGTGCATAAATAGGAGGTTGGTGCGGCTTGATTTTCTCTTCAGCATCTTTAAGATGATATTTCACTAAAATTGTGTGGAAACCTCTATGAATCCTTCTTGAAACTCTTAATACATATTCCTTGTGCAAGACATCTACTATAAATGCACTATGCAATGGACTATGAAGATTAAGTCAATGTTTTCATATTTTATTTTATTTTAATAAATTAGAAAAATTATATCATAATGTTACTGTAATATCTTCCCACATTAGTGTCTTAAGGTCGGTGACAACATGGTTCCACGACTGTGCATCAATCTGCAAGAATTACTGAGTGATGATTCCAATGTAGCTACTAAAGATGGCTCTGTTGGGATTAACATGTTGGCCTCGCTTATTCCATCCCACCTCAAATTTGATGCCTTTTTCTTTTTCCTTAAGGATTTTGGCTAACACTATCAAACTAATTCACTATTATTTTTTCACTTTTAGGGTTTCATTTCCTAACATTTACTTGGAAGTATCATCAATATGTTCCTCTGGAGCACTAGCATCGGCACTGGGACCAGCAGCAATTGGTTGAGAAACCCGTTGTACATCAACATTGGGATCAAAAGCAACAAGTTAAGAAAATTGTTGTACCTCAGCACTGGGATCAGAAACAACAGGTTGAGAAACATGTTGTTGCTCTGCAATGGGACCACCAGCAGTTGGTTGAGAGACCTTTTGTGCCCCGAGATTGGGTGCATCAGCAAGTGAAGAATTCATTATGTGCAGAAGTTGTTAAACATTTAATTTATATTACATAAAATCAGTAGTGAACAGATAATAACATAACATAACACAATTTATATTACAATAAACAAATAACCTAATTATTTTACTCCCTTTTTTTAAAGGCTGAAGAGATTTTACCCCTCTATCGAATATGTAAATCCATTCATTGTGGTCTCCTCTGACATATAAAATCTCATCTATATTGGGACTGCTGTGAAATGATTGTGAATTCCCAATAAAGAGGCCATCCTCCATTGAACTTTCATCTGACCCTTCAGTTGTTTTGGTCGATAATAGAACAATTGACCAATCTTAATTTTTGGGATTTGGAACATAAAATACTTGTACTGCCTGTGATGCCATTATAAATGTTCTGTCTTTCTACTCTTCCTTACTGAAATCAACTTTCATGAATCCTAATTCATCTATTTTAACATCACTCCTATTATCAACCCACTTGAATTGAAAAATAAGCACTTTGAATTTTGTATAATACAACTCCCATATTCTTTTGATGATGCCAAAGTATGACATATTCTCATAAATTGGATTTCTGTCCTTAGCACAGGAAACATGCATCACCTCAGCCACAAGTTTAACCCCACTATTTTGCATGTTACTGTCTTCATCATGTTCATTAGTATAGAATGTATAACCATTAACTTCATAATCATTGTAAGATAATACATACTCACTTTCTCCTTCGGCTTGCCATTGAAGTCGTTCTGAAATTGAGTCTGAATTTTCATCTAACTGCTTACAAATATAGTACTGAATCCATCCTATAAACTGTCGATTATGTGTATCTGATATCCATTTTTCGTCCCTAGAAGGATTCAAACGCCTAAGAATTTCTTTGTGGGTTTGAAAATATGGTTCAACATCAAAACTGTTATGAAAAATGTAAAGGTGAGCCTGCTCCCGATCTGTAATATTGATTGTGACAGCCTCTCTTCCAGAAATTTATTCACCCTCAAGCCACTTAATGTAATGATATTTTGGTATGCTAAGGTTTTCCACACCAAACAGGTATTCGGTACAGAATTCAATGTCTTCCTCAACAATATATTTCTCATCAATACAACCCTCTGGCCGACATCGATTTTTGACATACCCTTTCAAAATCTTCATATACCGTTCAATGGGTTACATCCATCTATAACGTATAGGAACACATAGTCGAATCTCTCTCACCAAATGAACCATCAAATGAACCACCATATCAAAAAATATCAGTGGGAAGAACATTTCCAATTCACATAATATGATGGAAATTTCTCTTTCCATAGTTGGTAATTTCACAGGGTCTATAACTTTGTTGCATATTACTTTGAAGAATAAACAAAACTTCGTTAATGTATGGCAGACATTCTTGGGAAAAATGCAACATAAAGATATAGGAATTAGATCTTGCATCAAAACATGGTAGTCATGTGATTTCAGACCCTTTAATTTTAAATCCCTCAATGACATGATGTTCTTGATATTTGATAAACACCCCTCTGGAACCTTTACGTCATTCAAGAAGTTGCAAAACTGATATCTCTCCTGCCTGGAAAAATTGTAAGTAATAGGAGGAAGAAATTTTCGTTTTCACCCTTCACTGGTGACAACTCTTCTCGTATTTCCATCTCAACCATGTCCAATGTAGACTCAATTCAAGCATTTGTTTTTCTAGGTACATTTATCAATGTGCCGATGACACTATCACATACATTTTTTTCAACATGCATAGCATTAAGAAAATGTCTGACATATAGACAATTCTAGTATTGTAATTCAAAAAAATTGATCTCTTTTTTCAACCAGTTTTCGTAAGGTTTTTCTAAAATGGTTTACCAAATGTAGTGTCTAAATATTTTACTTTCTCTAACAATTGATCACCTATTAGTGGAGACAGTGATGTGCATTCTTATAAACATACATCGAATGATGTTATCCAAGATTGGTACTTATGCCATTGGGGTAGAAATGTGCAATGCCCTAGAAACACAGTTTTTGATGAATGTTTCATCCTAATTGACTGTGTACCTTTTTCGCAAATGGAACACCCTTGAGTTCCTTTAATGCTATATCCTGAAAATTTTCCATAAGCAGGAAAGTCATTTATCATCCAATACAACATGGATTTCAATGTGAAATCTTAATTTTTGTAAGCATCATACTATGTAACACCTGAATCCCACAATATTTTCAAATCCTCAATCAATGGAGCCAAATAAACATCAATATCATTACTCGATTGTTTTCGTCCTGATATAAGCATAGATAACATGATGCATTTTCGATTCATGCATAACCACAGTGGTGAGTTATAATTTACCAACATAACTAGCCATGTACTGTGACTTTTTCTTTGAAAACCAAAAGGATTCACCCCATCTGTAGATAATGCTAGAGCAAGGTTTCTCATCTCATTTCCAAATTCAGGATGCTCGTGATCAATTCTCTTCCACAGAGGAGAGTCTGTCGGGTGATGTAGTTTCCCATCTTTAATTCTTGTATCTGTATGCCTTGTCAACTATCCTACATTCTGCTAAATTCTATATCAACACATAAACCTTGGAATGATTGTAAAGTACCATACAACTTTCATAGGACTGGAACCATCTTTCTTGTATCAAGAAGCACCACATTTTGGGAATTATTTAAGTGATTTGTGGTCCTTTTGAAACAATATACAATCATTTAGGCAGGCGTGTATTCTTTCAGAGATCATACCCATCGATCATAGCATTCATTTGGCATTGTTTGTTTGGATTTGGAGGTCATTATCTTTTGGGATCATTTCTATCAGGAGAGAAATTAGTTCCATAAAACCGGCATCACTCTACCCATTTCCTGATTTCAAATTATACAGATTCAGTATGCCTGATAATGCTGTATATTTAGTGCAACCAGTATACAATGGCATTTTTGCACAACTCTTTAACTTCTCAATCATTTTTGGGCAATCAAAAAGCTTATCTTCAACTATCCTCATCATTTCCTTAATATGATCTTCATTATAATACACATCTATAATCACATCCTCTATATGATCGTCTTCACTGTTCACTCTTGTAATCAAATCAGATGATCCATAAAACGCCGTTTTTTCCGAGCCACTATCTACATTCTGTAAAGACCCATAAATTTCAGGGAAATTTTTTTCTTAAATTCATTGGGATTTTACAAGTATGCAGTTTCTGATGGCACCTAATTATGAGTCCCGGTGTTCCCAAAATCAATTTCTGAAGTTTAGCTCGGGTAGGTTCAGTGAGTGAATGAGTGGGTTTTTCTATCTTTTGAACTGGTGCACAGAATTGAAATTCGAGGGAACCGATGAAACCGCAGTTCTAGTAATTGCTTAAGAATACCTTTACTGAAGATGTGTTTTCTCTTGAGGAGATGTTAAAAAAAGTGGTTTAATTAAAGGGTGAATAAAATGGTGGTACAATTTTATTTCTAACTAAGGAGGTTTAATCCTACATGGGTGAGTTAGGGTGGGATCCACTAGCATCCTAACTACCCATGTGAGGATAAATGTGAGGTGGGGCCCACAAGATCCCCAACTCTTCACTTTTCCTAAACCCCTTAAACCCCCTATTAAACCCCTTGTATTTAATTGGGTAACTCTTCCTCTCCCCACTCTCCCACATTAATTCATTCCAACACACACTTAATCAATTAATTTAATTAAGTGTTTGAATTTGTAAATTTGAATGCATGGAAAAGTAAAATAAAATAAGGGGAAGTTTATTTTATTTTGGTTAGCTTGTTGTGTTGGGAATTGGAGGAGAGAGCTCAGGTCCCTTTTGAAGAACTTCATCTTCAACAAAGAACACCAACTCTCCGACGAAGAACGTCGGCTCAGCGACCCTGATTTCTCCATCCTCTTCTTCCTCCGCGACAAGGGAGGAGACACCAACGACGAGGAAAATGACACCATCATCTACGACTCTTGACAACTGTGAACTTTCTTCGAGGTAGGGGTGTGTTTTGGATTGGGAAATATTGGTTTTCCTTCCATGTTGTCGTTCCTCTTAAACCACTTGTTATCGGACTAATGCGGAAGGGACTGGACCAAAATAACACAGTCTGATTCCACCGACGTTCTTGTGAATAAGTGGAGACCTTCAACTATTCTTGAGTGGTGAATCAAGTTATGTTTTCAGAGCTGTTCGGAGGCCCAAAACATCATAAATGGCCTCATAGCATCAGGGCGACCTAGAAGCAGATGTTTCATAGAAATCAGATCATCAGAATGAAGAACAGATGCCTCAGGAGGCGTGCTGGCCAGAGGCGTCGTTTCTGGAAAATTCTATAATACATGGCGTGTCCTCCATAAGCACAGCCCGTGTAGTAAAAGCATACCATGGCTTCCGTTTCAGATGTTATAAAAGTAACACACGGCGTGCGACTCTAGAAAAATGGTGTGTAATCTCCACACAGTTTGACAGAGGAGACATCGATGGACATGGCGTGTATTCAGGGAAAATACACTGTCATAGTTAGCAACACATGTCCAAGAGACACTATGTGTACTTTCTTCACCTTGAAAGAAGCAGCTTCGTGATGACTCGGCGTGTATTCTAGGAATACACGGACACAGGGTGGAGTACACGAGCATGTACTCCACCACACGGCCAGGCATGGCCAGTGTAGATGGAGCCAATCCCAGAATATTGGAAACGACGTGTAACCATACGACACATCGTGTACTTACTTTTTACACGAACAACCCTTCGACACAGGCTGTGGTACACAGACAGTACCTATGGACTAAAGACACGGCATGTAACCATACTACATGTTGTGTACTTACTTATTTACATGACCATCCCCATGACACGGACCTCTTACATGGGCAGTACCTGGTGTCTGATAACACAGCGTGTATGTTTTACCTACACACTGTGTAATTTTAGGGAAATGACTCGGTCATCTTATTCTATGTATCTTGGGCACATTATACTTCGTTTTTCCCCTATGACGTAGGATAGAACGTTGGGATACATCATCTCTGGTCTTCGTGATGGTTGATGTATCCACCCCTTGGCTCATGGAGCGGACCCTCCCGGAATCGAGTGTGCTGTGTATGGGAACCCTAGATCTGGCTTTGACTGTGACGACTATAGTGTTGGGATCCTCCATGGGTTCGACGACGATGAAAAATATACTAGGATCCTACGTGGGTTCGGCAGGGATGACTTCTGTACTTGGATCCTACGTGGGTTCGGCAGGGGAGATGATCCAGAGGCTATATCTATCATCTCCACCCCTCTTCGTGAGTAGTATACCTTTGTGAGATGATTCTTGACTTTCAATCATTATCATCGATGTGATTGTCTTGCATTCCTGTGTGGACTGGGTTGTGTTTTCCTGTGTGGACTAGGTTGTACTTGGGCTTGTGAGTTTGAGCTGAACTGGAATTGATGACTTAGGTATATGTATGGGCATATACCTAAGTAGAGTTGGTTGATACTTGTGTTTGTATATTTCCTTTTTGGTTTATCCTTTATGGATTCTGGGAGACATTAGGGGGTCTCGGGGTCCCTACTAAGTATCGTATACTCACCCCGGCACGGGCTATGCCCACAGTATGTTGTGTTGGATGCAGACGACAAACATTACTGATTGAGGTGGAGTCCTGTGGAGCGGGATGGTACCTGTAGGTGGACCACATGGCGGGACATACACGGAGAAGAAAACCGGACCTAAGGAGCTGAGGAGACCATCTGTACCCACCCTTCAGGTGAGATAGCCGGAGGATGAATCAGTGGTCGCTGATTTACTTTATTGTTGTCGTAATTTCTTTTCAGTTGTACTGTACATTCAGTTGGGTTTGTATTCTGGCCCATTTATTTTCCATCACTTACTTCTGTACTCAGTTTACTTAGTGTTTACTTCAATTTGCGTACTCTGTTGTTTTTATTTTCTTATATAAAGGCAATTCCTTCCCTTTTATCTGGATTTATGCCTTTGGTGCTAGTCTCCAGCCCCTGGCCTATGGAAGGCGGGCTTGGGGTAGTAACGACACGGGTCCTGAGGACGGTTTGTGACAAATTTGTATCAGAGGAGTCAGTTCTACCACAAAACTTAGGACTCTGATAATTTATTCTATGTGAAACAATAGTGTTTAGGTAATTGAGTGTGTTTATTAGTCTAGGGAGTCTAGTGTTGGTGCGGCGACCAACGTATCGATACACCAGGACCCTTACTTCTGATTTCCGACTCAGTGCACAAAAACATTGATTGCTTGTTTGTTTTAAAAGTTTTATTTGTGATTACTTTGTGTCACCTCACCAGGTATACTGTATTAACCGTGGGGCACGTTTTTTTTTTCAGGATGGCCCCATGATGGTAGCCAGCTAGGGTTCTGAGATTTCTGAGAGATGGAAGCCCACTGAGTGAAGAGGCCTCGGTGCAGGGCCCCATTACATCAGAGGCACTGGTGGTACCTCTACCCGTCGAACCACCGATGCCACCAGCCCTAGCAGCTGAGAGTGCATGTCGCCTGAGTGCACTGCACACGTTTGATCATCAGAGAACACCCAGGTTCCACAGAGAGACGGGCCCTCAAGCAGCCGAGGATTGGCTGGAGGCTATCATCCGAGTCTTCATATTAGTAGGGACACCAGCTGGCCTCATGGTGATCCTTTTGGCGAGTCTCCTACACACAGTAGAAGGTATATGGTGAAGCATGATGCTCCAGGTGCAAAACAAGGCATCAATGCTTTGGAAAGAATTTTAGAGCCTCTTTCACTCAGAGTTCGTTCTAGCCAGCCTCCGTGCGGTGCGCATCCAGGAGTTACTACAGCTGCAGCAGGGCAGCATGATAGTAGCCCAGTACTCGGCGAGATTTACTGACCTCTTGCGCTACTCCAAGTACATGGTACGAGACCCATTCTTCCTGGCCCGGACCTTCGATCAGGGACCGAGGCATGAGATCAGAGCTTCGATGATCTCCCTCAGTATTCTGATGCATGAAGGAGTACTGGATTGAGCCTTACTTGTGGAGAGCTTCCTTACTGAGCCTACTCTAGCAGCGAGGCCTACCGCAGGGCGACACGTGGGGGAGTCTTCTGCAGACGGCAGTAGACAGATATCGCAAAGGTCTAAGCGGACCAGGACATCAGGTGGGTGACCTCAGGATACTAGTTCGGAGGTGCGGGGCATACGCATCAGAGCTAGTCATACGAGAGGCAGGCAGTGCTATGCATGTGGCGGGCAGGGCCACATAGCTTGTGACTGTCCGACCCGCCATGCAGAGGAGCAGCAGGAGGTTGAGGGACCACCCAGGCAGAGGAAGAGGTTCGATTGTAGTGGTCCGTAGGGAGAAGGTGGACGAGTTATAGGAGCTGGCCAAGCAGTAGGTGGTGGATGATGCTTTGAGGCTCTACCACCACCACCACCAGGAGGTCCACCCCAACCACAGGGAGCTGGCGGACAGAGGCAGGCTCAGCTTTAGGCAGTGGAGGCTTATGACCATGGCACACCTAAGATCGTTCGAGGTACTATCTCTGTCTACTCCACCCTTGATGTAGTTCTTATAGACACAGGAGTGAGTCATTCTTTTATTGCTGATGCCCTTGTTCGTAGCTCAGAGATTCCAACAGAGCTGTTGGCTCGATCCTTACGGCTAGAGACTCCTACGGGAGCAGACTCGATGATTACAAACTGGTGTCGGCAGTGTGACCTTACTCTAGGAGGTGAGAGCTTTGGGTGGGATCTTCTTGGAGTGGCGTCGAGGCCTTATGACATCATCTTGGGTATGGAATGGTTATCTATAGTCCATGCTCAGATCGACTATATTAGGTGCAAAGTGCTGTGTGTCCGCATAGATGGGAGCAGGTTCACCTTCACTGGTGATAAGGGAGCCTTTGCATTTTAGGATTGACTTACGAAGAGGATAGTACAGCCGATCACTGATCAGTTGGCTAGCCTCATCCTAGGAGCAGTTGATGTCCGGAGTCCGAGTTTTCCTGATGTGGTGGATCAGTATGCAGACCTTTTTCCTGAAGACATTCCAAGACTACCTCCTTGCAGAGAGGTAGACTTCTATATTGACCTGTACCCTGGGACAACCCCGATATCTACACCAGCATATCGGATGGCTCCCGCTGAGCTTCGTGAGCTACGGGTACAGCTGGAGGACTTTCAGGGCAAGGGATTTGTTTGACCCAGTGTTTCACCCTTGGATTCCCCGATTTTGTTTTCCAAGAAGGCGGATGGGAGCTTACGACTTTGTGTCGACTACCGTCGCCTGAACCAGGTGATCATGAAGAAGAAGTATCCACTTTAGAGGATAGGTGACCTCTTTGATCAGCTCAAGGGAGCACGGTGGTTCTTGAATATAGACCACGGGTCAGGCTATCATCAGCTCAGAGTTCAAGATGAGGATGTGCAGAAGACGGCCTTCAGGTGTCGGTATGGCCACTATGAGTTCTTGGTTATGCCTTTCGGTGTAACCAACACTCCAGCAGTGTTTAGGATTCTCATAAATAGGATCTTCCAGCCTTACCTCGATCGATTTGTTATAGTCTTCATCAACGACATATTTATTTACTCGACCACTGAGGAGAAGCACGCCTACCACTTGCGGGTTGTACTGGACACACTCCGAGAGAACCAACTTTATGGTAATATCTCAAAGTTTCAGTTCTGGATTCGAGAGGTCCACTTCTTGGGGCATGTCATCTCTAAGGTGAGAGTTTCAGTGGATCCTGTGAAGATCGAGGCAGGAACTTGCTTGGGAGCCACCCAGGAGTGTGACGAAGGTGCGGAGTTTCCTAGGTCTAGCTGGGTACTATCGGTGATTTATTCCAGACTTCTCCAGAGTTGCGGCACCACTTTTAGCTTTGAAGAAGAAGGGGAAACCCATCGTGTGGTCAGATAGATGTTAGCAGAGCTTCCAAGAGCTGAGACAGAGATTGACCAGTGCGCCCATCTTGAGGCTACCAGAAGAGGGCGTAGGGTACGTAGTTTACTGCGATGCATCAGGGACCGGACTCAGGTGTGTCCTGATGTAGGAGTGGGTAGTGATCGCTTACGGATCATGAAAGTTGAGGAAACACGAGAAAAACTACGCTACCCATGACCTAGAGTTAGTAGCAGTGGTCTTTTCCTTGAATATGTGGCAGCACTATCTTATGGGTGAGTGCTTTACAGTCTACTCTGACCACCAGAGTCTCAGGTATAACTTCTTATAGAAGGACCTGAACCTGAGAAAGTGGTGATGGATTGAGTTCCTCCGGGACTATGACTTTGAGATAGTCTATACTCCTGGGAAGGGGAACGTAGTAGCTGATGCACTCAGCAGGAGATCAGGCATTCAACTACTTGGAGAGGCGACAGAGCAACTAGCTGCGTTGCAGATATCCTTCGTAGATAGAGATGGAGCAGCCTTTCTACAGTCACTCATAGTCACTCCTCCACTACATCAGCAGGTCCGAGATGCACAACGTGGGGGCGTTGACTGTGAGACGCGACAGGCACAGATACTTATAGGACAGGCACCTGATGGATTTTCTGTAGGAGGAGAGCACGTCATCCTCTTCAGGGGATGTACCATGGTATGAGTTTCATTACAGGAGGAGGTGCTGAGGGAGTTTCACACTTCCCCTTTGGCGTTACATCCTGGAGTAGCGAATATGTACCAGGATCTCAGACGACAGAACTGGTGGCCGGGTATGAAGAAGGTTGTGGCAGAGTTCGTTACACGATGCCTCACCTGCCATCAGGTGAAGGTAGAGCACCAGGTACCGGCAGGATTGGTGTAGCCCTTAGAGGTCCTGGAGTGGAAGTGGGATGGGATATCAATGGATTTCTTGATGGAGCTTCCACATACTTCCAGAGGACACGACTCCATCTGGGTGATTGTCGACCGACTCACCAAGTCGGACCACTGCCTACCTATCAGAGAGAAGGTCTCAGTGGAGAGCTCGGGATGCCTCTACGTTCAGGAGATCGTATGGATTCATGGTGTGCCATCATCTATCATCTCCGATCGAGACACTCTCTTTACTTCCTGGATTTGGAAGGGGTTTCAGGAGGCATTTGGGACAGAGCTACTTCTGAGCACCGACTTTCATCCTTAGATGGATGGACAGATGGAGAGGACCATTCAGACTCTCAAGGACATGCTTTGTGCATGTGTCCTTGACTTTGGTCATAGCTAGGAGGATCAACTACCTTTGGTGGAGTTTGAATACAACAACAGTTACCACTCCACCATCGGGATGGCTCCATACGAGGCATTGTACGGCCGACCTTGCAGATCACCTCTGTGCTGGACAGTCCCTGGGGAGTCAGCACTTGTAGGACCAGAGATGGTCCAAGCCGCAATATAGAAGGTAAAGATCATCCAGGAGTGGATGAGGACTGCTCAGAGCCGACAGAAGTCCTATGATGACAGGAGGAGGATACCACTAGAGTTTGAGGATGGCAACCACGTTCTCTTAGGGGTCTCACCTCGTCGTGGACTACAGAGATTTGGTCGGGGTGGCAAGTTATCTCCACGCTTCATCAGACCATTTCAGGTTCTCAACAGGATAGGTGAGGTGGCTTATTGCCTGGCTCTTCCACCTCAGTTGCACCGGGTGCACGACATCTTCCACGTATCTCAGTTGAGGAGATATGTGCACGACCTGACACATATCACTGATCATGGGGATATGGGCATCGATAACAGGGAGAATTTTACGGAGGTCCTACTAGAGATCGAGGATCGACAGGAGCGGGTCCTAAGTGGATGGTCAATTCCTCTAGTGTGCATCAGGTGGCAGCATGGGAACCTCCAGGAAAGAACATGGGAGCAGGAGACTCAGATTCATGCACAGTACCCCCATTTGTTTCCCCAGTTTATGATGTATCTTTACAGGGACATAAATCCTTGAGGTGGGAGTAATGTAAAGACCCATAAATTTCACGGAAAGTTTTTTCTTAAATTCTTTGGTATTTTACGAGTATGAAGTTTCTAACAGAACCTGATTCTGAGGCCCGGTGTGCCCGGAATCAATTTCCAATCTTTAGCTCGGGTATGTTTAGTGAACGAATGAGCGGGGTTTTCTATCTTTTGAACCGGTTCTTGGAATTGAAATCTGAGGGCACTGATGAAACTGAAGTGCCTGTAATTTCTTAAGACGACCTTTACTGAAGATGTGTTTTCTCAGGAGGAGATGTTAAAAAAATTGGTTTAATTAAAGAGTGGATAAAATTTTGGTATAATTTTATTTCTAACTAAGGTGGTTTAATCCTACATGGGGGAGTTAGGGTGGGACCCACTAGTATCCTAACTACCCATTTGAGGATAAATGTGAGGTGGGTCCCACATGATCCCTAACTCTTCACTTTCCCTAAACCCCTTAAACCCCCCCCCCCATTAAACCCCTTGTATTTAATTGGGTAACTCTTCCTCTCCCCACTCTCCCACATTAATTCATGCCAACACACACTTAATCAATTAAATGAATTAAGTGTTTGAATTTCTATATTTGAATGCATGGAAAAGTAAAATAAAATAAGGGGAATCTTATTTTATTTTGGTTAGCTTGTTGTGTTGAGAATTGGAGGAGTTAGATCTAGTCCCTTTTGATGAACTTCATATTCAACGAAGAATGCCAACTCTCTAATGAAGAACATCAGCTTGGTGGCCCTAGTTTCTCCATCCTCTTCTTCCTCCGTGATAAGGGAGGAGACACCGACGATGAGGGAAATGATTCCATCATCTGCGCCACTTGACAACCAAGAACATTCTTCGAGGTAGGGGTGTGTTTTGGATTGAGAAATATTGGTTTTCCTTTCATGTTGTTGTTCCTCTTAATCCACTTGTTATCGTACTAATGCGGAAGGGACCCGACCAAACTAACACAGTCTGATTCCTCCAACATTCTTGTGAATAAGGGGAGACCTTCAACTGTTCTTGAGCAGTGAATCAAGTTATGTTTTTGGAGCCGATTGGAGGCCCAAAAACATCGTAAATAGACTCAGAGCATCGGGGTGACCTAGAATCAGAAGTTTTGTAGAAATAGGATCATCAGAATGAAGAATGGACGCCTAGGGAGGCATGCTGTCCAGAGGTGTCATTTCTAGAAAATTTCAGAATACAAGACGTGTCCTCCAGAAGCACACGCCGTGTAGTAAAAGAGTATTGTGGCTTCCATTTCAAATGTTATAAAAGTACCACACGACGTGTGACTCTAGACACACGGCGTGTACTCTCCACACAGTTTGATAGAGGAGACATAAATGGACATGTTGTGTATTCAGGGAAAATACATGGACACAGTCAGCAACAAAGGGCCAAGAGACACGATGTTTACTTCCTTCACCATGGCTAAAGCAGCTTCGTGATGACTCGACGTGTATTCATGAAATACACGGACATGGGGTGGAGTACATGAGCATGTACTCCACCACACGTCCAGGCATGGCCAGCGTACACGGAGCCAACCCCAGAAGTTTGGACATGGTGTGTAACCATACCAGACGTCGTGTACTTACTTTTTACACAAACAGCACTTCGACACAGGTTGTGGTACACAAACAGTACCCATGGACTGAAGACACAACATGTAACCATACCACACGCCGTGTACTTACTTATTTACACGACCAGCCCCATGACACGGGCTGCTTACATGGGCAGTACCTTGTGTCTAATAACACGACGTGTACTTTTTACATACACGCCATGTACTTTTTGGGAAATGACTTGGTCATCTTATTCTCTGTATCTTGGGCTCATTCTACTTGGTTTTTCCCCTATTTTGTGGGACGGAATGTTGGGATACATCATCTCCAGTCTTCATGATGGTTGACGTATCCACCCCTTGGCTCGTGGAGTGGACCCTCCCGGAATCGAACGTGCTGTGTGCAGGAACCCTAGAGCTGGTTGTGACTATGACGACTACCATTTTGGGATCCTCTGTGGGTTCGACGATGATGAAGACTGTAATTGGATCCTACGTGGGTTCAGAAGCGAGGACGACTGTACTTGAATCATACGTGGGTTTGGCAGTGATGGTTACTGTACTAGGATCCTACGTGGGTTCGGCCGTGACGACTTCTGTACATGGATCCTATGTGGGTTTAGTAGGGGAGATGATCCAGAGGCTATATCTATCATCTCCACCCCTCTTTGTGAGTAGTATACCTGTGTTAGCTGAGTACTGACTTTCAATCATTATCATTGATGTGATTTTCTTTCTTTCTTGTGTGGGATGGGTTGTGTTTTCCTATGTGGACTGGGTTGTACTTGGGCTTGTGAGTTGGAGCTGAACTGGAATTGATGACTTAGGTATATGTGTGGGCATATACCTAAGCAGAGTTGGTTGATACTTGTGTTTGTATCTTTCCTTTTTGGTTTATCATTTATGGATTCTGGGAGACCTTCGGGGGTATCGAGGTCCCTACTAAGTATCGTATACTCACCCCTACATGGGATATGCCTGCACTACGTTGTGTTGGATGCAGACGACAGACATCACTGATCTAGGTGAAGTCTTGTGGAGCGGGACGGTACCTAGAGGTGGACCACTTGGCGGGATGTACACGGAGCGGACGGCCAGACTCGAGGAGCTGATGAGACCATATATACCCACCCTTCAGGTGGGATAGCTGGAGGACGACTCGGTGGTTGCTAATTTACTTTACTGCTGATGTATTTTCTTTTTAGTTGTATTGTACTTTTAGTTGGGTTTGTATTCTGGCTAATTTATTTTCCAGCACTTACTTTTGTACTCAATTTACATAGTATTTACTTCAGTTTGCATACTCAGTTGTTTTTCTTTCCTTATATAAAGGAAATTCATTCTCTTTTATCATGATTTACGCCTTTGGTTCTAGTCTCCAGCCCCTGGCCTATGGAAGGTGGGCTTGGGGTAGTCACGGCATGGGTCCTGAGGACGGGTCGTGAAATATTCATTTTTTTTCCTTGTGTTTATTCCAACATGTATAACTTCGATCTATTCCATGAAAGATCAGGTGTTCTCCAACTCCTATAGACTAATTTGTCTTGAATAACAATAGTGTAAACACAGAAAAAGGATTTGAGAAGGGTTACATGCATGATCTTCTGCAAACTTGATAAAATCTGTCACGTCATCTTCATACTATTTTGTAAACTGATTGACATTCATCCATTCATTATTCATATTCATCAACTTTATGGGTTCTATCACGAACTTGCATAATATTATGTTTTAATTAATCAAGTAGCATTGTTTGGGTTTTATAAAAAAAAATCATGGTACAAATGCCTCTACAATGAACCATTATTGGATACAATTTAACTATTACTCTAACCTCACTAACTCTATGTCCACAGATTTCATCTCCAAACTATAAAATATAAAAAATAAGCACATCACATCTGGTTATAAAGGACATACAGGTGTGATTGAATATATAACCAGTAAGATGCCCTCAAAAAACAATGTAAGGATATAATGGGATACTCATACATGAAATAGAGGAACCTACCCTAAAACATGTGAATGTACTTGAACTCTATCTATATACAGGGGAATGTGCCATATCTTTTGTATATATCCATGGAGTACCTAAAACCTATACATGCAGGACTCTTCACCGAAACATGGGGGAGTACCATACGACATATTTTCTCTAAACAACTCACTTGTCACTTGTCAACTCTCAAGCAGATTGAAGATAATTAAAATATCCAAACCACATTGTGTGCAATTTACAATTATTGAGGGAATCATACTATTGTGATCTACATGAGAATATATTTATAATGGGATACTCATACATGAAATATTATCATCTAAGTGAAAAATAAATAATAATAATGAAAATAACATAGCACACAATTTGTTAAATGGATACACAATGTGTAGGGTTCTCAGTCAAGGTTGGTTGTATACTACCATTTCTAAAATCATGTGAAATCCATATACACGGTGTGTCCTGTAGGGTGAACATCGTGTATGGATAAGATTTTCCTAATTTAATCTGACATATAAAAAATTAATTCCAAGTTAGTATTACAAAGACTGCATGATCCCTTTAAAAATACCTTGCATATAGAACAACTTGAGCTAAAGGCATGTACTTTAGATATATACTGAATCACCTCACTAGCTATACATCACATTTTTGTGGAATACATGGTATGTAGTCCTTACATGACCACTAGGGGTGTATAGTCTATACACATCAAGTTTATATGGTATCTATACATGGTGTGAGTGAATTAAAACACATATCATGTGGTTATAATACTATTTCATGGCATGTACATGGTTTCATGATGAATTATATGTCTTGGAGATACATTGTGTGTGACTTAGGCTCACATGACATGTAAAATTTATAATGAAACTCATTCCAAATTTCAGTCAGAAGACGAGTCATGTGGTGTAAATTTAGGAGAGAAATGTTGTGTGGCATTAAAATCTATATGAAATCCATGTATGGTGAAGAATGTTCCATTTAACAAGACTACATACTATGTATTTTAAAAATATATAGAATCTGAAAAACATCATCTTCACACCAAAAAGTGTCTCATAGAGTCCATTAGATGTGGTTTTTTAGGATTCAGTGGAATTTCACTAATAACAAAGTGGTGGTGCCATTGAAATGGGTAAATTTTGGATTGATATTCAATGATAGAAGAACTACAACATGGAAAGAAATGGAATATCAATCATGCCACCAACCACAACACCATACAAAAACATAATCATGCTCACAATCACATCACCATACAAACCAAACAATCACAATTTCAGATTTTACAAAGCAACACTTATTCAATTTTGTTTGTTAATTCAGGGGTTATTATAGAAGTTTTATCATCCTGGGGAATTTGTGCATAAGTCAGGTATATGTAAATTACCAATTTTTATATTCAAATGTTCAACAGGAACCAACCAACATGAAATTCATTTAGTGCGCAAACAACGACCACCAATGTCCACGATTTTCAGTGGCGCATTTAGCCCATATATTTCACATTATAACCATCAATATAAAATAGGTATAACATGAGAACAAGAATAAACCAATATGTAACAGGATAAAACTCACTGTGAGCGTGTCATTCAACACACGGTAGAGGTGCATTCGTGGAAGAGGAGAGGTGCATAGAAAAAGAGATTTCCAACTAAAAATAAAACATAAAATTGGGGAAACTCGTGATAATAAAATAATCTAAAACAGATTACACCATTTACCATATCCCACAAACCCCAAGAACCCTCTAAAACCGAAATTAACCCACACCATGGTTAAACACACCTTAAGATAACAAAAAATTATAGAACCCACCTTTGATAGAACGAGTTCAACATACTTTTAAAATATAAAAGATGAACATACAATGGGAACTAGGTTGAAACAAGTAAAATTTAGATATTTAATTCTTATTGATAAAACCAGGACCCTAGCCAAGGTTTCATACACCAGAGGTAGCGGCAAGATGGATCACCAAAATTAACTTTGTCCGAGAAGTGAAATAACCAAGTTGGATCACCAGAATTGTTCCCATTAATAAAAATAACAGGTATAATAGGGTCCACATTATCTTTAGAGACCTTAATTGACATTTATAAAGGATGATTTCCCATTACTTATTAAAGAAATCTTAATTGATGCAACTAATAGTTTCCAAGCTGTTTATATCATGGATAGGTACTTGGGGTACAATCAAATCCAGATGGACCTTGGAGATGAAGAAGCTACGGTGGAGGTAGTCACAGCAGAGGCAGTGGTGGAAGAGGAGGATGAAGGTCTTGGTGGAGGGGGAAAACATAGCAGTAGAGGCAGAGGAGGAGGAGGAAGAGGAGGAGAGGTCGCGATGGAAGAGGGGCCTAGTTCAGCTTCCGCAAAATCTTAACCGCGTGTGAGAGAGGAGGGGCCTGTTAGGGTTATTAAATAGAAACCGGTAGAACCTTTATCAGCACTCGTTAAAATCACTAATAAGGGTTTGTTTTATCAGTGCTTTTATTTTAGCACTGATAAAAACATACCTTTATCAGCGCTTTTAACAAGCACTTATAAGGGTTCTAGTAGTTTTTATTTAATCATATATTTATTTAAAATGACATATATGATAAATATATATCTATTTATTGATAATTATAACAATAAAGAGTAAATATTTATAAATATTAGTATATAATGGTTAATCTATACAAAAAACATTATTTTTTTTAGAAAAATTATAATTTCAAATAAATTAAGAATAAAAAAATTTATCAGCGCTAAAATAAGCACTGACAAATGTTACCTTTATCAGTGCTAAAATAAGCCCTGATAAATGTTACCTTTATCAGTGCTAAAATAAGCGCTGATAAAGGTGCCTTTATCAGCGCTTATTTTAGCACTAATAAAGGTTAGATTTTTCATCTCTTTTAACTGGCGCTGATAAAGGCACACCCCTTTATCTGCACTTTCTATTTAGCACTGATAAAGGGAAGTGCTTCCCTTACCCTGTTTTGTGGTAGTGGTCGTAGGGTATTAGTTATTGAATTTTATTCATAACTAAGCATACTGTATTGGGTAATTAATTATTCATGTGTTTTGGGTGTCATATAGCCTTTATGATGGACCGAAATAATTGGTGTCAGATGTAATTGTAGTTTCACTGGTTCAATGGTGGTTTTAAAGAAACTATAGCCACTGAGAAACTAGGAATTGGAATGTGAAACCAATATTGGTGACCGACGTAGTTTTGGGAGACACATGTTCAAACTTATTGAGGATTAAAGGTGTTTTCGTTGGGAGGCCATAACATCCCACACTAGTTTGGAAAAATAGATTCTGAGGTGAGTTAGGTTATAATGAGTTGGAACTAGGGTTTATTTTATTTTTTAGATTGATATCAATGACTTTAATATGAATACATGTTTCCAAAGTTTAATAGGATGTTTTTGAGATGTGTTGTTTGGATTAAAATTTTTTAAGTGGACTCTTAGATGTTGGGTGATGGAGGTGTCCTTGGTGGTGGAAGTGGGAAAACACCAAAACTGAGTGGTAGTCTATAAGAGTTCAAGTGGTTTCTAAAATAGTTATACACCACTTTATTCACCACTTGAATTCTAGTGGTATCTACCAGAGTTCCAGTCGTAGTCTATGAGTTTTTTAAAAAAAAATAGGTAAAAAGGTGAATTTACCCATTTTTTCAAAAAGGAACCTAGTCATGGGGTTCCTTATTAGAGAACAAACACAGTTGGGATGATTCACACTCCCCTCCCTCTCTTACTCATCCCTTTAACCCTTTGATCTGATTGTCCTATATACTTTAGTTTTCTATAAAAATAGTTATAAATTCAGTGGTTTTAAGTATTGGGTGTTATAAATTTTGATGTAACTGGGTTTATGGATGTTTTAAGAGTAATCTAAACCTCATAAGATGAGGTGTTGATGTTTTTATATATCGTAGTGGGTTTTACCTCAAATATATGTATTTTAATTGTTATTCTTCAGTTGTAATAATTAATTATAAATGTGATATAATTAATTATTGAAGTTTTAGGGAATTAGATACTTGTGTGGATAGAGGGTGTATTTTTCAGCCTTTTCAAACTTTACTGATGGTGGCTGAGTGTTTCATAAAGGGGGTAGTACATGGTTATGGTATGTGGTGCCTAATATTATCACTTTATATGTAATTGTTTATATTAGTTGGAATGTAGGTGTGGGTGTGTAGTGCCCCTAGTTTCTGGTATGTTACCCTTTATTTATGTTTTTATGTATATAAATGAAAAGGGTAAACATTGGTAGAGTTTTGGGAACATTCAATGAGTTTTTTGGGATAAAGGAGAGGTGCACAGACTGCACACGATTTGTCCAAACTATGCATAAATCCTAGGAGAAACTTTGAACAGTAGCAGGTTTGAAGTAGTAGCTTCGGAATGGTTGGTCCAAGGTTAGGGAGACCTTATGTGGAGGTTGTGTGAGGATGTTATTGAGGTAGTATCAAATTCATGGTTAGCGCATATTTTTTCTAATTGTGTGAATAAACCATGCATGGGTTAAAAACCACCTCCTTAAAAAGTGGATATAGGTCGTCCTTTATTTTAATCCACTATTTTTTACCCCAAACTAGCTCTAAGTCAGGTCTTTGATTCTCCTAATGCTAAATAAGGTTATCCCATCAATCCAATGGAAATAAAAATGATTCCATTGGGGATTCGAAGCCAGATTCTTGAGGTATGTCATCTTTCTTCACCATTCTTGTCAAGTTTCTTTATATTTACTTAAAACTACTTCTCCTTTCTACTCATATTCTCATATATACTACCATTATGGGTATATATAAGATTATTTATGCGAAATATGTTGATATTTGTTCTATTTGTTGATATTAGATTAGATATGAAGAGTTTTTGTGGAATTCTTACCCAATTTTGTGAGGGTTCTTCGTCCGTTTTCGGTTTTCATCAAAAACGGTTGAGCTGGGTGGCTTCAAGATCGAATCATCTTGATAGAATTGATTAGATTAGTTTCAAATTTATTTAATTTCATGTATGTTATTATGAAATTGGTGTGAAAAAAATGGAATAAGTCTTATTTACTGATGATTTATCATTTTGATGGAATTATGTACTTTTGGTGAATTGTGGTTCAAAGTGGTTTAGCTTCTTGATTTCAAAATAGTTATTTTATAATATTTTTTTCCTGGAAATATTAAAATGGTTTTTTGGAATTAGTTTTAAAAATATGATTTTTTATTAGAATGGATTGATGGAAAAGGGTTTTCAATGAAAGGGTGATTTTATTGAAATGGTTTTTTGGGAATACATGGTGTGTGTGTTCATGTTGCATTTTATGAGGCCTGTTTGAAATACGAACTTTTTCTTAGTGTCATAGGTGTAATGGAACATGGGATTTAATTACCATGTAATGACATGGTAGATCGATGAGATACCACTCATGAGTATGGAACTTTCATAATGAAGCATGCATGGTTGGTAGTGTGAGATTGTGGAAGGGATTGGTTTTTCCAAGATAACTTGTGAGACAGGATTCAGGCGATGTTGTTTTCTTCTTTATTTTGAAAATGGTTTAGGCTATAAAAATTATTGATAGGGATTCTATTTATATTTAGTTATAAACTATTTTTATGTTGTTTATATTTAGTTATAAACTATTTTGGAAATTTATTTATATAAACCATTTTATATATTGTTGCTAACTCTTATATCCTAGTTGAATGAGCAGGGAAGTCTCTGGGTAAAGACTACAACGTTTTATAATCAACCCAACTTTGGAACTATGGTTCCTTTATAGATTTCATCTATAGGGACATGGTAAAAGCTAAATTATCACATGTATTTAGAACCACCTCATGATACTTGGTATGTTGTTGATGAAGCATAGAGGTTGGAGAGTAGGGATTTTTTTCGTCTTTGAGTTTATTAGTTGTATTTCTACTGTTTACTATGATAGTTGATTTTTATTCCACTATAGTACACTTTTGTGTGGTTTGATATAAAGATAATGGTTGATTTTTCTTGTTCTTATCATGCATTATATAGTTGTGGTTTGGTTGTGGTTGTTTGGTAAGTGCTTTATTTCTTAAAGGGTAAATCATCCCCCACTTGGATTTGAAACCCTTAGAAATTTATTACCAGCCTTTGGCATCTTGGGTATGTCTCTTAAGTCATAGCAATGATTCATTGTATTCTCATGCCAATGGGAATAAGTGGGTCATTAAAAATGGTGTTATCTTGTTTGGTCCTTTCCTAACAAGTGGTCTTCAGTTTCATGGTCTTGGAGTTGAATTCATTCTGATCTATTACTTGGGTTAGAATCATATAAAGGAGTAGGATTTTTGGGACTTGAAATGTAGAGTATAAAAATATGTATCTAACCTTTTTATGTTGAATGTTATGTTACCAAGAAGTTGGCTACATAAGTGTTTTGGATACACTTATAGGATATTGGAATCTCATTGTCGTAGGTTTACCCAATAATATGAACATGAAATGCATTAGAGGAATGACTTCCCATTATGATTACATACATCATTTTGAGTAATGATATATGATTATGTGAAAACGTTTTGATTTCTAGAAATTTCAAAAAAAAATCAAATGAAATTCTTTGAAAAGTGAAATGTTGTGATATTTTTTAAAGGGTTTGATCTTTAAAAAATAAAGCTGAATGTTTTCAAAAATAGATGAACATAATTATCAATTATTTTAGAAAGAAATTTTGTGATAGTTGATGTGATGGAATTTTAAATCCTAAGACTTTAATTTCAAGAGAGTGAGACTTGTGGAGGTTCATGTTGGTTTAAAAAATTAAAATAGGCAGGCATCATAGAAACAAAACAGAAGAAGCTTTATAAAATGTGGTAGCCCCTAAGCCACAGGTGAATAAATATTTGGATTAAATTATTTTCCAATCATTTTAGGTTGTGGGCACTCGGAATATAAAGGTTGAGAAAATAAAAGTGGACCATTATCTCCATTTCTAGAAATAGAATCCACCCATCTTCTGAGGTGATTCTAAACCGGAAAGAGCACAGGAATAGACAAATAGGATGAATTGTATCTTCAATTTCATCGGAACACCATCATAGCTCAAGGTCAATATGGTGACATATATTCTCGATGATCTTCCAACCAGTGGAGGGAACTACTACTGCATGCTAAAGTAGATCAAGGCCTATGTTGGGAGTATTTTGAAGAATTGTTTAACAAAAAATTCTATCCTCACCTATTCAAGATCCTGAGAATGAAAAATTTATTCATCATGAAGCAGGATAATCTATCTATCATATAATATGTGGATAAATTCATGAATTTAGTGCACTTTTCACCCAAGTTCATGGCTAGTGTGGATCTAAAGGCACACATGTTTGAGTTGAGACTAAGATAGGTGATTCACTCAAAGTTAGATGGTATCTGTTTTAATGACTATACAGAGATGCTCAATATAGTAATGGTGGTCAAAAGAGACCTATCAGGTGCTATTAGAGGAGAAATTATGATGATACCTATGGGGAATGGTGGGAACTCTAATGCTAGGAGAAAGTGAAAGTGGGACACCTATTTCCATGGTGGGAGATGAATCAAGAATCAGATAGATGGATCTGTAAATCTTCCTCTAAGACCCAAGAAAAAGGCAGGATGTTTCCAAAGTGGATCCTTTGACTGTAGGAAGCAAGAGTGTACAACACAACCTAGATAATTCAAAATTTTCAACAATATGGCATACCATAAGTGTTATTATCATAGTGCTCTAAGGTCAGGTGCTCAAGACACTTCTCAAGTGTCACAGGAATCATATGATTTGACCAAATGAGGATAACAGAATCAGTCTCATCAACATAGAAGAGCTATCCATGGTGATTCTAGGAACACCATGACTCCATAGTATGGTCAATATCAATAAGTCAACAAAGATCATAGTGAAGCAATGAAGTAATTGTATGGAGCTGAGTAGGTGATTTTGGATGATCATGTTAGACCATCTATAGTAAAAGGTACGATTCTTTTGAATTATAGCCTTACTCAAGGGTTGTTTGATACTGGTGAATTTCATTACTTCTTTTATTCCCATGTTGTTGATTTTCTATGTCTAAACATGGGATGATTCCCTCCTTGATAAAATTTAAAACTCCTCTGAGGGAAGAAAATGTAAAGCCTTCATGTGTAGATCGTGTTCTATAACTATTGATGAAGTTGAAATGAAATGGGAATACTCAATATTGGAGATGGATTTCTATGATTTAATCCTACATATATACTAGTTAACAATGTTTTTGGGAAAAATCCCTTAAGGTGCCCTCTCGGTATGTTTTGGGTGTGTTTGTGTTTTTTGACAAAGCCAGATGACCATGAATGAGTATGAATGGTGTTTTCCAAAGCAGGTGTTTAAGGTGGAATGGTTTCCGTATAGGGGAACATGATACATAGACCATGAATCAAGATTTGTGGATTGAATAAGTGGTACAGTGAACATTGAAGGAAATTAGAAAAGGTAGGGAACTGCAAAGCATGAGATGCAGACCGTGTACGGGAATGGTTTGTGGGGAGAAAATGGTTCGCAGTGAAGTCATACGGTTCATGGAAGGATTGTTGTATATGGGATTTATTTTCATTTGTAGAAAATTGGCAGTGATTAGAGAATTTATGAAGGGAATTTTTTGTGAAAACATGATAGTGATCTGGGCTGCCGTGAAGGAGGAAAGGCAGTACGTGGACCGTGCATGTTAGAATGGTTTGCGGGTGAAGTTGTATGTGGTGAAGGTTGTACCACATTGAAGATTTGGTAAATATGATATTAGTAGATTTTTTGGATCTATTTTCCAATATAAGGAGCTCTAATCCCAGTATTAAGGATATATAATTCCATTATAGAAAATCATTTATTTGGGAATTCCACTATGTTCGAAAGTGGTTCACAAGGGAGAATTTTTCTAAATGGTTTGCACGGATGAAATTATGTCGTTTGTTTTTGCAGGGAATTATAGCCCACAAATGAATTGGTACATGTAGGTTGAATATGTGGTATGTGAAGTATGAAGATCCGGTATGTGGAGTATAGATGGTTCATAGAAGTGGAGACAGTCCTTAAATTAGGAAGCGGTAGGAAGATGAGGAGAAGCGGTATATGAAGAGGGATGGTCCATGTAGGGAGATGTTCATGGAAGAGGTGGTCTGTGAAGCATAATTTCTATTAAGTACATGTAATAGGAATTTAAGTTTGTATAGGACTCAAGGAATCTTACAAAAGCACTATAACAATTCAAAAAAGAAATTTTTTCTAACCTAATAGTACATGGAAAAGTTGAATTCATCAATGGGTGAAAAATTAACTTCAAAAGAGCATCTATCTATAGTTTATGGAGCATTATTTCAGGCAATTTAAGGGAAAAAAGTACATAAACTATTTGTTGATCCCTTCCAATAGTAGTTAGTGAAGGAATAGTAAGACAGTTATCCTTCCCACCAACAGTGAGCTAGAGGAAGAGACATATGCAGTGACCCTTGGGAATGTTGTGAGAAAAACCTAAATCTTGTAAAGGTAGTGAGCCCGTGCATAGAATATCTATCCAAATACATGTAATTGGAAGTGAGATTTATTGTATTTGGTATATCAACACATTGTTGCTTTATTCTCCTTGAACATAGCCAATTGTGGGTGAACCAAGTAAAAATCGATGTGTCCTATGCATGATTCAATTTCTGTTCATATATTACTACTATAAAAAGATAGAAGTTTGTTTCATTTAATGAAAAAACAAGATCTGAAGGGGTATTAGTTTTAATCTATCATAACCTTATTCACCCCCCCCCCTCAGTGTATTTGACCTAGTAGACCTAACAAACATTAAAGCCACACATCAACTATTATAGAAGGGCAGTTACTATCAAAACTAAGGATGGAATTGAACATCTCTTTAAAGGAGAAAGGGTTATAAAGGAAGATGAAATGATATTTTTTCACTAGAAGTGGGAAAAAACACTTACCAATTTATGGCATTTACCTTGTCATTTGTGGATGAGATCCAAGATAATACTTTTCCATCAATTTTGGATAAATTTATAGATGTTTTTCTGAAACATTTCTCTAGGTTACCACTGGTAAGGGAAGTAGAGTTTATGATTGATATGCTTATGGATATCAATCCTATCTCACTACCATCTGGTTTAATAGAACCAATCGATTTAAGGGAATTGAATGTGCAGTTGGAATATATTAAATGAAAATGTTTTATTTGGATGAGCATGTCTCTATGGGCATTACCAGTCTTGTTCATAAAGAAATAAGATGGAACACTAAGGTTGTACATTGATTATTGTAAGCTTAACCAAGTTAAAATAAATAAAATATATCCACTTAAAAGCATTGATGATCTGTTTGATCAATTGAGGGGAGATCAATGGTTCTCTAAAATCGACTTGCAATCAGGATATCATCAATTAAGAGTTTGAAAGGAAGATATCCCGAAGAAATATTTGATAACCAGATATGGAAACTATAAAATCATAGTCATGACTTTCGACCTTAAAAATGAACTAGTAGTCTTTATGGCATTGAATAATTGTATATTTCAGAAATCTTGGGATTCTTTTATTGCGGTGTTTTTGAATGATATATTGGTGTATTCACGAAAAAATGATGACAAAGAGGAAAACTTATATATAGTATTAGAAATATTTAGATACCATCGTTTGTTTCATAAATTTTCAAAGAGTTATTTTTGGATACAAAAGGTTCACTTTTTTGGCCATGTAATTTCTGAAAAAGGTATTTTGGTGGATCTGAAAAAGATAGAACCTGTTATCTCTTGGAAACCCTCAAATAGTGTGTTTGAGATAAGAAGTTTTCTTGGTATAACTTGTTACAACCAATTATTTATGTGTGAATTCTCACAACTAGATTTTCCTATGATAACTTTGAAAGAGAAGAATGTTCCATTTTGATGGAATGAGGAATGCCAGAATTCTTTTCAACAGTTAAAATTTCATCTTACATCAATATTTATCTTGATTTTTCAAGAATCGGGATAGGGGTACATGGTGTATTATGATGCTTAGGGATCTAGGTTGGGATGTGTTATAATGCAAGGAGACCATGTGGTTTATTAGTGTTCAAGGAAGTTGAAAGTGCATGAGAATAATTACCAAACACCCAATTTGGAGTTAGCTGCAGTTTTCCATGCCTTGAATAATTGGTGTCATTATCTCTTTGGAGAGAAATTTCTTGTGTTTAGGGATCATATGATATTGAAGAACATTTTCTCACAATGGAATGTGAATCTAAAGAAAAGTATATGGATGGAGTATCTTCAGATGTTCGACTTTAACTTGATGTATACACTGGGAAAAGGTAACTCGGTGGTCGATGCATAAAAAAAATTTCATTTGTGCACCTGGTGAAAGAATGTTCAGATGAGTAGCAGTTAATGCCAGTTCTAGCTGAAATGCATGTGGAATGTGAAAACTGAGGTGGTGTTAAAGTATTATTTCCAGTCTCAATGGTTCCTAATTTGGTAAATATGGACAAAGAGGCACAGACATCCAATGAATATTTCCTAGTTATGAGTTCAAAACTCAATGGTGGGGATACCTTTGAGGAATAAAAACACGATGGGAGTTTAGTTTTTTTTATAGATGGGACGGTTGTACATATTTCTTTCCAATAGAAATTTAATCATGCTTACCACCATTTGATATGGGTTATCTATCAAAGAATACAGAATATGTATAAGGTGTTGAAAGCGCAGTTTTGGTGGTAGGTATAAAACAGAAAGTGGTTGAGTTCATTTCAAGGTGTTTAACATTTTAGAAAGTTAAGGTAAAACATCAACAACTAGTAGGTATGTTGCAGTATTTACCTATTATAGTGTGGAAATGGAAGTAGATAGCTATGGATTTTGTTATAGGCCTCCCAAGAGTAGTCTGGAAACACGATGCCATATGGGTGATATTGGATTGACTCACAAAGTCATCCCATTTCATCCCTATTCATCAAACTCATACAGTGGATGATCTATCCAAAATATTTATTTGATAAGTGGTAAAGAGGCATGGAATACCATTTCAAATCATGTAAAACAAAGTTCCAAGGTTTACATATTGTTTTTGGAAATCCTTACATAAATCCCTTTGGACTCAGTTGACTATGATTACGACATATCACCCTCGGACGGATGGACAATCTGAAAGGATGATACAGACATTAGAAGACATGTTCCAGGCTTACATAATGGATTTTGATGGCTCATGAAAAGAGAACATACCCTTAGTGGAGTTATCATATAATAAAATCTATTAGGCCCCATTAAATATGGCTTTGTTTTAAGCATTTTTTCAGCATCCTTTTCCTTCTCCAATTTGTTGGGAGGAAACAGGTGAGACTTCATTAGTTTGGTTGAGCCTTATCCAAGAAACAATGGATAAGATTAATTTGATTAGAAAATTGATGTATATGGCTTAGAATCATCATAAATTGTATGAATATCATCATCAAACACCATTTTCACTCACAGTGAGTGATCATGTGTTCTTGAAGATTTCTCTTAACATTGGAAATTATCATTTTGGTAGGCAGGGCAAGTTATCTCCCCAATACATAGGCCCTTTTGAGATACTAGATTGAGTTGCAGAGGTGGAATATCAGTTGGTGTTTCCACTACAGTTCATCTTGGTGCATAATGTGTTCCACATATCATAGTTGAAGAAGTATCAACCAAATACTAACCATGTGATCAGATGGGATCACATTGACAAAGAGTCTGATGCTTAATTGGTACATATCTCGGTGTGGATTGTGTATAGGTAAGAGAAATTATTGTATGGAAAAATCATAAGTGTACTGAAGGTTTTATGAAAACATGGTCTGATTTTGGAAGAGTCTTGGGAACATGAGAAGGAAATGAAACAACAATGGTTGGAACTCTTTTAGGGAAGTGGTGGGTTTATACATTCTGAGGAAAGAAAGACCATGGGTAAGGAGAATTTAGTACCCCCTTTTTTATTATGGACCCATTTATTCATGTTTTTAAGTAAATAAAGTATAATGGTAAATATTGGGAGATTTTTGGGAACATTCAAATAGTTTTTAGTGCTAAAGGATAGGCGCACAGGCTGCACACGATTTGTCCAAACCGTGCAGGAATCCTAAGAGAAACCATGTAAAATAGTATATTTGAGGCAGTAGCTTCAACACAGTTGAAAAAAAAATTAGGGAGACTATGAAAGGAGGTCGTGAAAGGATATTATTGATTTATTATTTAATTGATGGTTAGTGCACAGTTTTTAAAACTGTGTGACTAAACTGTGCAGAGGTTAAACCCACCTCCCTAAAAAGTTGATCTAGGTTGGCCTCACATTTAATCCACTCATTTTTCCCAAACTAGTTCTAATTTAGGATTTTTCTTCTCCTAAGGCCAAATAAGGTTATTACATTGATATAAAGGAAATTAAAAGGCTTATATTGGTTATTCAGAGCTGAATTCTTGAGGTATATCATCATTCTTCACTGTTCTTGTCCTTCTCCAAAGTGGTTTAGCATTTTGATTTTAAAATGGTTGTTTTAAAATATGATTTTTCATGAAATATTGAAATGGTTTGTTGGAAAAAGGTTTTCAAAAAAAATTATTGGAATGGATTTATGGAAAATTGGTTTTCAATAAAAGGGTGATTTTATTGAAATTGCTTTGGTAGGGTTTTTGGGCATACACGGTGTTTGTGTTCATGTTGCATTTATGAGGCTTGGTTGAAATATGACCATATGATCAATGCAAAAGTTGTAATGGAAAATGGGATTTAATTACCTTTTGATGTTATTATAGATCAATTAGAGACCACTCATGAGTATGGAACTATAATAATGAAGCATTCATGGTTGGTAGTGTGAAATTGTGGAAGGGATTTGTTATTCTAAGAGAACATGTGAGATGGGATTAAGGTCATGTTGTTTGATTTCATTGAAAAATGTTTTTGGTTGAAACATGGTTGATATATCGTCTATTTATATAGATTTATAAACTATTTTGAAGTTTTTTATATTTAGTTATAAACTATTTTGGGAATTTTTTAATATAAAATTTTTTATATAATGTGGCTAAATCTTCTATCCAAGTTGCATGAGTAGGGTAGTATTTGGGGAAATCCTACAAAGTTTTATACTCACCCCCGCTTTGGAACTATAGTTATTTGGTATATTTTATCTATAGGGATGGGGTAAAAGGTAAAGTATCGTGCATATTTAGCACCACCTCATGATACATGGGCTGTTTGGTGATGTTGGAGCATGGATCTTGGGGAGCATAGAGTTTTGTTGTCATGTTTCTTTTTATTAGTTATCATTCCACTATTTACTTTGTTAGTTTCTTTGTCTTCCGCTATAGTACACTTTGGCATGGTTTTATATAAAGATGATGGTTGAGTTTTCTTATTCTTATCATCGATCATATAAAGGTTTTTTGGTTTTGGTTTTTGAGTTAGTGGTTTATTTATTAAAGGGTAAATTATCCCCCACTTTCATTTGAAACCCTTCTGCATTTATTTCCCTCCTTTGGTGTCCTGGGGATGTCACTTAAGGCCTAGTAATGATTCATTTTATTCTCCATCCAATGGGAATAATTGGGTTATTATAGGGTGGGAGAGTACAAGAAACTTGAGAGGGAGTCATGAGTGGTCTCTATTATACAAGGCGTGTCTAGGGAGTTCACAAGACTCTTAGCTTTTCATATAGTTTTTTAATGTAGTAATTTTTCAATGAAGTATATTTAGACAATGTTAGAGTATTGATTAGAATTAGGTGGAACCATAAGTATTGTCCATCCTTTGAGATTTGAATTGATTAAACTAGGATGTTTTTTAGTGGTGAGTGGGGATCACCTTGGTTGGAGGCTAGGGGTGAGTCCATTTTAAATATTATCAAAATGATCAGATATGATATGTAATTAAGAGGATATGGGGAAATGTCTTGGGTTTTAACCAAAGTAGGTTCTTGTGACTCTTGAGTGATGCATTGGGATATCTGGATCATGGTATACCCCTCTAACCTATTGTATTGAGAATGTGGCCAAGAGGGTCCATAATACTTTGGGAAGTAGTTGGATACTTAGGGAATATAATCATGATGGGTGACCTAGTCCCTAGCATATGATGAAAGCCTTGTATAAAATTCTTGG
Organism: Viscum album; assembly: GCA_963277665.1. Lineage (NCBI taxonomy): Eukaryota > Viridiplantae > Streptophyta > Magnoliopsida > Santalales > Viscaceae > Viscum > Viscum album. Next base: position 1,914,312,124 of record OY728127.1, read on the forward strand.
GTTTCCTTGGTGATATAAACACATGTGTCAGTTAATATGGGTGGTGAACTAGATTTATGATTCGACTATGTTCTTCAGAGCTCCACTATAGATGAAACCATGTGAGATAATCAGTTGTATAATATCAATAGCTGTGAAATGGGAGGCTGGGTTAGATTTAAATCTACTATGTCTACAAATTCAAGGATTTGGATAACATTTTATTTAATTGGGTTTGTGGGACTAATTTATAGGGTGAAAACACATTGAGCATAACTATGATGTATAATGAGTTTTTTTATGATCAAGTCATCAATTTTTCACTTTTTTAGTTTTTCTTACAGTGATGGATTGAACCCTAAAGTTTTAGGGTTTGTGATAAATTTTTCACTTTCTTTTGATTTGGGTTCATACCTCATTCATGTAGAAATGTATCGTAAACCTTGATATAATTTGGTGATTTATATTTCACTAAGAAATTGTTATACAGTGGTATATCTTCCACCAAGGGATTTTATTTTGGTAATATATCATTTATCTAGAGTTACGAATCGTTGATGGATCACTCATCGTGATGATAAGATTGGGTGATGATTCATTTACTTAACAATTCCTAATTCACCTCATTGTCAAGTGGTGATGGATTATTCATTTATTTTTTGTTGTTAAATATATTATTATGTAGTGGTAAATTATCCACCTGGGAAGTTGATGCATCATGATACATCATTCATATGATGATACATCAATTTCCCCGTCATTGTGGTACAATGATACATCATTCACCTAAAAATGAAGAATTTTCACATCATTCTAGTTGGATGATATATCATTTACCATGGCCAGTGTGATGGTGGTGCCTCATCCACATAAAAACTGATATTTTTGGTGTATTTTCCACTTAGAATTGGTTAGTTGTGGTATATCATCTATCCACAAAATTTCGTTCTGGTGGTACATCATCCATCCATGGAATACTAGATTTGTGGTGTATCATCCACCAAAGGTTTTTATTAGTGCCACATTATTCACTTAGAGATTGGTAGAGGTGGTACATCATCCACCAAGTGTTATATATAAATTGTGTTTCATCCACCTAGGAATTATTATTAGGTAGACATAATCCATCCAAAGATGTGTATTGGTGGTGAATCATCCAAACTTAATGGAAATTTTGATATGTAATTCACTTGAAATATGGGTAAATGATGTAGCATTCACTTGAATAGTTTTTTGGGGATGCATTTTACTCCCCTTTTTTTAGTATGTATATAGTTCATTATCCTTTATAGTTGATATGTGTGGTGATAAATTGTTCAAACTTAGGTTGTGTTCAAGTGATGAGTTTATCTTCACATTTCAGAACTGTCCAAAGTAGGTGTGTGATAAACATTAGGATAACTCCCTGAGGACCCATTATAGAAATTTTTTAAGCTTGTGTTGTTATGAATTACATATCAACTAGTAAATTCATGCACATATATATTAGTTTTTATTAGGTACACTATTTATGGTGGCTGACTAAATTGTATTCTCACACACTGCATGGTCCCCTTAGTGCATGTGTGGACTTTATGGTTAAAATTAATGCCAGGGTATTGGCCAAAGTACTAGTTTATGAGTCGAGAGAGATTAGTTGGGTTGAGGAGTAAAATATTAGGCAAGATAGAAGATGTAATCACTCTCCCATTTTTTTTATTTAAAATTTTATTTTAGTACTGTATATGACCAGCCCATGGGTGGTCTCATGTTAGTTTATGCTAGACTAAAAGTATGTGTACATTTATTTATGGAATAGTTATTTTATAATTATTGTTATCTTTTTGTTGTAATTTCTTATTCTTCCCTTTTATTTTATAAATTTTTTTGATGTTTCTATTTTTGTTTTTATTGGTTGTGATGATACAGAAAGGAATAATATCCCCACATGGTTTTCCAATCCATCACTACTAGTTGGAAATATTTGGGGTACTATGAGGCACACAAGAGGTTACATAACTCCACCAATCCGATATTTTTAGAGTAGTATAATCCAATATATCACAATGATGTTATTCACCTTCATCAAAAAAAACATCCATCATTATTCAAATACCTTCAATCATGTACATACTTATTCCACTACCATAATATTCCATATTAAACAATTTTTATTCATCATACCTTCTATCAATGAAAAAACAATCCATTTTTCTTCATGAATGATCTATATCCTTAGATATTTGAGGTAAACTTCACTTTTTATTTCCTTTAAATCCATGCAATCACTATGTTGACAGGAATTCTTTCACTATTTATCTTTTATATCCATCAACATGCTTCAATTATATTTATACTAATGTCAATAATTATTCACCAAATATTCCAAGGATACAAAATTCTCCATTTCCCATAATATTACCTAAAGTTTTCTTTAGAGATCCCCATTTGGATTCAGTTACAATGATCACTATAATCAACTTCATGCTATAAAATTAATTGGAAATATATCCTATTTTAATTGAAAAAACCCCAACTCATCAAATTTTTTTAAAACACTTCTCTATTACCCACAATAGGTCATCATATTACTTCAATAGCTATAAAATTGACACTATATATGAGGAAAAAATTTCACTTTCACTCCACATGATTTTTACCACAAAATATAACTTTTTTTAAACCACTCAAATATTGATAGTTATCACCAAAAGTTTTCTTAAATTCACCTTTAGCACTTATTATCTAGGTCTTGAATGATTTTCCTAAAAATAATTTCCATTTTTACTCATTTTATTTGACCGTTGATCATTAAATTACTTCTTGAAAATCCCTATACCTCTTTAACACATTATTTATCTTCTATATATAATAAATTTCCAAACTAAATTTTCATATTATGAATTTAGGTTTTCATTTTATTTTCCGATTTTTTCATCAAATATACCACTTATTGTTTAAGGTATTTAATTTTTTCCATTTATCCATAATAAAAGAATTGAGATTATTTGTAACCATACCATACCTCTAAATTTAGTATAATATCAACAAATTATTTGAATATTTATTGAGATATGGATTGATATTCTACAAGTTTCTCTAATTGAGTGATTTTTGTTTTGAGTTGTTTAACATAATCATTTAACAAACCAATAATATTTTTTTGTATAGAAAACTCCCCAAGACCACACTCAAATTCAACCTTGGAATTAAAATCTCATTCTATTTTTTTTTCCTCTCTATTTTCAAAAGAATATTTCTCTACAATCACCATTATAACATCTTAAAAATATAATTTGAATCTTGTTTCACCTTATTTAAATATATATTTCATCAATTAAAACTTCTTTGAAAATCAATCTATTCTATTAAAATCGTCAACCAAATTTCTTTTTAGGTTATTCATTTTATATATTGGGAAACCTGATTTGTTGTTTTTGAAACTAATTAAAATTACCATCACCACCATTAATCCTCCATGTAAACCATCTTAGTATTTTCTCAACATATCTACTCTTAAAGAAAGATAATTTTAACTTTGTGACAAATATAAATTTAACATTTTTATGTTTTCTCACAACAAATTATATGAATTATACCCTGACATATTATTCTCTTTACTCTCTTTAATTGATGTCAAGTTTATGCATGGTTTTAAAAGAACATCCTTCAATGAATTAATTGATTATAATTTTGATTCCATATAAATATTTAATAAAACTATACTAATTTTAATATATTAAATAAAGTATTTGATAAATTTATTTCAAACTTAATGATTGAAAGTTTTATAAGAAGTGATTAATAATTTATCAAAAATAGGTGAAATATATAGAAACTATAAATCCCAAGAACATGATGCCTTTGAAAATTATATCATTTAAACAATAAAATAATAATTTTTACCTTACACTCTATTACATTGATAAAATTTAATTCATCTAGTTCTTGATGAAGATTACTAAGGAACAACTAGAAAGATCTTCCCTCCATGGTGTATCCACAAGATGAACCGAATCACCCAATTGTTTTTGGAAAACCTTCTAAAACATCACAATATTCTAGTATCTCATGGTTCAAATTAAGATGAAAGAAGGGATATGTGATAGGGAATGAGTATTGTCTATAGGATCACAAGACGATTTCACATACGTACTAGACTCATATCATGACCTCCTTTATCTAGGATATGGTTATAATCCTCCAACATGTGAATTTACTTGTATATTTCATAAACATATGAGTAATTAATATGGTTACATCTCATATAGCACTCAACCATTAACTAGAAAATCTATTTCAAAATATAAAAAAACTAATCAATGATATCCAATATGTATGATATTTGAGAGTTAAATCATTAACACTCTACTACCTTTAATTAATCATAATAGTGCTAAATGAATTATACATTATGATTAATGAAACAATGAATTACCCAAGTCATATAATAAAATTATACAATGTGGCCTATATGATATCTATATATCTCAAAATATGGTATACCAGAATGTGCATATATATATTTATATATTGTATTCCATGACACATTATATCATATTATACGATATCACATGGATTTAGGGCATATTCCTTTGAATCTCCCACTCACTCTAAAGCCTAACATATTTTCATTCCATTTCACCTTATATTATATCATATATGATAACCAGGGAATTCATATCCAAATCCCATTTTTATATATTCCAAACCACTTTTTTAAACTATCATTAACCTCTCCTTATATTTAAATGTATGAAATACCTTGTGGAATACCCAACCAAAACACATTTTTGAATAAAACACTAAAATATTTTTAGAACATCTCTTTGAGTCAAACTAAATCCCAATTCAGTCAACTAAAAAATTTATCAATATGGATATCTATAAAATTGAAAAAAAAATTGAATCACTAGATCCATAAATGTATGAAAATAGTTTCCTTTAAAAAACCATGAACTCTACCCAAGCTATAAAGGGTTCGGTAATTTTCTCCATCAAACACATATATCTTTATACTTATTTCCACTTATTTCACCATATTCAAGTATACATTTTCATATGATCCCTTAATCCCAGAAATCAACAGGTCGTGAGACATGGTGTGTGTGTGAATACCATATAACTTCCTTATATGTTTTTAATTCTCTAAGTACAGAATTACCATGTCAATGAATATTTCACATGTCATTAATCTATCTGATTAGAACATTTCAAGTCCCTCACCAAAGAAGATAAGAGATTTAAATGTATGTTCTATATATGGTCACAAATTTCCTCATCCTATCTTGATCAAGGGAACATAAGTTATAACCATCATTAGAGAGTAAAAATACCATATTATTTGAGCTCCAACCAATGAAATGGTCAACAACATACTGAACCACCCTCTAATTAGATAATCCTCATGGATTACAAAATAAATGTATAAGTGTATAAAGGTTCTTATTCTAATTATATCAGTATTCTCAGGTAGTGGGGACTCTAAATATAATCTATGTATCCCTAGTATAGAAAATAAATAGTGCATGTCACTCCATTTGGTATACTTCATTGATCATTTAGTGCATACAAATCATTTGGTGCATCATGATCATATTTATTATCCTGATACAGTAATAATATTCACACTAACCTTAAATTTTATCCTGGCCTTTAATACTCTAGGACAAACTTCGCTTAGGGATAAATAAAAATCATACTTAGAGAGGCCAAAACTAATTTCAATTCATGAAATTTATATCAATATATATATATATATATATGAATCTAATGTGAAATGATGATAAAGTAGATATTGACTTTTTTATAATCATTATACATTTTATATCTTTGATCTATTAGAGAGTATTTTAAAAAAATCATAATCACCTATCTAACATGTCATATATAATATACTATAAAATAAAACATATGTTTGATGAACTTTTTATGGATTTATTAAACTCTTCACATCTTTATTTAATTCATATAACATCACTATGATCCCACTTGATAAAAAACTCATACTAAAATCTTTAGGGAGTAACATCTACATAGAAAGGAATTTTGAATAATGGTGATACTTAGGAGACATATTCCTAATGTTAAAATATTTGAATATATTCATATATATTAGCTCCAAAATATAAGACATTATGATGTTAATAACTTTTAATGTGTTCTTAGAAAACATTATAAGTTTATGATGATATTTATTAAAACAGATTCCATTAATACTTTTCCCTGAGATCTCCTGGTAGCTATTACAATTATTTATATTATATATTTACCAACATATCCTAAAATCCATTAGGATATTAAGTGAAAATAACTTTGTTATAAAAACAAAATATAACTCTTTAAATTATTATTTAATAACATACCTTAAACTCTTTTAGGAAATCTAGTGAAATTCACCTTAAAAATTTATTGGAATGATATTTTATTTATAAACATTGAATATCCCTAAGTTAAAACTGAGGAAACCCAATAATTTTATATATAAATATTACATCTTATTCTATGAATAGTCATTACGTAACATTACAATCTGTGCTAGAATCTTAATTTTGTAGTGTATTTAGAAACATGGATATATATAAAATTGGCACCTAAAAGATATAAATTATCTCAATAATCTCTTCACAAATATAAACCTTTTTAGTCCTATCATACGAAAAACCATTATTCATATCCTATGTAAAAGAAAACATAATAAATAGTGAGCTTAGATACTCAGTAAGGGTAAACGAGGGAGATATAAATAATTATTTAATCATAACATGAGTATAAGTGTACAAGAACATGAGATTAAAATTTAAAAATCATACCTACCAATTTATAAATCCTAATCATGATTTATGGAATAAATGTTTTAATTTCATAAGAAATTAATCATAATGGAATCAAATAAGATGATATATGAGAGCATAAAATTAGAATAAGACCATGTCTTAAAAGAGTGGAATAAAGTGTGTCATAATCATAATCTTATAAATAATATGTCAAGGATACCCACCAAGACATTCATCACATTTTAGGCTTAGGCTAACCATCTTTGTACCTACTTTGATCATAGGATAACCTCCCATGTACCCTCTTTTAGGATTGGTAAAACCTCCTGTGTACCCTTTGATCTCAAAAAAAATTAATATTTTCCCAATTCATTAGATGGATACAACATAACCACTAGTCACATAATAATAATCCACTCATAAGTATTTCATAAGATCATTAAACAATTTATCATTTCATCATAGCTTAACCCTTGGAAAATAAAACAAGATTCATGAATATTTCTTCATCATTATCATAAACCATACAAATAAATAATAAATATGGTAACATTGGATCATATATCTATTAAATCATAATAAATATCAAAGGATGTTATTATATATGAAACTTATTTTAAAATATCATTGAAACATTTCTTGAGGAAAATAACCTTTTCATTTTAAAATCACATATTTAAAATCAAATAATTTCAAAAAATATTAAGGAAATATTTTTATTTAAAACAACCATGTAAATTTTTAAAGTAATATTTATGGAAATTAGTATTCATGATGGAATAAAACTTCATTTGTGTTTTATACACTAAAAAATTTCTATTAATACCTTTGGAAAAAATACCTCATTATGAAAATAGAAAGAATATTCATTTAAAAAAATAATGAAAGTAAAACATGGGTAAAAATTACTTTAATAATTCATTGGATAAAGGTAAAAAAATTATTCAAAACTTTATAAGAAAAATATGTTCATAAAAGACAATATTATAGAGTGAATTGATAAATAAAGTTATTTTTTCTTAAAAAAATTGGTCTCTTGAGTACTTAAAGATATAGAACTTAAAGGAAAACATGTAATATAAAAAAATAAACACATTAGAAAATATATTATTTTAAAAAATATATAAAATATAATTTCATCAATGGTAACTTAATCATAAACAATCCAAGTATAAATGAGATTATAATGTAAAAAACCATTATCACTCTGGTATCTTTTGAATCATAACCCACATGAAATAAATAACAGCAAATAAAGCTTTAGATAAAATTAGTATAAGTATATTAAGAACAAAACATATTAAATTGGTATTATATACAACTTATAAAATAAAATAGGTTTATAACATAACATATGTCCCAAAGAAGAAAATTTGAGATGATAAACCCTTACCACTTTGGTAACATTCAAATAAAACCCCCTTAGAATAAATAATTTGAAATGTAACTTTAACTAAAATTAATTAATAATTATCCATTATATAAAATATGAAATTATAATTATATACAACACATAAAGATAAATAATTTCAAAACATCAAACATGCCTCAACGAAACAATATTGAGAAGAAGAACCGTAATAATAAGTTTAACTTGCTTAATAGGCACTCTAAACTCATATATAACAAATATAAATTTATTATATTTATATAAAATAACTATATACATACATATAATATCATATAATTTTCAATTATAACATTTCATTTCTCATTTATTAATAATTATTTATTAAACTCATCATTTCTAGATATCAATTATTACATGATTCGTGTAAGTTTTGGTTTGGAAGTTCTGCTCCTTGTACTTTGATCATGGTTAAATCATATAATAATATAATAATATAATAAATATCATATATATTCATTATATTCATATTTATTATCATCTATAAAATGAATATATATAAAAAATAATTAAACTATTCATGGAGACGACACTTTGTATGTACGCATGAACATTGTGCAGCTTATAAAAAACTAAGTAAAGAAATATAAATAATATTTTGATAACATATAATTTTTATTACATCATAAATATCATATATATATATATATATATCAAATATATCATTATAAATATCCATGTGAGATAGTGAAGTAAAATTAATCACATTGCAATGAGGAGGTGATAGTCCACACCTATGCATGAGTGATACTTTTATTTCCCATTTTTTAGAAAATAGGTGTGAAAAAATTGTTATTTAACTATAATAACATATAACTATATTTATTATACTATATTTACTATGTTATTAGGAATAAAATAGATTTATATAGGGTGTAATAATAAATAAAATTGAAATATATTCGTTAAGAACTATACCTCTTTATTGAGAAACCTCCTTTGTCTTAAACAATAATCTTTGAAAGGATGGTATTAAGATCAAACCAAGACATCTAGTATTTTTGGAGGGATTTTATATATTTTTTTGGTAAGGGATTATATAATTTAAAAGTCTCTTAAAGTTTGGATAATATAGGAGAAATGGGTTACCTTTATAAGTGAGGGAGGGGACACACTTGGAATTTTTCACAACATTGAAATATTTAAATATATTATTAAAGAAAATGGCTTCAAAATGACTCATATTAAAATATTATATAATATAGGGATGAAATATTTCCATAAAATAATATTTATAAAAGTTTATATGAAAATATCACCCTTATCGCTTACTTTAAGTGGAAGATATTAATATAAGAAAACCAAAAAATTCAAGGGAAAAAAGTTTTTTTTTAAATGCATTTTTAAGTGGAAAATGTTTTATACCAAAATAAATCATAATATAAATTACAAGGAACTTAATTGGATTAGTTTTAATCAAAATTAACTAATAAAATTTTAAGATCAATTCAAAAAAATGGGTCCTTGTAAATAATTGAATGGAAAAAGTTATTTTCTATAAAATCAGTATTTTCACTATTCATTAAAAAATAATATTTTCAAAAAAATACAAAAATATCACTAGAAAATAATTTTGATATGATGATTAAAAATATGATATAATTTTTATAAAATTACATTATATTAATTATAATATGCTCTCTTAAAATGTAATAAAAATGATTTTTCAAGAAATCATATTATTGAATCTTAAATGACTTTACTTATAATTTTGTAATTCTTTAAAATGAATTAATTATAAAATTTTCATTACATAAAACCTTTATATAATATTTTTTCAAATTTTGTTATTATTATTCATACATATAATTTAAAATCTAGGTTATAACATATAATATATCATGGTTTATTTATACTCGGGGGGTTGTAAAAAAGCTATCAAATACTTCTAGTTTATTTCAATATAAAGTATGTACATAAAATAATGGTGTTACATTTTACCCCCCTTAAAATGAATTTTTAAATTGAAATTCTTTCACTAAATATAAAAAAATTAAGATATCTCTGATTCATCGCATCCTCAGGTTCTCATGTAGCTTCCTCAAATTTCTAATTTCTCCGAAGAACATTAAATAGGTGAGTATTCTTGTTCATATAACTTTATATCTATGATCCAATAATTATACAAATTTCTATTCAAATTAATGATCATTCTCTAGTGGTATAAACTCTAATTTCATTACATGTGTTGTATCAGGTATGTACTTCCTCAAAAAAGATATATAGAACATGTTACGAACTCGAGAGAGGTTTTGTAAAAGTTCCTAGAAATGAGCTACAATCCCTACTCAATTATAAATCTTGAAGGGGCCAATATATATATCATAGATTTATATTCAATCCAAATCTAATAAGCTTTTTCCTTGGAGAAATTCATAAGAATACCATATCAAAAACATTAAATTCTATATTTCACTAGTGACTGTCAGTATAACTCTTCTGTCGAATCTGAGTTGTGTTAATGTGTTATTGTATGGATATAACCTTATTTTCAATTTCATCAACAAGGTTTGTTCCCAATAACTTTATTTATCAACTTCATACTAAAACATTGGAGTTCTAAACTTCCTTAAATAAAGGTATTTATAAGGAGCCATCTAAATACTCAAGTGAAAGAAATTGATGTAAGAAAATTCAAAAAGCGGAAGGTGTTGACCCCAAAAACCATTGAAATCAAGATATTATGATGTAAATATATACTCTAGGGTTTTAATGTCCATCTCATATTAAACATCTATATGAGGATGATAAGAAATACTGAAACATAACTTTGTATCTATATCTTGTTGAAAACGTCATTAGAACTTCGAGGTAAACCTCAAATCTCAATCAGATATAATTAAATGTGGTAATCCATAAAAAATTACCACATAATTAACATATAACTAGTAAATATGTTAAAGAAGGAAATATCCTCTAATATTAAATATTTTTTCTTACTTCATAAGGCAATTGATAATAACCCAAATAGTTTTATGTCATTTAGAATTTTTGGCGAATCAGGTGAAAAAATCCATAGTGATGTTTTTCCATTTCCATTATAGTATGGGTAATATATTTAACTTACTCTTATAATTATTTCTCTCAATATTAAATTATGAACATACCCACCATCAAGATACATACTCTTTAATCTCTCTATTTATGTTTTCCCTCTATAAATACTATTTTAGATATCTATACATCTTCATAATTCCAATATGAAAATAGAATTATGAGCTATAAGATTCATAAAACATATCCTTATTGATTTATGGTATTTAATGGAAACATACTCTTTTACTAAACCTTATAATTCCATCACAATCAAGGTTGAACTTTGGAAAATTTCTCACTTTATCTTACAACTCAGCATATTCCTTCTATGCCTATTTAATCATTACATATATAGTCGATCAGACACCCATTTGAGAAAGATAATATTTCTCAAATTCCTTCAATAATTAAAGTTACATCCCTTTTATATCCAAAAAATATTGAATCTTTTATGATCATCATTATATATATGCTATAAATATCCTTTTGAATCAAATTATTATCCACTTTTTTCACTTTTCCAGGATGGTAATGTATTAAGTAGTCATAATCATTAATTAAATCAAACCATATTCCCTAGCACATATTCAACTCTTTTTTTTGAATATATTCATTAAACGCATATGATCAATATAGATGTCACACATTTCCCCATAAAGATAATGCTTCTATATCTTCTATGAAAAAAATATTATTGTTAACATTAAATCATAATTAATGTAATTTTTCTCATGAAAATTCAATTAATGAGAGTCATAATCTATCACCATATCATTTTTCATGAGGAATAATTATTTTACCTTCCTTAAGGCATAAGTATAGATCAAAAAACATTCTTTAATGTAGGGTTGTGTAATTACAGGTTCCTTAACCAACATTATTTTAAACTCCTTGAAATTTTCTTTATATTCTTATGTCTAATGGAACTTGAATCAATTTTGTGTTAAAATGGTGAGGGGATTATATGGACATTAAAAATTATTCACAAATAATATATAATATCTATTTGATTAAAGAAAAATATGGATCTCAGTCTCCATGGTTAGTCTGGGCCAATGTTCAACAACTTCCATTTTTTTATGAATCCACTGATATACCTTTAGTTGAGATTATGTTACCAAAAAATGAAACTTTGTTTATCTAAAATTTACACATGGAAAATATATCATACAAATTATCCTTCCTTAGGGTCTTCTATACAATCTATATGTGATCTTCATGTTCTTATTTTCTCTTGGAATATGTAATAATAACATCTATAAATACTACCAAAAACTAATCAAGGTATGTTTGAAAACCTCTATTAATTAAATTTATGAATATATCAATGAAATTAGTAAGACTAAATGGAATAACTATAAATTTATAGTTTCTATACCTCATATTAAGGATATATTGGGTTGGGATTTAGTGTTACACCTTAAGTTATAGTATCTAGAATGATGATAAATCTTGGAAAAATATTGATCGCTATATAATTCATCAAAAAAATCATCAATATAGGGTAGAGGATTCTTATTCTTATATGGGATCTTGTTACATTCCTGATCATAATTATAAAGTTTTCTTTATCCCTCTTTCTACTTAACATAAAAAAGGGGTTCCCCATAGTGATCTCCTGGGATGATTAAATCCCTTATCATGATCTTATTATATTTTTATATTTAATTCATGTAACTAAATCAGATCGATTCTATTTAGAATATTTGAAATAGGTGTGTCCAAAAGATTTTCTTTTATTGAAAAATAAACTTCATGGTTTAGTGGAAGACTTGAAACTATTTCAAAAATAAATCAATAAACTCTCGTACAATAGACATATCTTTGATATTCAGTTTCTCTCTAACCATTTAATATAAAAATCATATATGAATATAAATCAAGACCCATATAGTAGATGTAATTTGAATTAGAATTTAATATTTATCCTTGCAACGATGTACAATAATAAGTTAGTTTGTAATATCAAATTTTAATTCCCTTCCTCAGAAATTTATATGGGATTTACATAAAGAAAGTTGGTCCATGCCCAAAATAAATTCGAATTCAACTAGATGAAAAATAATGATAATTTTTGGAAGTAGATTCACATAAACATCAATTATAGAAGAATCATAGACATGAGATGAAATCATTGTACCATTACGTTTTTTTATTGCTAATTCCACAACTTATTGTTGGGGTGGTATTGTGACAACTTTAAAAAATTCTTCACACATAAAAGAGTGGGTAGATCTAAAATAAAATAACACATTATCAGTTCCATAGTGGATTGAAATTTTACCATTCAACACTACATTATCATACCCCACATTGAAAATAGTGATCACATGATGTTTATATTTGTCTCTGGGGTAAATATTTTCCTAACATTGATCATCATCATTAAACCTAAAAATGTAGCACTAGTTAATATAACTCTCATAGTCCTTACATTTGAAACACTAGACTATTGGTGGTGTATTTTATAGTGCTTTCTCTCCATTCACACCATTAGCTAAATTTTTCCCATCATTTTGGAATTTTATTTCCCGATGACCTTACTTTCCAAACATAAATCATTTCATAGTTCCCTTAAGACAATTTTCCCATGTTCCTTTCCACACCTCTGAGAAAAATATTCAACTTATTTCCTCTATGATTTTTATTAGTATAATTTCCTTTAAATTTCATCTTTCTTTTATTTTCAAAACATTGAAATTTACAAATAAATTCAATATTCATTTCTACCTTGATTTCACATCTAATGATTTCATCATAGCTAATGGATTATCTCATGGATAATTTTCTTTAGAGAGTTGTTCATATTCCATTATAGAACTGATAAATCTTATATTTAGGGGTGATGATAATACTAGAATTATACCTCATAAGTAATATAAAATTTTCTCAATAGGTACTTATGGGTTCCAATGCATCTTCTTTGGCTAGAGGAATTCTGTATCAATATTAAAATGAAGAATATGCAGAAATTATTTATTGAAAAATATCTTTTTAAACTATTCCCACTCCATATATTCAATTTATTCCAATTTCCTAATGTTTTTTATAAGATACCACCCTTGATATTTTTTACCTTCCAAATGATAAATAGGCAAAATATATTTTTCATGCACCGAGCACTAGAGAACTAAATAACATATTTTCCAAGATATTGATCCATTGCTTATAAATTTTTAGATTATTTTACCCATAAAAATAATGTATATTTTGCATCTTGAAGGATTCAATAGAATATTATTCCATTATTTGATCATTTTGAAACTCAGTATGAATCATGGCTTGAGAAAGTCTCATAATCATAAAAATGATATTTTTCATTCCAATTCAAATAAAAATCTATTTCTTATGAGGAAATTCGTTCTATTTTCTATTATATTAAACACTAACATTGTTCCTTTGAGTTCCATCGATTGAATAAAACAAAAAATCATATTGAGAGTAAGAATAATTATACTAGGAAGCCATATAATCATCAAAATCATTTATTTGATGTTGAAATCATGACACATTATTTTCAATCTATGATACCATTTTTAAACTAATTTTATACATGGTAATTATCTATTGAAACCATTCATAATGGTTCATAAAGATAATTTTAATTAACCCAAGAATATCCCAAGATAGTATCTTTATATGTGTGCAATCTTTGGAACTCCCTTAATGCACTGGTAAAAATTGATTTAATACACATTTAATAACATTCATAGTTGTTAAAACTAGGTCTTTCTATACCACAGCCGCATCAACTTTCCAATATCCAAAATGGGGTGTATTTTCTAAGAAAACTAAATTTATTTTTTTACTATAAATTAAGATATTATATTATACATAGGCATATCCAAAGGGTTCTCACTAAAGTTTACTCGTACTAGTTTCCAAAAATACTTTCACCTTTCTTTGATACCAAATTTGGTCCCCCATCATTCTATATATTAATATTACATTATATAATATAAGTATTCATTAAATAACATAAGGATCCATACAAAACCATAAAGGTTTAGTGACTTTGTAAACTTGGATATATAATCAACTAGTTCATAAAATATCTACATCACCTCACACTAATATCTTCACAACTATCATCCTTCTTAGTTATATCATACATAAAACCATTCTTCATATCATAGGGAAAATGATACATTTTAAAGTGTGAGCTCAAATTCTTAGTGATGGTAAAAAAGAAAGATATTAATGATTATTTAAGAATAACATCAGAATAAGTGTATGAGAATATGATATTAACAATTTAAAACCATAACTAGTAATACATAGATCATAATCATGAGTTATAGAATAACGTTTGGTAGTTCACAAGACATGAATCGTAAAAGATTCAAAGAACATGATCCATGAGATCATAATAATAGCATAAGATCAAGTCATAAAGGAGTGGCATAATAATAATTATGGAAATATTATGTCAATAATACCCACTAAGACATTCATCACATGTTATGATTGGTATAACCACCCATTTACCTACTTCGGGCTTAGGATAACCTCCCATGTACCCTCTTGTCATCAGTGTTGCACGGTGGGTCTATATCGTGGTCGGTGGTGTCTCCAGTTCATTTTGGTGCGGCATGGAGTGGCTCTATGGTGTGGATCAGATCTGGATTGTGGCTTAACTCTACGGTGTGGCACGACTCTGCGGCGTTGTTGTGACTTCCCATGGATCCTATTTCAGCTTGGCCTGAGTGGCTCGGTCTCACCATCGTGCTCCCAGTGTGGCTTGGTTTGGCTTATCAGTGCATCCATTCTTCTTATGTGGAATGAGGTGTCTTGGTCATGAAGATGTGGATCTGGTGGTTTGGTTCGACAAATCTAGGTTACGCCTATGGCTTGATTCCGGTGCGACATTATGATAGATCAAGCGTGGTTTGGAGGGGGGTCTTGCATTCAATTTTTTTTGTGGGTTTTTGTAGGTTTTTTTTTGATTTGGTAATGTCCATGATATGTTTGATTGGTCATGAAATTGGTGATCTGTGAGTCGATCTGGTTGGTTAATTGTTGTTTTAGGAGAAAGAGATCGACTGGGTGTGAAATTGGTGATATGTGAGTTTCTTTGATTGGTTAATTGTATTTGTAGGTTAAAGATATCGAATATTGTGGAACTTGGGAAGGCTATAAGGAATTTCTTTAGATGAGGATAGAGCTGGTCATCGTCATTGTGCATGACTCTTCATATTTGGATGATTGAGAGGGTATGGAATTTCCATCAATACCGGACCTGTGCATTTTTTCACGGGACAACTTCTTAAGTAGTCATGCTCCAGTGGAGGTATTCCTTAATGTTGTTAATGTTGGGGGAGGAACTTCTCCATAGTCTTGTTTCGGGTTGCAACCCTATTGTTTAATGTATTTTTTTAATATACTAATGTCCTTGAAGTCTTGGTTTTCCCACCCTTTACCCTTAAAAGGGGGCATATCCAAAATCTATAAAAAATTTGGCCTTTGGTCCATTCAGTCATAAACCATACATACAAAGAATAAATATGATAAAATTGGATCATATCCCCATAAAATCATAAGAAACATCAAATTATATTGTAATAATTGAAAATTAAATTAAAGGATTACTGAAAAAATTTGAGTGGCTCTTTTTCAATGTCATTTTATTTAGTTTGTATAATTACTTCAACCCATCAATATTAGTTTTTTCATTAATTTTTTTAAGTGTTTACTATTTAGTACATAAAATTATTTATTTTATATATGAATAAATAGTGATTGAATTATTACATAATTTATTCCATTGTAAAGATAAGAATATTATCGTTATTTCATTTATTTTTGTCGAAATCAAATTCAATTATTTTGATGGTGAAAAATTCATCGAAGCTATTACATGATGTTCAAGTGATATTCTAGTTTCCTACTTAAAGTCAATTCGGAATTACGATTATATCTCAAGCTATGTTGAATGGATTTTTGGGCGCATTATACCATGGTATAGATAAAGAGTTTATATAAAGTTCATTATTTTATGTGGAAGTCTAAAAATGATTGTTTTGATACTCTAAAAAATCACTGAATTTTCTAAATTAGTTTTTCAACTCTACTGTGAAAAGATTTCAATACCTATAGTATATTTTTTCATTTTAGTTCTAAAAATGTCAGAATAACTCAGAATATGGAGACATGTAAAGACAATAAGTTTATATTAATTTCATTAGTTTACACCGATGGATGAAAAATGGTTTGGATGGTCAATAAATTCACTGAAGATTGGGAATGTAGTTTTCTAGCTATAGTTTTCCAGAATATTACTGCTTTTTTATGACATCTAGAGTTTTCAAAGTCAGATTAATTTGTTTCTTGAACTGTTCCAAAGATAATGAGATTTACTAAAAATAAGACTTGTAGTATAAAGTCCAAACCTGATGGTAAAGGGATCCAAAAATTCAGCGAAGTATGATGTTAAGTTGTTTACATTTTCTAGAATTATTTTTCATACCCAACATTGATAAACATAACTTAAGGAACAAACCCTATGTTTTTATTAAGCCTAAGTTGAATTATTAGTTTGATTATGGATTGGAAACCCTACGTTTTCTAAATTATAAATGTAATGAATGTTTTTCCTATGTTGGAGTCTGGATTTACTATATGCAACACTATGTTAGGGAAGTTGTATGAATGGTTAATCAATTTTATGTTCAAGATATTATAATAACAATGATGAACATATGAATCATCATCCCTAAGCTACTTTTTTATCCATATGTTACTTGTAGATTAAATAATGGATAAATAACCATATGTTACATAGTTGAACCCATCGTTTGGTATTTTGTCATTTTGTGGAAGAACCATACGTTTGACATTTGAACGATGCCATTTTAAATTCGTGATATTTCATGCTATTTCTGTAATTTTCTTCTTAGTATTAAAGGTCATTATAAAGTTGTTTTACAACCAATTCAAATTCTTTCACGGAATGATTGAATCATTCCTATTTTTAAGGGATGTTTTGAATCTCATTTAATAATTTGATTTCAAATATTTATGATTTATTGTCTGGATATTTCTCAAGATATTTTTTGACTATATCTAAAGAGGTTTTAATGGTTTTAAAAGGTAGTTTTATATTTTTCAATGATTCTATTATTATGGAGATGTTATTAGAGGAGGTATTTAAATTATTTTGACTAAATATATTTGATATTTATTCTGTAGGAATAAATAGGAAATAGTGTTGTGCTATTCTTTAGGATATTTATGAATGATATTAATTCTATTTATTTTGGGTATCCTAAGGAAGAGGAATATTATTAAAACTGCAATATATTTATTATATATATATATATATCTTAGATAGTAAAAGAACATACACAACAAAGAAAAGTGGATACATGAATACTTTGTTAAAAAGAAGGCGCTGAAAATATTGATATTAAATCTCGACACTTTTAAGGAGAAAAATTCTTCTTTGTTCATTGTTATTCTCTCACGGTGTGAAGATGAAGCAAGCCTACGAAAACATTGTCAGATATTTTTTTTGTTCTTTCTATGAAGAAGAAGAAGCTTACTCGACATTGAAGATTGTTTTTCTACTGTTTTTGTGCATTATTGAAGGTCATCTACATCTGTGATTTATCGCTGCAACTATGAGCTAAACCTATTTCACAACAAACATCATGTCAATTATTTTCTTTTGAGTATTGGCTGCTCGGACTCAATCATGGTTGTGTGTCAGCTTCTCGGACTAAGCTATGGATATTTTGGTTCCCTGTAAAATAACTAGATGGACCTATAAAAGCCTTGTAAGGTGTCAACTGTATGTACTCTATTGTGGAAGGTCTTATGATAAGGGGACCAACTAGTAAAAAACACTAAGCTCGTGGGGTAGTGCATTGGTGGAGTGTACTAGGGGATTTATGTTCTCTGAATGATTATATATCCTTGTTTTGTTTTCCTTTATTTATTTCTATTGCTCGCTCGACTTCAAGAGATAAGAAAATGATTGCTTAATTTCAAGAGTGACATTTTACTGTTGTCAAGATTTTTAGAAGGGAACAATTCACCCCCCCCCCCCATGTCTTCATCATAAACATCCCGACCCAACAATTTGTATCATAGAAAGGGCTCTACTGATTTATACTTGCTCTAACAATCCCAAGGTAAAGATTAAGATAAAGAAAAATCTCAATGGAAAATTTCAGAGAAGGTATGTCGGTGATCTGTGCTCTTTATTTTAATGGTGATAATTATGGATGCTAGAAAGATAGCATGACTATATATTTGAAGAAACATGGTTTTAAGGTTTATATAAAGATTTTCAAACCTTAGGAAATCCCTGGAGAATCGGAAATGTGGGATGTTACTGAGGAAGCTGAATATGATATTAATTAAAAATCCAAGAATTAAATTATACATTGTCTTAGTCCAGATGAATTTAATCGTATTTATTAATGTAATACTGGCTATGAGATGTGGAAGACTGTTGTGGTTTCATATGAAGGAACTGCAAACATCATACATCAAAGGAAAAATACTGCAAAATTTAAATTTGACACATTCAGGATGCTAGAATGTGAGAGCATCACTCAGATGAATGGAATATTAACAAAAGCTGTTAATGATGTTGTTTCCTTGGGAACTCCAATTCCAGAATTGGATCAAGAATTAAAGGTACTTAGAGTTTTACATTCTAATTAGAATGGAATATCATCTACCATTAGACAATCCACAGTAGTTTAACATTTAAATATGAAATAATTGATCAGAACCTTGATGATGTATGAAGCAGAGATGCAAGAAGAAACTAAAAATCATATTTCTATCAAAAAGGAAACTGTTTCACTCAATGTTTCAATGGATGAATTTTATGATTCAGATTCTAGTCTTTCAAGTTCAAGTGATGAGCTAACAAATCTTGCTACAAAATTTGGAAAGCTGTATAAAAGTAGAAAAGATAAATTGAAGTTGAATAAAGAGAAACAAGTCAGATGTTATGAGTGTAAGAAGAAAGTTCGTTTGAGACCTGATTGCCCTTTACATAAAGATCAAAGGAAGGAATAATATATACTAAAAATTAATAAAGTAATGAAGGCTATTGTTAATTCATATAATGATTCAAGCAATGAATCTACTATAAATATAGAAGCTAAGCATAAAATCAAAAGGTTGATCTATGTCTTATGGATCATGCTGATAAGGTACAATATTCAAACTCTAAAAGTTCTAATTTTGAAAGTTTTTTTTATGATGAAAATAATTATATTTTTTATTCTTCAAGATAAATTTTAATCTTTAATTAAAGAACATAAAAATATTAGAAAATATTCTGATGCTATTTTAATTTATAATGAATGTTTTTAAAAATATATTGTCGATTTAAGGTTAAATTCTTCCAAAATTTCTTGTTATATGCATGAAACTAAAATTAAAGAATTTATGGATAAAGATGATAATTTAAAGAAAGCTTCATGTATTCTTATTAAGGGAGATATTTATTTGAATAAAATTCTTGGTAAAAATTAAAATCTCAAAGGAAAACTCGGTATTGGTAGAAATGGAGAAAAACAAAAATTATATAATAATTATATTGTTCCTGGTTCAAATATAAAAATCATGTCTACTATTAAATTTTTTTTATTATGGTGTTATTAGATATTATGTGAATGATTGTAATTTTAAAAAATATCAATTTTTTTGGGTCAAGAAAGTTCATTATTCAAACTCATTATCTAGATTTAATTACAAAATTGTTGATCAAAGTAAACCTATTTAGTTACCTAAATCATTATTTTCTAACACTACCGGACCCAAAAGTATATGGGTAAAAAAAGTCACTTGTTTTTTGATATTTTCCGCGTATGCGCCACTGAACATCATAGTTACATCATCAAGTGGATGCTTGAAAATTATGGAAATTTATTATATTCGAATTTCTTAATATATTAAATGGAAAGTTCATTAGAGTTTGAACAATTAATATTGGAAGTATTTTATTTTCAATTTTAATATTCAATTTATATGAACTAACTATTTTATACAGGGGGATAAATTTTTTTTAAATTTTTATCTTTAATTCCTCTACATTTAACTATTCTTATTCTTAAATTATTAAATATTTTCACAACATTATTTTATCAAATAAATTAATTTTTTGATTTATTTTTTTAATAGATGACCATAAAACATTATATTAATATGTTATATAAATGGTTATCTTGTGTGTAAGCATATCTTTAATGTTAGACTATTAAAATTAATTGCATGTTCTAAATTAATCTGTTTCTATTTTTGATAAATTATTCTACTATTAGATTAAAATGTTTTGGTCATTTTTGACATATGTAATATTTTAATTAAATTCATTGATTTTTTAGTTAAATTATTTGATAATAATTTTAATTAAATTCTTGGAAAATATTTTAATTAAATTATTTAAAAATATTTTAATTAAATTCTTTAAAAATTCATTATTATTTTTATTTTATTTTTTTAATATTTTTTTAAAATTCCTTGAAAATAATTTATTTAAATTCATTGAATATCATAAATATTAATCTTTGGTCTTATGGGGAGTTTTTTTAAATATTTACATGTGTCTAAATATTCCATTATTATGGCATGAATTAAATTGTTTAATACATTCATTGTAAACCCTTTTTATTCATTTAACAATATTATATATGTTTTCATGTCTCCTTGATTATATCTTTTTATCCTTTTGAAGGAATAATGAATTTAGGGGTAGTTTATATTGTTGTATGTATTTATAACATATTTTGAAATAACCCATTTTTTAATTTTTTTTAAAATAATTAATAAAAATATATTTCAACTTTTAAATATTTTCAATTTCTATAATTTTAAAAATTTTAATTTAAAAAATATATATTATTTTTCAATTTTTAAATACTTACAAAATTTATTTTTCAAATTTTAAATAATTTAAATATATATATTTTTTTCAAAAATTAATACTTAAAAAATTATTTTATAGATTTAAAAAACGTAAAAAATTATTTTTCAAATTATAAATACCTACAAAAATGTTCAAATTTCAAAGTATTTTTTTAAAAAAATTATTTGTTAAATTTAAAATAAATTTAAATTTAAATTATATGCCAAGTTTTAAATATTTTTAAAAAGGGTGGGAAATTTTAGTTTTTCAAATTTTATTTTATTTTTAATTAATTATTTATTTAGTTAGTTAGTTTTACTTAAACCTCAAATTCCAATTCTTTATAAAAAAGGGTAAATATATTGCATTATTTAATTTACTCAAGGTCGTATCTTTTTTATCCTTACAAAAAGTGGGAGAAAAGATGGTATTGTGATAGGGTTTTGTAATTATAAAAAAGGGGGAGATTATTGAATGTCTCCTTACCAATCTCATTTTGATTTAGTTTTGATGATTACTTCAACCCGTCAATATTTGTTTTCTCATTAATTTGTTAAGTGTTTCATATTTAGTATGTCAAATTATTTTTCTTATATATGATAAAATAGTGATTTAATTATTAAGAAGTTTTTTCTGTTGGAATGACAAGAATATTATCTTCATTTTATCTGTTTATGTCGAAATCCAATTCAATTGTCTCGATGGTGCAAAAAATCATCGAAGCTGTTACAAGCTGTTCAAGTGATATTACATTTTTTAACTTAAAGACAATTCAGAATAATGATTATATCTTAAAATATATTGAATAGATTTTTGGGAACATTATATCTTTGGATTTCTAAGGATTTTATATATATTTCATTATTTTATATTGATGTATTAAAAGGATTTTTTTATACTCCAAAAAATCATCGAATTCTCAAAACCTGTTTTTCAACTGTACAGTGAACAGATTTAAAAACCTACAGTATTTATTTTACTAAAATTTCTAAAAATTTCTAAATGTCTTGGAATATAGAGAGATGTAAATCCCATAAGTTTATCACTATTTCATGAGTTTACATTGAAGTATGAAAAAATGGTTTGGAAGTTCAATAAATTCAATGAAGATTGGGAATTTAGTTTTTCAGGTGTAGTTTTCTATAATGTTATTGCTTCTTTTTTAATGATATCGGGAGTTTTTGAAGTCAGACTGATTTTGTTCTTGAACCGTTGGAATGATCATGAGATTTACTAAAAATAAGTCTCGATAGATTGAGGTTTAATCTGATGGTAAAGGGATCAAAAAAACAATGAAGTATGATGTTAAGTTGTTAACATTTTCTGGAATTGTTGTTCATACCCTACGTTGATAAACCTAATGTAAGGAACAAACCCTAAATTTTTATTAAACCTTATATTGAAAGATCAGTTTGTCTATATATTGGAAACCGTACATTTGGTGAATGATAAACTTAAGGAATATCTACCTTATTTTGGAGTCTATATTTTCTGTTTTCAATCCTACATTCAAGAAGTTGAACATTTAGTTAATCAATGTTATGTTCGGGATTTTATACTGACAAAGATGAACGTATGGATCATCATCACTATATTACTTTTTGATCCCTATGTTACGTTCAGATGAATGTATGGTAGGAAACCATACGTTATGTAGTTTAACCGTACATTAGGTATTTTTTTGTTTTGTGAAGGAACCTTACATTTGACTTTTCAAGGATGTTATTTTAAATCTATGATATTTTAATCTATTTCTAAAATGGTATTCATAGTGTTAAAGATCATTATAAAGTTGTTTTATGACCGATTTAAAGGATTTCATGGAATATATTGAATCGTTTCTATTTATAAGGGATATTATGAATCAATTTTAATAATTTAATTTCAAATATTCATGATTTATTATGCGGCTATTTTTCAGGAATTGTTTTGAATAAATCTAAACTGGTTTATTTGATTTAAATGGGAGTTTTAAATTGTTAAATGATTCTATTATTAGAGGAGTTATTCAAATTATTTTGAATACATTTATTCAAGATTTATTCGACAATAATAGATAGGAAACCGTGATACGTTATTCTTGGGGATATTTATGATGGTTGTTAATTATATTTATTTTGGGTATCCTAAGGAAGATAAATACTTTTAAAATTGATAGATATTTATTCTCTATATCTATATCTCTTTGATAGGAAAATAACATACACAAAGAAGAAAATTAGAGAGGTGAATACTCAGTTAAAAATAAGGTGCTGAAAATATTCATATTAAAGCTCAACGCTTTTGAAGAGAGTAATTCTTCTTTTTTTATTCTTATTATCTCATAGTGTGAAGATGATGAAAGCCTCCAAAAACATTTTTGAATATTTTAGCTATTTTTTTAAGAAGAATAATCATGATTG
This sequence comes from Viscum album, assembly GCA_963277665.1. Taxonomy (NCBI): domain Eukaryota; kingdom Viridiplantae; phylum Streptophyta; class Magnoliopsida; order Santalales; family Viscaceae; genus Viscum; species Viscum album. Next base: position 1,914,336,571 of record OY728127.1, read on the forward strand.
AAATTAAAGATTGTTTTTTCTGTTGCTGTTGTGCTTTATTAAAGATCATATACATCTGTTAGTTGCTGGTGCAATTGTGAGCTAAACCCATTTCACAAAAAACATTATCTCATCTATTTTATTTTTAGTGTTGGATACTCTATCTTAGTCGTGGTGGACTATCAACTTCTTAGAATAAGATTTGGATATTTTGGTTCCCTGTAAAATAATTAGAAGACCCTATAAAAGCCTTGTACATTGTAAACAGCATGTACTTAGTTTTGAAAGGTCTTATGATACGAGGACCAAAAAGTGAAAATCATAATGTTCATGGATTAAAGAATTGGTGGAGTAAACTATGGTATTTATGTTCCCTAAACCAATATACATCCTTGTGTTCTTTCCCTTTATTTATTTCTTCTACTCACTCGACATTAAGAGAGAAGGAAAGGATTACTTCATTTCAAGAGGCATGTTTTAATATTGTCATGATTTTTAGAAGGACACAATTCACTCCCCCCCCCACTCATGTGTTTTCATCATATATATCCCAACCAAACAATTGGTATTAGAGGAAGGGATCTACTGATTTTTTTTGGATCTAACAAGCCCAAGTTAAACATTCAAACAAAGAAAAATTTAAATGGAAAATTTCAGAGAAGGTATGTCATTGATTTGTGATCCTTATTTTAATGGTGATAATTTTGGATGCAGGAAAGATCGCATGACTATAAATTTGAAGAACCTTAGTTTCAAAGTTTATATGATTATTTTAAAACCTTATGAAATGTCAGGAGAATAGAAAAAGTGGGATGTTTATAAGGAAGTTGAGTATAATTTTAATTCAAAATACATGAATGCAATTATATGTGGTCTTGGTCGAGAAGAATTTAATCAAGTTTCTCAATGAGATACTACCTATGAGATGTAGCAGACTATTGAAGTTTCATATGAAGGAATAGATAACATCATAAAACTAAGGTACAATACTATAAACCTTAAATTGGACACATTAAGGATGCACAAATATAAGATCATCACTCTGATGAATAGAAGATTCACAGAAGATGTTAATGATGTTGTTGCCTTGGTAACTCCAATTCCAAAACCAGATCTGGAATTAAAGTTACTAAGATTTTTACCTAATAATTGGAATGGAATATCATATGCTATTGGAAAATCAACACCAGTTAAGTAATTAAAGATTATAGAATTGATTAGAACCGTGATGAAGTATGAAGTAGAGATGCAAGAAGAATCTAAAGATAATATCTATATCAAAAAGAAAACTACTGCACTCAAAGTTTCAAGGGAAGAATTTTTTTTATTCAGATTCTAGTCATTCATGTTCAAGTGATGAACTACCACATCTTTCAAAAAAAATTATCAAGCTTTATAAAAGGAGAAAAGATAAGTTGAAGTTGAATAAAGAGAAATAAGTAAGATACTATGAGTGTAAGAACTAACTATCATTTTCCTAAAGATAAAAGGAAGGATTAATATAAACTAAAAGGAAAGAAATTTATGAAGGCTACTAGTAATGAATATAAAGATACAATCAATGAATCTACTACAAACTTATAAGTTGATCATGAAAATAAAAAGTTTAATCTCTGTCTTATGGCTCATGCTGATGAGGTTCAATCTTCTTACTCTGAAATTTATAATTATGAATGTTTTTTTATGATGAACTAAATGATATTTTTTTTATTCTTTAAGATAATTTTGAATCTTTAAAGAAAGATCATATAAATTTTATAAAATATTATGATTCTATTTTAATTGATAATGAAATTTTGTTAAAATGGGTTTTTTATTTACCGTTAAATTCTTCCAAAATTTCTTGTTATATATATGAAACTAAAATTAACGAATTGTTGGGTGAAGATGATAATTTAAAGAAAGCCTCAAGTATTTTTATTATGGGAGAAAATTATTTGAATTAAATTCATAGTAAAAATAAAATTCACAATTTAAAACTCGGTATTGGTAGTAATGGACAAAAACAAAAATTATATAAAAATTATTTTGTTCATGGTTCAAATAGCAAAAGAATGTATGATGTTAATTTTTTTATTGTGGTATTAATGGACCTTATTCTAATGACTCTTATTTTAGAAAACCTCAATTTTGTGGTGTCAATCATGTTCATTACTCAAAACCATTATCTAGATTTAATTATAACATTGTTGATCAAAATAAACCTATTTGGTTACCTAAATCATTAATTGATAACACTACCAGACCCAAAAGTATATGGATACCAAAAGGCACTTGTTTTTTATATTTTGAAAGTATGCACCACTAAAAGTCATAGTTACATCATCAAGTGGATGCTCAAAAATTATGGAAATTTATTATATTCGTATATCTTAATCTATTAAAAGGAAACTTCATTAGTGTTGGAACAATTAATCTAGGAAGTATTTTATTTTCAATTTTAATATTCAATATATATTCACTAACTATTTTATACAGGGGGGGGAATTTTTTATATTTTTTATCTTTTATTCCTCTACATTTAATTATTCTTATTCTTAAATTATTAAATATTTTCACAATATAATTTTATCAAATGAATTAATTTTTTGATTTATTCTATTAATCCATAACCATCAAACATTCTATTAATACGTTATACTAATGGTTATCTTGTGTGTAATATTGTCTTTAATGTTTGACTATTTAAAATAATTTCATAAGAAAAATTAATCTCTTTCTATTTGTGATAAATTATTATCTTTTTAGATAATTTGTTTTTTTCATTTTTGAAATATGTATTATTTTAATTAAATTCATTTATTTTTTAAACTAAATTCTTTGAAAATAATTTTAATGAAATTCTTTGAAAATATTTTAATTAAATTATTTGAAAAAAAAATTAATTAAATTATTTGAAAATATTTTAATTAAATTCATTGAAAATCCATTATTATTGTTTTTTATTTATTTTTTAAAAAATATTTTATTTAAATTCATTGAAAATAAGTTTATTTAAAATCGTTGAATATCATAAATATTTATCACTGGTCTTAAGGGGAGTTATTTTAAGTATTTAACATGTATTTAAATGTTTCATTATTATGGTATGAATTAAATTTCCTAAGACATTCATTACAAACTCATAGTATTCCTTTAATAATATTATATAGGTTTTCATGGCTCAATGATTATCTCTTTTTATATTTTTGAGGAAAGTAAGAATTTAGAGGGAGTCTATATTGTTTTATGTATTTATAACATATTTTAAAATAACTCATCTTTTTAAATTTTTTTAAAAAAATTAATTAATAAAAAAATATTTAAAATTTTGAATATTTTTAAATTTTCAAATTTTAAATATTTTGATTAAAAAATATTATTTTTCAAAATTTAAATACTTAAAAATTTTATTTTTCAAATTTTAATTACTAAAAAAAATTATTTTTCAAATTTTAATACTTAAAAAATTATTTTACCAATTTTAAAAACATAAAAAATTATTTTTCAAATTTTCAAAACATAAAAAAATTAATTTTTTCAAATTTAAAATATTTTTTAAAAAAATTATTTATCAAATTTTAAACAACTTAAAAATAAAATTATTTTTCAAGTTTTAAATAGTTTTAAAAAGGGTGAAGAAAATTCAGTTTTTCAAATTTTATTTTATTTGTATTTATTTATTTAATTATTTATTTTTACATAAATTTCAAATTACAATTCATTATAAAAAGGGTAAATATATTGTGTTATTTAATTTACTCAAGATGATATCTTTTTTATCCTTACAAAAAGGGGTAGAAAAGGTTGGTAGTGCGATAGGGTTTTGTAATTATCCAAAAGGGGGAGATTTTTAAGTGTCTCCTGGCCAATCTCATTTTGATTTTGTTTTGATAATTACTACAACCTATCAGTATTTGTTTTCTCATATTTTAAGTGTTTCAGATTTAGTAAATCAAAGTGTTTATTTTATATATGAATAAATAGTGATCGGGTTATTTTGGAATATATTTCATTTGAATGATAAGAGTATTATCTTCATTTCAACTTTTTGTGTATAAATCTAATTCAATTGTTTCGATGGTGAAGAAATTCACCAAAGCTGTTACAGGTAGTTCAAGTGATATTGCAGTTTTTAGTTTGAAGTCAATTCATAATTATGCTTATATCTCAAACTATATTGAATGGATTTTCAGCCGCATAATACCATTAGATACATAAGGAGTTTATATAAAGTTCATTATTTTATGTGGATGACTGAAAACGGTTTTTTGATGCTTTAAAAAATCACTGAATTTTCTAAAGCAGTTTTTCAACTATACAGTGAAAATATTTGAAAACCTATAGAATTTATTTTTCATTAAGTTCTAAAAAATTAGGAATAACTTGGAATACAGGGATATGGAATGAGAATAAAATTATATTTATTACATCAGTTTACATCGAAGGCTAAACAAATTGTTTGGATGGTCAATAAATTCATTGAATATTGGGAATATAGTTTTCTAGCTACAGTTTCCCGAAATGTTATTGCTTCTATTTTTTGTTGATATCAATATTTTTTGAAGTTATACTGATTTAGTTCTTGAACCGCTAGAAATAACATGAGATTTAAGAAAAATAAGTCTTGCGGGATTAAGGCTGAATTCGATGGTAAACGGCTCAAAAACTCAGTGAATTTTGATTGTAAGTTATTTAAATATTCCAAAATTACTATTCATACCCAACATTTATAAATGTAACATAAGGAACAAACCCTACATTTTTATTAAACCTTATGTGGATAGATCAGTTTTTGTATACATTGGAAACCCTATATTTGATGAATGATTAAAGTAAATAATATCTACCCTACAATGGAGTATGGATTTACTGTTTGCAACCATATGTTTGGGAAGCTGAACATATAATTAATCAATGTTATGTTCGAGGTTTTATGCTGACAAGGATGAACGTATGGATCATCATCCCTATGTTACTTTTTTATCCCTATGTTACGTGCAGATGAAAGTATGGATAAGGAACCATATGTCACATAGTTGAACCATACATTTGGTATTTTGTTATTTTGTGAAGGAACCTTATGCTTGAATTTTCAATGACGCTGTTTTAAATCCATGAAATTTTATGCTATTTCTTCAATGGCCTTCTTAGTATTAAATATCATTATAAATTATTTTTACGACCGATTCAAAGGATCACATGGAACGGATTGAATCATTCATATTTATAAGGGATGTTATGAATCTCATTAAACAATTTGATTCCAAATATTCATGATTTATTATGTGGTAATTTTTCAGGAACTATTTTGAATATATATAAAGATATTTTAATGGATTTATATGTGAGTTTTAAATTTTTCAAAAATGTTTTTATTATGGAGATATTATTGGAGGAGTTGTTTAAATTATTTTGAATGCATTTATTCATGATTTATTCTGCCGGAATAAAGAGGCAAAGGTGTTATGCTATTCTTGGGGATATTTATGAAGTCTGTTAATTTAATTTTTTTGGGTATCCTAAGGAAGATGAATACTATTACAACTACCAGATATTTATTCTCTATATATATCTCACTTTGATAGGAAAATAACATACACAACTAAGAAAATTGAAGATGTGAATACTCTGTTAAAAATAAGGTGTAGAAAATATTCACATTAAAGCTCGACGATTTTGAAGAGAAAATTTATTCTTTGTTCATTCTTATTCTCTAACTATGTGAAGATAAAGGAAGCATACAAAAACATTGTTTGATCAATTAATTTTTGTTTTAATAATAAGAAGGTTTCTTTACATTGAAGATTATTTTTCCTATCGCTGTTGTGCATTATTAAAGATCATCTACATCTGTCAGTTCCCACTACAAATATGAGCTAAAACTATTTCACAACAAAATTCATATCAGCTATTTTATTTTGAGTATCGTCTGATCAAACTTGGTCGTGGTGGAGGGTCAGCTTCTTAGAATAAGCTGTAGATATTTTGGTTCTTGTAAAATAACTATAATTCCCTATAAAAGCCTTGTAATGTTTCCATTACCTGTACTCAGTTTTGGACGGTCTTATGATAAGAGGATCTACTAGTGAAAATCACTAAGATCATGGAGAAGAGTATTTATGGAGTGAAATAGGGGATTTCTATGCCATGAATCACTATACATCCTTGTGTTCCTTTATTTATTTATCTAGCTCGCTCAATTTAATAGATAAGGAAATGATCGCTTCATTTCAAGAGGGACGTTTTAATATTGTCAATATTTTTAGGACAGAATTCACCACCTATTATGTATTTTTCATAGACATCCTGACCTAACAAAAAATTTCATGAGAAAAATACCCTTTCCATTTTGAAATCACTAATTTAAAAATTAAAAAAATCAAAAATACTAAGTAAAAAAATCATTAAAAATTTCCTTGTAACCTAATAAAGTAATATTTAAAGTAAAGAGTAGTCGTGATAGTTGGAAAAAATTTATACAGTATACATTAAAACAAATATTTCATTTATAACTTTGGTAAAAAGTACCTCATTCCAAAAATTATAAGAATATTCCCAAAAAAAATTCTCAAAAAGTCAAACATGGTGTAATGCCCCGACCCCAGAAGCTCGGAGCCAATGCATTAATTTATTACATTGGCATGATTATAAGGAATAAAATCATAAAGGACCAATCAGGTTAGAAATTGTTGAAAGCTATATTACATAAATGATTTTCATAATACATTATGGAATAGTATATTAAAACATTATACATTATAAAATGAAACCAACTATATCCTTGAAATCTGGTTCCAATATTTCTTCTTCAAAACCTGAATAAATGAAACATAATAAGGGTGAGATCAAATGCTTAGTAAGGTAAAGTAAATTGGAGTCAATAAATAATAAATGAGACTAAATTAATATGAAAAGGTAAATAACTGATAAAACGTGTAATTAAAATAACTATATAAGGAAAAATCAACATGGAAAGGTAAGAAACTTAAACATAAGCTATTTAATAAATGAACTGAAATGAAATGTATCCATATATATATTGACGTAAAATATCATGGATGGATAATAACTAAAACCAAATGAGGGAAATGTTTTCTTAATGGAGGTCTTGTATAAGGAACATAAAAACCAATACTGTGAAGACCTTTCCTAAGAAGGTTTAAAACCATGGACAAAACCCATTTAATTTGGCTAACTTATTTGTCTCATGAGAACCTATCGATGCATCATGGGTCTATATAAACTCTGGGCCCCACCTGTCATTACCAATCCAAATAATTACTTATATATAACAATAAAATAAATATTATTCCTTATCAAATATCCATATTTAATAAAGAATATAGTTTTATCAATAATTACCCAGTTAATCAAATAATTGTCCAAGTGGGCACCGTATGTAAAATAATGTACAGTTTAAGAAATACTAATATCCAATGTATAAGAATATAGATATTAAAGTAAAATTATAATTAATAAATAATCAAAATAAATTTTTTGTTTTAAGATAATTTTAATAACCATGAAAGGAAGTGATATTTCAAAGGTAATAATTGAGAACACTCTTTTGGAGAATAATCCTTAAACATTCCAAAGCATCCCATACCACATTGAAACATTTGAATCATAATATCCAGAAAGGTATGAAATTAAATGAAACTTATAATATCATTAAAATAAATGGATTCATGATATAAACTGAAAATTCAGTATATACACCAAATAAAATTGAATTTTCACAAAATAACAAAGAAGTCTCAATGGAATGTAAATTGAGACAAAATTCCCTTAACTTAACCTTTATTTCTGTTGGGTGATATTTATCCTCCTATATAGTGGTTCAAAATATGTTAATAACTAAATATAGAACCATATTCATGTTTATAATATCATATATCATCTTATTATAATTTCTTATTACCCATTTATTAAAAATATTTTATTATTTTCACTATTTTGGGTGTTAATTTCCTAGTTTTATCAAGTATGTTTTTCACTTTCCAATTGTTATTCAAAAAAAATATCATGATTAATTAATTTATATAATTTAAAACATGGATTAATTATTATATATATTTATTATAAATTCATTTAGAATAACTTATAATGTTTGCAGATTAAAAATGAAATGTACCATTTATAGAGATAGTAGGTCGTACGTACGCATGAATGCCACTTTCATTTCATTATCTTATTAAAAGAATGAAAATGAATTGATACATATTTATATTATAATTAAAGTATAATATATATTTCATTTATGTTATATATATTTAATAAAACCGTCTGTTATATGTTCCAAGTATTATGTGAATGAATCACATCGCATTGTGGGGGTGGTAGTCCAGACTTCCACAAGCGATGCTATCGTATTTACACAAAATAGAATGTATAGATATAAGTTTAATAAATTAATTAATGAAGCATAAAGATATTAAAAATATCATGTATATAATATATATAATTATATTTTTCATCATAATTACCACCATGAGAGGTAATAAAGGAATAATGAACAATCATCGTTTTGTGAGGTAGTAGTTCGATGTTCACATAAACAGTATATTCGTTACCCATTAGATGGAAGTGTGTTTGAGTGTAAGAAAAAAAATTATTATAAAAACATAAAAGTATATTTAGGATCATATTTTTATTATATGTAAATTCAATAATAATATTTGAGGTGGTAGAAAACTAAATGAAATAAAATTGATTGTTGGAATGAATTGCCTCAAAAATCAGGTAACTCATTTTGGTTTATACCAAAAGGATTCATTGGAAGGATTTATATCTAAATTTAGTATTAAAGTTATAGTGTTGGGATGTTTGGAAGATATTTGGGTAGATATGGTCTAAAAATAAGTGGTCTAATAGGTGTGAGGAATGGAGACAATTTGTGGTCTGTATAGTGGAGGAGGAGTGGCACTCTTATAATATTTTAACAAAGGAATTATTATCACATTTTTCATTTTGAAAGTGGATCCAATAATAGAAAAATTAGATAAAAGATTGTATATGGTCGAAATATATCCATAAAATACCTCTTGTAAAAGTGTATAAGTTGTTTTGTACCATAAGGTTATGTTTTAGTCCAATATTAAGATTAATTTAACCTTAATCATTGTAATTAATTTTAATCAATTTCACTAATATTTTTATCAGAAATAATGTTGGTATTATTAGATATTATAAATTATGAATATTAAAAAATATGGAATCAATTTTTCTAAATTCTAATCACATAAGTGGAAAATTTTAATTTAAAATTAATCTAATAGGAGGGACGACAATGCATATTTATAAAGTAAAAATTTCGAAATGTTTGATAAGTTTTTACATTCAATTTCATTGTGAAATTGACCCCAATGAACAAACTTGGATTAATTTATATTTATTTTATATAATTTTACTTTAAAACCAATTGTAAATTTAATTTAACCATACAAATAAATTATATGAAAAAGATGTTTGGAATCAAAATTCAGTATTTTTAACTATTCACTAAAAAAATGAAACTTCGCAGAAAATTACCAAAAATTTAACCTAGACTAATTTCTCTATTTATATTTCATAAATTATGTTTATTTTGACATATTAAATCAATTAAATTTTTAGAATTAAGATTTAAAATAGGTTTCTTGTAAAAGGTGGTAAAAATGTCTTCATAAAAGTATTGTATTTTATGAATAAAATTGGTTTTTTTCTTATCTTATGCTTATAAAATATATTGGATTCATAAAAAATATATTTTATTGATTATATAATATATATATCACATTAATATCACTCTCTAATTTTAACTAATTTTAATTTATTAGGGTAAAATAGCTTTTTGAGCATAAAAATAATAATATTTTCATTTATATTCAATCGTTTTTCATATTCATTTATAATTCATTTGTAACCAAGAAGATAATATTATATTTTTTAAACCATTAATTTTCATAAGTTATTTTACTCTTTTCATAACTACTAATTTAATGGCTATGATATATCTTATTATATTAAATAATATTTTAATAATATATCGTTATTCGGAAAAACTCGGTCTTGTGTCTAATGTAATCCATTTGAAGAAACTCATTATTGCATGTGATGTATGCTAACTAATTATCACATTAATTTTAGGATATATTAAAGATTTAATTTATTTGAAATAGTAAATAGATTTTAAATTATCAGTGTATTATATTCCCTTATGTGCTTGCTGATGTGTGTCACAAATGAAATGTTCTTACTTTAGAATTTCAGGGTGTTACATTATACCCACCTTAATTAGATTATTTCCTTGAAATTTAAACTTTATCTAATTAATAAAGGGGATAATATTTGAATATAAACAATTATTTAAAGACCCACATCATAAATAGAGTTAATATCACATCATCTTAATAAGAGAGAAAGGAGATTATAATGGTCATGTAACTAGGTTCCCAAGTAGGATAACATAGGCAGGAAATGGAAACATGGATATAGAGGAAAAATCTAACAGTCATGTTCTGATGGAGAGTTCTAGAGAAAAAGTTTAGGAGAAAGTTAATAATCACATGTCCATAAATCCGTGATAATCTAAGGGACTATTTGATTAATTGGAAATAAAGGTACTAGGAAACATTTTTGTTTCAAAACTCTTTCCCCTTCAGTTGAGAAATTCATTCACACTATATGAAAATAAGTAAATATATGTTTATATTTTATAAAAACAATCATATCCTTTGGTTGTGCCTTGAACTATATCCATATCATATCTTTGCACAAGAAGCTTCATATAGTGTTTTAATACATTAACTTTTAAAATCTCATCCAATGATCAAATATTTCATAATTGGTTTAATTTTACAAAAAATTATGATATAAAACTTTAGAAAGATGGTAACTTAATTTCCAAAATGAACTTATCATTATCCTTTAATCAACATGAAGTAACTATAAATTTTCTCATTCTAAACATATGAATAACTTCATCATTTATCCTTTTGAAATATTTTATAAATAAAATTACCATAAAACCTTATAGAATATATGCATTATTCCTTATTTATTAAGTAAGAAACATATTATTGGATATATTCCTTAAATCCAAAAGTGTTGTAAACTCCATCATTGATATCATAGACCACTTTTTGACAGATTATTAATCAGTTACAAGGTATTCAGCACTTTTCCAAATCAATAATTTTTTCATCATTATCTCATCATAAATAATATATTAAGGGTTTTATTTCCCTCAATAATGTGATTTCTGAAAGTTTAACTTTCTACTTAATAGGTTTTATTAATACCATTCAATATATGATCTCAAATACTTAATGAAAAAGTACTGCAGTATAATCCTTACATATTTCATAAATCATATGATGATAACATCATAAATAAAACACTCTTACTATATATTTATTAGATATATATATATAAATGTACATTAATCATTCCACTTTAGTTGTGTCAATAACATATTCCTAAAACTAATACCCAATTTTATTTATAGGTATATTCCCTTTATGCTTAGGTCGTTAGTTTTCATAGTGCTCTGTCTCCTTGAAGTTGTATCACTAAAAATCAACCATTTCCTTCTTCCCTTTACATTCTTTTTCCTAGTGACCCTTTTTTCCACACTTATAAAAAACTCCCAATCCTTTATATCATTTAACAGGGTGATTCTTTCCATATTTTTCGAATGTTGTAAAATCCTTCTTTCCCTTTTTCTTCTTCAAATCATTCCCTTTTTCATCATGTTTACAAGACCTCTTCTTCTCTTTTTCCCTTGAATCCACCACACTTTGAGAATTCTTTCTCTATCTTGATAGCACATAAAACTATTTTATCATATTAATAAAAGTTCTGATACACTGGTGACTTTCATAGATGATGATTATGTCCTTAAAATAGGTGATCAATATTTCATTATATGTTATTTATGAAATCAATAGCATACCTTTCTATCCTGGTAAAGGCAGCTTCATACTACACAACACATTTTTCCTAATTTTGTTTTAAGCTAAGGAAATTTCTCTTCGTCTCAATTTTTTGATCATGGGGGAAGTATTTATCAAATAACATCTCCTTAAAATTCCTTTATTCCATGAGTTCAATTTCTTCTTCTTCTCTTTTATTCCAAATCAGAGACCACCACTGATCAAAATCACCTTGGAGACAATTGACCATAAGTGTAACCTTTTCCTTTTCATCATATCCTAATTCCATAAATATCTTCTTTAGAGACTTAATCTATTACTTAGCTTCCATTGGATCAGTATTACCACTAAAATATGGGGACCTATATTGCATAACGTTATCAAACATAGAATATTCTCTCTACATAATAAGTAGATCCATTAAAGAAAGGTTATTTTTTATAACCTGACTAAACTTCCCCAATATTTCCATAATGTGTTCTATTATAATACTAGCTATATTGGTTTCCTCAGTAGGGAAATATCTACATTTTTTACAAGTATTGATACCATTATTTCTTCTACACTTCATTTCTAAAAAATTTATATACTGGATTAGATAATAACATTATGTAACATAATTTATAATCCAAAAACTAGTGAAAAACTAATCATAAATCAAAAATGTATTCTATAAATAATCTCATAATAATAATCTTAGTTTTTTTGGTATATCTCTAATTTCAAATACTTCATAATGGTTTGAAAAGAAAATGTGAATTATCCTAAGCATATCTCTCAGGAGTGTCAAACCAAGTGCATAGTAAGGCTTATTGTCATGCTTCAGGTTACCCAGAGTTAGTCATGGGACCCCTTGTCATATTTGTTAATCCAAGGTTTATATGTTCCAAAACCACTTCCACTTGTAGTATAAATACACGGATTTATTGCTAGTAATACCCTAATAATCACTACCTTAAAAAAATTATAGGATGTTCTTGTATACTTATCCACAATTTCGATCTTATACCTATTTTCACTAATATTTTTTTTTCAAAATCTAGTATCCATGGTTTCTTCTAAACTTCCTTTGATACCAACTACAACTCCCCAATCCGAGAATCCTGGAGTTGGTGTCTTAATTTATTACATTAGAATTAATACAATGAATCAAATCCCAAAGGACTAATAAATTTTGAAATTTTGGAAAGCTATATTTCATAAATGATTCATATAATTCAATGGGAAATATAAAATACAAACATGATACATAATAAACTGAAACAAGCTGTATCCTTGAAAGATTATTTAAATATTTCATCTTCATAACTTAGAGAAATGAAACATAACAAGGGTGAGCTCTAATTCTCATTAAGGTTAAGTAAAGAGGAAGAAATAATGAATCAATATGAATAAATTAATATTTAAAGGTAAATAATTGATAACACATTCAACTCAAATAACTAGATAAGAAAAAATCAATAGCCTAGGTAAGAAACTGAAACACATGCCATGTTATCAATGAACTGAAATGAAATGTATCCATAGATATGTCAACACAAAATATCATGGATAAATATTAACTGAAAATAAATGAGGGAAATTATTTCTTAATGGATTCCATGTCTAAGTCACATGAAAACCTATACCTTTAAGACCTTTGACAATATGGTTTAAAACTATGGATAGAAACCCATTTAATTTGGCCAACTTATTTGTCTCATGAGAACCTATCAATGCATTGAGGGGCTATATAAAGTTAGAGAACAACCCATCATTACCATTACAAGGTATTCCTCATATAAAATAATCAAATAAATAATATACCTTATCAAATATCTATATTTAATAAACAATGTGGTTTTATCATTAATTCCCCACTTAATCAAATAATTATCCAAGTGAACACAATATAAAAAATGATATATAGTTTAGTAAATACTAATATCCATTATATGAGAATATAGATATTCAATTAAATTTCCAATGAAAAAATTATTAAAAAAAGTGAGAGTTTTAATATAAAGTTAATAATAATAATAAATAAGTGAAATTGTAAAGATAATAATTAAGAACATTCATTAGGATAATAATTGTTAAACATTCCAAAGTGTCCCATACCAATTTGAAACATTTGAATCATAGTCTATTGAACTTTATGAAATTAAATGAAACTTATAATATAATGAGAATAAGTGGATTTATGATATAACTTGAAAATGTTAGTATATGATCCCAATAAAATTTAATTGGCACATAATAATGAATAATTCTCAATATAATGTTAATTGAGACAAAATTCCCTTACCTTAACCTTTATTTTTGTTGTGTGGTCTATATAATCATTTATAGTGGTTTAAAATATTTTACTAAATAATAACATAACCATAATCATGTTTATAATATCATATAGCATCTTATTATAATATCTTATTACCGGTTTTTTAGCAATCTTTCATTATTTTCACTATTTTGTGTGCTAATTTCCTAGTTTTCTCAAGTATGTTTTTGACTTTTCAATTATTGTTACTATTAATCAGATAATGATTTAATTATTTACATAATCTAAACAAATACTTAGTTATCATATATATTCATTGTATATGTATTTATAACAATCTATAAATTTTGAAGATAATAAATGAAATGTATCATTCATTGAGACAGTAAGTCATACGTACACATGAACGTAACTAGCATTTATTTGATGTACTAAAAGAATGAAAAGTAACTGATAAATATATGATATTATAATTATATTATAATTATATTATCATATATATTTCATATATGTTACATAGGTTTATTAAAACCATACTTTATATTTTCCATGTATAACAGGAACGAATCACATCACATTGAGGGGGTGGTAGTCCACACTTCCACAAGTGATGTTATCATATTTCTAAAAAATTGAATGTATATAGTTATATGTTATAAATGAATTAAATAAGCAAAATGATATTATAAATACCATATAATAATTATAGTTTCCATAATAATGACCACTATTAGAGGTGTTAAAGGAAGAACTAACAATCACTGTTTTGTGAGGTGGTAGTTCACCGTTCACCTAAACAGTATGTTTGCTACCCATTATATGTAAGCGTGTGTGTATGTAGGTAAAATAATTAATTTTAAAAAAAGTCTCATTATATTTATTATTATGGTTTTTTATAAGAATATGTAAGAATAATATTTGAGGTGGTGGAAAAGTAAATGAAATAAAAGAGATTGTTAGAAAGCGTTACATAAAAATCAGGCAACTCCTTCTGGTTTATACCAAAAGGATTACATGGAATGATTTTTGAAAAAAGGGAGGATTAAAGTTCTATGGGTGTGATATTGGGAATATATTTACAAATATCTTGTCTGTACCTATGTCATTTGAGAGGTGTGAGGAATGCAGAAAAGTAATGGCCTTTTATAGTGGAGGGGGAGTGGGACTCTTGTAATATTTTGACAAATGAATTCTTACCATGTTTTTCATGTTGAAAGTGGATCTAATAATGAACCCAATTTGATCCAATGGATTTTAGGGTTGAACTATGGCCATCTGGTATCCCTTTTAAAAGTTTATAGGTTGTTTTGGGCCTTAAGGTTAAGGTTTGATCCCTTATTAAGCTTAATTTAACCTTAATCATTGTAATTAATTTTATTCACTTTCGCTAATATTTTTGGTCAAAAAAATTGTTCTTATTATACATTGTAGATTATTATTATTCCAAGTATGGAATAAAATTTTCCCAATTCAAATACCATAAGTGTAAAAAATTAATTTAAAATTCATCTCAGAGGAATACCTTCTCACTGACATAAAATTTTAGATTTCATGGGTGGTTGTCAGCATAACTCTTATATCAACTTAGAGCTACCTTGCTGTGAAGACATGTATATATATATATATATAACCTTCTCTATAATTTACTTATATATCTCAATTCCCAATATATTTCTTTCTCAAGATTCATCTTAGTTTATTTTATTTCTACACTTTCTTCCATAGAGGACTTTATAAGAAACTATTTGAATTTATGAGTAAAATATATTTTTATAAGAAGATTTGAATAGATTAAGGTGTTGATCCCAACCAACATTGAAATATTGGTATCAATGCTTCCTTCATGGTTTCAATGGTCCTATCAAATAGATCATCTTTTTGTAGATGATAACTAGTACTAAAAGACAAATCTGTATCAAGAACTTGCTAAAGAGTTCACAAGAACTCCATGGTAAACCAAAAATATTTATTAAATAAAACATAATTTTATACTCTACAAAACATTATCACTTACTTAATTTATATAATATAATTATAATGAATATATATGTATTTTATAATAGAAATGAAGTGTGTTGACTTCATAAGGAGATTAAATACAACCCAAAAAAAATTATGGCCTTTAGACATTTTGGGGATTCCAATGACAAAATACATGATAATGTTTTCTCATTTCCATCTTGGTATAGGTGATTTTTTTAATACCCCCATTGATTTATATCTCCCTTCAAAAACATTTTGACATACCGAGAACTAAGATACATACTCTACAATATCTCTCTTCATGTTCTCCCACTAAAAATAATCTTTCAGGTCTCTATACATATTTGTACATTTGAGATTAACAGAGAATTATGATATATGATATTCTTATAATTGCTCCATCATCAAGTATGGTAGTTATAGGACACATACTCATTTTATGAACCTTATCATTCCATCATAATCAAGGTTGAACTCAGAAACATTTATCACCTACTTTTTAGTACTCTATTTTCCTTCTACTCCACTTTAATTTTCACATGGATAGATGGTTGAGTACTCATTTGAGAAATATAAGATCCACCCCTTACTACAAGATTTAGTGTTACATCCCATTAGAATCAAAAAATAATAGATATTTTTTTATCCTCATCATATATAGGATTTCATTATCCTTTCATGCTGAAGCATCAACCATCTTGTTCTCTTTTATAGGGTGGTAATGTATTGAGTATTAATAATCCTTAATTATCTCCAACCATATTCTATTTAACATGTTAAACTCTTTTTTGATTAATATATACTTAATGTTTTTTATAAGTATATATTTCATTACTTTCTCTATAAATTAATTCCATTATATCTTTAATGAATTGATTACCAATACTAAATACAAATCATAATTTGGGTAATTACTCTCATGAACCTTAAATTTATGATAGGAATAATCTATAACAATATCATTAGGAATGATTATTCATCTTAGTAACTTCATTGATTCATTAATATAGATCAAAAACACTTATCCTCTATAGCATAGTGTAATAATAGGTTCACGAGCCAACCTTCTTTTCAACTCCTTGAAATTTTTCCAACATTCATCTATCTAAAGTAACTTAGATACCTTTCAATTAAACTTTTTGACTGGATTAGATATAAATAATAAATTCTTCACAAATCATCGGTAACATACATCTAATACAAGAAAACTATGGATCTCAGTCACCATGGTTGTATTGGGACAATGTTTAATAACTTTCATTTTTTTATTAACACAACTAGAAATTTTACATATACCCATGGTTTGAAACCATGGATATAGGATATATCGATGGATTCAAGGAACCATGGGAAATTGATGTGGAAATATAAACCTGATCTATACCCATATTTTTGGAAACTATAGGTATAGTTCCACTCCACTATGTCATTAACCAATACACACGGTTTGTAAAACCATGAGTACAACTTTCACAAATTGCACGGTTATGGGATTCAATCCCTAGACCACCAATTATTCTTCCCACGCCTAACACTATTCCATTTCTCTTATTGGTATATATATATATATTTACTTATATATATTTATATTAACTATAGATATTGGCAGAAAACCAAGTGAATAAGTGTTCCCACAAAAAAATCCACGTGTCCTGTGAAATTTTTTTTTCACCCACTATAAGGCGAGAAAGCTATTCCCACTGTTTTGAAAAACTATTGGTATAGGTCATCAAAAAAATATCCATATACCCAAAGTTTCATAATAACCATGGGTATATGTCTCTGAAAACAACCCTATACATGCAGTTTCAGTAAAACCATGGGTATAGGTCTTCAAAAACAACCTTTATGCATAGTTCCACAAGAACCATGGGTATAGGCACCCCTATACCCCTAGTTTTCCAAAACTGTGGGTAAAGGTTTTTATACTACACATATACCCATGGTTTTGGGAAAATCGTGGGTATAGGGCCATTTTCCTATAGTTTGATCCACAAATATACCCTCTATTGAAATTATATGACCCAAAAAGTAAATATTATATAGACATAATTATTTCTTGGTATATTTTTAATACGACTTATCCTTCATTAGGTTCTTTAGTATAATCCTCATGTGATCTTCAAGATCTTAGTTTATTTTGGAATATATAAAATAAATTCTTTAAATAAAACCACAAACTAATCAAGGAAATCTATAAAAACCATATTCCATAAATCCATGAAGATAGTTAGGTAATTTTTAAGGAAAAATATAATCACTATAAATTCATAATGCCAATACCTCATATAGAGAGTTTCCTTGGACATTTCTTCACTATTGAACCTTAATTGATAGAATCCATAACAATGGTCAATCTTGGAAATATATTAAACTCCCCATTATTGATCAAAAAAATCATCAATATAGTTTGGAGGATACTTATTATTGATGATGTCCTTGTTAAGTTCAAGGTAATTAATTTAGTGTCACATTGATCCATATTTCTTTTTAGTAAAAAGAATAGGTTCACCTGATGGTGGCACACCTGTCCAAATAAATCCATTATCAATATTTTCTTGAGGATTCATATTCAATTCCTGAAAATTAATCAGAGCCATTTTATATGTGGTCTTTAAAATATTTGTATAACAAGTTATAAGTTTTATTGAAAACAAAACTTCACAGATCATAGTAAGACTAGGAAAATATTCTATAAATACATCAAAAAACACTCATACAATAGCCATTTCATCATTTTTAGTTTCTCCCAAACCATTTGAGATAAACACCCTTTTTATTATTAATCATGACCTATACAATGGGTGTAATCTCCATTTTAATTTTATATTTATCCTATCATAGATATAAAATCATAATTTGATTATGAATATCAAATGTGACATCCCTTACTAATTAATTGATATGGTATTTATATAAAGAAAGCCAATCCATGACCAAAATAACATCAAATTAAACTGGACGAAGTATATGGATATTTTTAAGAAACACATTCCCACAAACATAAATCAGAGAATAATCCTATATTTGATATGGAATCATCCTATAATTGAGAGTTTTCACTACTAACTCATCATCTAATTATTTAGGTTATATCAGTATACCCTCATAAAATTTTATAGACATAAAAGAGTGGGTAGATCTAGAATCAAATAAGACACTAGAAGTTCTATATTGGTTAGTAAGTATAAATTTTACCACTTCGTTATCATACCCCACATTGACTATATTGATTGGATGAGATTTCCCTTTTATATCTTGGATTAGGAGGCTTCAAACATTAATCAACCTCATTAACACTTGAATTCATGCATGAGTATGTATAATTTACATACTCTATGTATTTGAAACACTAGAGTATGGGTTGTGAATTTTATGGTACTTTATATCCATTCACATAATTAGATAAATTTTCCATCACATCAATATTAGACTGATAAATGACTTTCATTTCTATACATAAATCTTTCACTAGTACCGTTAAGAAAATTTCCTCTAAGTTTATTAACATACTTCTAAAATAAATGAAGACTCGCCTTCTTCCCTCCATGATTTTTATTACTATAATTTTTTTTGAATTTAATATTACTTTCCTTATGAAAACCATGAGTTCAATTAGTGACTCCAATATCCATTTCTACCTAGATAGCACATCTAACAATTTATTCATAGATAGTGTAGTATCTTATGTCTAAAAACATTTAAAGACTTGGTTTTAATCCATATAATAATGAATCAATACTACATTAATATTAGATGATAATTTTGAATCATACCTTACAAGTCTTATACAATTTCCTCATAGGTACTAATGGATTAATAATCTTCTACTTAGCTCAAGGAATTCCTTATACATTTTCATACAAATAGTACAAGTAAAGTACATGTTGAAAATTAATATTTTAAATTCATCCCACTCCATATATTAAATTTCTTCCTTTAAAATTGTGTTATTTATAAGATTCTACCATTGATCTACATCATTGTCCAAAAAACAACTAAAATAAAATTTTCATGCATAGAACACTAAAGAACTAAAAATATCTTTTTAGTGGTACTAATAAAATTCTAAGTAATTAGTGGATAAATGGAAACACTAAAATAAGTTGTATGTTTCCTCATAAAAAATTCAATCGAACATTTTCCCCCCACTCATTTGGAAGCTCTCCATGATTCATGGATTAAGAAAGTTTCATAAGCACAAAAATGGTATTTTTTATTCAAATCCCATAAGATTTGGCTTATTATGAGGAAAATTATTTCATTGTCTATCAAATTCAGTATTAAATTGGTTTTTTTGGGTTCCATCCATTGAATAAAACCAAAAAACATAGTGAAAAAAACAATAATCGCGGTGAGAAACCACATAATCATGAAAATCACTTATAGGGTGTGAAAATCAAGACACCTTATTTTCAGTCCATGACACCTTAGTTTTAACCAAGGTTATCCATGATAATTATCTATTTAAATACTTTCTAATGATTCATAAATAAAATTTTAATTAACCCATTTATATCCCATGGGAGTTTCTATTTTGGTGTGTGGTCTTAGGCCCTCTCATCATGCACTGATGATGATATAGTTAACACCCAATCCACCCAATTAAAAGTTTCTACCACTAGGTGAATATATTACATAGCTATATTTACTTTCTAGTATCCATTTAGAGATGAATTTTATATGAAAATAACACTTATTTATTTACCATAACATAGGATAATCTATTATACCTAGTCTTATCCTAAGATTTCTCACTAAATTTACTTCATCACAATTTCTAAAAATAACATAACCATTCTCTGATATTAACTAAGGTTACCCAATAATTTTATACATAAATATTTCATTTTATTATATGAACATTAATAATATAACATTACAATCCATTATTAAATTATAAAGGTTTAGTGTATTTGGAAACTTGGATACATAAACAACTAGTTCATAAAAGATATACATTATTCTCTGCTCTGGCTTGCTTTCCCATTACTACTCCCTAGGTAAATTTGGTGAGGTGGTAGTCAAGAAGTCTTTGGGATGTGATGTTGGGGTGGAAATGGAATTCTTGGAGGCTCAATATGAATTTTATTTTCTTATTCCTCTATGGTTTAGGGTCGATGTTCATGATGGCTCTCTCTACTGGTTTTGGATCAGTATGGTTGTTGTTTGGTGATGTGGGATTCCCTAATACAGTCTTTCTAGTGTATTTTTTTTCAAAGATGATTTTTTGATGTGTTTATGATGGTCTTGAAGGGTTTAATTGGTGATATTCAGTTTATGTGAAGCTATGAAGTCATGGACCAATACAGAATTCATGATGATGGTTTTAATCTTTGAGGATTATTTCTCTTGTGTTGTTGGTGATCTCACTAGTCATGTGGATATATTGATATGGTTATCAGCATATAAGGGAATGACATGAGGTTTCTCACAGCCCGAGGAGGTGGTTATAGCTTCAATGCACATTTTATTTTCATTTTTGAATTTTGAATATTGGGCATGTTGATATCTTCATTATAGTAATGATGGAAATTTCATTTGAATCTTTTTTTTTTGATTTGATGTTGTTTAATATGATCTGTTTTAGGTTATGAGGGTTCACACTTAACTTATAAAAGTTTTTTTTTGAAAATACCAAAAAATATGGATTTTTAGGAGCTCAAAGTTTTAGTAAAGGTAAATAAGGTAGATATAAATGGTCAATTAAAAGTAACATGATCATAATGGTATGTGAACATGATCGTGACATTTGAAAAATGTACCCAAAAATTCATAGAACATAATAATCAGTAATGGAATAAAGTATGGAAGGTCATAATACAATAATCATAAAGGAATAAAATAACATGATCCATGAGAGTATGAAATTTCCATAATATCATACCACAAAAGAGTGGAATAATGTTTGGCATAATCACAATCATAGAGTAATTTTGTTAGTGCCATCCACCAAGACATTTATCACATGTTAGGCTTGGGATAACCACCCATGTACCTACTTCGGACGTAGGATAACCTCCCATGTACCATATATAGGGAATGTGATAACCTCCCATATACCCTTTTTAATCGTAAAACATTAATATTTACTCATTTAATTGGAGGGATATAACAGAACAACCCATTACACAATCATAATTTATTTATATGTGTGCCACAAGATCATGAAATTTTTATCATTTCATCATATCTTAACCCATGGAAAAGAAAATGGATTTCATCAATATTTTATCTTCATAATCATAAACCATATAGATAATGAATAAATATTGTAACATTGGATCATATTCCCATTAAATAATAAGAAACATTAACGTTTTTTCTTATAGATTATTGTTCATTTCAAAATCATTGAAACATTTATTGAGTAAAAAACCATTTTCATTTTGAAATAACTTATTTAAAATATAAAAATATCCAAAATATCAAGGAAATAATTTTATTTTATCCCAACTATCATTGAAATCTAGATAATAGGGTCATAATATATCCTTCATGGTTTTAATGGTCCTCATATATTGACCATACATATAAATAGGATAAGCATTACTGAAACACTACTCTATGTCTATAGCATGGAAAATACATTGTCATAACATCTAGGTAAAAATAAATTCATGATCATATATAATATAATTTGGTACTCTAAACTACCTTACCACTTCCTTAATGAATATCATAGAAACACGATCAACACTGAAATATTTTCTGATAGAAATTAGGTGTTCTAACTTCATAAGATGATCAAATAAAATCAACATAACCTTATGGAATTTATATGTTCTGGTGAGTCTGATGAAGATAACTATATTGATGTTTTTATATCTCCATTATAGTATGTGAAATGTTTGTAATATCTCCTTAAACTTCTATCTTTGAGTCATAACTTTCTAACATGCCAAGCCCTGAGATATATACTCTAAAATATCTCTCTTCATGTTTCCCTCCCAAAATTATCTTTTAT
The DNA here is from genome assembly GCA_963277665.1 of Viscum album. Taxonomy (NCBI): domain Eukaryota; kingdom Viridiplantae; phylum Streptophyta; class Magnoliopsida; order Santalales; family Viscaceae; genus Viscum; species Viscum album. The sequence goes on from OY728127.1 coordinate 1,914,359,657, forward strand.
AAATCTATACATATTTTAACTTTTTTAATGAATAGATAATTATAATCTATGTTATTATTAAAATATCTTATTTTTAAAGTCTAGTATTTGCGAGACACATAATCGGTTCATGAAATATATTATTGCATCATAATGAAGGTAAAACTCATGAACGTTTCTCACCTTCTTTTTTTATATACATCTTCTATTCACAACTCTTTAATATTCACATGGATAGATTGTTGAAGGCTCATTTATGTAAGATAACATTTCTCCCCTTACAAAAATATTTCAAGGTATATTGATTGAAAATACATAAGTATTTGATATATTGTAATCCTCATCATAGATTGTCTAACATAATACTTTCAACTTAAAGCATCATCCACCATGTTTTATTTTCTAGGATGGTAATGAATTGTGTAGTCATAATCATTAATAAAATAAAACTATATTCTATATCACATATTCAACTCTTCTTGGGTGAATATGTTTTTTAATCTTTTATTATTAGTATATATTTCACACCTTTCCCCATAAAGATAATTCCTCAAAATCAATAAAGCAATGATTACTGTTACTAAATCCAAATCATGATTCAGATAATATTTATCATGAACCTTCAAATGATGAGAGGAATTAGCTATCATCATATCATTATGCATGTATACATATCATTGCCCATTCCTTGATGCATCCTTATAGATCAGAAACCATTATCTACTATAGGGTAGGGTAAGAACATGTTTGCCAACCAACTTTCTTTCCAGTTCATTTAAATTTTCCTCAAATTCATTTTTCAAAAGGAACATGGATTTTTATGAGTTAAATTTGTCAATAGATTAGATATCAAAGATATATTATTCACAAAAAGTCGATAATATACTTCCAATCTAAGAAGATTATGGATCTCGGTCACCATGGTTTATTTGGACCATCGTTTAATAACTAACATTTTTTATATTTCAACCAATATACCTCTATTGAGATTAAATGACTCAAAAATTAATCTTTATATAACAAAAATTCACACTTAGTAAATTTTTCATACAAATTATCCTTACTTAGGGTCCTCAGTATAATCATCAAGTGATCTTTATACTCTTCCTTTCTATTGGAATATAAAATAATACTGTATATAAATATTACCAAAAACTAATTAATGTAATTTGAAAATAATTTATTCATTATAACCATAAATATATTTGATGAATTAGTAAGATAAAATGGATTCACTATGAATCCTTAGTTTTCATACATTTTACAAAAGGCTATCTTGGGTATGTATTCATTGTTGACTATTTGTTGATAATATATAAAATGAAGTTTAATATTGTAAAAATATTGAACTTGTCATAATTGATAAATTAAATCAAAAAAACATGGTTAAGGATACTTATTCTTGATCATGATTATGTTAATTTCTCGATAATCAATGAAAAGTCACACTGATCCATCTTTCTTCTTAAAAAATAGAAAAGGTGTGCCCAGGCCTATGGTGATTCACTTGGTCAAATTAATCCCTTATCAAGATTTTATAGGATTTTCTTCGATTTTATTCTTCAATTACCACAACTCAATTAGATTCATTCTATATAGAGTCTTTAAAATAAGTGTGTCTCCAGGTATGATTTATAATAAAAAATCAACATCTTGATTCAAAATAAGTCTAGGAAACTCTTCCAAGATAAAAATAACAAACTCCTTTATAATAGGAATATCTTTTATGTTGAGTTTCTTCCCAATAATATAAGATAATCACCCCCTTTGAATATGAATCATAACACATACAATGGATGTAATTTCTATTAGATGTTTATATTTAATATTTCACCAATAGACAATCATAAGTTAGTTTGGAATATAAAATGTTACTTCCCTTCCTTAAAAATTGATATGGAATTTATAAAAATGAAGATACTAAAATCCAAAAACAGCATCAAATTCAACTATATGAAGAATAATGAGATTTTTAAGACCCAAATTCCCAAAAACATCAATCTTATAAGAATCATAAACTTAAGATGCAATAATTGTACCGTTAATAGTTTTAACCTCTAATTATATATCTAACTGTAGGGGTGGTAATGTGATACTATTTACAAATTATTTAGATAAAAATGAGTGAGTAGATCCAGAATCAAATAATATATTAGCAGTTCCAGAGATGATGGTAAGTGTATAATTCACCACTTAATTATCATTACCCACATAAAAAATAGTGATCTCATGATATTTATATTTTTTATAGTATTAAGATGTTTTTGAAATTTATCATCATCATTAACCCTTAAAATTGGGCACTAGTTAGTCTAATTATTATACTCCATACATTTTAAACACTAGAGTCTAGGTGGTGGATTATGTGGTTCTTTCTCTATATTTTCATCATTTTCAAACTTTCTCACATCACTTTGAATTTAAATTTCTCAATAACATTACTTTACACACTTAAATCATTTAATAGTCCCCTTAGGAAAATTTTCCCATGTTCCTTTCCATGATTTTGACATAAAGAGTCATTGTCATCCCTACATATTATTAGAATTTCATTTGAATTACATGTTTTTTCTGATCCAAACTATGAGATTTATTGGTGAATCTAATCTTTTTTCCTACCATTATTTAACATCTAATAATTTTTTCATAACCACTGATGTATGTTATAGCGAATTCCCTTTATAGAATCATTTATAATACACTAAATAATTCATCAATATTACACTCAGGATTAATGATAATACCAGAAGTGTACCTCGCAAGTGGGGAAAAATTTACCACATGGGTACTTATGGGTTTATAACCCTATACTTTAGCTCAAAGAATTCATTATCTATTGTTAAATAATAAATATAAGGAAATTAATTATTAATAAATATAATTTTAAACTAATTCCACTCTATAGAGTCAATTTATTCTAATTCCCTCGTGTTCTTGATATGATTCCACCATTTATTTGTTTCACCTTCCAAATTATAAATAGCCAAAATATCTTTTTTTGCACCAAACACTAGAAAATAAAAATTATATTTTTAGAGACAGTAATCCATTTCGTAGAAATTAGTAGATCATTAGGCCCAATATAATAATCTGGATGTTGCATCATGAAGGATTCAATAGGATGTTGTTCTATTCTTTTCTTGTTTGGAAACATAGTATGATTCATGGATTGAGAAAGTTTAATAAGCATAGTAATGAGATTTTTCATTATATATCCCATAACATTTTTTTTATCATGAATAAATTCATTTAATTTTACCTAAAATTCAACATTAACAAGGATCCTTTAGGTTTTATAATTTAATAAAACCAAAAATTATAGTGTCAGATAGAATAATCACATTGAGATGCCACATAATCATGAAAAAAATTATAGGATGTCAAAATCATGACATCTTCTTTTTAATCTATGATACCATTTGTTTAACCAATGTCATATAAAGTTATTATCTATTAAATTACATCATAATGGTTCATAAATAAAATGTGAATAAACCCATGAATATCCCTTTGGAGTGTCTTTCCAGGTGGACAGTCTTAGGTACTTCCTTAATGCACTAGTGAATGTTGAGATAATTCACCATATACCCCTTTAATATTTATTACCACTAGGTCTATCTGTGAAAAATTCATAACCAATTTCGAATTTAAAAACAAGTATATATTTTCTTGGAAAGATAAACTTATTTATTTACCATAACTTAGGATATTCTCATATACTTTGGATTATCCAATGGTTTCTCACTAAGTTTTACTCATCCTAGTTTCAAAAAATAACTAAAACTTTCTCTAGAACCAAATGAGGTGAACCATGTATTTCATACATAAATATTAAATATTATTAGATAAATATTCATTACATAAAATTATAATCCATGCCAAAACCATATAGATTTAGTGTCTTTCGAAACATGGATACAAAAACAACTAGTACATAAAAGAACTACATCATCTCCCACTAACCTCATCACAACTATAACCCTTCTTAGTCATATCATACTCAAAACATTTCTTCTTTTAATGGGGAAAAGAAAACATAATAAAGGATGAAATAAGATTCATAGTAAAGGTAAAAAAAATGTTATATAAATGATTATTTAATAATTACATGATAATAACAGTATGAGAATATGATATTAACATTAGAAAACCTTACCCAGTAATTCATAGATCATAATCATGAGTCATGGAATAAATCTTGGTAGTTTATAAGACATGTATCACATAAGGATAAAAGAACATGAGACATTAGAGAATAATATTATCATAATATAAATTCATAATGGAGTGGAATAAAGTGTGGCATAATCATAACATTATTTAAAATATATCCACTAATACATTCATCACATGTTAGGATTAGGTTAACCACCCATCTACCTACTTCGAGCTTGAGATATCCTCTGATATACCCTATTTGGGGCGTGGGAAAACAACACATATACCCTTTGAGATCATATAACATAAATATTTAAGAAATTAATTAGATATAAAATATATACCCATTCATCACATAAATATAATCCATTATTATATATTCCATAGGATCATAAAAAAATTAATCATTTCGTTATAGTTTATCCCATGGAAAAGAAAAAACATTTCATAAACATTTCATTATAAAAATCATAAACCACCTATATAAAGAAGAAATAAATTAAATATGGATCATAATCCCTTTAAATAACAAGAATCATCTTATTATGTTGTTATCGATGAAAATTCTTTTAAAATATCAGTGAAACATTTGTTGAGAAAAATACCATTTTCATTTTCAAATCACTTATTTAAAATCTAAAAAAGTACAAAATATCCAGGAAAAAATTTCTCTAAAAATAACCATGTAATCTTATGAAGTAATATTTAAATTAATTATTAGTCATGATATTTGGAAAATTATTTCATGGAGTATAGGTTAAAATAAATATTTTATTCACACATTTGTTAAAAAGTATCTCTTTCTGAAAATGATAGTATAATTCCCTAACAAAATTATATATAGTAAAATATGGGTTAAAATGAATTTAATTAATAATTTTAACATTTTTAAAATATTATTGAAAACATTTTAATGAAAATAATGACAAGGAAGAAAAATATTCCCTATAAAAGAGAGAAATAACGTCAGTTTTTTTTTAAAATAATTATTTCAGTCAATAGAGTACTTAAAAAGAGTAAAATGAAAGTAAAACATATAATATACATAAATTATATATTATAATAAAATTAATGATATTTTTAATAAATATATCATATAATATCATCATTGTAAACCTAATCATAAACAATCCCGATAAAATTGTGATTGTAACTTAAAAACCATTACCGCTTTGGTATCTTTTAAATCATAACCCACATCAAAGAAATAAAATCCAATTAAACATAAAATACCATGAAATAAGTATAATATTTATTAAACATATCAAAGGGTAATTATATATGACTCATTCAATAATATAGGTATATATCATAACATATGCCCTAAGGAAAACAATTTGAGAAGATTAACCCTTACCACTTTTTAAACTTTAGAACAAAACCCCCTTAAAATAAATAATTTTAATTTTAATTTTAAATAAATTTAATTAATAAGTATCCATGATATAAAATTTAAAAGGGTATTAATATATTCCTTATAATTAAAAATTGGTGCAAAATATCGACCATGTCTCAACAAACAATATTGAGGCGAAGTATGCTTAACTTTAATCAGACTTACTTCATAATTTCTCTAATATCATGATTAATATATTTAAATTTTTTAAAAATATATAAAAGAACTTAAAATTGATCATAATATCTTATATTATGTTCTTATAACATTTAAATACCCATTTATTAATAATTATTTAATAAATCGTCATTTTTGGGTGTCAATAATTCCATTTTTTGAGTAAGTTTTGGTTTGGTAGTTCTTATATTTGAACATTGGACATGGTTACATCATATTAATAATTATAATAATTTTATAAATATCATATTTATTCATTATACACATATTCATAATAATCCATAAATTCACGGTATAGAAAAATTAATTACATTGTTCATGGATATGGCAGTTCATGCGTACGTGTGAATGTTGTTTTCATTTTCTATCAAAAAAAGGAATGAAAAAAATAATATTTTATAATTAATTATTAATAATAATATAATTAATATCATATTTATTTCTTTAATCCATCATTATAAACAACCATGTGATGTGGTGAAATAAAATTAATTATATGGCTACGTGTAGGCGATCTTCCACAGGAACGCGTGTACAATACATTCAATTTCAATACGATGGAAAAAGGTGGAAAATGATTTTTCCATTATTATAATAATGAATTTTTATATTTATGATATTGTATTTATCATTTTATTATGGATTAAATATGTTTAGAGAATGTGGAATAAAAAAAATTAAAGGGCTTGGTTAAGAATAATAACTTTTTGTTGAAAAAACTTATTTAGATTACATTTTAATCCTGTAAAGGATAGTATTATTATCAAATGAGGAACTATATTACATTATGATGGATTATAGTAAGTTATTTGGGTAGTTATTGTCCAATATAAGAGTCTCTTAAAGTGTTTATAAGAGAGGACATGTGGTGTCCTTTTATAAGTGAGTGAGAGGAAACAGTTGGAATTTTTCAAAAGATTAAAATATATTAATGTAATATTGAAGAAAAATTCCTACAAATTAATAATATTTAAATAGGATAGTATTCTATAAGTATGACCATAAAATAGGATTTAGAAACGTTTATGTGGAAATTTGACCCTTATTTATTATTTTAACACCTAATAAACTTATTTTAACCTTAACAGGGGTAACGAGTTTTTACCATTTTTCTATTCATTAAGGAATTAAATGAAATTGATCTCATTAAAAAATTTAAAAGTTATGATTCAAAATATGGATTCCATTTTATAAAATTAAATTTCTATATTTTGAAAAAATTAATTTAAAAACCCATCAAAATCCAATGAAAATGGTTTTAAAGAAAAATGAATTTTTAATTATAAAAATATATTTTTTATAGATTAACAATAATGTAAATTAAAATGAAATTAATTTGAAATTTTTAAATCAAAATTAAATAATTAAATTTTAAAATAATTTTAAAAAAAGTGAATTTCTTAATACTTGAATGGAAAATGAAATTTTGTATAAAATTTGTTTTTCGTCACTGTCCATTGAAAAAATAATCATTTAAAAAAATAACTAAATTCCACCAAAAGATAATTTTGATATTCAAATTTCAAAAATTATAACCTTTATAAAAAAATAATTTTTTTTAAATTTTTTAAAAAATAATTATAATTCCCATGCACAAAATGAAATAAAATTATTTTTTGAATAAATCACATTTTTGAAGAAAAGAATATATTTTCTAAAAATTGAGTACATATTTATTATGAATTAAAAAATAAATTTGAATTATATAATACCTTAATATATAATATTTCATAATCTGGTTATACCTATTCATACCTCTAATTTAAAATCTAGGGTGTAATGGTATATTGTATCGTGGTTCATTTAGACTCGGGGTTGTAAGTAAAACAAAGTATCATATACTTCAAGTTTATTTAAATGGAATATATATAAATATATATATATATAATATTTCTGTAAAATTTTACCCCTTTAAAATGAGTATAACTGATGAAATTCAATCACATAGATACAAACGAATTTTTATATCACTGCTACATTGTATCCTTGGGTTCCCATGTAGCTTCCTTGAGTTGTAAACTTCACTAGAGAACTTTAATTAGGTAAGTATTATTATTATTTATCAATTTATCTATATGATCTAATATAGGTATCATTTTTTCTTCATAAAAGAGATCATTATCAAGTGGTACAACCTATTATTTCAGTACATGTGAAGGATCGAGTATATACTTTCTTAAAAGAGACACATGGAACACATAATGAACTAGAGAGAGGTTCAGTATAAGAGAGAAGTTTTAAGATACCATCTCTACTTGATCAAGAATATAGAAGGAGACAATATACCTAGGGATAAGCCTGACATTATTTATAAATCTCATCTACTTATTCTAGGGATAAATTCATAGTAATATATACTCACTGAAATGAAATTTTATATTTCATTGGTGGTTTTCAACAGAACTCTTTTATCAACTCTGAGTTACCTTGTGGTGAAGCTATATAGATCTAACCTTCTATATCATTTATGTAGATATATAAAATTCCTTCCTTGATGCATTATTATAGATCAAAAATCATTTTATACTACATTATAGTATAATAACAAGTGTGTTGACCAACATTCAATTTATCTCCTTGAAATTTTCCTCACACTCATTTATCCAAAGGAACCTGGCTCCCATATGAGTTAACATAGTGATTGGATTAGATATCCATGACAAATTCTTTACAAAAAGTTGATAATAACCTAAAAATCCATAAATAATATAGATCTATGTAATCTTTAAAGAATTTATTCACTAAGTGAATAGATATAGTCAAGGAATTAGTAAGATCAATTGGTGTCACTATAATATCTTAGTTTCCATACCTAGTATGAAAGGATCTTTTGAATATGTATTCACTTTGTACTGTCAATTTATAGTATCAACAATGATGGTCAATAATTGAAAAAAATTAAGCTTTACATAATTGATCAAACAAATCGTCAATACAGGTTATAGGATACTTATTCTTGATCATGATCCTATTATGTTCTCAATAATCAATGTAGAGTCACATTGATCCACATTTATTCTTAAAAATAATAATACGTGTGCCCCATGGTTATGCACTTAGTTGAATGAATCCCTTATCATGATTTTATTGGAGATTCTTCCTCAATTCCTATAACTCAATCAGATTCACTCTATATAGATTCTTTTAAAAAGGTATATCACCATATATGAGTTCTATTGAAAACTCAACTTCATTATTCTGAGGAATTCTAGGTAATTTATCAAATAATACATTAACAAAAAAAATTTATAATAGGAATATCTTTGATGTTGAGTTTCTTCTCAAACATTTGAGATAATCACCCCCTTGGAATTTTAATCAATACCCATACAATGGATACAATTTCCATTGGATGTTCATATTTATCCTTGAACCAATAGATAATCATATGTTGGTTCATAATATCAAATGTGAGTTACCTTATTTATCATTTGATATGGGATATATATATAAATAAATTCAACCCATCCTCAAAATAACATCAAATTCAACTAGAGTAATAATAAGTATATTTTTAGGAAGCTCATTCCCACATAACATCAATCAGATAAGAATCATAGACTTGATATATGATCATCATAACATTAAAATTTTTAACTTCTAATTGAACATCTAATTTTTTAGGTGTTATTGTGATACCCATGAAAATTATTTAAATAAAAAGGAGTGGGTAGATCCATAATCAAATATGAAAATAGTTGTTCTAGAGTGGATGGTAAGTGTACCATTAACCACTTCATTATCAAACCCCACATCGATAAAAGCGATCACATGATATTTTACTATGTCTCTGGGACTAATAGGTTACTAATATTGATCTTTATCATCAACACAAATATTCAAACACTAGTTAATATAATTCACATGGTCCTTGATTTTTGAACCCCAGAGTGTGGGTGGTGTATTATGTGGTGAATTCTCTTGATTTTCATCATTAGATAACATCTTCCCAACACTTTAGCATTTTATTACCTAATATCCTTCCTTTCCACACTTAATGTATTTAATAGACCCCTTAACCTAATTTCCTTAATGTTTCTTTCCACACTTTTGATATAAAGGAATACTCATCTTCTTTACTCTATGATTTTTATAATTATAATTTCCTTTAAATTCCATCTTTATTTACTTATCAAACCCATGGGATTGATGGGAGACTCCAATATATATTTCTACCTTAATATAACATCATAAAATTTACTCATATCTACTCACGTTTCTTATGGATAACACCCTTTATAAACTTGGTTGTAATCTAATGAAGAGTCAATCAATCTTAATTTCTGGTTGGATGATAATACTATAAGCTTACCACACATGTCTTGTTATGTTTAATCATAGTTATCAGTGGATTCATATCCCTATCCTTTATATAAATTGATTACTTATCAATTTTTGTATGAATAACATGAGGAAATTAATTATTGAAAAATAAACTATTAAACTCATCGCATTCTATAGGGTTAGTTTCGTCTTATTACCTCATGTTCTTGATAAGAGTCCACCACTAATCTATTTAACCTTTCAAATAATAAACAATGAAAATAATATTTTCATGCTTTGAATAGTAGAGAGTCGTAAAAATCATTTCAGTGGAACTAATACATTACACAGTAAATATTGGATTAATTAACCCACTAAAAGAAGGTTGTTGTTTCCTTATGAGGGATTCAAATTGTTCCCTTATTTTATCATTTGGAAGGTCAATATCATTTATGGATTGGAAAAATTATGCAATCATAGATATGATATTTTTCATTCTATATCTAATAATTTTTATTTTTTAATGAGGAAATTCCTTTAATTTTCCATCACATTGATCATTAACAGGGTTCCTTCAGGTTTCATCCATTGACTAAACCCAAAATACAAAGTGTGAGAAATAATAGTCATAGTGAGAAACCACATAATCATGAAAATAATTTATAGAATGTCCATATCATGACACATTATTTTCAATATATGAATCATATTTTTAACCTAGGTCATCAATTTTCATCATTTATTCAAATTGTTCATAATGGTTAATAAATAAAATAAGAAATAAACTAAGAATATTCCACATGAGTTCCTAGCCTGACATTAATTATTATCCCCAATCATCATGAATCGATGAATATTGAGTTAATACCCAATATACCCACTTCAGAGTTGTTTTCCCAAGGTTTATATCTTCCCCAACCAGATAAACATGGTAGTATCTAGACAGAGATGTTTTCAAAGGAAAACTAAACTTATTTTTTACCATAACATAGGACATTATCCTATACATAGTCATATTCCTATGGTTCTTACTAATTATTCTTAATAATAGTTTCTAACAATAAATAAACCTTAATATGATACCAATTTAGGTGAACTAATAATTTCTTACAATAATATTACATCTTATTAGATGCATATTCATTACATAACATTTTGATCCACACCAGAACCCAAAATCTTTAGTGTCTTTATAAATAGGGATATATAAACCACTGGTACATAAAATATATACATCATCTTCCACTAATCTCTTCTCAAATAGTTCCCTTCCCTCTTACTTCATAATTAAAAACATTATTCATATCATAGGGAAAATGAAACATAATAAAGGGTGATATTGGATATTTAATAAGGGTAAAAAAGATACATATCAATGATAATCTAATCATAGCATGATTATAAGGGTATGAGAACATGATATTAAAATTTTAAATCCATAACCATTAATTTAAAGATCATAATAATGTTTCATGTAATTAATCTTAGTGGTTCATAAGACATGAATCATAAATGAATAAAATAACTTGATCACTTATAGCATAACATTAGCATAAGTACATGTCATAAAATAGTGGAATAAATTTTCTAAAATCAAAATAATATAAATCTTATATCAAGGATACCAATTAAGACCATCTCCACTTGTTATACAAGGGATAACAACCCATGTATCGGCTTCATACTTGGGATAACCTCTCATATACCCTATTTTGGAATTGGGATAACCTCTCATGTTCCCTTAGAGAATATAAAAAATTAATTTTTACCTAAATAATTGGATTTATATAACATACACACCTATTAAATCATAAGAAACATTAATATATGTTCTTATAGATAAAAATTCCTTCAAAATATCAGTGAAACACTTCTTGAGGAATATATATTTTCAATTTGAAAGAACTTAATAAAAATATTTTTATTTTAAAAAATATTAAGGAAACATTTTGTTTGAGAATAACTATGTAAACTTGTAAATTAAAATTAAAATTAAAGGTTATTAATGAAAATAAGAAAATGTATTCGTGTGGTATATGTTAAAAAATATTTCGTTCACACCTTTATTAAAAAAGTACCTCCTTTAGAAAATGAAAAAAGGATCTCATAAAAACTTTTTATAGAAAGTAACACATGAGTTAGAATGAATTTTAAAAATCATTTTATAATGGTTAAAATTTTCTACAAGACATTTTGATGAAAATATAGGCATTGAAGAAAAAAATTTCAGAACGAAGAGATAAATAAAGTTGGTTTTTCTTAAAAACATTATTTCAGTATCTTATGTACATAAAGAGAGAAAAATAAAAGGAAAAATTTTAATTTATATAAATAATCATATAATAATAATTTTCGTGATATTTATGATTTATAGATTATATAATTTCATCATTTGAAATATATATGTAAACTATCCTTGTTAAAATGAGACCGTAATGTAAAATCCCTTACCACTTTGGTAACTTTTTAATTGTAAACCACATGAAATAAATAACATAAAATTAAATTTAGAATAATATAAAATTAATGGTATTTATTATAAAAAATATCAAAATGGTATTATATACACCTCATAAAATAAATAGGTGTATAACACAACATATGTCCCAAATAAGATAAATTGAGATGATAAACCCTAACCACTTTGCTAACATTCAGATAAAAACCCGTTGGAAGAAATAATTTGAATCGAAACTTTAAATACCATTAATTAAAAATTATCCACGATATAAAATTTCAAATTTGAATGATAATACACCTCATAAACATAAATAGGTGTATAACATCGTGTAATTATCAAAGAAATAATATTGAGATGAACAACCCTTACCTTTAGTATGACTGGATTTTAAATCACTCTAACATCTTGTATAATAAATTTAAATTTATTATAATTATATAAAATAACCATATAAATACTTATAATATCATATAAAGTACAGTTATAATATCTAAACACCCATTTAATTATAATTCATTATTAAGATCACCATTTTTAGGTGTTAACTATTTCATTTTTCATGTAGCATTAGGTATAGAAGTTTTAAATCTTATACTTTGATCATTGCTAAATCATTTACATAATGTTAATAATGATATAAATTTCATGTATATTAATTATATACATATTTATAACAATCCATAAAATATAGATATGAAAAAATGAATTACACCATTCTTGGAGAAGATAGTCTGTATGTACTCATGAACATTGCTTTCATTTTCTAATAAAATAAGGAAATAATGATAAATACAATTATATAAATATATAAATAGTTATATCATATATATCATATATATTTATTAAATCAAACATTATAAATATCCATGTGAGGTAGTGATGGAAAATGAATCATATCGCTACTTGGAGGCGGTAGTGAACATGTACGCATAAGTGATACATTCATTTCTCATTTGATGAAAAAGAGGTGAAACAAATGTTGAAAAATAATAATAATGATGACTCAGTATGTTAATTTTACTATATGAATCATGTTATTTTGGATAAATTAGTTTTATATAAGGTATACGAAGATATAAAATGGAAAGAGCTCTATTTAGAACTATACCTCTTCATTGAGAAACCTCCTTTAGATTATACCTTAATCCTTAAAAGAATAGTATTATGATCATAAAAATACCTCTATGATGTGGTGAGGGATATTATAAAAAAGTGGTAATGTTTTTTTCAATAAAATATGCTCTTTATGTTTTTATAAGAGGGAATATGGGGTTTCTTTTTATAACTGAGGGTGAATACACCTAGGATTTTTTCAAAAGTTTAAAATATATTAATGTTGTTTTCAAGAAAAATGGATCCAAAATAAATCATATACAATTATGAGATCATATAGTGTTTAAATATGACCATAAAAAATATTTAAACAGGTTTATGTGGCAATATCACCCTTATCTGTTAGTTTAACCCCTGGTAAACTCGTTTTAACATTAATCGAGGTAATACGTTTTTGATGTTTTTAATATTCATTATGACCAAAAATTAAAGTGGAATATTAAAAAAAATTGTACATTATGGATAAAAAAATATTCCAATTTAACAATTTCAATTTCTATAATTGGTATAAATTAATTTTAAAACAAATCTACAAAATGCGGTGGAAAATAGATTTCAAAAAAAAATGAATTTTTAAGTATAAAAATCTTTTTATACAAAAAATTAAGAATAATTTAAATTAAATGGAATTAATTGGATTATTTTTAATTAAGTGTAAATAATTAAATTTTAAAATTAATTAAAATTAAAAATTTAATATATATAAATACTTGAATGGAAAAGAAAATTTTCAATAAAATTCGAATTTTTTCTCCATTCACTAAAAAGTATTCTTTTCAGAAAAATACCAAAATTTCACTTTAAGGTAATTTTTATATAATGATTTAAAATATTATACAATTTTCATATATATATATATATAAGTTTAAATAATTAATTATAATATTCATACATAAAATGTAACAAAAACAATTTTTAAGAAATCATATTTTTGAAGCATAAAATGACTCTACAAAAAATTGAATACTTATATATTATGAGTTAATGAATAAATTTTAATTATATAAAACCTTTTTATATAATTTTCCCAAATTTAGGTGTTATAATTCATACAATTAATTTAATTACTCCTTTAAAATAATATACTATATCATTTTTCAATTAGATGCAAGGTTGCGTGTAAAACAAGCTTGAAAATACTTCAAGTTTATTTAAAAGGTAAATTACATATATAACATCAAGATTCTATAAAAACGTAATCACAATAAATAATTATAATTTATATTTATTTATTAATATGACTATGATAAGAAAAAACTCTGTTGTATTTGTAAATACACTTATTTCCTTTTGTAGAAATTATTAACAAATAAACTATTATTGAAGCGACCAAGACTTTTACTCCCAGATCTAGTGCTAAAATAGTTTCTTTAAACACTAGATTTTATACAAGATGAGTAATACAAAGAAACCCATATTTTTATTTTCTATAATTAACATAATTTAATAAATAATTCTCATAAATAATTTCAAAATCTCAAGAATGGATGGTTTAATTCCTTTGATGATCATCTATATAAGAACCCAATTTTTTGATACTTATGAACATTTTTTCATAATAAATCCACACTGGACTCCCTTATAGACTCTTAATCAATTATAATCATATTCATAACTTGGAGAATAAAATAATAAAAAAGGTTTGATCTCAAATACTCAGTAATAGAAAACATTTCATAAAGCATAATATCATAAGAATATGAGAAAACATGATCTGTGGAGAATTATAACAAAAATATAGCATGTCATTGAAACAGATCATAATAATAAATTACGATACAAACATATCATAAGAAAACATTACATACTAGTTAGGAATAAAAATATTGCAACCCATTACAGGGTGGTTATAGAATTGATTCCTTTAACTCATTACTAACTTACATATCATAATTCATGGCTCATTAATGACCTGAGTATCATAAATCAGAATATATTATTGAATCATGTATTTTAACTCATGATCCATTGTTGAATCAAGTATCACAACTCACAACCCATTTTTATATCATAAGATATAAAAACATAAAAAATATATTGGATAATTATATAAGACCAAAAACATAAACATTCCTTTACATGTGTTCCATAATGTATCAATCATTCATCATATCATGAAAATCCACGGAAATAAAATGTGTTTTATATTATTTCTAAATACTATCACATAAAATGACTTCAAGAATTACATCAATTGAAATTAAAAATTCAATTACCCAAAGGGATTATTTCATAAAGGAATATATAAGGTGGTTCATAAAATATCACTCAAGAGGATATATATATTTTGGATTCATAGAGGTAACTATAATATAAACATAAATGTGTCTTCATAAAACATTTATTAAAATTATCATAAAAAAGATAAATTATGCATCACTTTTGAAAAGATAAATTTTTTGAAATTAAAAGAGGGAATTTTGAAAATAATTATTTGGAATTAAATATAAGAAATTAATCCTTTAAATATACAAAAAGTTTCAAAAGGTAAAAGTGAAAACATTTTTAAAAAATTTACTTCTAAAAAAATATTCAATTATTGATCCTTGATAATTATATTTTTAAAAGAAATAATTCCAGGTTAAAATCAATCTTTTACTTTTGTAAAAAATATAAAAATATTTCCTTTTATTTTCAAAATCATTATGATTAAAAATAATTTGTAAAAATATTATAAATATTTAAAAGAAATATTTGTAAATAATAGTACTGATAATGATGAAAGAAGTATTTTACATGGAAAACATTAAAAGGGGATTATTTGTCCCAAAGATATGTGTTGAAAACTTTAAACAAATATGTCAAACTATTGTAAAAAATGAAAATAATATAAAATGACCTTTATAAATCATTGAATCTTGGATAAGGGTGTCTATAAAATGAATGTTGATATATAGGAGGAATATTATTGACCATAAAGAATAGGCAAGTTTAATTTCACTTAGAAGTGCTACATATGGTAAATTATATAATAAGGAAATGAAATGGAGATTGGAAATGTAAATCCTTAATAATAACTAGATTAGAGTAAAAATTTTAAATTTTATAGATAAATATTATATAAATTCCTATGATATATTATCATTAAAAATCAATCTTGATTTGAAAATGAGATTGGTGAAGAAACTCTTATGGCATTGGAAACCCTTAAACCAAAATTATATGAAAGATAATAGTTTATATGGATCATTAATACCTTTTATATTCAATTAAATTATGATAAAAATACATCCTTAGTAATTATATATGCCACATAATTGAAAACAGGTGCTGGATATGGCATAAGTCTCCAAGAACAAAAAATGAGATGAGAAACTCGTTACCAAGTATTCATGCTTAGTCAAGCATTCCCTAACATCATGTAAAAAAATATAAATCTATTATCACTTATTTTAGAACATTATTAATATACATTTACATTTATATTCCTAAATTATAAATATTTATTACAAATTTATGAGTTAGTTATAGTTTATTCTCATCATCGGATGTTTGTAAATTTAATTATTTTAAACATGCTTTGTAATGTCAATGTCGATCCCCATTATTTGATAAAAAATTAATAATTCCTATATTATCTAATTTAATTTAATATATCTTTTATTATAACTTATAATTTTCTAATTTCTTTTTATAAGTGTTTTTGTTATTGTTTTTGGAGATGAAATCGGTGGCATTCTTGTTTCCGTAATTTTTAACAAAAAATTGTTCTATATTAATAATATGATAAATATTAATGTAAACCTTCCAAAAAATAAAAAAAATTATATTTTCTCATTTATTTATAATAATATTATTATTTAGGTTTACATATTTATCGATGTTATAAATGTATAGCTTGGTTCACGTTGGTGGTTGAATTGTCCCAAACATGAACATTATATAATCGAAGGATGAGTTTGGTTAAGATGGTGATTCCTTTGGAATAATATAATTAATAAAAAATATAATTATATTATTAATATTTTATAAATGTGTTGAATAATATTTGAATATATTTTGATAAATAATAAAATTCAAGATAAAAAAACAAAATATGGTGCTTTGTAGATTTGGTA
This sequence comes from Viscum album, assembly GCA_963277665.1. Classification (NCBI taxonomy): domain Eukaryota; kingdom Viridiplantae; phylum Streptophyta; class Magnoliopsida; order Santalales; family Viscaceae; genus Viscum; species Viscum album. Next base: position 1,914,377,262 of record OY728127.1, read on the forward strand.
GTCCACACATACACATGGGAGATGTTTTTATTATACATTGAATGAAAAGAAAGTATTAGTTGGTTTATATTTTAAGAATATTAAATATATTTTAATTATAAAACTTATTCATTAAATTCCTCATTTTAACAATCCATGTAAGGGAGTTATGTAAAACAGATCATCTCGCTTATGGAGGCGGTAATACTATCAAAACACAAGCATTGTTTCCATTTTTTTAATGGTTGTTAGGATGGTAGGAAATGTTTATCCCATAAACATAATTAAATTTTATTATAATAATTATACTAATGTAACTATTTAAAAATAGTTATATTATACTCATAAGTGGTAGAAGATTAAATAAATGAAAATAAATGAAAAAGGAGTAATTTAAAATTTTACCTCACTCCTTGGAAGAGGTCCTTTGAAAATTATATTGAGGATTTGATAAGTGGTTTTTAAAGAAGAAAAAACCACTATGAAAATTATAGGAGTGTTAGGTAGTTATTTTGGTTGATTTTTATCAAACATAATAGGCTTTTGGGGTAAGGAGAAGTGGTGCGGTGATCGATCATTTTATAAAGGAGTGGAGTGACATTATTATAAAAATATAGAATATAATATCACTATTCAAAGGTCAAGTAGATCCAATAATTTAAAATAATAGAGTGGGGGAAGGCTTAAGGTTTATAAATCCTAAAAAATTCATTTTAAGACAATTTTATAACATTTTTTAGGTCTTTTACTCTTATATGTTTCACCTTAGGCATTTTTCTTTTTTATCGTGATAACTAATTTCTACCTAAGTAATTTACTTTCAATGACTAAAAATAAAAATGGAAATTTTTAATTAATTTGGACGTAATAATTCAAAATATAAAATATATTTTTTCAAAAAAAAAATTATGGGTGATAAAAATTAATTTTAATGTCAGCACAAATAACGTGTAAAAAACATTTTCAGAAAATGTGTATTTTCATGCTTAAAAATTATAATTAAGATAAAATTAAAAGTGATGTTAGATTTTATAAATAATTGGTTTATTATAAACCAAATAAGTGTTATGTGGTTTTAAAAAAAATAAAACCTAATTCCCCCTTTTGGTTTCTTATTTGATAGAAAGAGACCTGATAATGTTTTTACTGGAGTAAAATATTATTGAAGTTTCAAAAATGTTAGACATGGGTTTTAGGAATTAACCATAATATTTTAAATGTATAATTTTACTTATTAAATATAAATTTTATAATGAAATTTTTATCATAAATTTTTATGTCATGATTATATCATAATGATGTCATAAAAATATTTGTATTTGTAAAAATGGAATTTTCCACTATTCACCTAAAAATTAATCTTTTAAAAAAATCTCATAAATTCATCATAATATAATATTGAAATTATAAATCCAAAAATTATGTTATTTTTTAAAATTTTATATTCTAAAATTTATAAATTATTTTCTAAAATAAAAATATAAAATATAAAGAAAAACTATTTATTAACAAATGATGTTTTTAAATATTATTTTATATTTATTTATAATTTTGTGAATGTAAATATATTATTTTTTAGTGACCCAACCAGGATACCCTCTCAAACTAGTACCCATCTCAGATTTCCACATACCCAAATGGAGTTCTCGATCCCAATGGGCTAATGACTAGAACCTAGGAATCAAACAACAAATTGAGGGAACGATCTCACCCAATCTAAAGCAACAACATAGAATATATACATACACAACAGAGAGAAACAATAGAAGACAAACATATATTCCATAACTGAAAGAATAAAGAGGAAACTACACAACTCAAAGGAAATCATCACATCCCAAAAAATAATTCCAACATCAAAGGACTACTAAAATAGAAAACTTACTACTTTATGTGATATCATGGGTAATACTCCGCCATATCATCACCAGCTACCCAAACTCAGCAAACAAAAAACCATTATACCTCTATATGGAACCTTTCCTTTCCCTATATCAAAAGATATACAAATATATATGCACCTATGAAGGGGTGTTCAGAATTTGATATAACATGCTCAGTAGGATCCCACGTAGGTGTTCCATAATAAGCCTCTATATAAAAATCTGAACATGCTCAACCTTAAAGAAAACAATTCATGATAAACTGTTGAACTATTTTTTATATCAAAAGCATGGAAATATTTTAATTTTCCCATTTTCCACATTTCAAAATATAAGTTGGTAAAATAGATCAAATCATTTTATATACATCAATCAGTCGAATCATCTCAAAGAAAATCATGTATCACTTATTATATCAAATCCAATATAGACCAAGAATATGTAACATCACACTAAAGATCACTACAGGTCGGGCTAAAAAACTACTCGTACCAAAATAAATGAATAGTTCACACTCAGATCCTTAGAAAATTGGCCTAAGGAGTATATAAACACCCCCTGAGTGAATCTCCCAACAATTTCAATATCAATTCCTTAGAAAATCGACCTAGGGAATAGTGGAACCCCCAAGAGTGAACCCCATGGAAATAAATGGATAATGGATCTAAGATACACCTTCCACCTAAGTGCCCAAGGCTTCCCATGTGCTATGTTTTCTAAACCATTTCCTCAAAACCATAATTTGAAAACCATTTCAGAAATACATTTCAGAATTATTTGAAAATACCTTTTCTTTTACCAATATAAAGTAAAAACAATATTTTCCAAAAAACATTTCCATGCATACAAACCAATCAATCAATCATGTCATTTCATTTATAAAATAATTTATCAAAACTAGATCAATAATATTCATCCAACATAGGCTAGAGATAGAACCACCTACCTCAAACTAAAGTTGGACACACCCACAATGGGATCCACCAACACAGAAGAATGAAAATATGACAATTGAGGCCCTAAAATCAATCCTCCAATCTCATAATTGATTCAAAAATCATAAAGGATGTAAAATAATGAAAGAAACATATACCTCAAAAATCACATACGCTACACCACAACCAACATAAGGGTTATCCCATGGTGTAAGATCACTGTATAGATATAGTAAGGATTCATATGAATCAACAGTACTAAAAAATGATCTACAAACTCAATGCAACAACACTACCGTGATCCAAGGAAACGAACAAATTGGGAGAACACTTACCTAGATAGATGCAATACCATAACCCTAATGATCAATTATTTAATAAAGAGGTCTAGAATGGGATGAGGTCCCCAAAATTTCTTATGAGATATCTTAGGTTGATAGAGGAGAGGATTCACATTTAATGAAATGAAAATCACTCATATGGTGCCCTAAAATCCAAAAAATATGAGATATTCAAGGAATGTAACTAAATCTTGCTGTATAATTTTCAATAAATGAGTCTCTCAAAAAATGCATCAAATTTTATTACAAATCAGATTTTAACCATTACACAATATGTAATATTTACAAAGTTTGTAATACTTTCATGTTGTGTACAAAAATCACAACTTATTCCTAATGTCTAGTACACAATGTGTAAATTTTACAAAATATGAAATTCTATTACATACAGAAAAAATCCAAAATTTCTATAGAAAAATCCACACTACCTCTAATTTTCTTCAAACTCATAAAGAACCCTCAAATCCTTCTAAAAAATTTATACCCAGACTCCATTAATTCAAATAAACACACATCCCTAATCTTTAAGTCATTTTCCCTAGTAAATGCTATTTATACTTGGGAGTCCCAATATGCACCCAAATAAAGAGGGAAATGGAAATTGAGAAGATAAATACCTAAAATTGGGTACTAAGATGTAAAAACCCCCCATAATAATACTTTCCATCACTAAGATGTCATGTAGAAGAATTATTTCTATAAAATAGGTGAGTCCACTACTCCCCAATTAAAAACTCATGCTCCCAAGTCACATGTGAATCTGATCTGTGTCTTTGTGACAGTCTAACCAATGTGATAGACTTACCATTCAAGAATTTATCTTGAAATCCAATGATCTTCACTAGTTTCACCACAATAGAAATGTTTGGTTCCAACTCTATCTCTTCTCAACTGAAAATGTGAGAGGGATTAGGATGGTATTTCCTGAGCTGTGATGTATGGAAATAATCATGAATACCCATCAACTGAACTAGAAATTAAAATTAATAACCAGAATTCCCAGGATTCTCAGTGACCTCAAATGGTCTAATATATCATAAAGCCAATTTTCCCTATTTTCTAAGTCTACATTGACCCAACTGAGGAGAAACATTCAAGAAAACTTGGTAACTAATGGAAAACTAAAAACGATGACACCACTGATCTATGTAATATTTATGTCAACTCTAGGAAATAACTATATGTTGGTGTATATATTTACTCTTTGCAAACATGTCGTGAATGAGACTTGATCCCACCAAATAGGCCTCTCCCACATCTTTCCATCAAAGAGGTTATCTGTATGGGTAACCTTATAAATCCTTGAAAGGATCCATTCTGTTCAATGACTAATAAATTTTTTTATAATAAAAATCAACCAGTCCTAGATGGCTATCCCATGATCCACCAAAATCCAATATGCAGGCACAGAGAAACTATTCATGGACCATAATATCATTCCCCTTCTGGTCATCTATTTATAAATGTTAAGTTATACTAAACCTAACCTAGGTACCCATATCCTCTTGTAGAATTCTCTAGAATCTCTAAATAAACCAGAATCCCTATCTGAAACAATGGTATATGGAACCCCATGTATCCTTGCAATCTCATACACATATATCTTACTATAATTTCAACTTTTATGGTGTCTCATATTTGAATTAATTGAGATGAATTTTTAAACTAATAAATCACCACCTAGATATAATTCCTCCCTAAAAAGGTCTATGTTAATCTAACAATAAAGTCCATGGACAGAGCATCCCACTACCAAACTAGAACCAGAGGAAGATAGAGTAAATTAAAAGGTTTCAAGTGCTCTATTTTTATCTTCTGGAAGGTGTAACCATGGGACACATAATCTAAAATTCCATTATTCATACCCAACCACAAAAATATTTGTTTCATGTTATAATACATCTTTATAGTTACTATATGAATATACCATGAAGAACTATGAAAATAAATAACTAATCTCCTAACAGATACTGGGATGAAAAAATGATCCCCAAAACGGAGTATACCATCTAAAGTTATAGAGAAACTGGAAATGGTCTCTCCACAATATAGTGTTTCTCAAATTCCTCTAAAATAAACATCCTATTACTGAATCAACAGAATATATTTTGTGAGAGATGATGACAACTAAAAAATTTTTATAAGAAAACCTAGAACATTATCTTGGGAATCCATTTGAAATTTAGTGAAGAGTCTTATAAGGTTCCACTCTTCCTTCAATTCCAGAATAGCCTGTGAAAGTACTTTCTTCCTAGGTGAATCTATAGTGACATTCCCCTTCCCTGTGGTGTAGGCAATGTCAAAGTCAAACCACTGAAGGTATTCAACCCATAATATATATCTAATATTAAAGTCTTCCAAAGAAAATATAAAACTCAGACTCTTATGGTTAGAAAATAATGTGAACCAATCCATAAAAATATAGTTCCACCAATATTTATGTGCACGCATAACCAAAAAAAGATCTAAATCCTGAGTGGGGTAATTATTCCCATGTGGTCAGAACTAGAAAGAGATATTGGACACCACCTGATTATCCTGCACAGTTATTCATCCCAAAACATCAAAAGAAGAATCATAGAAAACCACATACCTCTAACCAGGATCAGGTAAGATCATAATAGGAGCTGATGTCCGAATTAATTTCAACTCATCGAAAGAATAATGACACTATGTATCCCTTATAAATTTCACACTTTTCTTGGTCATAGTAGTCAAAGGTGACTCTATATTTGATACATCCTTGATGAATTGTTGATAATATCTAATAATACTATGGAACCTCTAAGTCTCAAAGACATTTTGTGGAACTTCCCAAGACAAAACAACCTTCACCTTCTTAGGATCAACTGATAGTCCTTGATCATAAATAATTCTCCCAAAGAAAATCACTTATTATATCCAAAAATTTCATTTTGAAATCTTTCCATACTAATGGTGACTACACAGGATTTCTAGAACCAAAATCAAATGTACTTGTAATCATGCTTAGATCTTGAATAAACCAAAATTGCATCCATGAACACTACCAAAAATGTGTTAAGATACTGATGGATTTTCTGATTCATCATATCCATAAAAACTATATAAGATTTATTAATACCAAACAATGTCATAAGTTAAAAGTAATAGACATACTGACTCCTGAAATCCATCATATATATATCATACTCCCAAACTCTAATTTTATTATAACCCATTAAAAGATATAAATTTGAAAACTACCTTACCCTATAGAATCCCGCCTTTTTATCACATAAAATTTCATTACATTTTACAAAATCGAGGATCTTTAAGGCTTAGTGTCTTGGAAACCAGGAACTTAAAACATGAAATCATAAAACATTCTTCATAAACACTTGAAAGGATTTTCCTTATGTTCATCCTAGGTTCATTATTGCATCTCATAAAATGGGGACATACATCAAAAGAAAGGGTGAGCAGAAGGCCTAGTAAGGGAAACAAGGGGAAACATTTAATATGTGAACTTGAGATACATCAACAATGTCATGAAAAATAACTTTAAGGCATGAGAAAGAAATAATGAGGCATATCATAATAAAAATAAAGTATTTCATAACTTGAATGTGTGGATACAAAATTTAACATAGGCAATCATTTCCATTTCACCAATGTCCATCCCCAAGGTGTCATTATAAATTACTAAGTTTATTCACCAAGGCGTCATTAAAAAATGGTCATCTCTAGAAATTAAGTCTTTACCCAATGCATTGGAGCGCTATCAGGGAGCACGCTTAAATTTTTTTTATTATCATGTGATCCACATATATCATCATCAAATATTTCATAAACAACCCATATATAAAAAAATAAATGGGTTTCATTTCATAGTCATCACATTTTTAAAAACTGCTTTAAAGACGTGATCCTTATGTCACTTTAAACCCACGGAAAAAGGAAAGTGGGTCTCATGTATGAAAATACCAGAATTAAAATAGAAAATTTTGATATATATGTGAATACTATTGTAGAAGAAATATCTTTGAGTATTCACTTAATAAAATAAAACAATTTGAAAAAAGAGAAAGACGTTTGAGACGAAAATTCTGAAGCATAACGGCTATGATACATGGTTTTAGAAAACATTGAAAAGAGAGGGGACATGGGTCACCCACTCATAAATGATACATAAAACAGTAGTGGGATATAATATAAAGGATTTAATAACATGGTAATTAAATTTGAATGATATACCATATGAAATGAAGAACTTGAAAGGAAGACGAAAAAATAAGATTTCTCTTATGAGAATTCGGCAGCCTAACGGCATCACGTAAAACTTCCAAAAATGGATTGACGAGATCAAATAGGGTCTCTCATCATATGAACATAATTGATCAGTATTATAGATATATATATAATACCCCAACATAATAAAAAGTAACTTTAAATACTTGACCATAAAATAGAACTTGAAAATGAGAAGGGTGAACGAATGCCTTAAAAATTCGGCAGCCTAACGGCGTCACTTAAACTTCAAAAAAAATGAATTGACGAGATAAAATAGGGTATATAATCATATGAACATAAAATATCAGTATTATATATATAGATATCATACCCCAACATAATAGAAAGTAACTTGAAAGGCTTGACATAAAAATAGATCTTGGAAATGAGAAGGGTGAAAGAATATGTTACAAAAATTTCGGCAGTCTAACGGCACCACTTAAACATTCATAAAACGAAATGATGAGAGTAAGAGGGGATATCTCATCATATGAACATGAAAATCGAAGTAAGATGAATATAAAAGAACATCCACCAACATAAGAACATGGAGCATAAAAGAAATCACTTAAAAGAGAGTATTTGAAAAGAAAGAGAGAGTTTGGATCCCTTACCTTAAAACGTAACTATTAAAACTCAAAGGTTGGGACCTTGAGGGATTGGGGGGACCTTTGGAGGACATATTGGGAGGTAATGAGACCATATATTCGTTGGTGGAGAGTTGGGGGGGAAAACTAAAAGAGGAAAGGGTGGGTATTTATAGGGAAAGTGAGGGGACAAGGCATTAATGGCCAAGGGACACCTCATTGGTTGTATTGGAAAAACCATGGGCTTGCCCATGGTATTGGCCACTTGGGAAACCTCATACAATAATCCATCCCCTTTAGTCGTCCATACCTTAAAATATCTCATGACATCATCATGATTCAGTCATGATGTCATTGAACATACCGAAACCCTAAAACTGTATTTTTACTATTCACTGAAAATTCAACTTTTTCAGAAGACTCCCAAAAAATTATCTTAACATAATATCAATGTTATGAATTCAAAAATAAATTCCATCTTATAAAAATAATTTTACAAATATTTTTAATTTAATTTTTAATTAAAAACACTATTCACCTGAAAAAACTAATACTTGACTAATAATTTATAAAACTATTATTTACCTATTTTATTGAATCACATTACTTAATCAAGGTGCCTAAATTATATTAATACTTTCTTTTAATGATATTACTAATCCATTTGGTCACATTACTAATCCTAAGCATAAAATCACTATTCATAATTTACTATTCATCAAAAATTAAGTAGATCTAATTGGACTCTAAATTTCGTACTAAACATAATTATAGAAGACCATTTTTTGAAAATCATTACACATTTTTAATTATTTAATGTTTACATAAAATTTTTTAAAATATCCTTTTTCTAAAATTCATCAATAATATACATCCTAAATTTATCCGAACATTTGAAAATTTACAAAATTTACCATAAGAAGAAAACACAATTTTATTTATCTCAAAGGATTACACAAAGCAATTACAATCTCATTACATAGCCCCTTACAACCCCAGCATAGGACCTAAGTGTAAGGTGTGCTAAGGTGAGAGAATCTGAGGGCGGCTCGGCCAACATTGCACGAGTATTAATTTATATTAGTTTGAACTTCTCCTGAAGGTGATTCCATTCTAGCTTCACACGAAGAATTTCGGCTTGGGTTTGGTCCAGACCAAAGCCCAGTGGTGCTACCTCCTTCCCAAGTTCTGTTAGATGGGATTTGATTGGCCTGAGACTACTGGATGAGGCCATCGAATCTTTTTTCTATGTTAATTAACCAATATCTCTTGTATTTAGAGACAATAATCGAAACGTTTAGTTTCCAGTGGTCATATTGACTAATGGTCATATAACAGTCAAAACCCAACAGTCTCATTTTAATTATACTCATTTTATCGACTGAAATAGTTTTTTTGAGTATAAAATAAAATAACACACAAAATTAGGAAACATGATTTATTCAAAATTTTGGGTCTTTACATTCTTCCCCCCTTAAGAAATTGTGTCCTCGCAATTTTTAAAATTGGGCTTGGAAATTTCACTGAATGTCCCAAATCAGTAAAGGAGTCAGTAAAACTATTACTTTAAAAGAAAGAATGGGAATTACAAAGGTCATCCGAGTTAACCCCTACTAGGATTCCATGTAGGTAAACATGGATATGGAAGAGAAAACAAAGGTTCTTGTTCAGATAGAGAGTGATAGAAAACATGATTAAGAGAAAGTTAAACACAAGAAAATCACAAACTTATGATGTGTGTAAACGGTCTTTGATTACCCATTAGGAAACTTAAACCAAAAACATTTTTGTTTTACGTTCCTTTTAATAATTTTGAGGAATTCATTTACTACATAGAATAAGAACACAAGGAAATATACCTACCTTCAAGTAGAGTTTCATCCTTTAATATGTTTCTACCAAGACTAATCTTTTCTCCAAACGATGAGCATTCAAAAATACTTGGTCTCATCAAAGCACAAGAATCATCTTCTATAGAATCACGTAATTCACAAAAGAATAACTATCTATCTTTAAACATTTATCCCAAAAATATAAAGGGTAAGATAAAACAACTCTTTAAAAAGAAAGAATCCCATAGCAAGGGAAACTTCTTTAAATCTTCAAAATTCTATGGTACTACCCAAAGTTCATCATAGACCATTCCATAAATAACTATCCTTAAAATTCCTCAAAATAAACCAAACTAAGATTGAAACCCAATTACAAGAACGATCTCATAACATAGTCTTCCAAGATAGACTTTATCGTTCATCTTCAAACAACATCAACCACTCTTATCATCTTATAACAAAAGTAACTAACCTAATCACATTTTCCCCAAGATAAGTTAATCATTTCCATATGTAACCTAAATTACTATAAGTCCACCTAAAATTCATCGATTCTTAAAAATATAAGTCAACCTTTACTCATCATAGAAAATACTGTAGTAATCTATTTACCTCGATCATATAGGGTTTCCAAAATAGTGAACGTCTTTCAAAATAATAGTCATCTTTTAATCCCCTAATCATCTTTTTTTTCAAGAATAACAGCTCCACAACATCAACATGTGGTGCATAACAATAGATTTTTTACTTAATGATATAAAACCATCTTAGGTAGTGACTCGATGTTCTCAGATAACATTAAAGATATGCTCATAAGGCACGAACTAAAATACAACCTGACATCGACAATTATTGCAAAGAAGTTACATGTACTTTAGTCATCATGATCCATCTCAGCATATGACTTGAATTGTTCCCTTGTCCTCAAAGATTGTTGATGCTCATCATTATTCTCATCCATTCCAAGAGAGTATTGCCTTGGATAGTGTCTAACTTCTCCACATTTACGACATCGAAATGTATAAGGTACATTAGATCAATCCTTATCTCCATTCATCACATTATCCATTTTTTAAAAGTAATTGGATACTTTATGCCCTATCTTCCCACACTTAAAACATCTCCTGGTTCCTTTGTGACATTCTCCATGGTGCCTCTTCCCATACTTTTTGAAAAAAATAAATTGGGTCTTCTTTCCCTTATCAACATTATCAGGTGAACATCCTTGAGACTTTGTCTTCTTCTTCCTTGATGAATTTGGGCATTAAACTTGGTACCAATTATTAATTGTGATTTTTGATAGCTGGTTTGGCATAATCACAATATTTTCAACTTGATCTCTCGTCATCTATGTCACATTAATAGGGAAATCATCACATTTCCTATCACATTGTTTGTTGGGACATGCTCTTCTATTTCCTTCCATTAACTAAGAAAAGAACATATAATTAGGGGGATTAAATACTTAGAAAATAATCATGAAAAAGAAACATCAAACATAAAAGGATAAACTTGTAGAAGAAAAGTATACCCTAACTTGTGATCCCCTAGGTCTCAATCTAGGTTATCAATGATCATATATTCTTATGTGAATCTTTATTTTATTTTATCTTTGTTCCTTTAATAATGGTTCATACTAATCTTATGAATTTACCAAAGCATATCCCCCAGGAGTGTCGTAACCAAGAGTGTAGCAAGGCCCATTGTCGTGTACCAGTTACCGTTCGAGTCTATCTAAAAGTGGTTTCATCGGGTTTTACCCCCTATGTACATTTGTGCTAGAGCCACCTCTACCTGCTCGTATCCAGACAAGGATGTATTTCCTTGGCAACACCTTACTCAATACTCACCAGAATACCAGGAAGATTTCCTATATTTAAACTTTTATATAGGGTTATTACTAAAGTTTTTATATCCTAATTTACACAAATAACTAAACCATCCTTTGATACCAACTATAGAATCCCACCTTTTTATCACATAAACTTTCATTACATTTTACAAAACTGAGGATCTTTAAGGTTTAGTGTCTTGGAAACCAGGAACTTAAAACATGAAAACAAAAAACATTCTTCTTAAAAACTTGAAAGGATTCTCCTTATATTCATACTAGGTTCATTACTGCATCTCATAACCTGGGGACATACATCAAAAGAAAGGGTGAGCAGAAGGCCCAGTAAGAGAAACAAGGGGAAACATTTAACATGTGAACTTGAGATACATCAAAAATGTCATGAAAAAGAACTTTAAGGAATGAGAAAGAAATCATGAGGCATATCATAATAAAAATAATTTATTTCATAACTTGAATATGTGGCTATAACATTTAACATAGACAATCATTTTCGTTTCACCAAGGTTCATCCCCAAGGTTTCATTAAAAATTACCAAGGTTATTCACCAAGGTGTCATTAAAAAATGGTCATCTCTAGAGATTAAGTCTTTACCCATTGAATTGGAGCGCTATCAGGGTGCACACTTAAATTTGTCTTTATTATCATGTTATCCACATATATCATCATCAAATATTTCATAAACAAACCATATAGCATAAAAGAAATGGTTTTCATTTCATAGTCATCACATTTTAAAAAACTTCTTTAAAGACGTGATCCTTATGTCACTTTAAACCCACAGAAAAAGGAAAGTGGGTCTCATGTATGTAAATCCCAGAATTAAAATTGAACATTTTGATATATATGTGAATACCCCTGTATAAGAAAGATCCTTGAGTATTCACTTAATAAAATAAAATAATTTGAAAAAAGAGAAAGACATTTTGAGACGAAAATTCTGCAGCATAACAGCTATTATACATGGTTTTAGAAATCATTGAAAAGAGAGGGGACAGGGGTCACCCACTCATAAATGATACATAAAACAGTAGGGGAATAGAATATAAAGTATTTAAGAACATGGTAATTAAATTTTAATGATATACCATATGAAACTAAGAACTTTAAAGGAAGACAAAAAAATAAGATTTCTATTATGAGAATTCGGCAGCCTAACGACGTCACTTACAACATCCAAAAATGGATTGACGAGATCAAATAGGTTCTCTCATCATATGAACATAAATGATAAGTAAGATAGATATAGATATAATACCCCAACATAATAAAAAGTAACTTGAAATATTTGACCAGAAAATAGAACTTGAAAATGAGAAGGGTGAACGAATCCCTTAAAAATTCGGCAGCCTAACGGCGTAACTTAAACTTCAAAAAAATGAATTAACGAGATCAAATAGGGTCTCTCATCATATGAACATAAAATATCAGTATGATAGATATAGATATCATACCCCAACAAAATAAAAAGGAAATTGAAAGACTTGACATGAAAATAGATCTTGAAAACAAGAAGTGTGAAAGATGTCGTTACAAAAATTTTGGCAGCCTAGCGGCGCCACTTAAACATTCATAAAACAAAATTATGAGAGTAATAGGGGATCACTCAACATATGAAAATGAAAAGGTCATTAAGAAGAATATAAAAGAACATCCTCCAACATAAGAACATGGAGCATAAAAGAAATCACTTAAAAGAGAGTATTTGAAAAGAAAGAGAGAGTTTGGATCCCTTACCTTAAAACGTAACTCTCAAAACTCAAAGGTTGGGACCTTGAGGGCCTGGGGGAACCTTGGGATGACTTATTGGGAGTTAATGAGACCATAGCTTCGTTGGGGGAGAGTTGGGAGTGAAAACTAAAGGAGGAAATGGTGGGTATTTATAGGGAAAGTGAGGGGACAAGGTATTAATGGCCAAGGGATACCTCATTGGTGGTATTGGAAAAACCATGGACTTTCCCATGGTATTTTCCCATGGTATTGGCCACTTGGGACACCTCATACAATTATTTATCCCGTTTAGTAGGTCATCCCTTAAAATATCTCATGACATCATCATGATGTAGTCATGATGTCATTAAACATACCGAAACCCTAAAACTGTATTTTTACTATTCACTGAAAATTCAACTTTTTCAGAAGACTCCCAAAAATTTATCATAACATAATATCAATGCTCTGAATTCAAAAATAAAGTCCATTTTATAAAAATAATTTTCTAAATATTTTTAATTTAATTTTTAATTAAAAAACACTATTCACCCGAAAAACTAATACTTGACTAATAATTTATTAAAGTGTTATTTACCTATTTTATTGAATCACATTACTTAATCAAGGTGCCTAAATTATATTAATAATTTTTTTGGAAGATTACTAATCCATTTGGTCACATTACTAATCCTAAGCATAAAATCACTATTCATAATTTACTATTCATCAAAAATTAAGTTGATCTTATTATACTCTAAATTTTGTACTAAACATAATTTTAGAAGACCATTTTTTGAAAATCATTACACATTTTTAATTATTTAAGGTTTATATAAACAATTTTAAAATATCCTTTTTTTAAAATTCATAAATAATATACATCCTACATTTATCCGAACATTTGAAAATTTACAAAATTTTCCATAAGAAGAAAACACAATTTTATTTATCTCAAAGGATTACAAAAAGCAGTTACGGTCTCCTTACATTTCCCCTTATAACCCCAGCATAGGACCTATGTGTAAGGTGTGCTAAGGTGAGAGAATCTGAGGGAAACTCGGCCAACATTGCACGAGTATTAATTTATATTAGTTTGAACTTCTCGTGAAGGTGATTACATTCTAGCTTCACATGAAGATGTTTGGCTTGGGTTTGGTCCAGACCGAAGCCCAGTGGTGCTACCTCCTTCCCAAGTTCCATTAGATGTGATTTGATTGGCCCGAGACTACTGGATGAGGCCATTGAATCTTCTTTCTATATTAATTAACCAAGATCACTTGTATTTAGATACAATAATTGAAACGTTTAGTTTCCAGCGGTCATATTGACTAATGGTCACATAATAGTCAAAACCCAGTGGTCTCATTTTAATTATACTCATGTTATCGAATGAAATAGTTTTGTTGAGTATAAAATAAAATAACACACAAAATTAGGAAACAAGATTTATTCAAACTTTCGGGTCGTTACATACCCCATTTAATTTATCAAAAAAATAATCCACGTGAGGCAAAGGATACTTATTCTTAACCACTACCCTATTCAGATATCTATAATGCACACACAATAAGAGTGAACCATCTTACTTCTTGGAAAATAGTTTAGGGGTTTCCTGAGGAGAAACTCTAGGGAGAATAAAACCTTTCTCAAATATATTTTCCAACTAAATCATGATATCTTTTAACTTCACTAGTTCCATATGATAAGTGGGTATCAAAATCAGTTGCAAACCTGGCCCCATGTCAACTATAAACTCTACCTCCCTCTCTAGAGGAGGACTATAGAAATCATCTAGGGAAAATCCATTAAAATACTAAACAATAATGGTAAGCTCAATAACAAAAAAAAATCATAATTGGGATTAACTACTACAGTATACAAAAAACATTGGAGCTCTATGAAAAAAAATATTATATAACCAAACCTCATATCCCACTCGCACTGAAATAATCATGAGCTCCCACTATCTATAAAAAACAATACATGTTGATGATAACAATCATTATATTCACATTCAGAAACAATACAATCCATCCAAATGATTACTTTAAACAGATCTATATCGAGGAAAAAATCCCACAAGGACTCCATATCAGCTATTGATGGTGAAAAAGAAGGAAACTAAAACCCATTATCTTCCTCTTAGAAATAGTTGTTTCTAAATGCATAATAAAGGACATGGGATCCATTATAATATTAATCATATCAATAAATTTTCTAGATAAAAATGAGTGGGGAACATTGGTTTTAAATAAATAAATCGCTACTTATGTGGAAATAAATATCGAAACTCTCACTATCACTGAACCCACATTTACCTCTACTAGAAACTCATCTATGGAGTGAAAGTGATTAACTCCTAAGGCCTATGGATTGATCCCTATAGTTTATGAATCATGTACTAATGCTACAGTAGCCTTTGTAGTAGATGATCCCTGGCTATAATGACAAATATACATATCCTGAGAAAAATGATGTAGATTTCGATAATACCCAATACAATTTCATATCTTCACAATTGAAGTACAAGAGCTTTGGATGAGCCCAAACTTTCCACAATGGTAGAAATTTAGGGGCACACTACTTTCATTAACGGAAGGTGTAAAGGAGTCAGGCCACTTAGAACTACCTCCACCACTCCTGTGATGATCTTTCCACAACCTCTTTTTCCCCTACATCCCACTGAAGCAGCCACTAAGTATAACAGAATGGGTAAAATAACCAACCATTCCTACCATATTCATCTATGAAATCATCTCACATTCTATTATCTCCAAATAGGTCAAAAGATTCATCATCAATACCTATTATATAATATCTGATCTCAAATCATACAGGTATTTCTAAGCATTCAACTAGACATTCTTTAACACCTCTTTAGAAAAATGAACCAACTTAGAAAACTGATTGGTGTACACCAACACTGAATGTTATCCTTTCTACAAATAGAGTAACTATAGAGAATTATTTATCATCATAAATAGTAGAAAAAATACTGGAATAATAGTGTCTTGAAACCCTTCCCATTCAATCCCATAAGAATATCCACCTGTACCATGGAATCCCACCATCACATTCTGGGTCCCTCAAGTTTGAACACCAAAAACATCACCTTGATACACTTTAGTGCATCCTAGATGTAATATATCTAATAAATCCTATCAATCTAGTCCTCTTCCTCTTGAGGTTACCCTTAGAAGATGGTGGATTTTCATACAAGAACTACCATGATTGATCCCTTTCTCCTCCAACTCCAGGATATACCTCAATAATTTCATTCTACACTTTCAATAAATTTGGGACAACAACATGAACTTCTCACATAATATCCTTGATAATATTCTAATCTATAGGTGGATTCCCTTGAGGAATATATGATTCACCCTCCTGGGGAACCCTTGGAACACATCTCAAAGCCATACTACTACACGCTAAAATATAATAAATGATTACAAAATAGAATAATCTTAGTTAAAACTTGAAAACAAGAATAAAAAACTAATATTAAGATCATGAATTCAAAATAAGAGACACACATCCCAACATTCCAAGTAAACATGAGCCTCGTCATAGTAAGATATGGTCAAGAACTCGCCCTAACCAACCTATCAAGTCCCTAAAATCCTATCCCCAGTCTATCAAATGTCCCAAGACAATGAATATGGAGGATATACCACCTTTAATAACAAACTATTCTGAACTCAACCCAGATACCTTCTCAAACTAGTACACAACCAAAATTTCCACATACACGAAATTAGTTCTTAATCCCCATGGGCTAGTGACTAGAACTTAGGTATCAAAAAACAACTATAGGGAATGATTTTTGACAAAATAAAGTAACAACATGGAATATATATACATACACAATGAAGAGAAACATGGGAAGAGAAATATATATTTCATAACTGAAAGAAGATAATATAAATTATAAAACTCAAAAGCAGTCCAAAATCCCAAATTACAAGTCCAATATCAAAGGACAACAAAAACAAAAAATTGACTACTCCCTATGATAGAGTGGGAAATCTCCCACCATCTCATGACCAGCAAACCAAACTCAGATAATAGAATTTTTACTACATCAATATGACACATTTCCTTTCCCTACATAAAAATTAATATAAAGATATATGCACCACCAAAAGGGTACCCTGGGTGAGAGTTAATAAGATCAATAGGATCCCACCCAGGTGTTCCATAACAATTCGTTAAAAAAAATATGAACATTATCAACTTTAAAGAAAAAAAGTCATGATAAATAGTTAAATAGTTTTTATATCAAAATCTTTGGAAACATTTACTTTCCCCATTTTCCACATTTTCAAATATAAGAAGGTAAAACTGTTCAGATCATTTCATATACATCAAGTAGTCTAATCAGATCAAATAAAAGCATGTATCACATATAATATCATATCCAATACTAACCAAGTATATGTAGAATCACACCAATAAACCCTATAGGATAGGATAGTAGACTAATCATACCTAAATAAACGAGTAGTGCACACTCAAGTACATATAACACAAGCATAAGAAGTAGAGAAACATCCCATTAGTCAAACTCCCAACAATTTCAACATAATTTCCCTAGAACAACAAACCTAGGGAACAGAAGAACACCCCATGAGTGAAGTCCCTATAAATACATGGATTATGGACATAATCAAAAAATTCCACCAAAGTACACAAGGATTCCCATATTCCACATTTTCTAAACCATTTCCTCAAAACCATGATTTGAAAACTATTTCATAAAAGTATTTCACAATGTATTGAAAATAACTTTTATTTTACCAATGTAAGGGGGAAAACTATATTTTCTCAAAACCCATTTCCACATAGACAAATAAATCAATTAATCATTTCATTTAATTTATAAATTTTTTAATCAAAACCAGAGAAATACAGTTCATCCAACATATGCTAGTGTCAGAACCACATACCTCAAACTATGGTTGCACATGTCCACAATGGGATCCACCAACATGGAAGAATGAAAAATGAAAATGGATTACCTAGAATAAACCCTCACATCTCAAAATTGATTCAACAATGAAAATGTTAAGTAAAGAATAAATGATGTACATACCTCAAAAAACTCACACACTACACCACAACGAATACAAGGGTCATCTCCCAGTGGACGATCACATGAAGGATCTAGAAAGTATCATGAATAAGAAACACCATTAAAAAATTGATTTATAAATTCAATAAAACAACACTTTATCAATCTAATTAAATGAATAAATAGTCAGAACACTTATCTGGAGAGACGTGACACAATAACCCTGATGTTCAACCACTGAACAAAGCGATCTAGAAGGCGAAGAGGTCCCCAAAATCACCTGTGATATATCCTAGGTCAATATAGAAGATTCATAACATTTAATGAAACAAAAATCAATTGTATGGTTCCCTAAAAAACAAAAAACATGATATATTCCTTGTGTGTAATCAATTTATACCATGTAAGTTTTTATTAAGGAGTCTTGCTGAAAAACGTGTCGCCTTTTATTAAAAAATAGATTTTAACCATTTTATGATGTGTAATATTTACACAACAAGTCTTCCTTTCATGGTGTGTACCAAACTCATAACTTATTTCTAGATTCCATTACATAATGTTTAAAATATAAACAACCTAAAATTTTCCAACAAATAGAAAAAAACCATATTTTTTTTTGAAAACTCCAAACCATCTTCAACATTCTACAATGTCAGGGAGAACCCAAAAAACCTTTTAAAAAAGATATACCATTAATTAATTAATTAAAACAAATACACATCCACAAAAATTAGGTCATTTTCTCCCCCAATCACTCTCTTCCCTTAGGAGTCCCAATATGATCCAAAATAAAGATGGAAATGAAAATTGATATGAGAAATACATAAAAGTTGGTAAATTAATGTTACACAATTAATATATAATAATATTTTAAATGTTGTTGGATTAATTTAATATGAAACAATTTTTCAAAAAAAATATTTTATAAAGAACAATCCTTTTAATATTTAATTATATTAATAATTTATCCTCTGAAATTAAATAATTTTTATTGATTAATATCTTTTTATTTACCAAAGGTTGTATTATTCATATATTTTGTTAACAGTATTCTTATAATATTTCATAGGACATTTCATTTCAATGTACTGTGTGGAGTATGATATTAAATATAGTATTAATTTACAGAATAATATACTCTAAAATATTAGGGTGTTATATACTCCCTACTTAAATAAATTACATCCTCAAAATTTCAATTATCAGTCACAAATGAAATTAGATAATGGATCTATAAGAAACTCAAGATATATTTTCTAGTGATATGTCAACCTCACCATCTTAGATTCTAGGAGGCATATCATTTCTCAAAAATTAGGATTGTATTGATATTTTCCATTATATAAAAAAATTATACCAATTATGTTTGTTTAGTTTTTTATAGGAGATTGTAGGGATGAACTTTCAAATATTCATTTTTATGACCCTATTTCCAACCAAATACTAAAACAAAAATAGTTTTTGATAATATATAATAAAATTAGAGTAAATAATTGTATGAATATGAAAATTTAACCCTAATATGTATTATTTAATGAAATGTTCCTTTTAAACTATGAAATTATTTTTTCAACCTATGAAACATTCATTTCAACCTATGAAACCATAATTTAAACTATAAAGACTCTAACCCTATTATCTCAAAGTTAGTGCCTTATTTAATTACATTGGTACTAATAATAATAATTTTCATCCCAAAAGATTGATTAGTTTAGTAACTTTAGAAAACCAGATTCATACGTAAGTTTTACATTATAACATGAAGGAAAAATAGTATAGAAACTCCACTAGAAACACCCATTAACTCGTAGATTATCCCTACAAGTCATTCATAATATACATCTTCACATCCTATGGAGACATAAAACATAAGAAAGGGGTGATCTCAGATTCTTAGTAAGGGTAAGAAATATAGAGGAAGCTGTAATAAAAATAAATAATAAGGAAAGGTGATTAACTAAAACCACTTTCCATTAAAACATAATATATAGCATACTAAGGAATGAATAAATTATGATTAAATAATTATATATAAATAATCAAATGAGAATAAAATTGAACCATGGATATTTTTCTTGTAAAATAATCACATTGATTATCAATAATTAATATCATAATTATAGAATGACTAATTATAGACATCTGAAACACTGTTTCAAGGCCTCATCCAAGAAACAAAAAAAATAAGTGTTTGACGCCTCACCAAAATCTATATTGAAAAATAAATTGGAAAGTCCGTGGCCAAGACCATATAAATTTTATCTCATGGGACCTACAGATGCATAGAGGAGCTATAGTAATATTCTCCCATCACTTACTATGTCTAATGAATTATGAATATGAATGGGGTGAAACATAAAAAACATACTCATACAAAAGGTAAATAAATTTCCCCTATTAGTAAACATAATCACTAACAATTCTAAGTAATATAGTTAATGGTATTAAGATAACACATCCATAGTCAAACTGATCATAAACCATTTAATAAAATATGGTACATGAAATTATAGAAGTTCAATCCTAATTAAGAATATGATTCAATAATGTTTTTTGAAATAGAAGAAAATACTATAATAAAATAATTGAGGGATTATTTAGAGAAATACCCTTTTTACTTTTAAAATAAGAGTTATTTTAGAAAAATAATTTGTTTTTGTCATAAAATAAAATTGTAAAAAAGTATGTCCTAGAAAAGAAAATGGAAGGACAATTATGTTCTGTTTTAGGAATAAATTATGTCGAACTAAATTTAAAGCACATAAAAAGAGTTTTTAAGAAACATTAAAATTATAAAACTTCAGTGTGGTTTAAGGGAAAATATAAAAGAGTATTTAAAGTAGAAAAAGGCTTAATTCTTTACATGAAACCATAAAAGAGGTTACATATTTTTTCATGATAAAAATATTTATTTTAGAAAAATATTGGTGTCTTAAAACATATTATGAAGTGTACTTAAAAACGGGTAATAAATTGGAAATATCCCTTTAATTGGGATTTCTTTTTAGGAAGAACTGAAAAGGAAGCCTTGAAAAACATGTATTTCCACATAAAAGAAATATGACCTGATCTAGATACATTATTTAAAAAATATACATGGAATTTATGAGATTTATATAGAAATAATGAAGAATTACATCAGAGTAAAGAGAGAGTAAGCGTAACCCGAATGAAAAATGGAGGTTTGGGAAGCAACCCTTACCACTTTTCAAATAGTCTAACCATATTCCCTTTAATATTAATGATCATAAAATAATACATTTAATAAATTTAAAAAAATAAATTAATGATATGATAAATCAATGAGAACAATACATACACCGCAAAAAATAAATAGTGGTGAATAATACATATCTCACATTAATAAAAGTGACATGAGAAAACTCTTACATTATGTATAAAAGTGTTCTTCACTTGCACTTAATGTACTAGATAATGAAACTTGATTAATTATTGATTTAATTTAAAACATATAAAAAATTTATTTTATTTATTATAATTTTATTAAGTTCATTATGTCCTTTTTGATGAGTTATAAGATTCAATTTCATCTTTTGGGAGTGTTAGTTTCCTTGGTTTTCATGATTGGTTCACTTTTATACGTGTTCGAAAGATCATGTGAACTGGGAATATATACCCAAAATTGGATTTATATGTTATTAATGAAATTATAAGATATTAAATGGTCTTATATATCATTTTTTCAGATATTATTATGATTCATTATATAAAATGTTAATGATAACAATTTGGATTATTTTGGCATTTTTCGATCATCACGTGCTAGTTTTTTGTGAATTAATATTATGTATATATAATAGTTATAAAATATTAAAAAAGTTTAATTAGATATATTAAAGTATTTTTTGATGATAAAAATGGTTTTATGAGCATCCTTGAAGGAAAATTTGAAAAATGAAAACTCATCATCCATAAAGGCGGTAAATCAGCACATCACGGATGATGTTTTCATTTTGAGAATAAAAATGGGAAGAGAAGAGGGTTGATGTTTGATATACCATTAATATAATAAAATTATATTATATATAAGATACTTGAGTTATCAAGAATATTTGGATATAGGATATATATAAATTATAATAAAATAAAATAAATCAAGTTAAAAGAATGAAAGTGGATTTTACCTCTTCAATTCTTCTCCTTGAGAACCTCCTTAAGGAACTTTGAAATGGTATTTTGGTGATACCAATAAGACTATAACATGGGGTAGATTTTTTTGAGATTAAATGTGCATAATATAATCAAGGATCAAGGCTTTGGAGGTTTGAGGAGAAGGGGTGGTGAGTGGTCATTTATATAATCAAGGAGAGGGGTGTTTTTTGAATATTTTATTCATTTATTTTTTATTTTAGCTCAAGAATATGAATAGTGATTATTCTCTTGTTTAAATACAGTAAATAATACATGTGTTTTTGAAAAAATGGTTTATTACCTCATAAATATATCATCCACGACTCAATAACCCATGTATTTGGCTAAATTGTTAAATACCAAAAATTATTATATTTAACTATTCACCAAAAATTCAACTATTTCACAAAAATAAAAATAAAATTAACTATAAATATTTTTATACACTTATAAATTGAATCCATTTTAAATAATTAATTTTTTAAATATGAGAAATGAAATTTTTAATTAAAATTTCCAAAGTATCGGTTTTAAAATTATAACTGATTTTATAACACTTTGAAAATTTCATTATGGTATCATAAAATTATATTATAATCAAAATAAAAAAATATATTAAATCATTAATCTATATTATAAAAATAAATTTTCCTATAAATCATTATATTAATTATAAAATTGTAAATAAAAATCTACCCTTTACAAATGTACCAATACTTAATTTATCATTATTAAAACATTTATATACTTTTTAAAATATGTATATATTTCATAATTTCATTTATAATAACCCTAAATTTTATTTATACTCTTATTTGTGAGGTTTATATTCAAATCATAAATATAATATTAATATAACTAAAATTCTTGTTTTATAAAAATCTGGATTTGTCACAATTCACTAGAAAACAAATATTTTCAGAAAATTACCAAAATTTCACCCAATGATAATTCTAAAATTCTTCTCTTAAAAATGAAGTTAATTTTTTCAATATAATTTATAAAATTCTCAACATTTTTTTAAAACAAGTGTTTCGTTACAAGGTGATAAATATACCTTTAGAAAAATATATCCCTTTAATGCATAAAATTGGATTCACTATTATCTTATGACTATAAAATAATTTGGATGAATGTGAAAGTGTTTTATTAAATATATAATATAAAATTTTCAAATTTTGGTTAATATTATTCATTACCTCTAATTTATTGTCTAGGTTATAACGGACGTTTAAGAATAAATATATTTAATTGTATATCATTGTTCGTTTAAGTTTGGTTTTATGTAAGACCTATTCTATTGAAGAAATTTAAAAAAAACATACCGTAAATTCTTTTGGTATTACCTCAACTATGATATAATTAGATCAACCTATAACTCTTTAAGTTTAACCTAGGTTTTCTATAGTAGTATTCCTATTTGGTTCTCTAACCTAATTAGTTATATATTATATCCTCAAATTACATTTAAATCCTTTATAATGGTTTATAAAGAGTATGTTAATCACCAAATAATATCCCTCATGAGTGTCAAACCAAGTGTGTAGTTATGCCTAATTTTTTATCATTGAGTGAATATTTAGTCAATTCCTAGAAAACAAATTTCAAGGTTATTTCCCCTAGGTGTATCTATTTCAGAATCTACATCCACTTGTTAGTTTACAAGGAGAGATTTCATTTCTAGGAAAACCACACAATTTCTACTTTTCCAAAATTTTAGGATGTTATATTGTACTTAAGATTATCATAATGTTTTTCACTAATGTTTTCTTATCCTAATCCCAAAAAATTACAAAGCTAATTTTCAAAAATAATTAAATCTGACTCTGATACTAGTAGAAGTGATGCAGACTTACACCCCCTGATCTAGTGATAAAAACACTTCATATAAAAATTTGACTTTATATAAGATGATGGGACCCAATATAACAATATTTTTATTTTACATGATTATGATAAGTCAAAAATTAAATTTCATAAATAATTTCATAATTCAAAGAATGCAAGGTTTAGAATATTTGAGGGTCAGCTGCATAAAAAACTTATTTTATGACACTTGTAAACATCCATTATTTATCAAACCACTCTAGACTCCCTTCTAGACTCCTCATAGGTAATACTCATATTCAAAAACTTGGGAGTGAAAAAATAAGAATGGTTTAAGGTCAAATTCCCAATAAGGGAAATCTTGTTATCAAGGGCTAGATTATAAGCATATAAGAAAACATGACTGTGAGAGAAATATATTATTAAAAAGAATATTGGAAAATAAGAGTTTCACCTAAGTTATTATAATAGGAAAGGAAATATCAAATGAACAAACATGTACCATGACAAAAGAGTTTTATATAACAAACATGATCAATGGATCATAATGATATAAATATAGCATGTAATTAAAACATAGCATAATAAGAAATTATGGAACAAACATAATCATAGTAAAACAATACATAGTGGTTTGAGCATCAAAATAAAGCACCCCATTACATGGTGGATCAATAATTTCATTCTATGACCCATTAATGGCTTGATCATTATAAATATCAAACCATTATTTACTTTAGTAACATAAAAATGGTCTATTATTGATTCAAGTATCACAACTCATGGCTAATTATTGACTCAAGTATCATAACTCATGACCTATTTTAATCTCATGAGATATAAAACCTTAACCAATGGGTTGGATGGAGATATTGGAACCAAAAATATCATTATACATACATGTTTATGTGATAAAATATCAAACATTAATCATATCATGAAAAGTTAGGGAAATAAACTAGGTTTTCATATCATTTAAAAATAGTATCACATAAAATGATTTTAAGATTTAGATTGATTGATGCCAAAAATTGAATCACAGAGAATATTATTTCATTAAGGAAATTATAAGGAGATAACAAATAATTACTCTAAAGGAGATATATATTTCTAATGTAAAGAGTGAAATTGATGTGAAACTTAAACGATTATTTAAAAAATATTTCTTTATATTGTCGTTAAATGAAGAAGTAATTCATAACTTTTGAAAAGTTCACTTTTGAGAAATTAAAAAAATGAATTTTTCAGATAATAATTTGAGAATAAATCAAAATAATAAATCATTAAAAAAATTCATAAAAGTTTCAGAAATGTGAAATTAAAAAATTTTAAAAGCTTTTAATTTTTAAAACAATCGTCAATAACGGTGTCTTGAAAATTCATTATTAAAGTCAATAATTACTTATAAAAATAAGAATTTTACTCTTGAAAAAAATATAAAAACATTTATTTTTATTATAAAAATCTTTAAGAATAAAAATAATTTTAAAAACCATTTTAAAACATGAAAATTAAGCGTTATAAATAAGAATAATCATAATGAGGAAAGTGTGTTTTCACATTGAAAACACTATAAAGGGATGCTTTATTCAAAAGAGTATATGGGTAAAACATTAAAAAAAATTTAAAATAATTTAAAATCCTTTAAAATATTATAAAACAATATTAATCAATTTTTTAATCATGTATAATAATTTCCATAAAATTATTTTGTACATAAAGGAGGAAGATTCCTCACCCTAAAGAAGAGGTGCTTTCAGTTTCACTTATAAGTGTCACATAGGGTAAATTATATACCAACAAAATGAAATGGATATAATAAATTTAAAAATATTAATAAACATAAGAGGAGAAATTTTTAGGGGATTTAGAGATATATTACATATAAATTCCCCAAATAGATTATCATTCAAAATAAATCTAAATTTAAAAAATGAGATTGCTGAAAAAACCGTTATGGCTTAATGAAACCCTTAGACCAAAAGTCCTTGAAATATAATACTTGAAATAATTATATAATACCTTTTATACTCATTTAATATATCATAAAAATAAATATTTTTTTGTTATATACACCACAAAAAAGAAAATATGTGGTGGATATGGCCTAAGTCTCAAAGAATAAAAAATGAGATCAGAAACTCATTACCTTGTATTCCCGCTTAGTCAAAAAACTCTAAATTTACATATAAAAAGAATTAACATATTAAAAACATATCTTGTAACCTTATTAATATATATTTACTTTTATATTATTAAAATATAATTATTTATTACACATTTACTAGTTAGTTATAATTTATTTTCACCTTCAGATGTTTGTAATTTTCATTATTTTTCACATGCTTTGTAATGTCAATGTTGATACCTGTTTCATAATATGAAGTTCATAATTTATATATTATTCATTTTTTTGGAATATATATTTTATAATAAATTATAATTTTCTAATTTCATTCTATTTGAGTTTTTATTACATTACTTTGAGAAGAAATCGACGACATGGTTGTTTCTGCAATTCTTAACAAAGAAAGGGTGGTAAATTAATAATAAGTTAAATATTAATATAACTTTTATATAAAATTTAAAAAATATTTTTTCTCATTTATATAAAATTATATTCATATTTATGTATCTCTATTCATTTATGATATAAATTTTCCGCACTGTTCATGTAGTTGGTAAAATAGACAAAAAAATTATATGTTATAATCGATGGGTGAGTATGGTTAAGAAAGTGACTAATTTTTCATAATATCATTATTTCATAAGTATAATGAAATTATTTTGAAGTTTATATTGTTTTTAAATATATTTTTATATATTTTTATAAATAATAAAAGTCTAAATGAATAAATGAAATGTATTTCTTTGTGGAGGAGGTAGTTCGCATGTACGCACGGGTGACACTCTCATTTTCCATAGAACAGAAAGAAGGTGATAATTTATTTATATTTTAATAATATTAATAATGTTTTAAAAATAATATTTATTCATTTAAAACCTCATTTAAAAAATACATGTATGTAAATTATGAAAAAAAATCACATCGCTTATGGAAAAAGTAGTTCACACATAACACAAGTGATACTTTCATTTTTGAAATGGTTGGGAGCAAGGTATAAAATGGTTAGCCTATAAAAATATTAAAATTTTAGTGTAATTATTATAATTATTTAATAATTTCAACATTTTTTATTATATTTATAGTAGGTATAATAATAAAGTAAAATAACTGAAAAATGAGAAACTGGGAATTTTACCTTACTCAATGGAAGAGATCTTTTTAAAATTAGACTAAGGATTTAATAGGAGGAATTTTGAGAATAATAGAACCTATGGTATATGTATAGTGTTATTTTAGATTCAATTTGGTTGATTTTTTTTTAAAAATAATAGGCTTGGGTTGTGAGAAGAGGTGGGTGGTGATGGATCGTTTTATAAGGGAGAGGAGTGGCAATTTTGTAATAATATAAAAGATAATGTAACTATTCAAAAGTTAAGTAGATACAATAATGGAAAATAATATATTTTGGGAAGGTTTAAGATCAATAAAGTCTCAATCATACATTTTAATGCATTTTTAACAATTTTTCAAGTCTTTTACTTTTAAATTTTGTACTTTTACCATTTTTGGTTTTTACTATGGTAACTAATTTTTTCCTAAGTAATTTTCTTTCAAAGTATAAAAATAAAATTTGTCATTTTAAATAATTTTTATGTAACTACTAGAAATATGAAATCAATTTTTTCATATAAAATATATAATGGTTATAAAAATTAATTTTAATATTAGCAAACATAACATGTAAACACATTTTTTTATAAAAAGTGTATTTTAATGATTAAGATTTATAATTAAGATAAAAACATCAATGTTTTTAATTTATATTAAATTAAATGGTATATTATAAATTAAATAATAGTTATGTGGCTATAAAATAATTAAAAAATTAATTTCACCTTGTTGGTACTTAGTTAAAATAAATAGACCAAAAAAGTTTTTACTAGAGTAAAATGTTGCTAAAGATTACAAAATGTTAAACTTGGGTTTTATTAATTAAACATAGTATTTTAAATGAATAGTTTTAATTATTAAATACATATTTGATTAATAAAATGTTTTCAATTTTTTTAAGATTTTATTATACTCTAATGATATCATAAAAATCCTAGTATTTGTAAAAATGATATTTTTCATCATTCACCTAAAAATAAATATTTTTAGAAAAACCCAAAAAAAAATCATCGTAAGATAATATACACATGATGTGTACAAAAAATATGTTAGTTTTTTAAATTTAAATTATAAAATTTAATAAATTTAATTTTTTAAAAAATAAATCATAACATAAAGAATAATTGTTCATTGAAAATTAAAATTTTAAGAATTCTTAATATTATTTCAGATATATTTTTAATTTAAATAATTTAAAGATATTAGTTCATATATTACAATATTTTTAAATGTGTCCAATTTAATTTAATTTGGAACACTATATAAAATAGTTATTTGAGAAAGAATAGTCCTTTTAATATTAAATCATATTAATTATTTATCCTATAAATGTAATAAATTTTAATTGTGTAATATATGTTTATTAAATTGTTGTTTTATTATTATTATTATTATTATTATTATTTTCTTACTAATACTCTACTAATATTCCAGGAATCATATTAGTTCGGTGTTTCATGGGGTGTAAGATAAAAAATAATGTATATATTCAGAGAACCATATATTCCAAAATCTTAAGGCATTACATTTATTTTCATATTATATATGTTATTATATGTGTTTGTAATATTTACTAAAAATAAGTATTTATGAAATATTCTATTTTTTGTGGTGGAATGATATTCCCTAATATTCTTGGAAGAACTTGTTATATTGTATAAAAATATTTTTATCTGTATCTCTTTTTTCAAATATGTTATAAATATGGATGAATCATAACCAGCGTGTATCAAAATTTTCATCTCCTTAATTTGAAAAACCATTTTTTTTAAAGAATATATGAATAGAGATAAAAATAAGACCCAAAATACACATATTTTATTTTAAATTAATCTTAACTTGAATCACTTCTTTCATAAAAGTCCTCAACATAGAAACTCCTTAATTAATTAATTTAAAGAAAACTTCAAGATCCCATCATCAACTATTTCACCACCCCTAAACTCTTATATATTTATAATAATTTTAAAATATGGATTTTATATTTTTGGAACCTATGTTTATGATATAATTTTATAATATAAGTTTATATGATAAAAATTTGTCTATGTTTTGGGATGAGTCATCGTTTGTTCAAAAATACTCACCGACCGACTTTACCTTCCACCAGAGATGAGTCACCACTAGATATGAGTCACTGTTATAGATGATTCACTGCCAGATATGAGTCACCACTAGACATGACACACCACCGTAAAAGATTAACCACATGATTTGACTCACCATTAGACCTCAGTCACCACCATGAATGAGTCATCGTTAGATGACATACCACAAGAGGATTGACCACTGTGAATAGGTCATTCCTAGATGACCTACCATTAGATCATTCCTCGATGAATATGATTCATCGCCAGATGAAAAACCATCAGATGAACCACCCCTGAACATGAGTCACTTCCACATGACCTACCGCTAGTCTAACTCACTACTAGACTAACTCACCACCAGATATGAGTTATCATCATTATGTTCCACCACTACTATTATGAGGCATGTGAATTAAATTCTTTTAGTGGTTATATTATTTAATTTAATTTGATGTATTATTTAATAAATATTCTTTAATTATTTCATGGATGCATTGAAGATAATGTCAGATCCCAGTATGAGGTTTCAGGAAATAATTATGATTACCCATAAATGGATGTTTTTTCCTTCTATTATATATATATATATATATATATAAAGGACTATATATCTCTAGAGATGATGTTAGGTGATTTGTAAATACACAACACATAGATTGATATCGATCGAGAAATCACAAGGAAGACACTAAGTACATTGAACACTCAGAACCTTTCCTACATTCAAACTGAAGATAACATTGTGACTCTATGTTTTACTTCTATTTTCATAGAAATAGATCTAGGTCCTCACTAAGACTCATATGAGGATACTCAACAATCTGGATCACTTTAGACTGAGCAACAATTCCATTTTTATATCTAATTACTGTATCTTTCTATTTTTTTCTTTTAATTTAGAGAAGTGTGTTGTTTTTTTGTTTATCAACACACGTTTTTAACTACACTATAATTAGATAATACTATATATTCTCATCTATCTATTTACATTTTTTATCTATAATGTTTTTTTAAGAGGTACTTGTGTGGATGGAGTTGTTTTTCTTCCCATGGTTATTGTGGAAGAGGTCCCTATGTGGAATAGACAACTGATATGATATTGTGTGAATACCCAATACAAGTTATGGGTTAGATTATAGTTATATAATGTTCTTGGAAGTAGTTTATTTTCATGGGGAGGGTATAAGGCATCATCTTAAAACTGAACCCCATTTTTTCTTTACGTGATTTTGTTTTGTTTCATTCTTTACAAATCTTTCAACTGTATTGGTTTTTAATCTATAAAAACTATTAATTTGATAGTTATTCTTTAATAGTGGTTATATAATTATTTTATTGAGTAAAATATTGAAATATTAAATTAGATATGAAAAATAACTTATATGAAATAACCAATCATTCAAATAATATAAAAACATCTAATGTGGAAAAATAAATCATTTAAATTATATAAAAATAAATAATAGGTAATGATAAATATTTTTAAATATATATATATATTTAAATATACATAACATTCATTAAAACAAAATAAAATACATAAATAGTGTATAAATTCATATATAAAAAAACATGAAAATCATAGTAAATGTTTTGACTTGTTTTCCTTATTTGTGGTAGTGTTCACCAAATATAAAGATCATTTATTGATATCCATATTTATCATTTGGTTTTCAGGGAAAAAATATGAGGAATTTTTAATGTCTATTGGTAAATAAAATGGGACATTTGGAAAGTTTTTCTTTGAAAATAATGACATAAATCATGTATAAGTTTGATCATTTCTTCTCCATATAAAAAAGTATACTTTTTACCTATTCTAATAATTTCAGTGACTCAATAAATAAATACATTATGGAATAAAAAAATAATTAACAAAATACTTAAAAAATAAAATAGGATAAGGAATGAACATATTTTAGAAGATTATAGAGTAGTTTCGCAACATTAGGGAAGTAGTGGAATGACAATAAACATTCATATTACTACTGAATGAGCTTATTTATTTTTTTATGTTTGTTTTTTTTTTGTAATTTATATGATATAATATAAAATACTATATTCTAATAATTTTGAAAATAGTTCAAAAGTTTTGATATATTTTTTATTTAATTATAAATATATTTCATGACATTCATTATTCATTTCATTTTCATATTATATTATTTTTTTCAAATAGAGTAAACATTAATATATGTAATAAACATAATGTTACGGTTCAACACATAATAGGTATTGGTCCTGTTTATAAAGGTGACTGAATGTACCACACCTTTAGTCAACTATTACTCTACAAGCTCTAGTAACACTCTATCCACATCAAGAAAGTTATTATGGAGGTTTTTCTTAAACTATTAATGTTTTTGGTGTTGGTTTATTTCCTTCAGTTTAATGAACATTTCCAACATCACCTGGTATAGAAAAACCTAGAAAATAATATTTCATCGAAAAAGAATATATCAAATTGGCTCATTGTAGAAGACTTTAATACAACTTTTACTGATGAATGTGGCTCATAAAAAATGTTTTGAAAATACTATATGACCTATCTTGGTTAGTTGAATACTATGATAGGGGTCAATAAATTTCAAAACCACATATATAGAGGGGTTAAAGGGAGAAGGATTAAAAAATGGTGTAGTGGGTTCATCAACATGGGTAGTCATTGGAGTTGCAATTCTAGAACATTTTCAATATCAAAGTCTGGAATATTTTCCTTTATATTTAATATTATAGAATAAATGTTCATGTATGGATTTTATTGACATTTATATCACAATATGGAAGGGATTGCATCTTTATTAAGACATGTAGGTTTTCTTCTATTTGGGTTTTTTTGAATTTTGAAATCTTTTCTAATATTTATTTTGAGGTATAGATTTGGTTGGTTTCTTCCATATTGTATTTTCTATAATAAACCAAAATCAAATAGCTCATATCTAGGGGTTACATTACTTAATTATCATAAAATACAAGAGATCACATCTTAATAGATTTAGTATTTTAGTAGTCTTGAAAAACTAGATACAGGCATGAATATCACATTACATTTGGATTCATAAAATACAACATATTATTTTCTTGGAAAACATTATTATTACCTGTAGAATATCCTTACATATAAATAATATTACATTTCCTATAATTTTGGGTAAAGTAAATAGAATAAAATGGTTGTCTCAAATTCTTAGTAAGAGAATGCATATATTAGAATCTTTTATAGAATAAATAAGGTATAAACAATATGAAAGGAATAAATAATGACCAATTAATTCCATATGAATAATCAAATGAACTTGAAACATAACCATGGATAACAAAACTATTTTAATAATAAAATTTAAATCAAAAACTTATTTCAAAATGATGGAATGAAAAATGTCAGGCATTGGAAACTTACCATCAAGGTCGCATTCCTAGACATCATACATAAATGGGAAATACATTTGTCAAATACCCAACCAATTTTGTCTCATGAGACCTATTTATTCCTTAAGAGGATATATAATATTAGGCTTAATACATCACTTAAAAATTCTAATTCATTAATCATATGAATAAAATATAAAATATAATCAGCATGCCTGAATAATCAATAACTATCTGTATTTAAAGTACTGCCACATGAAATTTAAATATTTTCCTCATTCAAAATGTTCATAATACATCAAGATAAATAAGGTAGATGGTATCATTAAATTATAACCATATTAAATTACAATATACGTCAAATTATGTTGACATAGATGAAAATACATTAAAAATATCACTAGAACATTTATTGAGGAAAATAAACTTTTTCATTTTAAAATAACTTATTTAAAATATAAAAATTTCTAGAATATTATGAAAAATACTTTTTTTAATAGAAAAATGGAAACTATTAAATTAATATTCTATATAAATAATAATCATGTTAGTGATAAAATTTGTTTTTGTGGTAAGCATTAAAACAAATATTTTATTCATCCCTTTAGTAAAAAGTTCCTCATTTAGAAAACAATAATAAGATTCATTTTAAACCTATTTAAAGAAATTAAAAAATGGGTATAAATTATTTTAATAAATTATTTTATATTAGAAAAAAAATATTTGAAACATTTTAAATAGAATATGCTCAGGGAATAAAAATATTCTTAGCTGAATAGAAATACAGTGTTGGGTTTCCTTGAAAATGTTCTTCCAGAATTTTGAGTACATAGAGAGAGGAAAATTAAATAAAAACATATAATTTTAAGAAATAAAATTAATATATGAAAAAATTATGTCTTTGGATATATAAATATCATATAATTACCCTAATGAAAACTTAAACATAAATAATCCGGAATAAGAATGAGATTGTCAAATAAACTCCCACCTCTGGTTCGGATTACTTCATAAGGGATTTTAAACTCCTTTATAATAAATTTTGATTTATTATAATTCTATAAAGAACCATAAACATACTTATAATATCATATAAGGATTATTTATAACATTTAAACACTCTTTTGTTACAAATTATTTATTAAAATCATCATTTCTGAGTGTCAACTTCTTCATTTTTCATGAAAGTTTTAGTTTGGTAGTTTTAGTCCCTTTAACATGACCATGGTAATATCATATAAAAAATTTAATAATTATATAAATATAATATATTTTTATTACATACATATTTTTAATCACCCATGAAAATTGGACATGAAAAATGAATCACATTGATTTGTGAAGGTGGTAATCCACACATACACATGAGCAAAGTTGTCATTTTTTATCATATAGAATGGTAAAAAGGTAAATGATATATTATATTTATTAAATAATAATTATGTCCTAAATATCATATATATTAATTATTTAAATATTTATAACTATCTATGTAAAATGGTGATGAAAATAGAATTGCATTGCAATGTAGAGAAGGAAGGTCATATATACGCACAAGCGATATTTTCATTTTCCATAAGATGAAAACAAGAATAACAAGGGTTGTGACACTAGAATAATAAATTTTTAGTATATTTAATATATTTTTGTTATTATATGATAAATTTTAATGAATATTTTCTGGAGTTATAAGAGGAAATAAAATTAAAATAGTCAGTTAAGAGTTATTCCCCTTTTTTGGAAAACTAACTTTGAATTACACATTAAGCCTTCTCAGTTGGTCCATTGATGAGAAAAGAGACTCTAGGTAATGTTTAGGAAGTTTTTTAAGTTATTTGGGTAGGTATTAATCAATATAATAAGTTAAATATTTGTGAATAATATTGGTGGAGTGGTTCACTTTTATAAGTGAGTGAAAGGACACACTTGGAATTACTTAAAATATTTTAATAATATAAAGTCATTTTCTTGTGAAAGTGGATCCAAATTTTCATATATTAAGCTATTATAAGGTTTAGGATTAAATAAAAGAAAAACTGAGTTTTGATAAAGTGTTTTGTGTTATCTTGAAGCTTTATCCATTTAATTTTAACCTTTTTAACCTATTTTACCCATAACCATGGTGATAAATATTACAATGGTTACTGTTCATTATGACCAAAAATTAATTTTAACTTAATACCTATTATTAAATATGATTATTCAAAATATATAATAAATTTTACAATATTCAATATAATTTTTATAAATTTATTTTATTATAAGTATGAAAAATGCAATGAAATCCTTTTTTAGAAAACAATATGTTTATAGCATAAAAATTATTTTATAGAAAAATAAAGTTTAATATTGATTACAATTGAATTAATTATATTGAGTTAAATAAAAGGATACTTATTTTTCTTTAAAAAAACAAAAACTAATGTAACCATGTAAATAATTTAAATATATATTTTTTCATATTAAAATGTTTTATTTTCTTTCAAGTAATTATTATATTATTATAATTTCATAAAATTGATAGTTTTTGTAAAATTGATATTTTTCACTATTTAAAAAAAATCAACTATTTCTAAAAAAATATAAATAATTCATCCTAAGATAATTTGGATCTGATTAATGAAAAAAATTAAATTCATTACATAAAATTAAAATTATATAAATATTTAATTTAGGTATTAATAACATTCTAGAATAATGAAATGTATATTATGCTATTATTTCTCTTGAAAGAAAATATTATTATATTTAAAGCTTGGGTGTTACGTTCTTCCCTCATTAAAAAATTTATTCCTAAAGATTTTTAAGAAGGTATCCTCATAAACATATGTTAGTAGTTCTTCATCATAACTTATTCTGGTTCACATTTCTCATCTTTTATCTTATGATTTCTCCAAAGTACCATTACCAGCTGAGTCATTCAATTCCTCAACACTAGTTCTCTAATGTAAATAATCTAGATAGAATCTTTAAAATATGAAAAATATGGATCTAATTGTATTTTTTAATAGGTGATCTCATGCATTGTATTATATTTTTTCCTTCCTCAATAAAGAGATATGGAACACATCATGAACACCTGGTATGAGGGTAATAGGGTTATGGATCCCCTTGCATCCATATAGGTCTAGGATTCCAGTATCACTTGTTTTACAAACATTAAATTATTTAGACTAGAAGGGGTTAACATAGTCATAAGTTAATCCCCTGAAATTCACTACTTTAGACCTCCCTAGGTCCAAACTTCTCTATCCCTTCCTTTTTCCCTTATTTTATTAATAAATAAATAAATTATGATGATGATGATGGAACACATCATGAACTTTATAGAATCTAGATATAATCTCTAAATGGTATGCCACAAATCCAATTCTTTCTGGAATTTGAATATATTTTTTGTACATAGGAAATACTTTCTCCTTTCTTACCAAACCTTATAACATCCTTCCATGGTGCTACTTTCATGGAAAAATGATCCCCCATTTAAAATTACAAATATTTCCTTCAGTTATTAGCATATCTCTTTTTCTTACTCTAGGTCATCATAATATTATTCTAAATAGTCTTTATTTTCAAAGTTGTCTCCTAAATGAGTTTGGAGCCTATAATCATACATTAAATACCTTCATCCCAACATGTCAGGGCATAACATCTCTTTTTTCAAAATGCTTTATACGATACCATTTGAATTATTTAATGGAATCTTTTATTATATAAAAATTCCATCAAAGTTAAATATTGATCCCATATACCTTGAAAGTAAGTGATCATGAAAAAAAATTGTCTTCTAATGTTTGAATAGTTCTATTAGACAATCCATTATTTTGAAGGTGATAGCAGGTGATCAAATCTATTTTAGTGTTAAGGGATTTATTAAGACTCTTCTAGAACTTGGATATGAATTGTGTATCGTGATCATATAAAATTTAAAGTGGTATACCATGGATTCTCACAACTTCATTAATATAGATCCATAAAATTCTATGAAGTGGTATATCTTCTCTTATAGGGATGGCACATTTTGACTTCACAATATGATCAGCAATAACCCATATGGAATCATTTTTCATAGGAGTCTTTAGAAATGTTACAAAGTCTATAGTACTATAATCTTATTTTCAAACAAAATAGGGAGAGGTTTCATTACTCCTTTAATATGTTGTTTTTCAGCCTTAACCTATTGAAAACCCAATAATCTTGGTATATAGTTTTCAATTTTTCATTTTATATTATTCCATAAAAAAATTTCTTCCAAATATAGATATATTTTTGTGCTATTAGGGTGCATAAATAAATTAGAACTATGAGATTAATCAAATAATTCTCTTTTCATCTCAGGAACATATAAAACACATAACCACTTTCCATATTTCAGCACACAATCTTCATAAAAAAATACTCCAATTTTCCATTATTAATAGTTTTACTTTTCCTTTGTAAACACATATCATCAAGATGATAACTTCTATATTTTGCAACATTTACGGTTTTAAAATTTCTTGGAATAGGAGTGATGTTTCCCCATCCATGATAATTCCAATATCCAACCTTACTAAGTCCTTGTATATAGAATACTTTTCAATCCTTATCTTAATCAGAATTACATGATATTTCATACTCAATGCATAAACTAAATTATTATCCTTTTGGGGAGGTATTGTATCTGGGAATAATAAGTTAACAAACCCATGTGGGATACCCTCACAAATAAGTACCTGGCCCAATCCTCTATATGAATGGTGTTCCTGATCCTTGTGGGTTGGCGACTAGCACCCAAGCATCAAAAATATTTGAAGGGGTTGATTTCACCCAAAATAAATCAGAATATTTGGAATATATATATATATATATCATAAATAAATAGAATAAGAATAACTTGAATAAATATATTCCATAATAGAAATAAGACAATAGAATCGATAAAACTCAAAGAAATTAGAACAAACCCAATGTACAAGTCCTACAATAAAGGACAACTAAAAAAATTCAACTAGTCCATATGATAATGTGGGGAACATCCCATTATCTCATCATCAACTACCCATACCCAACTGAAATAAAACCTAGTCTTCTCACAGCGGCGCCTTTCCTTTTCCTACATCAAAAAACATAACTAGGTCTACACACCACTAAATAGATCTGAAGAGTGTGAGATAAATAGGCCTAATAGGATCCCATCTACGTGTTCCTTATCAAGTCTCAATAAAAACAATCCAAATATATACAATTTATAAAAAAAACCTTAAATGATAAATGAGACATCAATTTTTAATAAGAAAACATGGTAAATAGTTCTCTCTTTCCAAAATTAAAAAAAAAATAGGAAAAGAAAGTTACAAATCATTATTTCCAAAAGCATTTATCAAATTTAAAGTAGTTTTATCAAATATAGGATAATACAAAGACAAATTACAATGGTAAACAAGACATGGATCATAATAGTTCAGGCTAGAAGACTACTGATATCATAATGAATTACTATTGCACACTAAATCCCTTATAACTAAAGGTTTAAGGAATAGAGGAACACCCTATGAGTGACCTCACCACCAATGA
Source organism: Viscum album (assembly GCA_963277665.1). Taxonomy (NCBI): domain Eukaryota; kingdom Viridiplantae; phylum Streptophyta; class Magnoliopsida; order Santalales; family Viscaceae; genus Viscum; species Viscum album. Next base: position 1,914,415,942 of record OY728127.1, read on the forward strand.
CATTAATAACAAGTCCCTGGAGAAATAGGATGAGGGATCATAGGAACACCACATGATTATACCCCCAATAGAAAAATGAATAATGGCCCTATGCTACACCATTAACCTAAATACCCAAGGTTTCCTTTGTGTTTTATTTCCCAAATCATTTCAAAGGATCTTTTCACAATCGATTTTAAACAACCCTTTTATTTTATCAAACCTTATTAGAAAACACCATCTTACTTTTTCCAAAATAATGGGAAAAATAGCTATTTTATAAAATCCATTTATGTACACAAATAAATAATTACAATTTATTTATAAATCAATTTATAAAATTGGAGTAATCACGGATCATTTAATAATGGCTACAAAACAACCAACTACCTCAACTCGGGTTGAATGCTACCAATAATGGGATCCACTAACATAAGAAAGGAAATAAAAGATAATAATAGAGGTATTATAATTTATTCCAACATCTTAGAATTAAATTACATAAAATAAAAAATTGAAGGAGAGAGATAAACATATACCTCAAAAATGACACACGTTGCACCACAACCAATGTATGTTCTAGACCCCGGAATAAGATCACACAATTGATCTAGAATAATCACATGAAAATCAATATTTGTTCAATGTATTTTATAAACACAGTCCAACACCGCTCTCATGACCAATAGAAATGAAGAAGTATAAAGGTCACTTACCCATAGAAAAGTGACATAGCCACTATTAAGATCAATCACTGAATGGAGCGATCATAAAGGAACAAAGACACCCCAAATGTCCTAGAAGAGACTACGGTTCGAGGGATGGGAGAAAAAGATATAATTAATTATGATTCAGTCTTATTGTGTATAAAACCTATAAGGAATAAAGGGTTTAAGTCATAAACCATGGATTTATGTTGTAAAATATCCATAATCAGTATACGAAAAAAAATACATTACATTGGGTTAAAAAAATTCTGATCAATTATTTTATGATATAAAATATATATTTACACTATAAAATGGTTTTATAGCCTCATGGATTTTATGGCCTACCCTATGAAATTTACATTGTAAGCTATAATATTATGATGTGAAAATGTCCTGCAGGCGCATCCTAGACTATGCTCCTGTAAAAACTTCCAAAAATATTCATGATTCCCTATGAACTTGAAAAAAACTCATAAACATCAAAATAACATACCTTAAAATCTAGGATATTACAATCTCCCCGCCATAGGACATTTCATCCCTTGTAATTCATATAAAAGAAGGGTTCTCCAAAAAGAGGTGAGGCCACTACTCCCTCACTGATGATTCATGCTCCCAAGTCCCATGATAATATAATCCATGTCTCTATAACAAAATGTCCAATGGGATAAACTTAACATAAAATAATTACACCTAAGAATTAGTGATCTATAATGGTTGTTCCACAACTGAATCATATAGTTCCAACTCAATTTATTCCCAACTCAAAACATGATAGGGATTAGGATGATAATTCCTGAGATGAGATATGTGGGAAACTTAATGAATATCCATCAACTAAAATGATAGTTCCAATAGACGAGAAACCTTCCCATGCCGCTCAGTAATCTCAAACGGTCTAATATAACTCGAATCCAAATTTCCCTATTTCCTAAGATAAAGGTGACCCAACCAAGGAGGAACTGTAAAGAAAACTAAGTCACTAAGGGAAAACTACAAAGGACGATGTCGAAGATCCATATACAATTTTTTTTTCCTTTGTGTGAAATCAGATGCTAATACATATCCTGAACCCCCACTGATGTCTGTTGAACAAGAATTGGTCCCACAAGAGATGCATCACCCACCATTTCCCAATAAAGAGGTGATCTGCACATGCGGTCATACAATTCATCAAAGAAAACCATTAGGATTGATGAATGATAATTATTATCATATGAAAAATCAACCAGTACTAGATGGTTATCCCATGATCTATAGAAATCCAAGACATAAGCATGTATCATATCTTATAAAATATTAATAGAAAAATCAATCTAATGATAATTCTATGGACGGTAAGTCATACTCAACCTGACTTAAGTCCCCATTTCCTCCTAGTGACTCTTTCATAACCATGATGTAAACCCAAGATCCATGTCCAAGACAATGGTAGATAGAACCCAATGAAACCTCACAATATCTTTCCCATATATCTTACCTAGATATTCAACTTTAGTTGTGTCCCTTATTAAAATAAAATGGGAAGACTTTTCCAAACAAGAAATAACCACCCAGATAAAATTCCTCCCTTTAGGATTCCATGGAAACCCAACTAAAAAGTCCATGGACACCTCATGTTATTTCTAAACTGGCACCAAAAGAGGTTAAATTAAACCAAAAGGTTTAAATCACTCTACCTTTATATGTTGGAAAGTGTAATAGTGAGACACATAATCTGATAAGTCACACATCATACCCATACATCATAAATGTTAGCTCATGTGATAATACATATTCATGGATCCCCGATGAACAATCCATGAAGAACTATGGTAGTCATACAAAACTGAACTCCTTGGGGATGTTGGGATGACAACATAATACCTAAAACAAATAATACCATCATAATGGAGAGAACAACTAGAAATGGTCTCCCCACCATATAGAGATTCTATAATTCCTATGAACTCATCATTTTACTAGTGATCTATAAAATAGAATCAAAGAGATATGATGATAACTAATCACTGGTCAGAATAGTACCTAAAACATCCTCCTGAGTTTCTAGATATAAATCAATGAAGATCCTTATGATCTAAAATTCCTTTGATTCCAAAAAAACATGTTATGGTACTTTCCTACTAAGGGTGTTATTGATGAAATTCCAATTCCCCAAGGCATAGGGGATGTTCAAATCGAATATATGTATGTACTCCACCCACTTCCACTCTCTAATATTTAATTCCATCTGATAAAATACATAGATCAAAATATTATGGTTAGAAAAGAAAATGACTCACTCCCCAAAAATCCAATGCTGCCGAACATAAGCACAAACAAAACTATGGAAAGCTCCAAAATGTGAGTGGGGTAATTTATCACATGCAACAAAAGTTGACAAGAGCGATAGGCCACCAAATGATCCTTCAACATAAGAATGAAACCCAAACCATCACTATAAGCATCACAGTACACCACATGCCCCATTACTAGGCTCAAGTAAGTTCAGAATAGGTTCTGATGTCAAAAGTCATTTTAGCTCATCTAAAGAATTCTAGATATTTGCATCCCATATAAATTTCACCCCTTCCTAGTAAGATAATTCAAATGTGAAGTAAACTTCAAGAAATCCTTGACCAACTACTGATAGTATCAAGCAAGACTAGGAAATATCTGTATCTCAAAGACATTTTGTGGCTCCTCCCATTTCTATATAGTCTTCACTTTCCCAGGATCGGTTGAAAATCCATGATCATAAATCACAATCCCCAAGAACTTCACTTCTTAGATCTAGAAACTGTAATTATAAATATTTACATAAATTTTGTGACTCCACAGAATCTCCAAAACAATATTAAAATAGTTCTCTTTCTCATGATCATATCTAAAATAAACCAAAATATCTTCCACAAACACAACCACAAGGTGTCGAGATACTCTTGGAATATTTGATTCATAAAATCCCTAAAAAATGCAGGAGTGTTAGTCAGACTAAAAGGTATCAAAAGATACTTTTAATGGACATAACTTCTCTTGAAATCATTATTTAGTATATCAAACTCCCAAAATTTGAGTTAATGATAACCTGGCCAAACATAAATTTTTGAAAACCACCTTTCCCTCTTTAATATTCCAAATAAATCATTAACATGGGATAAATGAGACTTATTATAAGCCATTATTTGGTTGAAATCCTGATATACCACACACAAATGAATTGAATCATCAACCTTATTAGAATATATAATGTGTATTCCCATGGTTAAATACTGGGAAAAAATTTTATATCAAAATATCCTAATGAATCTTGAGTACTTTCATCTTTGATGTTTCTATGTGATACGAGAGTACAATTATGAGCTATGTACCCAGAACCAGATCAGCCAAATACTCCACCTATCTCTCTCTAGAAGAATACTAGAAAATTCAAATGGAACAATTTTAGGAAATTCCTAAACAACCATGAGAAAATAAAGAATGGAAGAAACAACATCATGATCAAATGTAATTTTATACAAAAAACTGTTGAGCTTAGGGAGGGAAGGTCCAACATGAACAGAACATAGATCCCACTCTCCCTAAAACACCTGATAGATCCCATCAATAGTAAGTAATGTGACATTAAAATGATAACTATCAATCTCATAATGATGATTGTTAAGACAACCCATCTCGAGGATGATGTCAAATAGATCCAGATTAAGAATAATGAAATACCAGACTAGCAATTTTTAAGCTATTGATAAAGAATATGAAGGACACTGGAACCCCTTCTCTTTCCTCTTTTCGATAGGTGTTATTAAATCTATAACAAAGGACATCAGATTTGTTGTATGTTTAAACCAATCAAACAAATTATATTTGAACAAGTGGGAGGCACCTATATCAAAAATAAAAATCATTATATATGATGCAATAAAGATGTTACCACTCACTATAGTATTACTTGTGTCAACCTCTATCAGTAAATCATCCATTACATGAAGGTGATTCACTCATGAGGCCTATGGTTGGGGACCTATAGACTTTAAATACACTATCTGTGTTATAGTGGCCTTTATATTCAATGATCTAGGACCATAAATAGGTGTATAAATAGCCTAATTGAATCAATGTAGATGGTCTTAGTGGACACATACCTTGTACATATTCATAGTAACCGAATATTGATGTAATGTGTGACCAACCTTGACAGACTAAGAGAAATTAAAGTACACACTAATGGCTATAACTAATGGTGAAAAGGTTTTCTTACACTGAGAACCACCTCCACCACTCCTAATATAAGCATAAAACTTCTTATTCTTTCCCATTGTGCCACTGAAGCTTCCATTTGGTGGAATAAAATCGGTAAGATATCCAATATTTCCTATTGTGTTCATCTCTTCCATCATAGCCCTACCTATCATCTATGTATTGGTAAAACACTTCAACCTAAATACATACGATTTGATATTTAGTCAAAAATACTACAATGTATTCTAATCTTTTATATAATCATCCTTCACTACCTCCGGATAAAAATGAACCAACTTTGTGAACTGATTAGTGTCTCTAACACCAAAATCTATCCCTACTAAAAAGAGAGGAACTCTATAGACTTTTCCATCATCAGAGACTATGGTCATAACTTATGAAATTAGAGTATTTTAAAATCCATACAATCCAATCCCATGTTCCTATATTCCTACAGAATAGATTCCCACCATATCTTTCAAGGAACCTCAAGCCTGAAGTTAGTACACCTTAACTTGATGGTCTTAGGTGTATCTAGGAAGTTGAATATATTCTCGATCTTATCGAGCCAGTCCTTTGCCTCTTGGGACTAATTATTATCCTTAATTGATGGTGGATTCTCACATAATAAATATATAGATCGATCATGTTCTCATATTTTTGGTGGTGCCTCAAGAATTTAATTTTGGGATTGTAGTACATTTTGGCACATAGAACGAACTACTTGCATGATAGGATCTATAAGGTTATAATCTAAAGGTGGATTCCCTTAAGGAGAGTCTACTACTCCTTACTTTGGAACCCATGGGAGACATCTTGGAGGCATATAACTACACACCTAAAATAGAATAAATGGTCATAAAACAAGATAATCTAAGTAAAAAATAGAAAACCATAGGAAAAACTAATATTAGGATCAAGAACTCAACACAGAAGACTCACATCCCAATATCCCATGGGAACTTGAGTCTATTCAAGATAATATTTGGCTAGGTACTCACTATAACATACCTCTCATGTTTTGGAACTCTTATCTCTAGTCTACTAAACATCCCAAGATAATGAAACTTGAGGAAAAACAACCTTTAAAACTCATTTTTAATGAACCAAACTAGTATCCCTCATAACTTAGTACTTGAACCAATCTTCCACATGGTTAAAAGAATTTTCTAATCCCCGCGAGCTTGCGACTATAACTTGGGAATCAATAACAACAAGTGGTATTATTTCTCCCAACCTAAAGTAGATAAAATGAAATATATAAACATAGAAGAAAGAAACAATGGAATAATAACCATAAGAAATCTATTCCCTAACTAAAATAATATAGTAGAATAGATATAACTCAAATAATTGAGAACAAACAGAAATAACATGTCTAATAATAATGGAAAACTAAAATAAATAGGACCAATCTAGGTGATATTGTGGGAAACATCCCACCATATCCCCACCAACTGATATAAAACCTCACCACCTTACTACAATGCATTTCCTTTTCCTTTATCAAAATACATAATCAAGTATACACACAACGAAATGGGTATGCAGGGTGTTAGATAAACTAACCTAGATGGATCCCACCCAGGTGTTCCATATGATGTATCTATGTAAAAATACAAATATTATCATTATAATTAAATCATTGAATGATAAATGATAAATAATTTTATAATAAAAATCACGGTAAATAGTTCACACTTTCCAATGTTCCAAAAAAAGCTTAGAAAAAAAATCAAACAATAATTTCCATAAACATTTATCAAAGTTAAAGAAATTTTATCAAATACAAAATAATAAAAACACAAGGAACAATGGTAAATAGGACAAGGATCACAATAAGTTAGGATAATAGACTAATTGTACCACAATTAATGAAAAGTTTGAACTCAAGCCCATATAACAATAGGCATAGGGGGTGGAGAAACACCCTATGAGGGATCCACCCCTAAATGTCAATATCATGTCCCTACAAAAACATTCCTAGGTATAAGAAGAACACCCCATGATTGAACCCTCTATAATAAAATGGATGAAGTCCCAAAGCTACACCTTCCACCTAAGTACCCAAGGAATCCCATCTATTTCATTTCCCAAATCATTTAATAAGGGACTTTCATAATCAATTTCAAAAAACCCTTTTTTATCAAGATTTATTTGAAAATCCCATTTTCATTTACCCAAAACCAATTAGAGACCCATATTTCATAGAAAATATATTTACACACAAAAATAAACCATGAAAATTTATTTTAAAATCAATTTAGAAAACATGATCAATCCTAGTTCATTCAAAAAACGCCTTACACATAATGACCTACCTCAACATGGGTTGAATGTGGCCCATAACAGGATCCAAAAAGAGAATAAAGGAAATAAATGACAAAAAAATAGGTCATAGAATAAATTACCACATCATAGAATCGAATTTCATAAAATAAATAGTCAGTAGAGAGTTTAGATCAACAATTACCTTGAAAAACACAAACACTAAACCACAACTAAAGGACCGGCCCCGAGAAGAATATCTAACAATGGATCTACAAGAATCACATGAAAATAAATACATAATCAGTGAATTATATAAATTTGGTCCAATACCACTTCCACAATCAATTGAAACAAAGAATTATAAAGGTCACTTAATCAAAGAGAAACAACACAACTACCACAGAGATCGAGCGATGAACGAAGCGATCTAGAAAGAGAAGACAAGCCCAAAATCAACTAGAAGACAATAGGGTTTGAGAGAGGGAAGAAAAATGAGAAAATGAATTAGGATTTTGGATTATAGAACATAAAACCCATTAGGGAATAAAGTGGTTATGGTATCAACTTGGGATTTATGATGTAAAATCCCTATATTCAACCAATTTAGAAAAATAATTCTCCAAGGGTTATAATAATATTGAGTGATTATTTTATGATATATAATTAATATTTACACCATAAAATGATTTTATGGCCTAAAGGTTTTTATGTCCTTCCCCATGACACTTTTCTATATGTTACCATCCTATGAAGTAAAAATTTCCTATAGTTAGTGCCTTGCCTAGGATCCTTTAGAAACTCCCAAAAATATTCATAATGCCCTATGAACCCAAAAATACCCTCCTAAGTGTCCAAAGATCTTGAATCAAAATCATGTATGTTACATATGAATCTTGAGGATCTCTATACATCAATTTTTCCTCCAATTGATATCTTTCTATGAAAAGATGTATTTCAAGATCTTCTGATTTGTATATATCTCATATTTTAACCATAGAGATAATATATCCATATCTTCAAGGAAATATTGTTTGCATCCAACACAAGATCATGGGATAAATAGTTATTTTTATGGATCTTCAGATTTCTTAATGAATAATAAATAACTTTATCATTCCACATAAGGATATATTCATATCCTTTCTTTAATGCATCATTGTATATAAAAACTCCATCTCATCTCAATGGTAATTTCATCATTGAAACATTGAAAACCATCCTCTATAACTCTTTAAACATTATTTACATTCCTCTATCTATAATAACTTAACCATTTTACATATAAACTTGGTTGATGGGTTTTTTTATTGAGAAAATAAATTAACAAATCATTGATAGTAACATATTACTCCAAGGAACTACATACCTTGCTTATGTTTGTTAGAATAAACTATTATTTGATTGAATTTATCTTTTAAGAATCAACTGATATTACATCCATAGAGAAAATATGTTCATGAAAAGAAACATCCAGAATATTTAATTCAAACCTTCAAAATTTCTAATATGACTGATTTTCTCTAAGATTATATAGAATTGTTTTTAAATTGTAATTTTTTTATTTATAAATTTTGTATTATACCAATATATCATCAATTAATACCACAATGAAACTATGAAGATATTACCTAGACACTCTATTTAGTATATCCATAAAAATAGAGTGTGAATTAGTTATTCTAGAGGGAATTACTCTAAACTCATAATGTTTATATATCATATGAAATTTTATATTTATAATATCTTTTTTCCTTACTCACAATTTATTAAACCCATAATGAAGATCATTATTATAAGAATATTTGGATCCTTAAATTTTATTAAACAAGTAATAAATAAAAGTTATAGAATATTTTTTTTCATAATAATGTTAGTGATTTATTTATAGTCAATACACATCCACATAATATCATCCTTCTTTTTCAAAAAAAAATAGGATCCCCATAATGAGAAACACATGGTCATATGAATCCCTTATCAAAAAACTTCTATAGTTGTTTCTTTAACTCAACTTACTCAACTTTGGTCATTTTTTAGGGATTATTAAATATAAGTTTCATATCAGTGATGAGTTCAATAAAAAACTAAACATTGCACTCAGTTGAATGTCTGATTAGTTTTTTGGGAAACATGTAAATATATTCTTTTATAATAAGAACATATTCTATCATAGGGTTTCATTTCCCATACATAGGTTTTGTCTACTCTTCTCCTCTAATGATTTCATTAAGGTGAGCCACTAGGGGTGGATCTATGCCAGATTTAGATGATGAATTCTATGTTCTAAGGATAAATAATTCCACATATTCATCACAAATCATGACCTTCTTCCCATTTTAATATTTTTTTTCATTATACTTTGAAATATAATCCATAAGAAGAATTATATAAAATTATAGCATGTGTATAACAATAAAATTTTCTAATAGGGAATGTATAACAATCATAATTGGGATTGACTGACATATCATTATTTCTATAATATTTTCTATAGTTGTTTTTATTAAATACTCTATTCTTAGTGTGATAGAGAAATATTCATTTTTCTTTGTAAAATGATCTAACATTGTTACACTACATTTCAGATTAGTAGGCTGGTCTATACAGGCAAGGTTATTGTTCATAACCAAAGTCAAATTCCCCAATATATTCATGATCTTCTCAGCTCTAAGACCACCATCATTGAAATCATTTAATTACTCATAGGGAAAATCCATACATTAGTTATGGGTATTGATATAGTTTTCATTCCTTCAATTTTTAACCATTTAGATGCAATGATATAAACGGGATCATATCATAACTTTATGAATTTTAAATCACAATGTATCATCTTGAAACTGGTGAAATACATAACATAAATTGAAAATTTATTCATAAATAATATCATTATAATCATCTTAGAGATGATAACAACCATCATTTATTATCATGTGCTACAGTTTCTGCTCTATGAAATTATATTACTGACCTCTTTGACTGTAGATGGCTTCGCTCTGACTCAATTATTTTTCAAATAAAATGTTGTGTGGATCTTGATGCCTCATGGAAAATCATGAATCTCTTACTTTCTGTTATTACTGAGCTCCTCCACATTATCTGGTATGATAGAATTGATATTTTTTATAACAATCACTCACTCAATCTTAATGTATGTTGGTTGAGAACTCTCATTGATATCAAGGATGTTACCTCTCTTAAAAAATATCATTGTGACAATTCCATTTGGGACTTTATGATCCTACGACATCTTCGAGTTGAAGGCCTCTATAAAAAACTGATTCATTCAATTAAGGTGTTTTGGAAGGCCCCCTTTCCTTGATGGATCAAGATAAATGTGGAAGGAGCTTCCAAAGTAAATCTAGGGCCAACGGGTTTTGGAGTTGTTTTTAGAGATTTCGTGGGACGTTGACATGGTTGTTTCTTTGGAAATTGTGATAAAGCCTCTTCTCTAGAAGAAGAAATGATGGATGTGATCTAGGTTGTTTACTTTTTAAAAATCAATGGCTATAACAACGCCTAGATTGAAAGGGACTCTACCTCCATTGTCCAAGAAATTTGGAATGGAGTGGTCCACCTTACATGGCCGCTTACTTCTCGATGGATGAACTGTCTGGATTTACATTAGGAGACTAGATATATTTCCACTCATGCCTATCAGGAATTGAACATATTGGTTGATGTTCTTTCTAATAAATTAATCAACCAAATAATTATGTGGAGCGATGATCTTTAGGTTGATCTTCTTCCTCTATATGAAAGAGATTGTAATAATATCCCCTCTTTCAGAATTTTGTAGTTCGTTGCTGGATTTTTAATAAATTGTGTCTTGGCCTTTGACCAAGGCATTACCTTTTAAAAAAATATTAGTATCATTGGTAATATCAAAAAATAATAAAAATATTTTCCAATATTTCATATTGGTTTTTAAAGTGCATGTGAATCAACCAAAGCATATCCCCTGGGAGTGTCTAACCAGGTGTGTAGTCTTAATCTCACTAATCGTGCACCATTGGAGATCGAGTTAATACCCAATCAACCCCTTTTCTAACTTTTTACTCCTAGTTGAATATATTCCAAAACATCAACCATGTTTCGGTATCCATATAGGGATGTATTTTTTAGGAAACCACACATTCTCTAACTTACAAAAACATCATGATATTATACTATATAAAGACTTGTCCCTATAGTTTATAATAGTATTTTTTATCTAAGAAAAATCTAGTCACAAGGTTTGTACTAAAATTCAATTGATAAAAAATATAAGAACCTAAAATATAGTAGTTTAAAGCTAGTGGATACATTACTACAATGGCACAAGATACAAGGGATCACATCCCTAAGGATCCAATAGTTTAGTAGTATTTTAAAACAACGCACATACTGGAATATCACATTATATTAGGAAATATAAAATACAACATAGAATTTTCTTTGATATTATTAATATTACCTTTAGAATATTCTTTCACATCAATAATTTTACACTTCCTAGAATCCTGTAGAAAGGAAACAAAATAAAATGGTGAGATTAGATGCTCGGTAAAGTAACACATACAATGAAAGAAATTATAGAATAAATAAGAAATGAATAATATGGAAGTAATAAATGATGATAAAATTATTATTTATAAATAATAATAATAGACTAAAACTTATCAATGTATAACATAACTATTCTAATAATTACATGGGCATCAATAACTTCATTCATAATCATGGAATCCATAATGTTATGAATCTTAAACATGCCATCAAGTCTTTATGCCAAAAAATAAAACATAAATACGAAAGGAATATGCCAAATACCCAATATGTTTTGTCTCATGATACATACTGATGTATCATGGATATAAAAAATTATGGGCCCCGCATATCGTTTAATAATAGAAATTCATTCATTATATGAAAAAATAATACAACCTAAAAAATATTCCATAATAATCTATAACTATTCATTTTGAAGAAGTAGCATATAAAATATCAATATTTTCATTAGTAAAAATGATAATAAGACTTCCATAGAAATATTTTTGATTTTATCATTATATTATATCCTTAATAAATCATAATTTTCAGTAAAATATACTGACATAGATAAAAATACTTTCAAAAGATCATTCAAATATTTATTGAAGAAAATACCCATTTCATTTTTAAATTGCTTATTTAAAATATTAAAATTTTATAGAATTTTAGGAAAATAAGTTTATTTTAAAATAAAAATATAAAATTGAAAGGCAATCTTCAAGGTAAATAATATTCATTATGTTTGGAAAATTCATTTGTGTAGAAAACATTGAAAAAATATTTCATCCACACATTTTATAAATATCTTCTCATTTGGAAAATGATAAGAAGATTCTTTTTAATCATTTTTATAGAAATTAAAAAATAGTAAAAATTAATTTAATCAATCTTTTAATAATATCAAAAAAAAATTGAATACGGAAGAAAAATAATCATGACTGAATAGAAAAACAAATTTGGTTTTCCTTGAAACATTATTTTATACATTTGAGTATATTGATAGAGGAAAATGAAAATAAAACATATAATTTATAAAAATGAATAGAGGAGAATAAAATAAATGGAGTTTAATATATAAATATGATATAATTCCATCAATTAAAACATAATCGTAAACAATCCTGGAAAAAGGATGAGATTGTGAAATAAACCCTTACAGCATGTCTGACATGCTTTATAAGTTGTTTTAACATAATATATATTAAATTAAAATTTATTATAATTATATACTAGAACCATGTATATACATTTAATATCATATATTATACACTTATAAATTTTCAACACCCATTTATTAATAAATATTTATTAAAATTATTATTTTTTTGTGTTAACTATTTCATTTTTTAATTAAGTTTAAGTTCAGTAGTTTTTTTACTTCATTATTTATCAACTTTTAATAATATATAGAATAATAATAATGATATAAATATCATATATATTCATTAAATACATATTTTTAATAATCCTTGAAAGGTGTATTTGAAAAATTGATCACATTGCTTTGTGGCTGTGGTTATCCACACGTATGAACAAGTGATGTTATCATTTTTTAACAGGTGGAAGGGAAAGAGGGAAAATGACCTAATATATTTATAGAATAAATATTATTTCATAAATATCATATTCAATACTTCAATATTTAAAATCATCTGAGTAAAATGGTGATGAAAAATTAATGACACTAAAATTTGGAGATGGTAGGTCGTATGTGCACATGAGCAATGTTTTCATTTTCTATAGGATGGAATGAAGATGAATAAGAGTTATTAAACTATAATAATAACATTTAAGTTTATTTAAGATACTAATTTTATTATATAATAATAGTTAGATAATATTTAAAGAAGGTGTAAGAAAAATAAAATGAAAAAACTCTCTTAATAGTTATATCTCTTCTTCAGAAAACCACCACCAGCTTACACCTTAAGCCTTTTAGGTTGGTCCTCTGATGAGAGAAGAACATCTAGGTCGTATGGAGGAATTTTGGGAAGTTATTTTTTATCTCCTTGTCAATATAATTGGATTAATATGTTTTAATAATTGAGTAGAATTGGTTCCCATTTATAATTGAACGAAATGACACACTTGGAATTACTAAAAATATATTATTAATATTAATAATTTTTTAGTAAAAGAGGATCTAAATATTTATATATTAGAATATTATTAGTTTAAGGGAAAAATATAAACAACAAATGAGGTTTATAAAAGTTTTTTATCTTATTTTTAAACCTATCCTTCAATTTTTAACCCTTTAAACCTATTTTACCCTTAACCGAGGTGATAAATATTTACCATGGTTACTATTCATTAAGACCGAAAATTAATTTAACCTTATTAACTAATATTATAAAATTTTATTTCAAATATTTAATCTATTTTAAAATATTTAATTTTTTGACAAGTGGTGTAAATTAATTTTAATATAAATTTGAAAAATGTAACGAAACCCATTTGAGAGAAAAATGATTGTTTTAAGATAAAAAATGATTTTCTAGTAATATAAAGTATAATGATTATTATAATGGATTGAATTATATTATTTTTATTAAAAGTATATTTATTTGTGTTTAAAACCACACAAAAACTGAAAGGTACCTTATAAATACTTGATTAATATAAAACAATCAAAAATAGTATTTATTTCGAAAAAAAACATTACTTAGATTTCTAAAATGATAAGCATATATTTATAACGTCAATTATATAATTATATAATTATATTAATTAATATATATATATATTTGATATATAAAAAAGGTTTCACGATATTTCATTTTATTTGTATATCATTATAATCTCATAAAATTTATAGTTTTTGGAAAATATGAATTTTTCACTATTCCTCAAAAAATCTACTATTTATGAAACATCTCAACAATTCACCCTAAACTAATATTGACATGATTAATTAAAAATAATAATTAATTTCCTAAAATTAAATTTATAAAAATTGATAATTTATTTTTTAATGACATTCTTGAATAAATATATGTGCATTGTGCCCTTATTTCTGAAAAAATAAAAGCTTATTATAATTCAAGATCAGGTGTTACATGTGTGGTTAACACTAAACAAAATAGTGTATTTTTTTAAAATAAGAAAAAAATTATTTAAAAAATTGATGATCCAGATACTTATTCTTGTAATGGTCTTCCACTTGAATACTGTGAATTATATTTAATATAGAATTAGTGGATAATCTAACAACGTTAAAGTAAAAACTATATAGACCATCTCGAATACACTAATAATTAAAGTGAGAGACTTCATCCACATAATTAATATGATTATATATTATCCATTATAAAAAATATGCATGAATAAAAAACATTTCTTTCCATATCATGAACAATGCCACTAAATTGTGAAATAAAGTGTCGCATGATGAATTTATACGACATCATATATTATGATCGGTGAGTTGGATAAACATTGATAGTTATTTCATACCAAGGAACACAATACTTATATCTACTATTCCATAGTGAAATATATTTTCAATTCTTAATAGTAAAATGAGAATCATGTTGACCAGTTGTCATTAATATATATACAAATTGCACTTGTATGAGCCTATCTAGTATTGGCTACCAAAAACAAATTATTTTAGTTCCGTTTTAGGTTGATTCCATTCAACTGTATAAAATTATATCAAGGTAAAATGTAAAATATATATATTTTCACCTTCCCTACACTCCTCTATAATGGACTCAATGATCGTAGGGGTGTAAAATATTTAACAAGTCTATACATAGAAATAATTATCAAGTTTTTAATACATTAAATCTTTAGAATTTTTATCCTATAAATAAATAGGATAATTTATACCTCATAAATATACAACTTTTCAACGTAATTAGATATTGAAGGATTTATTCACTAAAATATTTCTATAATATATATGTATATATAATATATTTTTGTTATATAATACAGTGTAATATAACCAATCATTGAATATAACGTACATGAAATAAAATGGTTTTGTTCATGAATTTATGTTATATCATGTTATATGATTGGATGATATCATATGCTACTACTAATCCATGTCATGTTATAAGACTAGCTATATCATAAGGTCTGGTCCTTCCATTGTGTATCATTGTTTATGATTGAAATGGTGGTCTAACATTATTTGTTAATATTCAAATAATTCTTCCAAATTGGTTATCATAAAGTAAGAATTGTTTCATAATATGGAATTCATTGGAGTATATGAATTTATATAATGGTTTTATGAACTAGATGATGCATTTAACCATGTGTTATAACACATGAGTAAATGCATGAACACTTGAGGAGATTACTCGAGATATTTATAAATTTCTTTTTTCTTTTTGATGGTGTGTATGTATGTTTTCTTGAAACATGGCCAAAAATAACAAATTTCATAGATCTATTCATCCTGAAACTTATTCCCATTGTGGTACTTTCATAAAATAAATGAAAGGATGATCATCGTCATGTGATGATTATTTCAGTTCCATCCTATAGATACCTCTAGAGGAGGGATGCCTGTAACACCCCGAGATTTTATGAAAAATATTCTTTTAATTTAATTGATGTCTTCTATTATACAGCACACCAAGTTTAGCTTTTACTATACGCAACACTGTATTAGCTTGCAGTATACGCAATTCTATTCTTGGATCGTGTTACACACAATTTCATGTTCATTTTATAATAGTCATTCTACGCAACATTGAGTGTGTGTGTGTGTGTATATATATATATATTCAATGTATAAATGAAATATGGTTGGATTCTGTTATAAGAAACAACGAAGGATTCTTGCACAACACGCAACCCTGACTTGGCTTGCATTACACGCAATCGCAACCTTCCTCGATAGCGTATGTTGTATGCAATACCAGGTTTTACTAAACAACGATATATTATTATAATATAATTATGAACTAGCCGTTATGAATAGTATTAACTAAATTTTGAATTTTATAACATTATTATTCATCTTACACATTTTCTATAACATAGTATAAGAACAAAATAAATTTTTCAGGTAAAATAAGTATTTTTTCAAAAAATGCAGTTTTGTCGCCTTTTGATGGCGCGCCCACTTTGAATCTAGTTTTTGACATGTTTATAAGTTCAATTTTACAAAATAAAATTATTATTTGGAATTAGGATATAAAATTTTACCTTGGATAAATATTTCATATTATTCTCATAACTTTCATATTTTAATGAATAGTAAAAACACGCTATATTTTAATTAAAAACAACTTTTTTCATCGTAATAACTTATGTGGTTAAATAATAATATTTAATGGTTTTAAAGTATAAATAGAATATATTTTTACCATTTAATATAATTTATGTCATTATCCTTGATTTTACATTGAATTCGTAGGTTAAATAAATTCAATCTTTTGCAATGTTTTAAACAAAAACCCGTTTTCTTTCGACAATGGGATTAATTTTAATTTAATTTCTGCAACTTCTGTGTATTGAATTTTGAAAAATGGATTCCATATTTTGAATCAGTGGGTCCAAATTATATTAATAGACTACTTTTTATTTTTGGGCTTTATGAATAGTAACAACGGTAAATTTTATTTACCATAGTAAAAGGTAAATTTGGTAATTAAGGGTAAATATAATATTATAAAATTATCCTAATACTTGTCTTAATACAATTTGATGATTATAATTTTTCCTTAGTCATATTTGGGTCTAAATGGAATCCATTAGAACTCACTTGGAGGTGATTAAGACCTTTAGTTTATTTTATTTAAAGGAAAGTGAAATATGTCTCACTCAACTTTAATAATTAAAGTATTTTTAATATAAGTTTATAAAGAATATAAATTCAGTTATAAATATTCATTTGAAATATAAATTTTTTTTCTTTTTCATTGTAATTTATTTGTAATTTTTAAGAGTTATTTAATTACCTTATTATCTTATACATTAATGATGCAGAAATTATTTATTTAGTGAAAAATCAATAATATAGTTTTTATTGAAATATTAATACATATAAAAAGGCCCAAAAATCTGCACAAAACTTATTATTAGTATATATATAAACCCTAATCATCCACTGGCCCAATTTTTGACCATTTTTATTTTTATTAAGGTGATTATGACACTTATATTATTTTATTTTTAAATGATGTCAAAGTTGTCACCTTCATAATTTAATAAATATAACAATTTAACTATTGTGATTTTAAGATGATAAATTCTATTAAAAGTATTATTGTTAAATTTAAAAGATTTATATTCATCATAGGATTTTTATTTTTAATTTTTATGCAACATATAAGTATAATAAATAATTATACAAAAATGTTGTAGTAATTATTTTATTAAGAGATAAACCAAATAAATGGTTTTAAAAATAATAAAATAAATATTATATGAACTATTTAATGTGATAAAATAATTTTCTAGACACATATGACCTTTTATGAATCTATTAAATTTTTAGTTCGAACATATCATCTGTATATAATTTATTTAAATTCAAATAAATGAATAGTGTCAAAATTGACACTATTGTTATTTTATAAAAATAACATATTATAAAATTGTTTAAAAATCACAAAAATATTTAAAAATTATAAATTTAAATTTATATGGTCTAACATGTTATAAATTATCAAATTATGGACAATTCACAACAAGTAAGTAATTATTTGTTATAATTTAAAATTTAGAATGTTATTACCACAGATAAAATTAAATTGATTAAATAAGGATAAATCAAGTTGATAATGTTTAAAATAAATTCCTAACATGTCTAAATTTTATTGTTTGATGATATTACAACCCTATCTCATATAATATTATGATATGAGTCATTTTGGAAGTTTTTATGTGGGGTTGGATTTAATATAAACTAATATTTCTTATATTTCCAAAGGTGCCCCTCTCCTCCCTTATAAAAGGAAACCTCCTCCCTATCTTCCTCACACCACTTTTAACCTTCAAGCTCGGCCAACCCCTGAAAAATTCTCTTCTACACTTCCATAGAAACATCCTATAGGTTCTTGTCTTCTTCAAAGACCAATTTTAGTTCCCTAAGAGGAGGTCTCAAAGAGGCGCTTCAAAGAAGAGGTAATGTCCGTTACCGATTCTTTCAACTTTATTTATTCTTCCACTTACTATTTTTTAGTGGTTTAATTATGAAGTAGTAACTTCAGTATAACTCATATACTGATATGTTATTATAAGTATGAAACAACCCTATTTCACCATCTATCTATCCTATGGAAAACGAAATCACCACGCGTGCGTACGTACGGAATACCGTCTCCACACCGTGGTGAAATCTGTTTTTCCACCAACACCTTACATGGATGGGTATAATGGTGTAAAGAATAACTATATATGGTTATTATAGAATCATACTGATTCTGATATATTATACCATCCACCCCAATTATATTCAATAATTATGGGAACGATATCATCGCTCGTGCGTACGTACGGACTACCGTCTCGACGACGCGATGAGATTCGTTCTCCATGTTAACCATACATGAATGATCATAAATTTTATATAATGAATAATAATTAAATATATGAATGATACTGGATTTATGTATATATATATGTATGTCATCTCTTTAGTTTCATTCAATTCAATAAGGAAACAAAAACAGCGTTCATGCGTACATACGGTCGACCGTCACCATGAACGGTGTATTTCATTCCTTTTATCGATCTATAATATATATATGTATATGATGAATATATATTATATATAAATCATTTTTTACATTCTTTAATTATGTAAATCATGAATGACAAGTCGAAACACATACGATAAATGAAATGATTTTACCCAAAACGCTACTTTAACATAGAATTTACAAAAGAACGGGTAATATAAAGTCATAAGTGAAACATCTAGGATATCATAACAATGCATATGATTCTGTAATAAGTCAATGACATTATTTAAATCATTATACAGGAGTTTTGGATACGTATGAAGCATATCGGACCTAAGGTAAGGGATAAATTTTCAATCTCATTTTTATCTGAGATTGCTTATATATAAGTATTTACTGGGGTTATGTTTATCATCCATGATCATGTTTTCTAAAAATGTTTTCATAAAATTTTTACTATTCTTCCATGAATGTTTAAATTCATTTTTACCCTTTATTTACTTTTTACCACATTGTATTAATGGAATCTTTCCTTTGGTTACCATATAAGGTACTTTTTGACTTTTCCGGCAAAAGTACGAGGAGAATGTTTTTTTAACTTATATGTCATGAACGGATTTCTACGGTTTTATAAAGCCTTATTTTCATGAAGCTTACTTTAAAATATTTCATGAATATTTTCAACAAAATCTTTTTCTTTTAAAATTTCATGATGTTTTTTGAAAAGAAATTGATTTTGAAGAAGAAATGATATTTTCCTCAATAATTCATTTCAAGTGTTTTATCAAAACCATTTTCCATCTAAGATGACATTATTTCATATGTGTATGTTTCAAGTATAAAGTCTCTATGATTTACATGGTTTAACTTTTCTTATTATGAAATGATATCCATTTCTTTTATATGGATTATGTGATGATGGGATGATGTTTATGAAACACATTTTATTCGTTGGGTTATTATGAATGATGTATGTTTATTTTGTGGCACAAGTAAGAATGATTTCATTATGAGATGGGTGGGACCTATATCTCCCTCCAATGCATTGGGTAAAGATTTATATCTCATGAGATAGACATGTATGGAACAGTAAGTTAATCCGGTTCAGTATTACAGGACTGAAATGAGGAGTGAACTCGATTCAGAAAGGGACTCTGTCCACTAAGATGGCCTTTGTAGCAATGCCTTGGCTACTATGGAAATCATTACATGTTCTTAATGTATTCTACAAATACATGTTTTTTTCTCATGCTATTTTATCATGATTTATGTTCCATTATGGTCTATGCCTTATGTACTTCCATATTTTAAGTCGTTGCTCAGGATTTTGATGTTTAAACATTATGTTCATGTTTTTAAGTTCAAATGTATATGGTATGTTTTATTTTATCCATTCTTACCCTTACTGAGCATTTGAGCTCACCCTTTTTATGTTTTATTTTCCCCCAGGATTAAAAGAAAGGTTTTAGGTAAGGAAACAAAAGGTGGAAGATCTTTATGGGAGATGTTGAATATCTTTCACCACGATTAGAAGATTATGTTCCGAGTTTCCAAAGACACTAAACTATTACGGTACTTGTGTGTCTGTTTTTGTTATGTATTAAGTATTCCACAAAAGTAATGTAATATCTATGTATGTTAAGATTCGGGTCTCTACAGTTGGTATCAGAGGAAAGGTTTAGTCAACCTTTTGAAACTAGGATGCGAGAACTTTAGTGAGATCCCTAGAGATATTTCTAAGGTATATCTAGGGATGTCCCTCAGGTTAAGTATAATTCATAGGTTATAGTCCTAGAATTATGGTAACGATATTTTATTAAACCTAAGATGTTAGATATTGAAGTTACTCCCCCTTTATTATGATTTTTTCCTCTCACACTATTCTTTTTGGGTTTTAGAAAATGGCTGGAAACAAGATGATTCCCGATAATGGAGGATATGATGGATAATGGAATGATATTCTTCATGAGAAACAAAATGAAATGGGATTTGGAAGTCCAAAAATCATTATTATGCCGAATCAGTAATCTCATAATATGATCAATAAACTCAAATTTGGTAAGTTTCTTGACTCGGCTAATAAGAGAAAGACGGAGTTTCATGATGATCATAGAGGAAAGAAAGCTCAATTTCCCCTATGTAAATCATATGGGAAGAGGCATCAAGGAGAATGTTTCAAATGAACTATAAGATGCTTTGGGTGTGGAAAAGAAGGACACAAAGCCATTAACTGCAAAGTAAAAGGTTCAGTTAACACCAGGGATGAGGATAATGGTATTGCTACGACATCAACAATGGTTAAATGTTTTAAATGTGGAATGTACGGACATTATGAAAACCAATGCCCTAAGGGAAAGTCTCATGAAGAGAATCAGTATGGTTGTATGGGTAGTATTTATGTTGACGATGATTAAGAGACTACAAATGATATATGAGATGAAAGAATTATTGAAGCTCGGTCAATGGATTAAGAAGGTAGTGGAATGATTACATGTTTATCAAGTGTAATGTTGTATAAGTAATCTCATGGTACTATGAAATAAAGAGACATCTAAGGATTATTATACTGTTGTCTTTCCTTGTGTTTTGAAAGTGTATGATGAATGGTACCAGTAACCATGAAAGGTTATTCAGATACTTTTGGAAAGTAGATGATATGCACATAATGAAGGGATAAGGAGAAAATTAAATGTTTGATAGTATTCATGAACTCATGACTGATATAAGGATAAGGTTATATCATGGTTTGAGTATATAGAATTTTTGGATTTTGGTATGTGGAAAGAGTTAACAGAACTCATGTTTTCACTAACATTCAATGGGTATTCATTTTTCAAGAGAATACATAATTAAGGCCTTCGAATGTTTGTAATGTGACCAACAAGACATATCTCATGATATATGGGGATCAACAATGGTATTAACATGCTTGTTATATGAACTATTTGGTAATCGTTTCCACTATAATATGAGATTTGACAGCAGAATTTTGGATAAGCCTAAAGATTGGAATGGATTATGTTGGACATAAGTTAGTATTGTTTAAGGCTAGAACTTTTTCGATATTATTGATGGAAAGTTATAATAATTTATTTTAATAAAAAAAGGGACAACCTGTAGGACGGGCAACAGCCCATCGCGTCAGACAAGGCTGTGTTAATCGAACCCACAACCGAAGTGCGACTAGCCTTTATCACCTACCACTGGCCTACAGGAAGTCCCTGGTTAGTAGAAACTAGTTTTATTTTATTAAGCGGTATGATAGATGAAGTATAAGTCCATTTTAGGAACCATATATGATTAATCTCACTATAGATGGTCTTATGTATTTTTTGATAACTTTTATAACCTTTTGTTTGAGACAAATTGAATGACCCATCATTTTATCACATGATCTGCTAACACATCACGAATGACAAATTCAACTTCATTTCTTTAAGAGATGAAGTGGAAATTGTCCAAAGAACGACCAACGGTGAGACTGTACCAAAATCACGAAAGTATTTCTTCTAACTCAAATTTCATCAACTTTAGGGAAATGATCTTGAAAACCAAAAATGTTATCCTAGTGCTCTTATATCCGATGAATCAGATGGTACCTTAGATCATCACAAATTTATGGCTTTTTGATTGTTGGATTTTTCATAGCCATGTCCTCTACCACTCTCCATCAGAACTTAATGGTTAGATTTTTCTTCCATATCCATATTTTCACCTATTTTCTCCTATATGGAAACCCAATGATGAGTTACTTTGGGTAATCGTTGCATTTCATACTTTATTTTTTAAAATTAAGTTTTTGTATTCCTTTTTACGATGTGGGTTTTTATGAATAGTAAACAATTTATAACCCCGACAAATTTCGAGGGAGAAATTCATTTTAAGGGGGGTAGAATGTAACACCCCGAGATTTTATGAACAATATTCTTTTAATTTCATTGATGTCTTCTATTATACAGCACACCAAGTTTAGCTTGTACTATATGCAACACCGTATTAGCTTACAGTATACGCAACGCTATTCTTGGATCGTGTTACACACAATTTCATGTTCATTTTATAATAGTCATTCTACGCAACATTGAGTGTGTTTGTGTGTATATATATATATATATTAAATGTATAAATGAAATATGGTTGGATTCTGTTATACGAAACAACGAAGGATTCTTCCACAACACGCAACACTGACTTGTCTTGCATTACACGTAATCGCGACCTTCCTCGACAGCGTGTGTTGTACGCAATACCGGGTTTTACTAAACAACGATATATTATTATAATATCATTATGAACTAGCCGTTATGAATAGTATTAACTAAATTTTTAATTTTATAACTTTATTATTCATCTTACACATATTATAGAACATAGTATAAGAACAAAATAAATTTTTCGGGTAAAATAAGTATTTTTTCAAAAAATGCAGTTTTGTCGCCTTTTAATGGCGCACCTACTTTAAATCTAGTTTTTTACATGTTTATAAGTTCAATTTTACAAAATAAAATTATTATTTGGAATCAAGATATAAAATTTTACCTTGGATAAATATTTCATATTATTCTGATAACTTTCATATTTTAATGAATAGTAAAAACACGCTATATTTTAATTAAAAACAACTTTTTTTCATCGTAATAATTTATGTGGTTAAATAATAATATTTAATGGTTTTAAAGTATAAATATAATATATTTTTACCATTTAATATAATTTATGTCATTATCCTTGATTTTACATTGAATTCATAAGTTAAATAAATTCAATCTTTTGTAATGTTTTAAACAAAAACCCGTTTTCTTTCGACAACGGGATTAATTTTAATTTAATTTCTGAAACTTCTGTATATTTAATTTGGAAAAATGGATTCCATATTTGGAATCAGTGGGTACAAATTATATTAATATACTACTTTTTATTTTTGGGCTTCATGAATAGTAACAACGGTAAATTTTATTTACCATAGTAAAAGGTAAATTGGGTAATTAAGGGTAAATATAATATTATAAAATTATCCTAATACTTGTATTAATACAATTGGATGATTATAATTTGTCCTAAGTCATATTTGAGTCGAAATTGAATCCATTAGAACTCACTTGGAGGTGATTAAGACCTTTAGTTTATTTTATTTAAAGGAAAGTGAAATATGTCTCACTCAACTTTAATAATTAAAGTATTTTTAATATAAGTTTATACAGAATATAAATTCGGTTATTAATATTCATTTTAATTATAAAATGTTTTTATTTTTCATGGTAATTTATTTGTAATTTTTAAGAGTTATTTAATTACCTTATTATCTTATACATTAATGATGTAGAAACTATTTATTTAGTGAAAAATCAATAATATAGTTTTTATTGAAATATTAATACATATCAAAAGGCCCAAAAATATGAAAAAAACTAATTATTAGTATATATATAAACCCTAATCATTCACTGGCCTAATTTTTGACCATTTGGATCCTTATTAAGGTGATTATGACACTTATATTATTTTATTTTAAATGATTCCAAAGTTGTAACCTACATAATTTAATAAATATAACAATTTAACTATTGTTATTTTAAGATGATAAATTCTAGTAAAAGTATTATTGTGAAAGGTAATATATTTATCTTCATCATAGGATTTTATTTTTAATTTTTATGCAATATATAAGTATATTAAATAATTATACAAAAATTTTGTAGTAATTATTTTATTAAGAGATAAACCAAATAAATGGTTTTAAAAATAATAAAATAAATATTATATGAACTATTTAATGTGATCCACTACTTTTCTAGACACATATGACCTTTTATGAATATATTAAATATTTTAGTTCGAACATATCTTCTGTATATAATTTATTTAAATTCAAATAAATGAATAGAGTCAAAATTGACACTATTGTTATTTTACAAACATAACATATTATAAAATTGTTTAAAAATCAAAAAAATATTTAAAAATTATAAATTTAAATTTATATGGTCTAAAATGTTTTAAAGTATAAAATTATGGACAATACACAACAATTAAGTAATTATTTTTTATAAATTAAAATTTAGAATGTTATTACCACAAATAAAATTAAATTGATTAAATAAGGATAAATCAAGTTCATTATGTTTAAAATAAATTCATAACATGTATAAATTTTATTTTTTGATGATATTAAAACCCTATATCATCTAATATTTGGATATGAGTCATTTTGGAAGTTTTTATGTGGGTTTGGGTTTTAATATAAACTAATATTTCTTATATTTCCAAAGGTTCCCCTCTCCTCCCTTATAAAAGGGAACCTCCTCCCTCTCTTCCTCACACCACTTTGAGCCTTCAAGATCTTCCAAACCCTGCCAAATTATCTTCTCCACTTCTTTATAAACATCCTATAGGTTCTGGTCTTCTTTAAAGACCAATTTTAGTTCCCTAAGAGGAGGTCTCAAAGAGGCGCTTCAAAGAAGAGGTAATGTCCGTTACCGATTCTTTCAACTTTATTTATTCTTCCACTTCTTATTCTTTAGTTTTTTCATTATTAAGTAGTAAATTCAGTATAACTCATATACTGATATGTTATTATAAGTATGAAACAACCCTATTTCACCATCTATCCATCCTACGGAAAACGAAATCACCACGCGTGCGTACGTACAGAATACTGTCTCCACGCCGTGGTGAAATTTGTTTTTCCACCAACACCTTACATGGATGGGTATAATGGTGTAAAAAATAACTATATATGGTTATTATAACATCATAATGATTCTGATATATTATACCATCCACCATAATTCTATTCAATAATTATGGGAACGATATCATCACTCGTGCGTACGTACGGACTACCGTCTCCACGACGCGATGAGATTCATTCTACATGTTAACCATATATGAATGATCATAAATTTTATATAATGAATAATAATGAAATATATGAATGCTACTGGATTTATGTATATATATATGTATTTCATCTATTTAGTTTCATTCAATTAAATAAGGAAACAAAAACAATGTTCATGCGTACGTACGGCCTACCGTCTCCATGAACAATGTATTTCATTCCTTTTATCGATATATAATATATATATATATGTATATGATGAATATATATTATATATAAATCACGTTTTACATTCTGGAATTATGTAAATCAGGAACGAAAAGTTGAAACACATACGATAAATGAAATGATTTTACCCAAAACGTTTCTTTAACATAGAATTTACAAAAGAACGGGTAATATAAAGTCATAAGTGAAACATATATGATATCATAACAATGAATATGATTCTTTAATAAGTCAATGATATTATTTAAATAATTATACAGGATTTTCAGATACGTATGAAGCATATCGGACCTAAGGTAAGGGATAAATTTCCAATCTCATTTTTATCTGAGATTGCTTATACGTAAGTATTTACTGGGATTATGTTTATCATCCATGACCATGTTTTCTAAAAATGTTTTCATTAAATGTTTACTATTCTTCCATGAATGTTTAAAGTAATTTTTACCCTTTATTTACTTTTTACCACATTGTATTAATGGAATCTTTCCTTTGGTTACCATATAAGGTACTTTTTGACTTTTCCGAAAAAAGTACGAGGAGAATGTTTTTTTAACTTATATGGAATGAACGGATTTCTATATTTTTATAAAGCCTTATTTTCATGAAGCTTCCATCAAAAGATTTCATGACTATTTTCAACAAAATATTTTTCTTTTAAAATTTCATGATGTTTTGTGAAAAGAAAAATTTATTTTGAAGAAGAAATGATATTTTCCTCAATAATTCATTTCAAGTGTTTTATCAAAACCATTTTCCATCTAAGATGACATTATTTCATATGTGTATGTTTCAAGTATAATGTCTCTATGATTTACATGGTTTAAATTTTCTTATTATGAAATGATATCCATTTCTTTTATATGGAGTATGGGATGATGGGATGATGTTTATGAAACCCATTTTATTCGTTGGGTTATTATGAATGATGTATGTTTATTTTGTGGAACAAGTAAGAATGATTTCATTATGATATGGTTGGGACCTATACCTCCCTCCAATGCATTGGGTAAATATTTATATCTCATGAGATAGACATGGCTGGAACGGTAAGTTAATCCGGTTCAGTATTACAAGTATGAATGATTTCAAATGTATATGGTATGTTTTATTTTATCCATGCTTACCCTTACTGAGCATTTGAGCTCACCCTTTTTATGTTTTATTTTCCCCCAGGATTAGAAGAAAGGTTTTAGGTAAGGAAACAAAAGGTGGAAGATCTTTATGGGAGATGTTGAATATATTTCACCACGATTAGAAGATTATGTTCCGAGTTTCCAAAGACACTAAACTATTACGGTCCGTGTGTGTCTGTTTTTGTTTTGTATTAAGTATTCCACAAAAGTAATGTAATATCTATGTACGTCAAGCATCGGGTCTCTACAATTTCATTCAGCAGACTCTTAGTGATATTCATTAAAACCATATGATGATGGTTGATGATGGTGTGGCGGAATAAATTATGTAAGGTGAACTTTCATAGTTTCTTCAATTCTAGTTTATGTCTAATTTCATTTTTCTTTAATGGTTGATCATGGATTTGGGTTTCTTTATTTCTTATTAAATATTTAATAAGTGTCGTTAGATCCCTTGAAACTTAATAGTAGTACGAATTACTTATCATGAAAATGATTCCACAAATCATGTTAAAAGGTAATGATTTTCAAAATCATATAGCATGCCATGTACCTATAATAAAATAAAATTTAGAAGTTATTTCTGTTGGTTCATTCATGACTTGTGATATGTAATATCTTATCCGGTGACTCAGTAAAAATCCTTCAAATATATATAGGTCATAGTGTATGACTCCCATATATCATATTCAATGACAAATTTCCCTATTTTTTCAAAAATATATAACAATATATAACTTTTATGATATGCATGCATATCATTAAATATGATAGTGATATCATATGAGAGTACAAGACTATCAGTTTTAGAATACAATTGATATTTCAAAACTATTTAATCCCTATTAGTTTATGAATGACAACCTATGATTTCCCATGTATCATTAAATACGATTAGTATAAGAAAAAATCCTTATATTAGATAATTAATTGATTTATATGGTTTGTAAGATATTTATAAATCATTATAAATGGTATTTTGGGAAATTTATTAATTTATAAAAAAATTATAAATTAATTAATAATAAAAATTTTCAAATTTAATAATTTTTTATGAAACATTTATTGATAAATATTATGTAATGTGAATTTCTAATATTAAAATCACTTTTAATAAATTATATATAATTCCTAATGACTTTTAATATGAAGTATTAATTTTGAAATCCTAAGGGTGATTTATATAGTGTTTATAAATTAAAAAATAAGTATTAATATAAAGTGTTTATTTTTTATAATTATTAATTATTCATTATATTTATTTTTAATTTTTAATATTAATATAATTATTTGGGATATTATTTAGACCACATCAAAATATTTTTGAGGATTTATTTGATAAACGTTAAAATTAAGTTAAGTATGTGATATTAAGATATTGTAAATAGTTTACATACTATAAATTGAAATATAAAATGTTTACATTTCATTTTGATATCATATATTTTAAATGAAATATCATATAATAAGTAATATTAAGGAGTTAATATATGTGAATAAGTAGAAATTTTTTATATTCGTGATTAGTTTATTCCTATAATGAATAGTTAAAATTATAAAGTGTTTAGGATTAGCTTTGATTTATGAGTTATTCATAAATATTTATCTCATGTTTAAATATGTGAATTTTCCATTAATATAAAATTTGTTCCATTATTTATTATTAATTGTTATAAATTTTTTATAATTTGAATATGTGTATACTTTAGTTTAAAGTGTTTAAAATGCTTTTAGAGATTATCATACATTCATCTAAGGAGTTAGACGCTTGGAATGATAATAGATTTAGTTTTCATCAACCTATACCTCAGTTTTTATTATTATTAGATTGAATTTATTTATTGAATACAATATAAAAGTATTATGTTTTAGGTATTTGATTAATTATAAGCCCTATTAAGTAAAGTATCTTCGGGTAGAGGGACTTTAGGTTAGACGTCCCACTGACTTAAAAGAATGTGACTTGTTCTAGAAATGTTGGTTTTGACTATATATAGCTGCACGATTATTCATTAGCATAGCATTAATTTAATATAATTCTAAAAATTTAAAATTAAAGTTCATGTACCCTATACATGGGATGCATTTGGGTGTGTGTAAATATGTATAGCTTAATTTTTTGGGTTAGTAAAATAAGATGTGAGTTGTGTAAAGAGTTATAAATCAATATGGTTTGAATATATTAGTTTGATGGATTGAATAGGATTCATAACCACATAAAAATAATCATCAATACATAAATTGAATAACATTATATCAAATGGAGTGGTTAAATCCCCTTCAAAATACTAAGTGTTGCATTCCTTTTGTAGTGGCACTTGTCGAGACCTCGATCATCCAACCAGGTTTGTCATACCAAAGTTGGGTGCTAATGGATTATCATATGTATGTAAATAAATTAATATTTAATCCTAATAGTATTAGGTTCTAATTATTTACATTTTATTTGGGTTACACTTATCTACAAGACCCTAATAAGTTTAGGTTACTAGAGAAATGGATTTGTGTTTATTAACTTGATGGATTGGTCATAGAGTTTTTTTCATGACTATTCAAGAGTTATAAAGGATGTGATTGGTATTATAACCTATATAAATTATATATAATGGAATTAAAGATAATAAAACCAAAATATTAGTGAAATATATTTCATATCCCACTAAAGGGTATTGTGAACTTAAAATGAGTCATCATTTTAGTGGGAATCTGTTTAATAAAAGTCTTTTTTAAATGTGTATAAGGCATGATATTCCTATAATAAAATCTTATGTTGTACATAATAGAATCATGATTAACAAAAAATAACTATGGTATTAGTCTTATAGTAAGATGAATCTTAATGTTAGAAAAGTTTATGATTGGTAACTTAAGAATAGTTTTAAGGATAAATTCTATGTGTTAGGGAAACACCTTCCTAGGTAAACAAGTATTAGATTAGTTCAAAAAATAAATATATATGCTTATCTAAGCATATAATGATTCACATCAGGTTCAAAAAAATTATATATAACAATGAAAAATTAATTTTATTCTCTATTAATATATTCAAAATGATTTGATATGTAAATGTGTTGGTGAGGTTAGAGGTTTCTTATAAGTATTATTACAGCTAAATAATTAATTGTATTATAATTGATATAAGTGTTTCAATAATTTTAATGAATTAAAAATATTTTTACCATGTTTTCACAATGTTTTTGAATTGATTAAATAGGAACAGGATGTGTAGGATTTAGTTCTTTATTGATCATGCAAGTGGATCAAAATTTCATACTGTGAGGATAAATTTTAGTTGAAAATTCTAACAAGTTTTGTTTGATAAATCCATTCAAGGTCATTGAAAGCTAAGGGTAAAAAAATAATGAATGAGTATTTATTCTATATGATGAGATTTTTTGAGATAACTAAGTGTGTTTTGAAGATACATGGAATATACATGTTAGGTATTAATGTTATAGAAATAAATTCATCATTTTTGAAGGGTATGTGATAATAAGTTTATGTTTGATAGGTGTTGTAAACATAAAAGAGTTCAAGAACAAGGTAATAATTTAAAGATCTTTCGGTGTGTATTTAAGTGATGAATAAAATAGTAGCTACATCAAATATTTGAATTAAAAGTAATATCATGCTCATATGGATCTATGTAAAGTATTCATATGTTATCTTACTTCCCTTATATGATAATAGGTGTTTTTTGTTAAAATATTTTTTGTTATAAACAAAATGAGACAGTGAATTCAAAATATAGAGTTTAGAAGTCATCAATTCTATAAATTTTTTTGAAAAGGCGATGTGGATAAAAAAATTGTCCATTAAAAATTTATTACCCATATTTTTCTTAAAATATAAGTTAAGGCGTTACCACCACCAATTAGTGGTATATTTTAAAGAATAGTGTCTTCCTTTCATATCAAAAAATGCACCAAACACATATAATACCTTATATGTTGTGGAAAAAAAATATTTTATTTGTTAAAAAATTATAATAAAAGGAAGTAAGGGTTATTTACTCAGTAAAAAGTAATTTATATATCATAGAAATATATTTTGAATATAATATATTGTTTAAGAGGATAATAAGAGTATGTTTAAATATAGAAAATTTAAAATTTAAAAAAAATATTAGATAATCCAAATCCAATGATCCTATACCTGAGTGGTAAAGTCTCCTTCATGGAATCTAGTGTATCCGGGGTTCAAGCCCTATTGGATGTGGGTATTATTACAGTACTATACAGGTGGAGACATAGAAAATGACATAGGTAGGTGGTGATGCATTCATGATGCCGGTAGGTGGTGAAGTAGGCATGATGTAGGCCTGGTGTTGTATGTAGGAAGATGTAGGCATGATTCTACAATGGGATTTTAGGCCACATAATGGGATTCATTCACATAGGGACTATGGGACATGTACATAATAAATAAGGCTTGATGGGTGGGATATCCCCTGAGGGGGGATATGGCTTTTCTTTCTAGCCTGTGTGTGTGTGTTTGAATGTAATTGAATCCCCAAGACCCTTATATATATATATATAAACTAGTCAAAAAATAAATTGATTTTCACTTAATACAATAAATATTCTTGGATATGTAACTGTAAAAAAATGTACGGAGTTTAAATTAGTTAATTTCAGAAAGTTAATATCACTATTTTCTAAAGGATTGTGCCGGTCAAAATAAAAAGTTAATTTCACTTAATATCCTAATAAAAGACTTTTAGGGTATGTTGGTAAATATATATCTAAAGAGTTTCATTTTTTTACCATAATAATGTTAATTACACTTTAGGTTAAAGGTTTTTATGATATATTATCAGGTAATAATGTAAATAGTTATATTATTTTAAGTAAAATTTTAATGGAAAGGATTCCAAGGATAATTATGTTAAAATTAGAATGAGTTCTTAGTAGAAAAAATAAGTTATTAACATAACAACATTTAATTTTGTGTAGTTAAGTAGTTTAAATATGTTCAAGGAGTTCAACATTAGGAATATGATTCTTAAATCTCACTATTATCAAAACTTTCATTATATATAGATTTTACTCACTAATGAGTTTAGTGGAAGGGTTTTTTTAGGTGGTCAAATATATATGTGACATTAATTATATATATGTAATGAGTTGAAAAAAAACCCCACAAAGTGTGACCAAAAAAGGTTTATCTAGAATTCTACTAGATATGATATTTTATATATGTACTTGTATAGGGTTTTGTTAAGTATTATTAAAAGAGTTTTCAGAATATAAAATGTATCATATAAAAATGAAATCTTTACTTTTATTATTCTTTCATGTTGGATTCATATATATATGTATATGTGTGTGTGTGTGTTGATATACATTTTATGAAGTGTAATTATAATTGTTCTCTAAAATTGTGAATTTGATTTTTCCCTAACCAATGTTCAACATGAAGTGTCATAAGTCTTGATTAAATTTAAAGGTTATTTTGATTAGGATTCTTAAATAGAAATATGTGATATACTCATGAGGCACAAAAGAATTGTTTTCTAGATGGCCCAATAATAATTCCACACTATGTTTCATACACTGTATTTGGTATACTAGGGGTTCAAGGATCATATTTAGAGTCCCCACTTTTGGGATACTAACAAAGTGTGGAAACCATTTTTCAGGTTAACAGAGGGAGACTAAGGAGAAAGTCTAAAGTATATGTTATATTTAGTTCCCTATAACCAAATACTTTATACATTATATTTTATATATTTTCATAAACATAAATGATAATAAATTCCTTGTCAAATATTGATTATTCTTATGAGTAATTTTAATATAATAATGTATTATAATATCAATTGCATTAAAAGGTTCATAGGAGTATCCCATTATGATGAGCAGATTGATATTTTATAATGATGTTATTAAACTATTTGTCCCATGGTTGTATGAAATCATCTTGTAGAACATAGATGGCACATAATATTGACATAAAATCTCATAAGTGGATGAGACTTCTTCACATGAAGCATTCACTTAACAATCTAAAATACTAGAGATTATGGTTATTGACCTACCTATAGGAAATCCACATGTTTGTGTTTTATTCGATATTCATTTCTATAATAATAATTTATGATTCATTGACTTTAATATTATTGTTCCATGTCATGATTCATGTACTTAGATGTATTGTCATAAACTATGATAAAATAAGTTCATGATGAAGTTGGGTATGTTGGGTGTGTTATGGGTGATATGTTATTAATGAATGAGTCAAGGAATGATTTTTCTCTTATGTATTTATTGAATTTTATATCTTATGATTTTATTGAAATGGAACCATACCATTAAATTCTATAGCCATTTGTATCGATGAGTTCATTTCATAAATTAAAAGAAAAATGTATCAAGCATATTGGTTGATAACACAAGTATAAAACTAATAATCCTAATTTATATATACATTTTTCTATCAGTTTTTTATATTTTTTCATCAAATTACTCGATAATTCATGTGGTATGTGTTTAATTTTACAAGAATAAAAGCTTCTCAAGATTCCAAGAAAGATAGGATGAAAAGGAGAAAAAATTTCCAAGTACATGTCATGATCCACTAGTACATGTCATGTACCTGAAGATCACAGTCAACCCCAAGTTTTGAAGACAAGTCATAACCATGCCACGAAGACTAAAGGGAAAAGAAGCAACATGTCGTGTATATCCAGGACATGTCGTGATTCCAGTCATACCAAAGAGCAATAATTCCATGAGGATTCCATGTTTAAGGCAGCTAGGCACAAGGTACATGTCGTGAACACCCAAGACAAGATGTGTACCTAGTCAAGCATCTTAAATTTGTGAGAGACCCATGTGCCATTCTGGAGATCCAAAATCCATGGAAAATGATTTTGATCGAGGCTACACTACGTGTACTTTAGGTACACGTTGTGAATATTTTCATCTATATAAGCAGTGGAGCAGAAGAGAATTTGAGACACTACCATATGAGCTCTTTCTATCCATTTCATCTCCCTTTTAAATTTGTTTACCCTTTCCCCTTTCAAACTCTAAAATTCTTTGTGTTTTTACATTTTTATTAATCCAAGAGTCGTGGGGCTTCTGTTCTTCAAAACCATTCCAATTAAATTTTTTGTATTTTGACTCAATTAAAATTTCCTTCTCAAGTAAGTATTTTTTTATGATTTTGATTTACTTACTACATGTTTTATTTCCCCAAACATTGCATGATATCAATTCCATTAATCAACCCATCAACATGATTTCTTTCATCAATTTAATTGAATCCTACCCCCATAAAGATTAGCTAAATTCCATAGGGGAAGGGATTATGTTATATGTATCTGAAAACTAAAAAAATCATTAATTATAAACTTTGAAACCCTAATGGGATTAGTAATTAGGATCAAACTTAATAAGACATCCCATTTGTGTAAACGTCCCTGAACACAAGACATTCAAGAAATCAACCCTCTCTTGATTGGAGTATATTAGGGTATGATCACTAGCCTAGGACACTTTCTACCTTTGAATCAAAACATAATGAACCTTGTATTTTAACTATCTCTACATCATGGAATAGTCACTTCCTAGGTAAAACTAGGTTTCCAGACCAAGAT
Organism: Viscum album; assembly: GCA_963277665.1. Classification (NCBI taxonomy): domain Eukaryota; kingdom Viridiplantae; phylum Streptophyta; class Magnoliopsida; order Santalales; family Viscaceae; genus Viscum; species Viscum album. The sequence goes on from OY728127.1 coordinate 1,914,451,113, forward strand.
CAACTAGTGATAACTGTTTTCTTCACAGACTAAGTTGAAGGGCCTTTTTAAGATTAGAACTAAATACCATTCTTCACTCAGGTACCCGACTTCATCCCAAACCATCTCCAAATAATTTTAGTCACCCTCAAGTAGAAGATAAGTAAAATCCAAAACAATAATATTTCTTGAAAGGAATTCCCTACGGGATTAAAAACTATAATTCTCCATCTGAAACAGTACTCTACCTATAGTAATGACTTCGCACACCAACTACACTATTCCCTTGTAGTTAGTGAATGTTAGGGAAAATAAATTCTAATTTAACCCATTATATAGGAAGTAATGAAACCATCATATAGCCAATCAAATTATGGTTCCATTTCAAGGGAGGCAATGCCATTTTTAAGGAAAAAGAATTCTGGTTTTTGAAACTAGGATAACCTTTCCCTGATCCCCTTTCTTCTGTTCTAGACAAAATTGTGTCCCCTTAATTTCTTTTTAGTGCATGTAATAAGGTACCTTGACCTAATCAAGTATTTTTGAAGCACAAGAACCCTTGTACATTGATCCTGAGATCGAAAGATATTTTTCTTCACTTCACCGATCAGCAATGGCCGAGCAATAGCACCCTATGGGACACAACCCACCAAACCATCAACGCATACCTAGATAACCTTAGATGCATGAAAAGAAGACCATCATGGACAATGGTTTACCATCAATCCATGGTGAGATTACCAGAATAGTTAACCCTCTTATACAATCCCACACATTTTAAATTAAACCTGGACTCATTCACATGATCCAGAACATGGGCTAGTTCAGCAGTCTGCAGAGAAAAGACCCCCAAGAGAATATTTCTATATTCTTAGAGGTTTCTAATACCTTTCGCAACTAGTGAGTATCATATGATGATATAAGACTTCATGTATTCCCCTTTTTACTCAAATAATGAGAAAAATATTGGCTCAGAAGCCAATCTCCCAAGTCAATTGCAACTTGAAATGAGCTAGAAAAAAAATTCCTGATAAATACATTACATTGATCCTAACATGGAAGCTCTGAAACAACCTTCAAAACATAACTCAAGAAGATAGAGAATCGTCATGGGAGGCATGTGATAGATTCAAATAACTAATTAAGAAATTTATACATCACATACTTAACACTTAGATTTAAATGAAAACCATCTATCAAGGACTCTAGACAGCGGCACGAATAGTCATCGATGTTGTCGTAGAGGGAGGTTTGATGTTTAAAACACTCAGCATAGGAAGAGTTATTTTAGAATAAGTATCTCATAATTACAGTTTGTGGGAGAGTGACCATGGACCACCATGACGTGGAATCCACCATGTTGATGAGAGCACCCGATTATATACTCAATTTAATGTGGTAACCATGAAGCTTGAGTCATTTTGGATACCAATCACACAACCCCCTCCAACCCCAGCCATGGAGATTTAGTCATGTGAGATGTGCAGTGGAAAGAACTTTTATAAAGATTGGAAAGTAGTATATGAAGAACCATGGGATTGTAATTACATTAATTATAATCAATAAAATCATATGTTTCAAAAATAACAACAACAACAATTTTATCAGTAGATGACTGCTCAATAGAAGCCTCAAAAAAATCAAGGATATTATCAAAAAAATGTGGTCAAGCTTAGTTTCATAATCAGGGACCACCATTGTATCCACTAATAAACCATGTCTTGAGACCACAATAACAGACATATCCGCAAAAACACTTTTTGAGGTCCCAATGACAATAATAATTTCCACCCACCCAGAAAATACCACAACAGGCACCTCTACTATTTCAAAGTAACTTAGAGAACTTTTGGGCATCCTTCATTCAAAAATCTAGATCAAAGTATGACCACATAGAAGACATAGATGCAAAATGAGCGAGCATATTTGAGAAACTTAGAGATTCAGATGGGTCAAATCTGAAAGACCTTATCTGAAATATTCCCAGGTACTCTACCTAGTAATTCTGATACATACCCATGAGAGGAGGCTAAGGATGTAGTGCTAAGGAGTGGGAAAGTGTTGGACTTTCAAAAACTAAAAGAAGCAAGGCCATAAGTATAAAGAAATAAAAAAACAATAAGAAGAAGTAGTAGATTATGTCATTCCCACATTATCACTAGAACTAGTTCCAGCTAAGAAGGATAAATCCCCAGAAAAATAGAAGGAACCAATTTATGTAGCCCAACCTCCATACAAGCCACCTCTTCCCTTTTCTGAAAGATCAAGGCAAGGTAGATAAGAGGATGATTACAAAAAGTTTCTTGAAATGTTGAAACAGTTTCATATCAATATTCCTTTTGCTGAAGAAATCATCCAAATACCTATTTATGAAAAATTTCTCAAATACTTACTATAAAAAAGAGAAAGATAAAAGATCTGGGAGTAATTTCATTTAATGAAAAATGCTCTATTGTTTTACATTAGAAAATCCCAACAAAGATGAGAGATCCTAGAAGCTTTTCAATTCCTTGTGTGATAGGAGTGTGAAAATTTGGAAGAGCACTCTATGGTCTTGGATCCATCATTAACCTGATTCTAATGCATGTTTTCCACAATCTCAGACTCCAAAATATCAAGACAACAAGCTTATCATTTAAGTTATCTAGTTGTTCAGTTATGTACCAATGAGTCATTCTTGAAGATGTTCTGGTTAAGGTCAGAAAATTCATTTTCCCAGTATACTTTCTCGTGTTAGACATGGAAGAGGAAGGAGATGTCTATATAATTCTCAAAAGACCATTCCTGTCTATAGGAAAATAACTGGTTGATGTTAATCAAGGATGTCTCATCTTTATAATTGGAGAATAACAGGTAGTGTTCAACTTGATAAAGGCTTCAAAATACTATTATGACACAATGGACTGAAATTCCATCTCTCTCACTCAAAAATTAATGGTGTACATGGATATTGAACAAGAGACTGATGAATCATCATTAGTGATGGAATAATACTATGACTTCGAGGAATTCATATTTATCAAACCACTCACCAAAAACATCATGCCACCATTTATTCCATCCATCATTCAGTCACCCTAGTTGGACTTGAAACCTATTCCCAGGACATTAATGTACTCATACTTAGGAGAGTTATTCTATTTTCCCATCATCATTAAATCTGAACTATCCTAGGATCAAAGGATAAATTGGTTGATGTCCTAAAAAGAAACAAGAATTCAATTTCCTCGGGTGTGGAAAACATCAAGGAGATTAATCCTACAGAGTTCACTCACTAAATTTTATTGTAAGAGGATGAAAAATCTAAAATACAACCATAGAGGCAGCTCACGCCACCAATGAATGAGGTGGTCAATAAAGAAGTGTTGAATCTCATTGATGTTGGAATAATCTTCCCTATATCTGATAGTGAATGGGTGAGCCCCCTCTAAGTAATTCCCAAGATAAGAGTACTCATAGTAGAAAGTACAAATGATAATGAATTCATTACAACACACACCATAATTGGATGGAGAGTTTGTCTGGACTACAGATGTTTGAACTAAGTAACCCAAAAAGACCATTCTCCCTTATCTTTTATGGATAAAATACTATAGAGACTAGCAGGGTATGACTTCCACAATTTCTTGGATGGCTATTCAGGATACAATCAAATTTTAGTAGACCCCACTAACTGGCCCAAAACCACATTCACCTGCCCATTTGGTACTTTTACATATAGACACATGTCATTCAATGTGTGAAATGAACCAGAAACATTCAAAAGATGCATAACACACATTTTTCAGGATATGGATGAAGAATTTCTTGAAATATTCAGTGATGATTTCTCAGTTTATAAGAGATCATTCGAAGTTTATCTATGCAATATAGAACTAGTTCTCCAATGCTATAAGGAGAAATGATTAGTTCTACATTAGTAAAAATGTCACTTCATGGTACAAGGAATAATTGTTCTGGGGAACAAGATCTCCAAATAATTCATTGAGGTTAATCCCGCAAAGATCAAGGTCATAAAGGATCTCCCAGAACCGTCAACTGTAAAAGGGATCAAAAGTTACCTTAGGCGTGATAGATTATATAGAAGCATCATAAAATATTTCTCTAAATTCACACATCCATTGACACACTTGTTGTAAAAATATATTCCTTTCAAAATCAATGAGGACTGCCAATATGATTTTCAAATACGGAAAAATAGTTTTATTGTGTCTCTAGTTATTGTTTCACCAAACTGGGAAAAAGATTTTGACCTTATGTATGATTCCAGTGACATTTTTGTAGAATATTTTCTCAGAAAATGTGTTTAAAACATCTTATGCCCAATCTATTATTCCATCCACACATTTAATAAATCCCAGATCAATTATACCACTATGGAGAAGGATCTCTTATCCTTCATTTCTGCCTTTGAAAAGTTCTATTCATAACTGGTTCTATCATAAGTCATTGTCCAAATGGATCATGTCTCCCTTCTATACCTAATGAACAAGAAATATAAAAAACCTAGAATGATATATTGGATTCTTTTTCTATAATAATTTTTCATTGTAATCAAGGATGCCAAAGGAACATAAAATGTCATTGCATACCACCTCTCCTTATTACCTCTTACTATAATCAAAGAAGATGACGATGCTGATATTGAAGTAGAATTCCCAGATGAGACATTATTTAGTGTAAAGACCCAACCCTAGTTCTCAGACATGGCCTACTATCTTTCCACAGAATTCCACCATCATGACCTCTCATTTCAGTAGTGAACGATGTTTTCATCTAATGTCAACCACTACTTCTAGGTTGAACCTCTACTATTCAAGAATTGTGATGATTTCCTTTTAAGATGTTGCATTCCAGAGGAAGAGGTGTAGAATGTGATAAAAATGAGCCACACATCTCCAACTGGAGGTCATAATGGACCTAAGCACACAATGGCTAATATCCTACAAAGAAGATTTTTTTTCCCTCATTGCATCAGGATACTAGGGGATTCTGCCTTTAATGTGATAAATGTCATATAATGGGGAACATCAGTAGAAGAAATGATATTCCACATAACCCCATTCTAGAAGTTGATGTTTTTGATGTCTTGGTAATTGATTTCATGGGACTTATCCTTGTGTCACATGGAATAAATTACATTCTAGTTGCATTAGATTATGTCTCCAAGTGGGTTGAAGCTGAATCCACGGCCCATGAAATAGATATGGTTTCTATGAACATCCTTTATAAAAATTTGTTTTCACATTTTGGATTTCCATAGCTACTCATCAGTGATCTCAAAACAAACTTCTCAAACTAGCCAATGAGAAAAATGCTCAAAAGATACAGAATTAGCTGCAACACTGGAACTCCCTATCACCCAAAAACAAGCAGGCATGTCAAATTGACAAATAGGGAGGTGAAACAAATCTTATTGAATACTTAAAACACTATAATAAATGATTAGAGCTTGAAATTGTAAAATGGGTTATGGGTGTATAGAAGTGCATACAAAACTCCCATAGGTACCATCCCATTTAGATTGGTTTATGGAAAACCTTGTCATCTTTCGGTGGAGAAAGAACATCATTAATTTTGGGTAATTAAAAGGATGAATCTAGATATAGAAAATGATAGAGAATAATAGTTATTTCAATTAACTTCATTTGAGTAAATATGGAGATATGCATATGAAAATGCAAGAATTTACAAGGGGAAGATGAAGAAGTATCATGACCAACGAATTGCCAGGCGTACCTTAATCCTGAAAAACAAAGTCCTGTTAATTGATTCAGGACTGAAATTATTCTCAGGAAAGATGAATTCATGATGGTTAGTCCCATTTTAGGTTTTTCAAGTCTTTATTTATGGAACAATTAAAATTAAAATAGATATGGGACCACCATTTAAGGTAAACGGTACAAGGTTAAAGATTTTTCAGGAACTGTTCCATGAAGTCTATTTCATCTGAATCAAGTTCAAATAAACTTTAAAAGGAGTCAAGATGCTGACATTAAAGGAAGAAATGAATGAGAGGAGAGCCAATAAAGGATATCTTTAGATAATTATACTAGCATTATCGTAGATGATTCTCGAGTACACAGGAGTAGGAGGCATAGAAGGATCAGTAAAAAGAGCCAAAAAAATTTAGTACATGATGTGACACATTGGTTTACGATGTGTACATTTTTTTCAATTTTCTCTTTAATTTTACCCATACATGACCTGATCCCTGTATACATGTCATATACATGGTTGTTTCTATTTTTAAAATAGAAGGTCGTGACCCTCAAGTCACAACTCACCACTCATTTCCCCATAACCCTTCACCTCCCATGCCCCCTCCTCTCCCGCCCACCGAACCAGAGCACCCCTCTCCTCCACTCTCAACCCCTCCCCCCATCTCCTCTTCCCTAAACACACAACCTAGTTTCCAAACACCCTCCTAATATAGCACATGACATTAACTCTTCCTACACACCACCCTCCTATATACATCGAGTGCACAAAGCAGCCCCAGCCCGAACCCTCTACTTCCTCCTCCGACTCAGAGAGCCAGAAACCAGCTACTAAGTTCCCCCACGCTATGTCCAATTATCAAGATAAAACCTCCTCTCCATCCATATATAAGAACCATCACTTACACTTGATTATCTACTTCAACAATCTATATCATTGTGTTAATCTTCTCTAGCTACAGGAAAAATCTATGTGCACCAACAAAAATTTGTACTTGGATGTGATCGCCAAGTTGAACATTGTTGATGATGTATCACACCTCTTATAGACAATACATATCGATAGAATTACATAAGTATGGGAGGATATGTACTGAGATCTATTCCAAGAGTTCTTATCCACATTCGATATCTCCATGGATTACCTGCATTTCTGGCTTGGCGGCAGACCTCACCAGCTTGGTTTGGCAGATTTTGGAGTCAGGCTCAGTATCTATACTAAGGAGTTCATAATTTTGGATATTTATCCTCATTGTAGACACGTCCATCCTAAGAGACTGCATCGGACCTCTGGCCACTCATCGCTCATGACCCCCAGTCCCATCATGTTCCCAGAATCAAAAAATCTACTCAAATGCGGAGCCTGGACTTAAGCATCTTGCATCGAGCCATGGCGCATGGATAGTTGTCATGAGGAGAGACCCATGGAGTCATTAGTAATATGTATTTATTAATTCTAGCCACTTTCATTACTGGCTTCTCATAAATATGTCCATCCATTTTGATTCATACTTCAAATTCCTGACTCAGAGGAAGTGAGGCACACTCAATGGTGGATCTTTCATCACCAAGCTAGCTTGGTATCTTGGTGTCTTTGAGGCAACTCATCCCCTCACCTCTATTAGACCTATAGAGTTGATAGATCTTGTGCTACTGCACAAGATTTAAATGTTGTTGAAGGAGGAATATTTGTATTTATGGGTACCAGGCATCCAAGAGGTTGCCCCACAGGACCAGGCAGTCGGAGTAGTAGTAGACCCACCCACCCAGCCTCCTTCCACCACCACACCTACCCCATCTATACCCACCACCACCTTAGCCCCCACCCCACCTATTATTCACCCACCATCCTCCAATCCCACCCCAGTTGAGTTGTGGGGAGTTCATCAGTGCATTTTGGAGACTCTTTACTAGATCACTACCCATCTTCATACTCCCTTCATTGAGCCTCCTTCTTGTACCCCCATCACCCTCACCCATCCCAATTGGCCCCTCATCCTACACTATTCCACCACCCCATTCCATCCAACTGGACCTCCCTCCCAATATCACTGACCCTACTTCCTAGTAGGAGTTTTAGCCAGAGCAGGTCTGGAGGGGAAAGGGAGTTGCCACTGATCCCATCCTCAAGGTACCTTTCATAGATCCAGCTTCCATACCCATGTCCCAAATATGGATCTCTAATTCCCCACCAACCACCCAAACCTTTCTCACTTCCTCCAATACCACAACATCCACCATAGATACCTCTCCATCCTCTGTTGCTTTTGTTCCTAACACCAATATGCCCGGCCAGTTGGTCAAGACTTTAGGTAGTGGGATGATGCTTGACAAGATTTCTAGCGCGGATCCCTAATTTAAGATTGATCTATATTTTGGGATTTTTGTGACCTTTACATGTACTTGGTATGTTTTTTGTTTCACCATGTTGTTTCCCACATTTGTAAGGACTTTCGATATTTATATACATGGTATTTCATTTTTTACCTTCTATTGTATTTTGATTTTATGTCTTTTCTATATATCTTTAGCATGTCGAGCTCCTCATAATCATATTCCATCCTTGATTTTCTAGTCCCGCCAGCGGTATTATAACAAAGGGTTCTTGAGCACATCATCGACGTTGCTTGATAGATTCATGAGATATCATTAAAACTTCACCAATAACAGCATATGTCGCAACCAATGATTCCATTCCTACAACACCTCATTCAAGCTCACATGACTATTCCATAAGTGATTAATTCACCAAAGAGACCATAGGAACATGGGGACACAACTTCTAGTAGCTCTAACAGGCAAAGGAGCAACTAAGTCGATAGACAATATGACAACAATCTTCGTTCATCCGTCTGTATGATGACTTTTAGTTAGCATTTTATGGGAGGCAACCCATAGTTCATCCCTTGTTCTGTTGAGTCATAATTTCCATGTATTTTTCATTTCTTTTTCATTTTTAATTTTTCATCTTTCAAGGAGCTACATTGTAAACCTATCACGATTTGAATAAAATGAATATCTCACTTTCTATCTTTGTGTTCCTGACCTTTTATCTATTATTCCAAATGTTTATACATATGAACTAATGTTTGTTATCTATCACAAGGTTTTATTTTCTAAAAATTTGGTAGGTACATTGGGTTTACATACTATGACATCTCAAACACCCCCATGGCATCCCATTTTTTCTAGGGAGATCTTGATTCCTTCTTATTTTAAATTTTTCCAATATGCCATTTCAAATTATTTAAAAAAAAAATTATACTGTCCCCCAACCATTTCATTGATAGTGGAGACACTATCACTTCCTAAGTGTGGGCAGTCTTCTCACAATTTCACTTGTGATGCACTTAAATTTTTTATTGTTCTCACATATCTAGGAGAAATTTTTCAAAATGATAAGAATGATTTAAACCTAAAAATAATTATGCCCTTTTCATTAAAGAAAAAGTTAAGTGTAAAGGTGTTAAATACCATGTTTCACTCTTATTTAGACTTCTTTAGAATGATTTTTGAGTTTATAGAATTAATTAAAATTCAAAAACTTTAAAACTATGATTAATGAAGTATCACTTTGGATTTATTCCTTTTGTGATTGCCAGTTTGTATTTGATTCTCACTACCCAAGAGGACTCTAAGCCTTCAATTTCATACTCTTATTTTGGAATATTTCTTAAGATATACCTGGGATATATAAACCGACTAGAAATTTCACTGATATCTTATCAAAATGATTAATGAAAAAGTATGAATTTAAATTTATTAATTCATTATTTGATAGACACTTTCCATGAGACCCAACTAACATTTATCCTTCATTTATCCCATAGTTTCAATGAATGACCTATTAGGATAAAGATATTTCAAGCCCAATTCCCTTCCTACCCTACTCCATGAACAATGATTAAGGTTAATTTTGAACAAGTGTGGGGGAGGTATTCAAATAGCATGGTATGCCTCCACTTTCAGAGATGAATGGTGTGATCAACTGACTATGAGGTTGTGATCCATATCTTTTTTTTATTTTATTCATATTTTGTTCCTTTTCAAAATACAAAAAAAAAAGAAATGAAAAATTGATATGGGTTGTGTACTAGGAAGGTCAAAAATAACCATTTTTTAGACTGATGAATCCATATAAGGATCATATGTGGTTAGGTTATGGATGTGAGATCTATCCAAGGCATCACTTTTGAAAAATAAAAATGAAAAGAAAAAATGGAAAGGAACAGAATCATTTTTTATACATACCTACTGCACGTATGGATCCAACTTGAGCTGCTGGAGTAGAGGTTTGACTCTCTAGAGGGAGGAACTTTATCACACTTATGTTGATACCCATGCATTGTACATTATATCTTTCCCTTATTTTGAGCCTGATTTTCAAATTTTACCTACCTACCTTCAGCCTTAGAGTCATCAAAACCTTATTACTGAAGCCCTAAAGATTAATTTTATATTTGTATTTAAATAATGGAGATGATAGAACCAGTGAAAGCCTATGGTTAGGAATATGTACTTAGGGTATGATCATACCTTTATATTTTCGAGACTAATCTCACTATGGTAATTTCTGGCAAGGGGGTGATGAGAATTTATAGTGTTTATTTGGAAATTTTCTTATTTTGAACTTGTTGGACCTTTTTTCACTTTTTTAGGCATTTTTTCCTTTTTTAAATGGGTTTTATCTTTACCAATCATAAAATAGGTTCTATATTTTATTTCTATAAACGAGGATTTTCCCTCAACATCATAAAAAAATTATAGTTGGGTATATAACTTAAGGAATAGTCAAATGTTTGTAATTAAAATAATATAGCTATTTTAAAAAACTAGAATATGAGGTATGACATATTTTTTATGAAGGTTTAATTCAAGAACTTTACATTTTTCTAACTTACACCTAATTTTAATTGTATGGAAAAAATGAATATTTCTTGTTTTAAAAATTGCTCATCATTTTCAAAATATTTTTTGAGACCTTCTTATTTGAGGACGAGCAATTTTTTAAGTGAGGGGGGATTTGATAATCCTAATTTATATATACATTTTTCTATCAATTTTATATATTTTTTCATTAAATTACTTAATAAATCACATTGTATGTATCAAATTTTGCATGAATAAAAGATTCACAGGATTCCAAGAAATATAGGTAGAAAAAGCGCAATAATATCCAAGTACACATCATGATCCACTAGTACAAGTCATGTATCTAAAGATCACAGCCTACCACAAGTCATGAAGACAATCTGTGACCATGCCACAAAGAATGAAGAAAAAATCTACAACACATCATGTAAATCTAGGGCACGTCATGATTTCAGTCAAAAAATATAGAGATAAATCCATGAGGATTCCATGCAGAAGATATCTGGATTCAGGGTACATGTCATGAACACCCAAGAGATGACATGTACCTAGTCAAACCTCTTAAATTTTTTAGACACACACACCACGCTGGAGATCAAAGATCCACCAAAAATGACATGGATCGAGGTTAAACAACATGTACTTCAAGTACACATCATGAAAATTTTCTCCTATATAATTAGTGGAGTGGCAGAGCATTTAAGACACTTCCTAAAGAGATCTTTCTCTCCCTTTTGTCTCCCTTGTGAATCCTTTCTCCCTTTCCTCTTTTAAATACTCAAATTCTTCGGGTTTTTACATTTTTATTAATCCAAGAGTCATGGATCTTCCATTATTCAATGCCTTTCCAATTATATTTCTTTATTTTGATTTAATTCCAATGTCCTTTTTAAGTAAGTATTTTAATTATAATTTTGATTTAATTAGTGCATGTTTTATTTCCTGGACATTTTCATGATCTCAATTCCATTAATCAACCCATCAAGCATGATGTCTTTCATTTATTTAATTGTATCCAACCCCGCAATGAGTGGATAAATTCCCTAGGGGTAGGGATCTTATTAAATTTATTTTCATACTTAAATAAATCTTTAATTATAAATTTCGAAACCCCAATGGGATTAGTAATCAGGATCAATCATAATAGGTCATCCCATTTGGGAAAAAAACCGTAACCATGAGACATTAAATCAAATGACCCTATCTTTATTGGTGTAGTCTAGGATATAATCACTACCAAGGAAACTTTCTTCCTTTAAATCCAAATTTAATGCACCTAGGCTATTAAATATATCCCAACCATGGAATAGTTACTTTATAGGTAGAACTAGGTGGCCAGACCAAGATCAACTTGAGACAACTTTTTTCTTCACAGACTAAGTTGAAGGACCTTACCAAGATTATAAATAAATACCATTATTCACTCAGATACTCAAATTGATCCTAAACCATCTTTAATTAATTGTTGTAACCCTCAAGTAGAAGAGAAGTAAAATCCCAAATAACAAAATTTCTCAAAAGGACTCCCCTATGGGCTTAAAAACCAAAATTCTCCATCCAAAATAGTGGTCTCCATATGGGTTCGAACCCACACTCCCACTACACTATTCCCATGTAGTTAGAGAATGTTTGGGATAATAAATTCTAATTTGACTCATGTCAAAGGAAGTGAAGACATCACCGCACGACCGATCAGAAACCTTCTTGATGAGATATTGAGACAAAGTAATTTTATTACATAGTGAGAATTTGTATGTGGTTATCATCATTGAGGAATTAAATTATTCCTATTAGGTGCCTTTATGTGTTGCTAGATGCAGATATTTGACTATAGGAGAACCCCCAAAATTCCACTGTGGGAGAGTCTTAGAGGGTCACATAGTTAACGCATCTATTAGTCTCAATTAAATCCTATTAGAATTTAATTATTGGAATAATAATTATTATCCAAACTGAAGATTAAAATTTATTTAATATTTTTAATCAAAAATATTTAAATAAATATTTATTCAAAAGACAATGAATATTATAAATATTTATTTAGTTATTGAATTGATAATATTTGTTTAAGATATTTATTCTATAATCTAATAAATGTTGAGGTGGATGAGAAGACTGGGTTTTAGTTTTTGGGATAAATATTTATTTAGTTGAATGTATTATAATATTTATCATTACACAAGATATTGTTGGAGTTTGTGACTCATATCCAACTACTTTGTACTTTTTATTACATGTAAATTCAAATATGTGAATATTAATTTAAATATCTTATCACATATTTATATTTATTCTATATAACATTGATTTGTTAATGTTCTAGGGTATTTGTCACATTGATAAGGTCATATTAGTTCCCCTATATGATGAGTACATTGACGTTACATGATGATATTCTTAAAATATAGTTCTATGGTCAGATATTATGCTATGATGGGGAACTTAGTATATATAAAATTAGGTGTGAGTACTCATAAGGATATGATACTTCTTATCATGAAGTTTTCACCTAGTAATCACTAATATGGGAGGTTATGAGAATTGACCAACTAGTTAGAATTATGTGTGTTTTTGTGACATCAGATATTCTTATCTACAAGCCTTTGTAATGCTCCATAGACTTTAATACTATCATTGATTCATTTCATGACTCGGTCACTTAGATTTCATGTAGAAAATTGTGATGACATATGCTTGCGATAAGGTAGGGTATGTTGGGTGTGTCATGAATGACATGTTATTAATGGATAAGTCAAGGAAGGATTCATCCCTTACATCTTTATGGAAGTTTATATCATGTCCCTTTGATTGAAATATATATTTTTCATATATTCCATGGTCATGTTGTAATGGGGTTTATTTCAGATATTCAAAGAAATATGTACAAAGAAAATATGTTGATGACATAAATGTGCAACCTCCTTGATGAGATATTGAGAAAAATGGACTATATTACACAATAAGAGTTCATATGTGGTCATCATCATTACAACATTAAATTATTTATCTTGGGTTCCTTTCTATATTTCTAGCTAGTAATTTTTTACTTTAGGAAATCTCACCTAATGCCAATGAGAAATAATCCTATAGGGACATACACTAAGTGATTCTGTTGATATCAATTAAATTTTATTTCAATTTAATTATTGGAATAAATATTATTCTCAAGACTGAGGAATAATTTTATACAAGTTATACTGAATTTTAATATTCAAAAAGTAGTAAATAATTATTTACTAATTTATAAATAAATAATTTATTTGAACGCCTGAATATATAATATATATTCATTCACTAGTTTATGGATAAAATATTTATTTTATTTATTAAATATTTAAAAAATATTTATTTACTAGTTTTTGAATCAAATATTTATTTATCTAAATAGAATAATTTTATTTAGGTATTCAATAAATTTCATGGAGTTTAAATATACTAAGACAACATCCGACAATAAATATTTATTTGTAAACGGTAAATAATATTCATCACTAGGCAAGTTAACACACGCCATAAAATAATATTATTATTAAAATTATTTTATATCATGGTGTTTTATAATGGTGATTGTATTATTTAAGGACTGGTATTCAATTAAAAAATATTATAACCTGAAATCTTACTCTATAAATATATGGTTATGTCTATAGTTTTGGTTACTCAAAATTTTGAGAAGAGGGAATCATTGAACACAACGGCCTTCCCTCTCTATCTCTATCTTTTTATCTCCCTCTATATCACTCTAGTTTCTCCTCTTTCCCTTTTCCTCTCAAGAATGATAATCTTAATAGATATTACTTCAAGATTGAATTATGAGTGATCAACATGAACAATGTAAGACAATTTATTTTCCACGATAGTACCTAGAAGTTAATTAGCATTACTCGGTGATCAAAGGATCATCTATGTATCACCACTAGAGGGATTCTAACATTGGATCTACACATCGAAATAAAGGAAATCAGAAAAAGTTCTATCATAATATCAACAATTTCATCAAACAAAGGATCCTATGATAAGGTATTTATTTTCTTAAGATCTAAATAAATTAATTATAAATTTATCATGAAAGATACTCACTCTAGATTTTAGGAAAATAAATATTAAAAACAATTAATATAGAGACCACCAACCCGCACTTACACTACGATCATAACCAAAAAAGTGGTATCAGATCTAGGTTACGTTTTAAATTTATACTTATTTATTTTATTGATAATCTATACACAATTTTGGTTGCATATTTCATTTCATATTATTCATTATTTAATCTGATTTGAGTATACATGTTATCAACATATTAATCATGTTAATTCAATGTTTCATTTTCTTAAAGATCTAAGAATAAATGAATAATGACCATATATGCTCTCAAGAAGTGAAAAATTTTTGTGCTGGTAAAACTGGGTTACACGATGTGTAGCCAGAGTACATGTCATGTGCCCATGTGCACTACACCTAGATGTGTCACAGGATACATGACATGATGAGTTGTTAATTACATGTAGTACATTTACTATACATTGGGTAGATACTAGGACAACTTGGAACATGAGATATCATATTACATGGCATGTAGGTGGTGTACATGACATATAGTCTACACGGGTTAGTAGTATAACTCAAGTAATCAGTTTGGTCATTATACATGATCAAACCATGTGAGACTAATAGCCAAAGAATTCATGATATGTACAATGTGTATGCATTGTATACATCATGTAGTTCATCATTTCCTATATCCAAAATACACACTGATCCATTTAGTGATAATAAAATACACACTAAATAAGGGATATATGGCATGTAGATGGATTGTACACACTATGTAGTCTAGTTGTGATTTTCACGACTCATCCTAATGGATCCTATGTCACGACTCCCCAAGATCACCTTTAATAGGATCGGGTCTGATGACTTGCATCAAGTAGGCATATCATTAACATGGGATGCCTTATCCTAAAGTACACATACACACTCACACATATCTAATCCCATACAATGATAAAATGTAAAACATATAATAAACCATGAATGAATATATATAAATTCTACTACCAGATTATGAAAAGGTGTTTAAAGTAAACGTGGCCATATACAATACCACCATAAAGAGTCTAAAAACCATCCCAAACTAAAAGTAAATATGGGTAATATTATCAAGATAACCATAGGAACAAACCTATGTCTTCATGTCTCACTAATCTTTTACAGATCCTAGTCCCTCTAGGAGTCTATCAAAAGTTCAATCTTCTACACAAGACACAAAATGTGCAGGAAAATCCCATGTAGAGGTGAGTATAAAAATATCCATTAGTACACCCATAAATCACCATTAATACAACAATAATAATAAAATTCATATCTATGTAGTTATATCTCTATAGAACATATAAAAGGAATATCAAGATTTACTTAACAAATAAACACAGTATCAAGGTAAAGTCACAACCATAATTCCATCCTAGGATTACTTTTTTAGGGTTCCACGTAGCCCTCATCTAGGAGAACATACTCCATGAGTCATATAGCATGAATGACATATTTCCAAGATGTACATCCTATTGAGTCCCACCATAAGAATTATATTTTGGAAGATTTAGGATAATGATAGATGGATGAGGGTCACACCCAAGGACATGGGGTATACCAACAACTTAATATGGGATAAATCAATAAGTATAGGATCATTTCCTATGTATTATTGTTCATGAAAATACTAATAACTCCACCTAGGGTAAGAAGATGATATGGGATCTCACTCTAGGCCTCATGGAAGGATTCCCACAAATCTATCCAAGAAGTCCTACTGAATGGATCACTATCCTATGTGTAAGATGGGATTCCATACCAAAACATGAGGAATTGATATAGGAATCCACCCTAATGAATCTTGTCTAAGATAAAGAGGAAAAGGACTTTAATCCATCTTGAAGGAAGTACACAGCAAGTATTGGTAGTACATTGTGTGTCCCTTCGACACCATGTTTTTCCCATGTTAATAGCCTGTGTTTGTGTCCATGTCAAATTACACCACCTGACCATTATCATGCACTTATTCACATGTCCAAGTACACATCTTTTCCCATGTACACCTGTCTTGGCCATGTCCATGTGGGAGTATATAGCATTTCTATGACTATGTACTTTCGGTCGTGTATGTGTACCATCCAACGCACATGCTGAGCTGCCAGGGGAAGGTCAAAAATTATGTGACCGAGTCACATGTTGTGTGATACCTAAATTATAACAGAAACCCTATCTACCACATAGGTTCCCCACATAGTATGTGTTCCTAAAATACACACCATGTATATCAGGATTTCCAAAAACCCACAGGTTCCTCATGCGGCTTCCCAAATCCTTCATTGTCACCCTCAATCACACACATGGAACATGGATCTATGGTTTGACCATATTTTCCACAGTCAATATCTAGATTCTATCCATTGATTCACTATAAAACCAAACTTGAATCCTTGTCTCCATCGTTCATCCAAAACCAACACACAAACACCTATGTTTTGACCCCTATTCATCATTGTTGTCATCATTATATGATCCCCACACCAAATTGAGTTTAGATCTTTTATATCAAATTTTTGGGAGGATAAATAGGTGAGAAACATTCAATTCATTAGTATTTGGTTCAAAACACCAGGGAAATGAAACCCTATATGATAAATCCACATAGAAAAATGGGAGAAAATCAAGAATCACACATGAGAGGAAAAAAACTCGATTGTTTTCGATTGAATAATGTATTTTTACATTAGAAAAATGAATTATGAGCTATAATAAAAGGATAAATCTCTCAATAAATTCCCAAATATAAACTCACCCTAAAATATGACCATTCCATGAATAAATCCATCAGTTTATTGATTTTGTTCCTAATAGAAAGTAATAATGGGGAAGAAATAATATAAGAAGAAATCTTACCTCAATTGGGATCGATCATTGATGAATAACAATATTGAGTTATTATCATTGGATAGATCCTCTAATTCCATTGTACATAGGTTGTTGATAGTTGATTCAGTTTTCATTCCTTAATGGATCCTCCTCTAATGGATCTCCAACATTCTCTCTCAAAATTTCAATGTTATACATCTAACACTTCAATTTTGGATATAAAGATGTATATAAGGTAAAAACTCGATCACTATGTTAATTAATAAAAATAAAATAATTTATTAAATTATGTTACACAATTTATTCCTACAATGATTTTTTCATAAATTCCCCTTGCTAAAAAAGGTTATGTCACACCTAAGGTAAAGCTCACATTCTAGACTGAACAGTGCCCTTAGATTTCTAATATGATCCCCCTTTATGGAGTTACTCCACTTTTTCAATAAAACTATGCACGTGTGTTATTAATATACTTAATATATTTCAAAGATTTATTTCGTGTACACTGGGCCTTGTAATTACACATTTTCTCATTGCCTGACCTAAAAAATAATCCATACAATATTGAAAAATAATACATGGAAAATATGAGTCACTACATTGATAAATTCCTAAGATCAAAAATTTATCCAGATCACACAAAAAGTGGATGCACAACATGTAGTTGGAATGTACATGTAGTATAGTTCGGCTGAGTTAAGATGCTAATGCCCCAGGTGTGTAACCCGGATACACGACAATTGTGGTACATAGCATATAGCTAGATAGTACACATTTTTTAGTCTCCCAGTATAGGATATATTTAAATTACATTAAATTAAAAATTGCAGCATTAAACCCACATTGATTTGATTGGAACTTTTAAGTGTTTGACAATTTACAAGTGGTTTTAATGAATATTAAATTATCAATTATTTTATTATAATAATATTTAATAATTAGTTTTACCGTTTCATTATCATGACTTCTATAAAGATAGATATCTCCAAATGAATTTGGATAGTCATTAAGATGAAGTCGAATTAATTAATTTATTAATTAATTAATTAATTCAAGCGTGTTTATCTTAATAATAAATAATGAATAAGAAATGAAAACTAGCAAGTTATTTTGGTGTATCCATTGAATGTTTGACTGGTAATGAGATTGGAAATGACCTATGTGTGTGTTGGAATTTATTTAATTTAACTTATTGCATGAGTTTTCAATTATTAATTATTAAATTAAATTGATGGTTTGTGTTTCATCACTTCTTCACTTATGATGTATGAATAGTGTGTCCAAGGTTATTAATGTAATCACACTTAACTAAACCTTTGGTTTCCCTCACCTGCATGTAACTAATAAAAACTTGTAACTAATTGAGTAGCCAAGGCATTTGGAAGTGGTTCTAAATAGAACCATTATGAAGATAACTCAGGTGAAACATGGGTGGATAGGTGGAATGTTTCAACTCACGCTAAGAATGAAAAAAATATATTATTACCCTAGGTCAAATGTTGATTTTTTGTCCGATTAATAAATCAACCATTAGATAATCTCCTGATCAAGTCATTTATTATTTATTTATTTCTATCTTATGCATTATTTATTATATGGATTTAATACCTCTATCACATAAATAAATGAATTAATATGAAAATATGGAATTTAATAAATGGATTATTCATAAATTTTATATCCAATTTGGTTAATTCATTAAGTTAAATAAACTTAATATCAACAAGTTATATAATGTATAAAACAAGATAAAATTTATTAATAATAAAATTTAAATCCCTCAAATAATTATTAAGTCAAACTTTTCTTTCCATTACATGATTATGATTGAAATCCTTAGAACTAAGGGTTTGACCAACCCTCATTTGGGAAACATACTTTTAATGTGGATTTATAAGGAATTTTTTGGGTTGACTTAAATGTAGTACATCAAGAGAAGTTTCCCTCACTATACTTGATGTAACTTGGAGACAGGGGTTGATGAAATCTAAGTTATAATTTCATAAATGGGGAGTCCAATCAAAATATCAATGAGCTATAAAACAAAGTTGTAAAAGCCCTGCCTAACTAAATACCTTCATGTAGTTGGAACTACCATTCTTGGGGTTATGTTAAGGGACATATAGATCCTTTCAACTAGAATTTCCTAGTAACTATACATTCCAAGTTTAATGGTGAGAGCTATTGGTAATTGAAAAAATATTTGGAGGCTTAATAAAATTAATATTATTATTATGTCTCACATAATTTTTAATGAATTTAAATATTAATCAACTATTTTAATTATTGTAGAAAATGGAAAGAAAAAGCACAAAATCATGGAAGTCATTCCTTGAGTCAAGGTATGTCCTTACAAATACAAATTTATAGATACGGTATAATCATTCATGTGATGCATTATAATCATAAAAATAATATTATGTGTTGGAATCACATAATCGTGTTCTTCCACCCCATAAAGTGGGTGAAGGAGATAAGGATACTTACCAAATATATGTAGAGGATGATTATTATGTCTTTCATATCATATTATCAACTATGTCTAGATAGTTGATGATACAACATAAAGACATGGATTATAACACCATAATGACCCATATTTTTTCTATTAATAAAGATATGTAAAGGCTTGAAATAAATAAGTTTTTCAATGTACCATATCTATGTAAACTGAAAGAATGAAATATAGCTACTGATCATGCTTTCAAAATGTTGGGGTATGTTGATCAGTTGGATAAATTTGTATTACACTTGGATAATAAATTATCCATTAATCATATATTATTATCCTTACCAATAATATTATACTCAATTTTCTAATCTTGGATAGAAAAATGGATAAGTCACTCAACTTACATTTTCCATACTTCACCAAGTGGATAAAGACCAATTGAAACCTATTTTTCTTCCCCTTATGGTGAAATATTTGTAAGAAAATGATAAATATCAAATGTATAGTCTAAATCAAAATGATCCTTTATGATAGTATTTAAAGAGACAATAGATTCAATGGAATAAGAATGAATTGGAGTCTATTTTCTTATTATATAGAAAGAACAGATACTAGAAAAGAATTATAATGAATTAAAGAAGCACAAAATTGCATACGCTTTAGATATATTCAACAAGTTTTTACTTTTCTCTTGTGTATTAAATATGATATGATTAAAACATACATGTATTTGAATACAAAAAAATAAAAAGAATAGAACAGTTATAGAGTGAACTCAAAAATATATGGGAAGGGTTGATTCTAATATCATGCAAGTTGAGCTCAATATTACTCATTGCTAAATGGATTAATTCATGTTTTTAATAAGTTTTCTAAAAAAATTATCTTAGAGTCTGGATAGACACAATGAGACATTATTTATTTTTGGAATAAATGTTATTATGGTAATTTAATACTAAACTAATGATTTAGTAACTATTTAATCACAAATATCCATTGCAATGAATGATGAATATAAAATATAAAACTCTTACCAAATTATGTAAAGATAATTCTTTTTCAAATAAAACTGAAAGTAGTTGACTTGTTTATTTCCACTAAAGTATTTTTGTCTCAATTGAGCTGAGATACTAGATATAAAAAAAACTACATATCATATTTTAGATAAAGAAACAATTTAAATAAAGTTATATTATGAAACTTTTAGAGTTAGTTTAACATATCCATGTAAACTATTCTAAAGAAAAAGGTATCATAATATAGTTCGTGAGAATTTTAAAAAATGATCTATAAAGTAAATGAGTGCAGTTGGTAAAATGAATCTTTGAGTTATCTTGTAAAAATATATCTTATCTAATAAATCATTGATCACATATATAGAGTAAAGGTTATCCCTAACTCAGATTTCCTTATATACATCAATGTTATGATGGTAGTTAAATGGGGATCAATGGTAAGTCTTATATATATTGAAAATCTTCTATTATCCCTTTTAAATAAATATTTTGTATATAGAAGTGAAAAAACTAAACATATTACAATTATATTTTCTAATGGATATAATATAAAATTTGATATGATAAGAATCAATTAGAACCACTCAATAAGTTTTTTCCAAAAACCGTTTGTTAAAATATTTCTTTAGCTATAAATGAACATCAAAACACTAAGATTTATCTGAGTTAATGATCTTAAATCCAATAAAAATATTAATTTCTAGTAAAGATAGAATATATTTATATAAAATAATAATATATCATTAAAGTTTGTGGGACAAGACATAACTTCTTGGGGTAAGTCTCTAGATTCACATGAGTTGGCATAGGAATACTAAACTCCACGGATATTAGTGGGAGGAGTAGTTCTAGAGTCACATTCTGTATAGGAATTCAAAACCAAATAAGCGGTTAATGTACACTCTAGTTGGTGACACATTTATTATTATTTTAGTTTCATGAGCTAACATAATGGGGATTAAGCCACAACTACCCCAAGACTACCTCTATAGGCTAGGGTATGGAGACAATTGCAAAAGGCATAACTAATATGGGAGGTCTTTTCCTAATGTACCTGTATGCACACACCCAACCATCTAAATCTAGAAGTTTATAAGAATAAATAAAAAAATCAACTTAGAGATTAATAAACATTAATTAAAAACCTCTAGGGAACAAAAATATTAGGACCATGTAAACTAAAATGTAATGTAGAAAATACATGCCCAACTAGAATGATGTATCAACCTGAAAAAACTAGAAAAGTAAAATGTTAGGAGATTCCGACTCTAGATCTCCAAACCCAGACCATTGTACGCTGTCAAATCCAATAGGTATCCCTATGATCCTTTGAAATCATCAATGATATGTATATATTCAATATAAGACGTAACACGTGTGAGAAAAAGACTATATAGGGGTGAGTTCATACATACCCAGTAGGACATCCTGAAAGCTGAGGGGGAATAAGTAAGAGACGTGATAGGAATAAGATTCTCAACCCAAAGA
The DNA here is from genome assembly GCA_963277665.1 of Viscum album. Lineage (NCBI taxonomy): Eukaryota > Viridiplantae > Streptophyta > Magnoliopsida > Santalales > Viscaceae > Viscum > Viscum album. Next base: position 1,914,473,555 of record OY728127.1, read on the forward strand.
AACAGGGTAAAAAAATACAATTAAATGGATATATATACATATATATATATATATTCAACAAATTAATCTCAAACAAGAGAGAAAATGTATCTCCATCTCACTGCCCATCCTAGGAAAGAGTGCCAACAATTTCAAGTAGTCCATCAATAATGACTAGTATCTCGCATGTCTTCCCAGTATAAACATCAAAGATAAGACACACCTCGCCACTATGCCACATAGTGGAGGGGCACAAAATCTAGGTAGATAAGTCATTCCATTTTTAAACAGGAGGGATCCCCACAATAGTCGATAGTGGACCATACCCTTCCCAACTAGAGGGTTCCACTCTAGTGGTTGAGGACCCATACCCTTATACCACAAGAGGGTGCCACTCAGATAATAGATAGAGGAAGCTTGACCATCCCATCAAGATGGTGACAGTATAATAGTTGGGGAAACCTTCCCAATCTCTATTAATGGTTTCCACTCTAATGGTTGAGGAGAGATATCTAGATATCGTATGAGGGTGCCACCCAGATAATAGATAGAGGACCCAACACATACCTAGTAGGAGGGTGCCACTCTAATAGCTAGTAGAGGAACCATTCCCTAACCAAAAGGACGGTTCCACACTACTGGATATATAGAGGACCCATACCCTACCCAGTAGTAGGGTTCCACTCTAGTAGTCGATCATGGACCTATTCTCTATCCAGCAAGAGGGTGCCACTCTAATCTCTCTAAATATCTTGTATGATATCTACCATCATCGAGTGTCTCCTAAAGAAGTATCATGCTTGGAACATATAGTATCATATCTAAAGAATCACCATGAAGAAGAAAAAAAATTACATGAGTAAAAACACTTTTGATATGCTACTCATAACCCAAAAATCTAAGTCCAAATGAAGGATATATGAGAGGTGGTAGTTTCTTCAAAAGGTGATAAGGGTACATTGTGTGTAAAGGGACCCACATGGTGTGTGGTCCCACTCTTCTACCAAGATATGTCCCTTTATGTACACCACTCACTACCCATGTAACCCTATATATCATGTAAGGGGACTAAATGGCGTAACTCATCCACCCAGGGTCCTACCCATGCTCTTGGTCATTTATGTGTAAACTAGCATGTACTCGTACACTTAGCTACACTATGTGTCCTACTGAATGGGGTTCTTCCCATGTTCTTGGGGTTATGTCCACATACCATGTCTATGTTCCAGAACATGAGATGTTCTGGGTTATCCTATGTATGTGTACTCTTGGAGTACATGTTAGGTTTCTAGCACCATGTCACATGGCATTTGGGGTCCCACATGGTGTGGTATATTTAACTCTCTTTAAACCCTATCTATCATAGCTATGGGATAAACGGTGTGTGATCATCCAAACTACACAATGAGTAGTCATACTTTTTCTAAAAGTTAGATCTATTCCAGTGCATTCAAGATCTGTTCCCAATGCATCGAATTTCACCTCCAAATAGCCAAAAATCAAAGTAAAGCGTCTTCCTTCATCATTTTCAGCCATCCAGTGGTCAGAAATCAAACTCCTACCAATCCATATAAAGCTCATGAATCTTTTACACCGCATGGGATACACTAAATCTTAATTTAATTTTAGATCCATGAATCAATCACCCAAATCCCACAATTTATCTGAATCCCTTTCTTATTCATCATTTCATTTGTTTCACTCAAATCTGCTGCAAATCCTGGGGCCCGATCAGGATCGATCCCACCCATCAATGTCAAACTGAAACCCATAGGAAACTTTTGGTAAAAATAGAAGAATGGATGGAGAATATAACAAGAAAAAGGTGTGAAAATCATTATCCAAACATTCTTGGCCAATGAATAATAATTGGTGTTCCTAAGGATTAGAAAACTAAATAAATGGTTTAAAATCAATTCATAGGCTCATGTAGAGGCTCAAAATGAATGTAGATTTAAAAAATAGAATGATCATGATAAATTGGTTAATAAAATGGGTCATAATCTACAAATTAATACTCTTATATCAATTTTATCATTCTTCGATAAAGAACATGCTTGGAAATGAATAAGATAAGTCATTGCATTCACTTCACCTTGATTTACCGAGATATGGTGTCTTATTGTCATCTGATCTCGATCCAGTAAAGAGATGTGGTAGAAATATCTTATTAACAATACTAGGGTTATAGAGATAACCCTAGTGATCAACCATAATGTGCCTAAAGTAGAGGGAATTATATTTTTAGGGTTTTAATTAATTAATTAAATTAATTAATTAATTAATCCACTAAATGCATACACCAATTTCTATTTTATATAAAATACCCATTCTGACCCATTTTAGGTTGTTCCTAGGGTAAAACATGAATTCTAGACTTAACCGTGGCCTCAAATTTTTTATCTGATACTCCATTTATGATTTATCTCATTTTTATTAAAAATTAGGTGCACGTGATATAAAATATATTTATCATTTTTATAAAATTAATTCCAGGAACACTGGACCTTAGAATCACACTCTGTCTTAGTTTATGGCTCCATAAATATTTCTATATATATTCCAAAGTATTACAAGGAAAATATAGGGTCTCTACATTATTATCTCTTTCAATATTCTCTTTCCCAAAAAGAAAAATCTAAACAAATAGTTAGGGATACTGAGCCCACATCTAGATCTCCCACTCCTAGGATGTCTCCTTAATACTCTCATGCTACCAAGACACAAAAACCAAGGGGGTGTTCCATCCACATACGGTCCTATACTTCTAATCCTTAATCTCTACCATGTGATCCTCAAATGTGTCTCCATCCTCAACGTCCATTTTCCCTAGTCAATAACATGTGTGGGGTTGTTCATGTATCTCTTCAACTATGAAACATGGAATATGTTGCTCATGCACTCCAACTATGGGGGTAGGTCAAGGTGGTAAGAAACCCCACCAACCCTCTAAAATATCTCGAAAAACCCGATGAATCTCAAGGATAGATTTCCTCATCGATTGAATCTTCAAAATCCTCATCAGGGGAAAACTCTCAAGAAAACATGGTCTCAATGCTCAAACTCCAAGGTCATATGTTGTCAATCTATATAATATATATTCCTACTATAAGATATACCCATCCATTCATGGATTACATGGACCTTATCTATCATCACTTGCACCATCTCTAGACCAACAAGTGATGTCTCATTGATCTCAGTTCAACATATGGGTAACCTGTAGGGTCACTCATATAAGGCCTCAAAAAAATACATCTAGATAGTGGAGTGGTGGGTATTATTTTAAAAAAACTCTAGCTATTTAAAGTGATCCTAAAATATTTTTACAATGTCTAACATGAAATCCCACAATATATCCTCCAACAACTATATAGTGTGCTCGGTATAAGCATCTATCTGGGGGTGAAAGGATGTACTCATATTTATCTGGGTCCCAGATTCCTCATGTAGGAATCTTCAAAATCATAACATGAATAGATAATCATGATTAAATATAATAGTTTAGGGAACCCAATGAAGGCGAATGATCTCTTGTATATACAACTTCCCAAAACTCTCTACTGAACTCTTCTCTCTGATAGCAAGGAAATGTACCAACATCATGAGTCGATCAACTATCACCCAGATAGAATCGTGTCATTTTGTTATCCATGGAAGCCTTGTCAAAAATTCCATGGATATTTTGTACCATTTCTACTTTAGTATCTGAAGGTTATGAAACAAACCAACCTAAAACTGGTTCTTAGCCTTCACCTACTGACAAGTGATTCACTGAGAGATGAACTCATCCATGCTCTATTTCATATTGGCCCACCAAAACTACCCCTAAAGGTCACTAAACATCATCCCCACACTGGGATGTATAGCCAAAGGATATGGTTGTAACTCTCTCATCACCTCCTCCTGCATTGTGACTAGGACAACCATCAATCCCTAGAAAAGGTTAACATGATTGCCTCTATCAAAAAATTGATCCAGTGAATCTTCTAAGGATATATGGTCATGTAATACCTCATAGTCGATATATCCTAATTGCTATTCTCTCAATCATAGAAGGAGTAAAGGATTAAACACCATTATCTGAAGAAAAATTGCACCCGTATATTCAACCAAGGTCATCTACAAGAAATCCAACTACATGGATGCCTCCTGCACAAAATGTTCCTAGGAATTCCTACTAAGGGAATATTACACCATGTCTCCCTTCCCTAGAGTATATACTATCTCAATGTCATATTCCTACATGAACTCTAACTATTGACTCTATCTCTGGTTCAAGTCTTTCTACATGAAGTCATACATGGGACTTTGATGGTCTGACTAAACAACAAAGCACTCTTCCATAAGATAGTGTCTCCACATCCTCGGAGTGAAGACTATTTCAACCATATCTAGGTCAGGATTTACATTGTTATTCATGGGGGTATCAAATACCTTGACCCATATTCAATAAATACCTACCATTGTATCAACATGCAGCTGATCCCATCTCTTAAGGCATTGCATGACACTATATATTCCACGCCCTCCTCCAACAGTCTCAATAGAGAAGAATTTGTCAGCCTCAACCTTATCTACATAAATACACTTTTTAAATTCTTATTATAGGTAAATGGATAACCTTTTCAAATCATGGAATTAAAATTGGATGAAATTCATGAGAATTCTACCATAATCCTCTTGTATTACCCCATCAAGCCAAGAAAACTATGCACTTATGAAACACTCTTGGGTGGATCCCAAGTAATCACTGTATTGATCTTCCTCAGGTCTATATATAATCCATGCTTAGAAATTAAATACAATATAAATTGAACCTCTTGGATCTATAATTGACACTTCGAGATATTACAATAAATGTGGTTATCCCAAAGAAAATCTAGGACCATCTACAAGTTCTCTACAAGGCCCTCCTCTGATTCAGAATATATGAGTATATCATAAATGAATAAAACTACAAATCAGTCCAATTATGGCTACAAGATATAGTTCATCAAGTACATAAACATTTCAGGGGTATTCATCACACCAAAAATCATCACTAGGAACTCATATTGTCTCTAGTGTTATCAAAACACCATCTTGAGAATATCAACCTCAAAAACTCTCAATCGGAAGTATTCATACCTGAGATCGGTCTTTGAAATACATCTCGTTCCTTGTAACTGATCGAATAGGTCATTAATTCTTGTCAATGGGTACTTGTTCTTTATCATGGCCGGGTTCAGACTACGTTAGTCCACACAAATCCTTAAGCTCCCATCCATATTTTTTATGAACAATAGTGGAGATGCCCATGGGGGTATAGTGGGTATGATAAATACATTCTCTCAAAGGTCCTATAACTAAAATCACAACTCCTAGAGCTTGGTAGGGCCCATATGATATGCCACTTAAGATATCAGAACAATCTCAGGGTGTAAGTTAATGAAAAACTCCATCTCCACCTTAGAGGTACTCTCAAAACATCCTCTGGGATGATGTCTATAAAAACCTCCATGACTAAAGGAATCTAGATATCTGAAGAGTATACTACACCAAGGGATACAATCTCTAATTGATGGGTGATGGGATGCAGCCTCCTACTCACAAAACCCACCCATCCTATCATGATATATCTCTTTCACACAAAGGATAATCTCATCCCATTAGTATGAAGGAATCTGACTCATATTTAGGGAAAATTAATCTGGAATCCAACCATGGATAACTAATCCATTCCCAAGATGATATCATAGGGTTCCATTGTGATGAAAAAAAAGGTCCCATGATAACCTCTCCCCACTAAGTGATAGCTCACACTATTGTTAGATATAAGATATGTAAGAATAATTCTGATAGGAACCAAAAGACAAAACTATTAGGCTAACACCTCAATTTGGATTCCCATATCTCAGATCAGGAGTAAAGAGATAAAGGAATCACTTCCACCTAGGTATACTAATACTTAATTCAGGGTATAATAAACATGTATCATACCTCTAATCATCTCACGTGACACTTTTTCATACATATACATAGCCTACAGTTTTCTGAATCCATGACCGCCAGGTCCCTGATCCTGGTGTGGGCCACCTAGTGGGGATGGTGGAAGGGTCTCAAGTGTAGTCCACCACCTCATGATCCTCCTCCTAGATCCCCACCTACTCCTCTTCTATATCTGCCTCTCTAGGGGCTGACCTGGCCTCACTTGGGAGATTTGTGGTCATGATGCTACCTCAACCATAGCGGTCTATCCACTATCTTCCTACCCATCTCAGTACTTATGGTTGGGAAACCATGTGTCATGTGACCAATACCATCACATTCATATAACTTTCACTCTCTAATATTCCCTAGTACAATACCTTTTCCCAAACCACATTACTGATTATTATCATGAGAATATATCCTATGTTGAGATCCTATTGATTGGTGTCTGGTAGCTGCTGCAAATGAATCATCCCTATAATTCCCACTACCTTCTCTAGTTTCATGGATTCCCTTTGACAAGAATCTCTCTATCACTGTCTCCTACTCCAACACCCAGACATAGGTAGGAATTCACAAGGGTACTGCACTAGCATGAATATCTCTGCGAAGACCCTTCTCAGACTTTTGTGCCCAGAAATAGACATCATGACTCGTGTCGAGGGAGTACATTATAATTTTGGTAAACCTTGAGGCATACTCTAAAACTTTAATCCATCCATAATGAATCATTACAATCTCTTAAAACAAATATATTTCACAAGTTAGGGGTAATAATCCTCATGGAACAACAATTAGAAGTCGTTCTATGATAGTGTTGACTCAGCATCCAGTTGTGTTACAAGAATCTACCAACTCCCAGAAGGTATGTGGAAAAGGATGGATGTTAGAATAACCAAATGATAAATATGTATCTATATAATCCTAAAAACATTAATCACTAACTCTAAAAAATCTTCCATTATCTGGGGATTTGGCTCACCAAGGAACGTCAGCAAGCTCTGGCATTGGAACTCATGACGTGTGTTAAGCCTGCTGGCATCCTCATCCTACTCTTCTATTTTGATATGCTTCTCGGTAGGGGAGAGTGCTACCTATCCACATAAAGGAATAATTTCACATGATTCCCACTAAAATGAGGCCTCATCACTCATCTAGTCATCACCATGATCCAGAATCAGTAACTTGTTTAGCTGTCATCACGAAGGAATCTTAAAATTTTAATCAAGTCTTACCACGGTCAGATGAGAACACACACACACATATATATATATATAGGTAGGTTACTCAAGGAGGATATTAAAATAAATAATCATATATGATTCATGTACCAAAGTTCCCTACAACCAATGTCTCAGTATACCGAGTTGACAAGCAGGTGGTTAGAGTCCAAATGTATGGATATGTCAACTGTCACACCAAACTAGGTTCCTTGGCCAAAAATCCACACATGAGATAATTTGACATTGTTTCCCTATATTCCAACCAAATCCTCATAACGGTACTACTCCAAGAACTATCCCATATAATGAACTTTTTTTATACCAATCCTTCATAACCCGAACAAATGGGGCTTGAGCCACAACTACACCAAGCCTGCCTCCATAGACTCGGGGATAGTGACCAATGCTAAATGTCATAACCAATATGGGATTACTTTTCAAAATTTCCTTGTATGCACACTCCCAACTTTCTAAATGCATAAGTGAAGAGTAATAAATAAAAATATGAAACCTCTAGAGTAAAAACCATTCATGAAAAAACTATAGTGAACACAAAAATATGACCATGTAAACTGAAAAGTAATGGGGAAAATACAATCCCAATAAAAAATATTTCCCAACCTAAAAAAACTAGAAATTTAAAATGATGATAGATCCCATATCTATATCTCTAAGCCCCAACCACCATACATGGTCAAATGAACTAGGTACCCCCATGCTTCTCTATAATTTTCATTGACCTATCGGTTTTCTGCATAAGACATGACACGTGTTGGAAAAAGCTCATGTAGGTTTAGTATATACATACCTAGTAGTATTCCACAAAATCTATGGGGTAATTTGTAAGAAAAATAATAGGAATAGACATCTCAACCCAAATAAACAGAGTAACAAAATCCATTGACATGGATACAAATATATATATATATATATATTTGTATGTATGTATGTATGTATGTATATATGTATGTATGTATGTATGTATGTATGTATGTATGTATGTATGTATGTATGTATGTATGTATGTATGTATGTATGTATGTATGTATGTATGTATGTATGTATGTATGTATGTATGTATGTATGTATGTATGTATGTATGTATGTATATATATATATATATATTCTAAACAAAAGAATCCCAAATGACAAAGAAGGGGGATATCCATCTCATAACCCAACCTGGAAAAGAGTGCCAATAGTTCTAAGAATTCCATCAATAATTCTAAGTATCTGACATATCTGTCTAGTAGAAACATCTGAGACAATCCACACCTTGCAACAGTACCTCACACTCGAGGAGCATAAGCTCTACTTAGAGGACCCATGCATGGGTATAGTAGGAGGGTTCCACTCAATAATCAATAGAGGACCTCTACCTAGCCCAACGGAAGGGTTCCACTCTAGTGTTCAAGGACCCATACCCTGATACCGCAGGAGGGTGACACTCTGATTACAGATAGAGGACACATGGTGTCACTATAATATTCAAGGATCCATGCCCCGTATCTGAAGGAGGGTTCCACTCTAATGGTCAAGGACCCATACCATGATTTTATAGGATGGTTCCACTTAGATAGTAGATAAAGGAATCATGCCCTACTCAGTTGGAGGGTGCCTTTCTAATAGTAGGTAGAGGACCCATTTCCTTCCCATCTAGAAGGTGCCACACTAGTTTATTGGAAGAGGAACCATACCTTACCTAGTAGGAAAGTGCCACTCTAGTAGTCGATCAAGGACCCATTCCCTACCTAGTAAGTGGTTGCCACTATAATCTCTCTTACGATATTGTCTGATCACTTCCATCATTGAGCATCTCCTAAAGAAGATCCATGCCTAGAACATATCAAATCGTATCTCAGAAGCCCCCATGAAGGCAACCATCACGTTCTAAATGGAAAAACACCAAGAATAGGGTACTATCAACCCATAAACTGAGTCCAAATGAAGGATATAAGAGAAGTAAAAGTTTCTTCAAAAAGGAAATAGAGGTTCCTAGTGTGTAAGGGGACCCACATGACATGTATTACCACTTTGATTCTTGGTTGTGTCTCTTTCAGTACATAGATCACTTCCCATGTAACCCTATACAACATGTAAATGGACCACATGGAATGCCTCAGCCAACTTGGGTCATTCTTCTTCTCTTGGTTGTGTCCATATAAACTTCACCATGCTCGTGTACTTAGGTACACGGTGTGTCCTCCCACATAGGGTTACGACCAAGTTCTTCAGGTTGTGTCTGTGTACCTTATCCATTTGCTGACATATATAATGTGCCTAGTTATTCCCAGGTTCATATACTCCCAGAGTACACATCGGGTCACAAGGATAAGGTCACATGGTGTTTTGGGGTCCTATACATCGTGTGATATTTAACTCTCCCAAAACACTAGTTATCCCAGCCTGGGGGCTACAAGGTGTGTATTCATCTGAAATACAATATGTTTAGTCATATTATTTATAGAAATTTAGATTTTTGTATGTGAATTATAGATATGCACTTGATGATTCTATTCTCTCCTCCAAGCTACCCGAAATTGAATGAAATTGTCTTCATTAGTCATTTCCATCCATACAGTTGCTAGAAATTGGATTTTCACTGATCTGCTCAAGGCTCATATGTCTCGTATGCCTCCCATGTCATTCCAATTCTACTTCAGATCCTTGACCGACAAATAAGTAACTTTCATCCCACAATTCATCAAAATACCTCCCTAATTCAATATTTTTTTCATCGCATGTGCATCCTTCATGAATTTGGGGGTCCAATCAAGCTCAAACCCACCTAGAAATGTTAAAATAACACCCCATAGGAAAATTGGTGAATAATGTAAAGAACTAAAGGATAAAAATCACAAGAAACAGATGTGCAGAAATCATTAGCCAAGTGTTCTTAGAAAATGAATAAAAATTTGTATTCTCAGGGTGAGAAAACTCAATAAACAATTTAAAATCGGTTCATGGGCTCATGAAAAGTCTCAACATAAATGTGTATTAAATAAACAGTATAACCATGCTCAATAATATAATAAAATGTGAAAAAATACAAAAAGTATGATTCCTACCTAAATTTTGACCATTCGTCGATGAATGACATGCTCGCCAAGAAATAAGAGAATTTTATGTGTTCTTTGCACCATGATTTTCCTAGATCCAGAGTCTCGTTGTCATTTGATCTCGATATGCCAATGATAGGTGGTATAAATATCCTATAAATGATCCCAAGGTTATAAGGATAACCCTATTTATCATCCATATCTTTTCTTATGTAGAGAGAATTAGTTTTTATGGGTTTAATGAATTAATTAAGTTAATTAATTAATTAATCCACTAAATTCAACTACAAATGGTTTTTTTATCCAAACACCCACACAATGACTCATTTTATGTTGTTCCTAGGGTAATACTAATGTTACTAACTCATACATGGTCTTAAATTTTTTATTTAAGACATTATTTGATATTTATACCATTTTATTAAAGAAATTGTGAAACCGTTATTTAAAATATATTTAATATTTTTATAAAATAAATTACGAGAACACGGGGCCTCAAATTCGCACACCATCTCACTATCTGGCTATAAAAATATTTCTAGATATATTATAATAAATTATAAGGAAAAAAGGGTCTCTAAATTCAGAATAATTATTCCTACAATGAATTAGTAAATGGTAATATGCTATGGTTGAAAAGTATATATAAATTCAAGTAATAGACTCCATGTATCTGGATTTTGGATTCAATTTTTTGATTGTTTCTATGAATTGATACTATTGCTGAGTATTCAAGAGAAACTAGGCATGGATGGTTCAAGATGGTACCAATAAAAGATGATTTATTATTTAAATTGTATTCTTTGAAAAAATTTATTCACCAGTCATCATGAATAAAATATTTTTTGAATTATACTTATCAAAGCATACTTATATGATCATCATATTGGCCTATTGATTGTCAGGGCCACCTCATTTAGAGGTATACTTATAGAATATATCAATACGATGTGACCAAAAGAAGAACCTACTATATATGTCTACTAGGAATAGGTAAAAAGGTCGATGATGTCAATACATTTCATTAAGATATGCATATTACATATATTAATTTATGAATCAATCATTAATAGTGTTAATATAATATTCATTTGGAAATGAATGAGTGACATGTGTCTTTATCTAGTTAGTGGGATAATATAGGTTTTCAAGTTAGATATTTTGATACCATATGGAATATTAATGTTGTGCCTTACTTTTTTTTAATACTAAGGAATAAAAATTTCTCCAAATATGACTTGAAGTAGCAGTTGTGTTCAAGGGAACAAGATATATAAGATGTATCCATGTGTTTTCTCAATTTATTTTTAGTAAATATATTAAATAATTATTGAAAAAATAAATGTTTAAATAATTCCAGATAATATTAATATTCGAATATAATCCTTCTAGTAGAACATGAATGAACATAGAAGGATATTATGAAGATTAAATGAATTTCACAAGCTTAAGTGCTAGAAATTTGTATCATGCTTCATGATATTTACTGAAATTTGATGTTAGTGATGCATAAAGTATAATATGTTAATATAAAAGAATAATCAACATAATTTCATAGAATTGTAGTTAGAAATAACCAATAGTAATTTGAAAATAAATACTAGATGAGTTCCTGGTGTTTAAATATGTTAGAATACTAGTGATCAGAGGAATTGAATACTTATCATTATTTAGTTCAATTTGATCTAGTATCACTAGTAATGATATAGTAATATATAATAAAAAATAATTAAAACCATTGGTTTCCATGTCCACAATATCTAAGTATGTTGTGGATTTTGATGTAGCTTAAGAATTGGTTTAGAAAAATCCGATTACAATTTTTGGTTATACCAAAAGAAATATATTTATAATTTTTTGATAATATTTAACTACGGATTTAGTAGGGATGTTTAGATTATGACATCAGAAAAAGAGGTGGATACTTGATTTTATCACTACTTGAGGGATTTTCTCAATATAATAATTCTTTAGTGAACAGATTCACTATAAAGACATGTGTATTTTTTATCTATCCAAGAAAATGTGATATGGCTATCAGTTATATCCATACTTAGAAGAGCATGTTTATTCAAGTGGGAACTAAATGGTCATTAATAGTTGGCTCTATTAAAAGTGGGAGTTTGATGGAGTTGGAATCCTAGAGCCAACTTCTTTTTACTTTATATTACATGTATATTAAAATAAGTGAATATTAATTTAAATATATTATAACTTATTTATTTTTCTTCTGTATAAAATTGATGGAATAATTTGATATGGTATCTATCACATTGATACTTTCATAGAAGTTTCCTTCTATGATGATAACATTAAAGTACCATGATAATATTCTTAAAATATACTTCTATAGTTGGGTAAAAACTATAATGGGGCATAGTATATAGATTTTTAGGTGAGATTAATCATAAGCATATGAGACTTCATATCATGAATTTTTCACTTAATAATCTTTAATATGGGAGGTTTTGAGAAGAGACCCGCTAGAAGGAATTATGTATATTTTGGTGTCATCATATATTCTTATCTATGAACATGTGTAATGGTACTAATACTTTAATATTATTATCGATTCTTGTCATGACTCTAATACTTATATTTTCTAATGAAAAATGTGATGACATATGTTATCAATGAGGTGGGGTATATTGGGTTTGTCACAAATGACATGTTGTTAATGGATAATTTTAAGGAAGTATTTATCCCTTATATCAATATGGAAGTAGATATATCATCCCATTGATTAAAATATAACTTTTATAGAAATTCCATGGTCATTGTGTAATGATGTTTATTTCAAATAGACAAAGAAAGATATACCAAAAAAATAGGTTGATGACATAGATGTGAAACCTAATTGATAAGATATTGAGATAATGGGATTGTATTACATAATGAGTGTTTGTATGTGTTTTTTTCATTACAACATTATGTTATTTCTCTTGGGTTTGTTAACCCATTACTAGATTGTAATCTTGTACTTTAGGCAAGATCACTTAATTCCAATGGGAAAGAATCCTGGAGGGCCACAAACTAAGTGTTTCCATTGATCATGATTAAATTCTATTTGAATTTAATTTTTAGAATAAATATTATTCTCAACACCGAGGAATAATTATATTCATGTTTTATTGATCACTAATATTAAAAAGGTAAAACAATTATTTATTTATTAATAAATAATTTATTTAATTTTCATTGCAACATTATGTTATTTCTCTTGGGTTTGCTAACCCATTGCTAGATAGCAATCTTGTACTTTAGGAAATCTCTCTTAACTCCAATGGGAAAGAATTCAAGAGGGCCACACACTAAGTTTTTTCATTGATCTTGATAAAATTATATTTGAATTTAATTTTTAGAATAAATATTATTCTCTAGAGTGAGGAATAATTTTATTCATGTTTTATTGGTCAATAATAGTAAAAAGGTAATAAATAATTATTTATTTATTAATAAATAATTTATTAAATTTATTAAATATATATAATAAATATTTATTCGCTCATTTTTGAATAAAATATTTATTTTAATTATGGATTTTTTAATAAATATTAATTTTCTAGTTTGTGAGTAAAATATTTATTTAAGTGAATAAAATTATTTTATTTGGGATTTCAATAAATCCCAAGGAGTTCGAAAAGACCAGGACCACATCCAGTGATGAATATTTATTTGCAATCCGGTAAATAATAATCATCACTCCACATGTTAGCAAATACCATAAAATAATATTATAATTAAATATTATTTTAACTAAAACTGTAACTCTATAAATAGATGTCTATGTATTTTATGTAGGGTTAATCAAAATGTTTAGAATAGAGAATAATTCCACACATCAGACTTCTCTCTCTCTCTCTCTCTTGAATTATTCCTCTTTCTCTATTCCTATCAAGAACGATAAATGTAAGATATATTCCTTCAAGGTTGAAGCATAAGAAATTATGAAGAATGAAGCAAGAAAATTAGTTCACTACACTAGCACCCAAAAGCTAATTCGTTTTTCTCAGAGATCAAAAGAGCACGCATGTATCACCACTAGAGGGATTCTACCCTTGGATGCTCACATCACAAAGAAGGAAATATGAAAAGGGTCTTATTAAAGATAAAAAATTAAATAAAGGATGAAAATAAAAGGTATTTATTTTTTTAGAGCTAATTAAATTAATTATAAATTTAACAGGAAAGATCATCACTCGGAGTTTTGGGAAACAAAATATTGAAAGAGATTTTAATATAATGCCCACCAATCGGTGCTTCTACTGCACCAAGAACCAACTGATAGTTCATGATATGTGGTTTATAATAATATTTTTATTTTACATGGTAATGGGTATATTATAGGATTAATATATCATTAAGGTCCATTGTCCAATTAATTGTTATTGAACTATGAAATTGGATCTATATAATAACTTGTTATTTCATTTGTTATATGGTTAAATGGTTATTATGTAAAATTCCTCTTCTCTCCTCCCTAGAGATTTTTATCCACCATTAACATCTCTATGGTTTCTCTCAATAATTAAAGAACTGTAATTCCTCCTCATCCCTCTCAAACTAGAGATACCAAGAGACAATTATTCAAATTTTATGGGATCATGGTTGTGATAAAAGGGAGAACCACAATAAGATTAGAACCACAATTCATGAACTCAGAGTACCATTTATGATTATTCAAGATCAAAGGGGAATGTGTGGATCACTTATAGAGGGAATCTACCCTTGGATATTCATACTAAAATGATCATATAATCGAATAGAATTTGGAAGATCGACCACTTCAGTGATGAAATAATTCACAAGATCGAGATAATTATTGTTGTTCAAATTAATTATAAATTTAACATGAAAAATATAATTAATTCTTGATTATAATGTTATTTTTTAATTAATATTCAAATTAATTCATTAGTCGTGATGATTCAATGACATGTATATATCAAATTATACAATTATTATGAAAAAAATGAGTCGGATACTACCCAAGAGGTGATTTTACTATGTCCATAACCTTCGAGTGCCATAAAATAAATAAAATTTAAATTTATAAATGTTTTTTAATTATTGGTTATTATATGCAGTTATTGTCAGTTTTTCATTTTAATAAATATATTAATTAAATTTTAACTTTGATATTTTTTCCCTTTTCTTATTGGTTATCACTCATATATCCATGAACCATTTGATAACACATAAATAAATACCTAGGTGTGATAATGGTTCTCGATTGATAGCATGTGACTATATGGAATATAGCTCATAGAAACACATCTTGTGTCTATATTAAATGCACTGGGATGATTTGAATTTAATTTGATGTATCATGAATTTAATAACATGTGATTTCATTAAACATCGTGGTTTACTCAGCTAGGATGGAAAGTGGTATGTTAGACTATATGTTATGTTACTCATGTACACATTGTATAGTCTATGATTTTTTATTCTAGAAGACACATAGTCAAATAAATGTCATGTATTAATACAAAACACGAATGACTAAAAACCTTAAAAATTAGAGGAGACATGATGTGTATTTGGAATACATTTCATGTACCTTATTAATGTTTATGGATGAAAAAGTCACGTAGTCCCTAGGCGTGTTTCACTAACAAATGGAATAGTAATACATATCTTATAACTGGATTATACATTCCATGTATCTTACCAGTTTACATGGAAAATAAAATTGATTATTTAATCCATTAAACCTAATAAATATGTGTCTGTGTGTTGTTAATTGATGTCTCATGTCATGTGAAAAGTTTTATATTTATTAAATTATTAATTAATTCCCATGTGAAATTGATAACAACATGGTTTAAACTTTGTGTGTATTAAAATAATACATTCCATATGACACAAAACATGTACATGTTTCATCTATTGACAGTTCACATTGTGTAATTAAATGGCATTCCATATATTCTAAATGTCTTGTGAGTGCATGACAAATGACAAGGACCATGTTGAGTAGATTGGATAGGTACATGTAGTGTTTCCTCCATGTACACACCATATACATTATTAATTTTAAATAAAATTAATTTATTTCATTTATTTAAAATTATATTGGATGTAAATATTAAGGATTGTTTGGATTAATATTAAGATAAATGAATTAATTTATTTATTAAGTTAATTAATTAATTTGATTGCATTTTATCTTAATTGAAAATGATAGAAATAAATTTTAGTTTATTAAGTACCTATTAATTACATGTATAGATGATCAAGAGCTCATATGAATTATGTATGTATTGGATTAGTTTTAATTTAAATTGTTTAGGTATTTCTACAATTATTATTATTAAATTAAAATTGTGTTTTGTACAACATCACCTCCTCTTATTTTGTAAAGACCCATGTGTCTATAGTTTCTTTTATCTAAACCCCCTTAAACCATTCCAATGGTTCCCCTCACCTATGTGTGAGTGAAGAATATATTGGTATCGATATCTTGGATTATTGGAGGTGGTTCAAGATATATTTGAGGTGAAGTCAACTTAACTGATATACACAACAGAGGTGGAATACTCTAACGTGAGCGAAGACCTGCTCATGGAGTTTTTTTCTCTAGGTTCAATGGCTTTTCAATATCTGCTCATAAAAAAATTATTTATAAATCTAATGATCATGCCACATATTTATTATATCATTCCCAGGATTATTTTATTTTTGTATGGTTGCTCTATTATGGTCACATAAATAAATGAATTAAATAACAAATCATATTTAGATAGAATACAAAATAAAAGGATTAAGCGTGAATATTTTTATCAAAATTTGGTTAATTACATAGGTAAAATCCAATTAATGTTAACATGACATGTAAAAGGATAAAATAATAAATTTATGCATAATAAACAAAAATCTCACAAAAAAATATTTAGTCAATCAAAACTATCCATTATCTAAGTTAAGAAAAAACAGAAGTTAATGTGTCATTCTATCCATGGTAGAAGAACTTTTAACTAACAGAGTTTTTAAACAATTATGATGGGTTGAATTAACAAAAAATAATTGATTATAGTGGACATAATCTATTAAATAAAAATTTATAGGTATGTGTTGAGTAAATCCAATTGAGGGTTTTAGGATTTCGGAGTACACTCAATGGATCAAGGAACTGTAAGTCTGAAAATGGAAATACCACCTACCTAAAAACCATCGTATAATTTTCATGTTTATATTATAGGTTATGAGAAGAAAATAATGGATTGTTTCCACTAGATCATCGATGTGATAACACATTCTAATTCTAATTTTTGGGGATTTTGGGACTTGAAAATTTTTTGAGAGACTAATTAAAAAAATAAATTATTTCTTCTGACATATTTTTAATCAAGAAAAAGTATATATTTATGATTTTATATTATTATATTAAAATTAATGTTCATCATCCATGTTATCCATTTGATCAACACTTAAGAAAGAAAATATCCTTACTGATTGTAACTTCCAGGAATGGTATGAGAACTTGGGAGGTATTTTTTTCATTAATGGAAATTTTATGTTCTAGAATGACTAATTATTAAATTGCTGTATGAGGAGGTGAGTGATAGAGATCTCACTCTCTATGATAAAAATTGAATGATGCACTATATGTTCATTGGTTTATTCTTTTATTTATATCTAATGAACTCATGAAATCTCCTGTGAGAATGGATACTTATAGCATGATCAAGAATATTTGTGATCTTTATTAGTATAGATATAGAAAGAGAACTTTGAGATATCCAAGGAACTCTTTATGAGAAAACATAGAGAAGGGGTGATATCAAGACCTCATGTAGTCAAAATGGTTAGTTGTATTGATTGTCTGTATATTCTTGGGTTTAAACTACCTGAATAATTTCACACTGATCTCATGTTTGAATCACTACCTCAAAGGTTAGCTATATTTGTTATGAATTTAAATATGAAAAATATTCATAATTATCTCCTAGATATTCTCACTAAACTTTAACAAGTTGATAATGACATGAAGAATGAAAAGAATTTTTTACTTATGTTTAACAAGAGGGAAGCAAAAGAAAAAAAAATCCCCAAGCATAACTCTAAGCCTAAGGATTATTTAGAATGCTCGACCAAGAGAATCAAGATCAAGGATAAAGAAAAGGAATATGAATTTGTTTACCTCTCATATGGAAAGAAAGGTAATTAGAAGAGAAACTTTAATAAAATTAAATATATTTTTTTACTTCAAGTGTATTCGTTAATGTAATTATACAATCTTACTTCTTGGGTAAAAAATATAATGTGTTTTAAAAATGTTTATTTACACATAAAACCCAATTAAGTACATAAACATTACAAAAAGAGAGATTAATTCATTAAAATATGAATATGGGTGATTCCTAGATTAGTGTAGAGTAGTGTATGACTTAATGATTCCCTAATAAATTCAAGTTGAACTATTTTTTAGTATTGTTACTAAATAAATTATCACAATGTCCATTTGGACATAAAGAGACATCATTTTAATATGGAATAGATGTTTTTATACTCAATTAATAGATCTTTAATTCATGAATCATTGATATTTTAAATCAGTATTGAATTATGAATATAAATGTAAAACTTTGAATACCTCATTATGGAAAGATAACATATTATTAGAAATGTATATTATTTTACAAGTTTATATATATAAGAGATTTATAATATCATTTTGATATAATAAACTAGGTATACTAAATAATTCACTATCATGCTTTAGAGATAGAAACCTTTATAAATAAATTTGTGCAACAAAAATACTAGAGTTAGTATAGAAAAACCTCATGCGTTATTATAAAGGTGTAGCTAAGAGGCATGTTCATTTATTTCATGAGATTACTTTACGATATTTTAATAATGTCCAATAAAGAAATGAATACAGTTATTATAGGATATAGGATCACGAGGGATGGCTTATCAGAGTGTGTCATAACCAAGTATTCATCGATCATTAATATGTGGATTAAATGTTATCCAAAGATCACATTAACTTATACATAAAATTTTGATAGTAGAAAAATCGGATCAATGAAATGTATTATATATGTTACAAGTCTTCCATAATTTCATCTGAGACATGTTTTATAAATAGTAACACAATCACTAATTGTAATACAACTACATTAACTAATGGATATCATATTGACTATAATCAAATAGTTACTACTTCTATTGTTTTCAAGGGAATCAT
Organism: Viscum album; assembly: GCA_963277665.1. Lineage (NCBI taxonomy): Eukaryota > Viridiplantae > Streptophyta > Magnoliopsida > Santalales > Viscaceae > Viscum > Viscum album. The sequence goes on from OY728127.1 coordinate 1,914,492,988, forward strand.
TTCTTAAAATATTGATTTACCTAAAAATGAACATAAATAAATAACGAAGTGAATCTATATTAATTATATCATGGAAACTAATGATATTAACACACCCTATTATTCCATAGTAACCAAATTTATATAAGAGGGAAGAAAATCTCTTCTGAGATAGTGGGAGAATGCTAGACTTCTATGAATTATATTATCCATATGTATATGAGATGTCATAGGAACACATATATCACTAATCTTAGTGGTTGTATTTATTCCAAGACACACATACTGTGTAGGATGTTATAAACAAAATTTGTTTCATATTTACAAATACTAGTGACATATTATTTCTAAAATGAAGTAGTAAATAGAAAAATGAAAAGTATGAATGAATTTGGTAATGTAATTCATGCACCAAAATTCATTGGTACTATATTTTGGATGTTCCTGGACTTGATATTATTGGTGAGTATTCAAAAAACTATATATGAATGGTATAAATCAGTACCAATAAATAACAATTGATTATTAAAGGTTTTAATAATGTCCAACTCATAGTCTATGACAAAACCTTTACTTCAATTCTCATCCATTTGAATTTTACTTTTCATTGAAATATTATGTGTTTATTTTATTGGGTAGTTGGATGTCAAGGAAAATTTACTTAATGTAGAACTTATGGAATATGTCTTTATGACAAAAACAAAAAGGGTTGGTGAAACCAATGAATTTCAATAAGATATGAAAATTACACATATCCATTTTTCATAGAATTAATAATTGTGATTATAAAATTATCATTTTGAAAAAATAATTCCCATATTTATATAAGATGTTAGTGGGATATATGTTTTTATCAAGATAGATATGTTAATAACATATAAAAAACAAACAATCAGTCTTACCATCTTACTAAATTCAAAGAATGAATTCTCCAACTATGATTTTAAATAACAGTCCAGTTATGAGGAATTAGATCCTTAAAGGATGATCTATGGGGTTTCTTAATCTATTCATGGTTCATACCTTTAATGTTCAATAATGAACTACTTTCCATGTCACATGGGAAAAATATCTCCATGACAACATGTATGTTCATAGGAGGAGATTATGAATAAAATTTCACAAGCTTAAGTGATATAAAGTTATCTAATATTCCATGATATGTACTGTTGTTTGATATGTATGTTTCATGAAGTAAAAAATATATAATAAAAAACTATTTAAATTACACATACTTTTAGTTATGAATTATCCAAAATTACTTGAGAAAGTAAAACTTAACAAGTTCTTAGTATAAAGAGAAATGGTAATACTAGTGTTTAAAAGGATATGACGTTTTTTTTTTTGAAAGGTGAGCTTAGAGGATCTTTATTTATGACAAAGAAAAGTTACAGGATCCTGAAATAAGGAACTTTACTTTTTTCATGAAGAAAAATTGGGGACATGTCACAAGGAATTATTATGGAGCATATGTTCCCCTCTTCAGAAATTCCTTTCTTTGTAAGGCCATCAACAAGATATTTGGCTTCCCAATAAGTATGGGTGATTATTTAGCTCCTAGAAGAAATCATGTCAAGATAATTCACCCATTTTTCTATCATCTTCCTTGATATATGATTCATTCCTACCCTAATGGATTTCATAATGGTAGTAGAGTCACATTCGAACCATATGTTATTCCATCCTCTTTGACAAGAAAGTTCTACCACTCTAAAAAATCCCATAATTTCATCTTCCAAATCAATGGAAAGGCTTCAAGGGCCATATAGGCACTCCATCACATCACTGATATGATCCCTAAATATGACCATATATCCTGATGGTCATGGGTTTCCCTTCAATGCATCATCCATATTGCATTTCCACCATCCAAAAAAGGGTGGCGAACCAAAAAACTTCGAGCATGGCATGGGGTTTAGGGAAGTTACCCTCAATGTTCAATTTCCTTAAGATAGTCCAGTCACACACCAATTTGTTGCAGCACTCATCAAGAAATGAGTTTTTATTTTATATCACTAAAATCATAGAATATATCACAAGTATCCTATTGAAATTAATTTGGGAGTGAATGGTGTTTTTGTGACCTTTCTATATTGTGTATAGTAATTCAGTACAAGTGGTATTGAGAAGTATTTGAATCTGTTTGGAAAGATTGGAGTATAAGATTCCAAAAAGTAACTCCTATATATAATCAGTGTAAGTAATTCCTAGTTTAAAGATGTCAAGTATAGAATTTCATAGAGAGGCATCTGTTTTTTCAGCACAAGAAGAGTTGATTGACATCCTCCCAATTTTTTTGAAAAAGAACACATTTGGAGCATTGGGAAATACCAGATCGTGGAAAATTATTATCGATAGGAAGCTTATTGAGAGAGAGTCTCTAGATCAGGGTGAAACGTGAGGAATTCATCTACCTTTTTTTGAAGCTACCAATCCATTTGTGATATCCTTGGAACATTTTTTATAGAATTCCATAGAGTCAAGTTGGTCGTTTGGGGATAGATCCCATATGAGCATGTCCTCCTAGTTAATAAAATCATGAATTTCAATATTTGTAGTTATTTCTTCAGGGATAATTTCCATATTTTACAACTGATCTTTGATCGGGATATTCTAATTAGTTACATAAGTCAGGGAGCCAATCCTATCAATAAGAGGGGCTTTGGCCCAGTTTTGATGCTAGAAATTCAGAGAGGAGTTTGAGTTGAATTAAATCTCAATAAGACCTATGAAATGATTCACCCATTTATTTTTCAAGTTTCTTATCTCTTTTTTAGTATAAGGCTGAGGGTCATCAAAAAAATACAAATTAAAAAGAATCATTTAACATGTATTCTGAATAAAATGAATGAATATAAAAAGGATAATTTTATAACAAAATCTAACCTTATGGAACTTTGTGATTATCCAGGTTGAAATTATTTTAAACATAAATATTAAAACATATTATCCAAATTACTTCATTCTTTTTTGTTTATTAAATTTTTTCTTAAAAGAATTTTTCAATTAAAAATTACATTTTAAATACTATAGCAAAAAATTAATAATTTTAAATGAAAATTCACCTTTGATTTTACTAATATGATCTCGGAACTCTTCTTTCTCATTGTATATCTAAAGAAATTTAATAACCTTTTTGAGAATAAAATGAATAATATAATTTTAAATTTAAGTTGATATATATAATTATTAAAATTTTCAAATTTATGTATTCAATACAATCATAATATTATATTGCACTTCACTATAGATAGAGCATAGCAAGTAAAGTATCTTCTCCCTTAAACAACACCCAATATCCAATGACCATTAATATATAAGAAAATTTAATGTGAGTATTTATTATGTTTGGATATATATAAAACTTGAGATATATTTTTCATATTATTGAATATAAGGAAAGATTAATCACTTAATAATTGAATTTTTTTGAATTATTTTAGAAATATTAAAATTTCTTTCTACATCAGTCATTGTCCTTATAATAGGTGAAATAAATTGTGGATCCATAAAACCATATACTATTGTCATTTTAGGATATGAAAAAATTGTATAAATATAACTGATTCAAAGAAAATATAAGTATAAATATTAAATAAATTAAAATAATAGAAATATTTATATTAATCAGATTACATAGAAAAATTTCCCATCATGTTGATTCAAAAAACATCTCCATGTATAAGATCCATGATATATTTTTTAAAGAATCACAATCATTTCATGCCCATAAAAACCACCTTCCATTGGAATCTCATAATCATCCAATAATATATTTGAATATGTGGATAATCTATCAAAACTAGTATAGGTTGTATCTAAAATTCATAACACTTTGAATTTGTTGTTATCTATATAGTATTTATTTACCTTTAAATTATTTCTATAAAAACTATATAAATAAATAAACATAAAATTTTTAAAACAAATTTAACATCAAGATGGAATAAAAGATATAATATACACATGCCTATATGGTAACATGTCAAGGAATTCTATATGGAAAAACTAAAAAATTATTGATACGTTGTCCAAATTTAATAACCTGATCTGTAAGAAATGTTATTCTTACTCATCTATCTATAATATCATGTGTAGTGACCCTATGAATATCTATCTCTTTATATTGATGATGAATAGTATTGTTAATATAATATATCATCCTATATGAAACAATATGATGTTTGGTATCATCAACATATAACTCATAATAGATGGGAAGAATAAGGGGAGGGGGTTTAAGAGTAGGATAACTAGGAGGAGTGGGTTCTACTAGAGAAGGTAGTGTAAGAGTTATAGTAGTAGTGAGATCATAAGGTGGAGGTGGAGGGGTGGTATTAACATCCTGAAACTATTTTTTCATTTATACAAACATAGACACTACTAAATCTATGATCCTTTCCTTTGTTTTCTCGTGAATATTATAAACTATATCTTCCAGAGATTCTATTTTTTTCTAAACATATTCAATTTTAGAATCTTCAGAACTAAGAAGCACTTTTTTTACTGATACACCTATCTTGTATCCTGTACAAGACCTTGGTGTGTGGGATTTCCCAATTTTGTATCTAAAATACCATTCCTACCCCCAGCTATAATGACCCCCTATGTTCTATGCTCTTCAATATATTCCAATATCGAATATTTTAAAAAAATATTAGTGAATCAAAATATATAAAAAATTGATTTAACTTAAATAAATAAATAAAGTAAACATCTTAAAATCCTCTCAGTTATTCCCCTCGACTCTCCCTTAAGATATTGTATTTTTTTCTCTCATCTAATCCCTCTTCTATTTTTCATGTCTAAAGGGGGTAAAAGAGGGTCAACCTCAAAGATCATGAAGGCTCAACTCTCAGTTTTTGAAAAATTTCTACTATAATTGGTTCTTATAGTAATCTATAGCCTCATGGAGATAATTTATGAGGGTGTATGTTTCTATTTTTTATCCCCATATGATATCTCCTTGATTACTATAAATTAATAATAAAGAAACCATTAATATAAAAAAACTCTTAAATATAACATTGCACTTAACAAATATTATCCTCATTACCTACTTTCAAAAAAATTATTTCATGCATACTCATCTATAAATGGATATATATCACATGGATTATGATTTTTTCTATTCCCAAAAATAAAATATAATGTGAATGTTGATTTAAAATCTCTCCATCTTCAAGAATCCAATGATACAAATTTCCTCCTGACTCATGCAGTATAAGTTATATCATATTTCCTCTAATAAGATGTGAGAAAAATATTTTACTATTAAAATTTCATGATAAGTCAAATAATAAAAAATTATCTTACCAAAATATCCTTCCATAAGTGAGATATTTTCATTTTTTCAATACTTTTCAAATTATCAATCAAAATAGTAACTTTTCTCTTAGCCTTAACTACAATAAAAGTATTGAATTATTGTGAATTTTTATATCTTAGAATATCATTATCATAAAATTATATTGGTATCCTATAGTCTTGGCTATAAGAAACTAAAATTTTTTGTAAACATGTGTTACCACGTTTACCAACCCTTGAACTCTTTTTTCCCTGTGGAAGTAAATGACTTTTTTAAAAAATTATAAGATGGATCATCAATAGGAGAATGTGTAAATTACTCTATAGAGTTATGCATATGATAACCTCTATAATTATGTGGTGGATCAAATGTTTGATATGTATTTATCCTATAAATCAAAGAAATAAACAATTAGTGCATAAATATATAAATACAACTATTACATACAAATGAAAATAAAAAATAAAAAAATTTCAAACAAAAAGGAAACTAAACAAAAAAAATTTATAAATATTTTTTATAGATAAATAAAATTATTACAACATTAATGATAGATTAAATGACATGAATGAATGAAAACAACTCCAAAACTGACATGTGAATTGTAAAAATACTCTAACATATAGCACTAATTTTTACACCAAAAAAAATATTCTTTGAATATATAATAAATGATCCAAAAAAATAAATTAAAATGGCCACTTTTTTATTAATATTTGTTAGAGTAGTTACCTAATATACTAATAGTGTTAATGATAAATTAAAACACATAAAAGAATTAAATAAGCCAAAATGGTGTGTGTATAATAAAAATGATCCAACCAAATAAATCATTTTTTACACAAAAAAAAGAATATTTTTTTAATATACTCTTTTTTAAAATATTTTTAATTCTATTTAACATATTAGATATAATTTTTTTTCTAAAAAATCAATAAATAGATAAGTTATGTAACGGTAAAAATGGTAAAATAAACAAAAAAACAAATATAAACAAATTATTTAAATTATTAGTTATAATAATTGTTTTAATAAAGAAAATAAAACTAATATATCTAACATTTTATGAAATTTAAAAAAGTAAAATAAAAATAAAAATATGTTACCTCTAATATTAGGAATCTACTAAAGGATTGTTTTCCAAAATTTATTTTTCATGATCGCTCTGTATGAACAAACCATTTCTATAACATGTTCATAAATATTATTTATTAATATTTCCATGGAAGTAAGGATCTCACATAAATTATCATCTTATTCAAGTTTATTATCACAAACATACTTTTTTCCCATGTTAAATAATATACCACAACATATCAGACTGATCAAGAACAAAAAAAAAATCATGTGTTGCCATAATAAAAGGATCATTTGTGTATTCCAAACTATTTAGATTAACTAGTTTCATTCCAAATCTATCATGTTAGAAAATATTGTTACTAATAAACCATTTGCAGTTAAACAATGAAATTTTAAATTTAATGTAATCAACCAACCATATTTCTTCAATGACTCCTCAATAATAACTTGATACGAATACTGGGTTTTTTTATTTAGCACTCAAAAAATTAATTTCTTCTGCAAACACCAGTTCATTTCTATTCAAAAATTCATTTTTTTTTGTCTTGATCTTTCGTATGAAATGCATATCCATTAATTTCATACCCAAACCATGTTATAAAATTTAATCCTAGACCAACCAATAACCCTATAAATGTTTATAATGAATCTAATCTACCAATAATTATCTATTTAAACCATGGAAAAAAGTGGTGTTATGCTCATTCAAAATCCAAATATCTTTCTTCTTTGAATAACATTATTTCAACACATTAGTATGAAATGTTATTTATGTCTGAGAATCATATATGTTATTCAAGATTTATAAATATACCTTCTTTATCTATTCACCTATAAACTATTTTACTTTCAAGCCACATATCCACTTTCCCCTATAATTGACTAATTTATATAAAGATGTAGGGAAACTAATGTCCTCCACTATAGACAGGTAGCTTGTAAAAAATCTAAAACCTAATCATAAATATTCTTCTCAATAATGGAGGCTTTAGGTTGATATGGATTCCTAACATACACCTTAAATATCTTCATATTCCTTTCAAAATGATACATATAACTTAGATATATAGGTCTTCAAAGTTTATTTCTCTCACCAAATGAACTATTAAATTCACCATGATATCAAAAAATGATGGAGGAAAATACATCTCCAGTTGAAAAAGTATAGAGTTAGGTTCATTCTTTAAATTTTTCAAATAATTAAGATTAATCACCTTATTACAAATTGAATTGAAAAAATAAAACACAATTATGGTAGTCAATATAAAAATATGGGAAATATTCCATACAATGAAACTGGTAGAAGTTGTTGCATTATGATGTGATAATCCTGGGATTTCATACCTATCAACATCAAAACCTTTAAAGACATGAAATATTTTATATTTGAATAATAACCCTGTGGCACTTTGATATTATTAAGACACTAAAATTCTTATTTTCTACCTCTTATATAATTTATGAAAAGTTAGGGAAGGAATGCTCACCTTCCATCGATAGTGGTGGATAACTCCAAACGTATTCACATTGAGAGTATGTCCAGTATTACATTAAACCTATCTTTATTATTCCCTTTAATATTTAACAATGTTACAATAAATTTTTAACATTTATTCATATCCACATTATTTAAATAAATTCTATGTTTTACCTCATGATATCCCTAATATGGTAGCTCAAAAAATATTGACCGTTTATTCCAAATATTTCTATCATTACCATATTTTTTATGTTTTTTAAATGTCACATCAATATTTTTCACCCTCTCAAAATAATTATTGGTTGATAAAGTATTTGGAGAAAAATAAAATTCTTGTGATCCTTTTAATTCCTTTTCCAATCTTCAATAAGAGTGATACATAGACAAAAACCATTGATGACCCATGTATAATATTTTCCTCCCATGTTTTAGTTGATAATATGAAGTATATTGTTCATTAATTGGACAAGAATTATAACCCTTAACACTATATCCATAATAATTTTCATATGCTTATAAGTCATTTATAGTGAACATATTCATTTCATGTAGTTTAAAATAATCTATTTTATAAGAATCAAACACCATGAAACCTTCTACCCATAAAAGTTCCAAATCATCAATTAATGGTGATAATAAAACATCAATATCATTTTCCGGCTATTTTGGTCTAGAGATCAAAAAAATAAATAAGAAATACTTTCTATTCATACAAAATTCCGGACATAATTTGTAAATTACCAATAAAATAGGCCATGATTTATGTGTGCTACTAAGTCTTTGATATGGATTCATTTCATCCACGCCAGTCAAAGTATGGGATTTCTAACTTCGATTACAAGTGTAAGAAATTGTTAATCAATTTTCTTCCACTATGGAAAATAAAATGGATGTCATAATTTTACATCACATAATCACTCATCTATATGACATCCCAAATTTTTATTACATAAAATTTTCATTTCAGTGTACAAAATAGAAGATCTTTTAATGTTTTATTTCTTGGAAATAAGGAACATAATTTATGAAAACATGAAACATTATTATAAAAAACTTGAAATGATTATTTATTGTTTCATACTATGTACTTTTACTTCATCTCAAAACTTGGGGATATATATAAAAGGAAAGGGAGAGCAAAATTCCTAGTAAGAGAAAATATGTGAAATAGTTTACATGTGATCTTGAGGAAAAATCAATAAGAACATGAGGTATATAATCATGGCATGAACAAGAGAACATAAGGTTTATTATAAACAAAATAACATGAATAATAACTTATAAATGTGGATACAATATTTAATTTAGACAATAATAATAATATCACCGAGCTTAATCATTGTGGTGTTGTAAAAATTACCAATATTATTCACCAAGGTATCGTACAACATGTTATCTCTAGTGATTAAATTATTTAATCAATGAATTGGAGATCTATAAAGGTGAAACCCAAATAAATAATAATTAATTTTATCCACATAGATCACAATCAAACATTCCATAAATAACCTATAGAGAATAAAATAAATGGGATTCATATCAAAATCCTGGAGTTTTAAAAAAATTGCTTAATGAAAAAATATTTATGTCATTTTTGACCTAAGGAAAGGAAATATAGGTTTAATATCTGTTAATACTAGAATAAAATATATCATTTTGAAATCTAGGTGAATAACCCAAGAAAAATAAACAGGTTTGGGTATTCACAAAAAGAAAAAAATCATAAGAAAATAGATAAATTCTGATAAGAAAATTTGGCAGCATAAAGGGTATGAAACACAGTTTTTGAAAATGGTAAAAAGAGATGGGAAAAGGGTCACACATTAATAAAATAATATTAATATAGTAAAGGGTTAAAATAAATTGGATAGAAAAACAAATTCAAGAAATTTTAATGACATCCACATAAAAAGTGAACTTGAATGGAAAATGAGAAGTTGGGATTTCCTTAGCATGAAGAGTAACTCCTAAAATCATAATTGGAACCTTAGGGGATTTAGGGAACCTTTGTAGGAATCATTTTGAGGTAAAACTATAAAATATTTGTGGACGATGAATTGGGAGTGAAATTAAATGGAGAAATTGGTGGGTATTTATAGAAAAAGTGGAGGATTTTTTTATTAATTTCCCAATAAAGGGGTTGGACACCTAGGTAGTTGTGAATGAAAAAACATGGGCTTTACCATGGTATTTTCCCATGGTATCAAACACTTATTGATAATATTTTGTTATTTTAATTCACAAGAGTCAACCATTATTTTATATCACTTATTTTGTCAAGGAAAATTAATGTTTTCACAAAATAACAATTTTAAAGTTAAAGATTCAATTTTAGAATTTGGAAACTAAATTATATATTTGGAAATTTATTAAATCTATTAAAATATTGTATATTAATAAAATAATATATTTTAAGTTTTTTATTTATTTTAATTAGTTATTACATCACTATGACAGAATTATGATGGCATTAACCAACTAAAAACTCAAAATATATTTTTACTATTGATGAAAAAATTATGTTTTTTAGAAAATTATCATAAATTTACCCTAACCTAATTTTTACATTATTATTTTAAAAAATATATTTATTTTATCACAATGACTCTCTAAATATGATAATTTTAACTTATAAATATAAAAATCCATATTTATTAAAAATAATAGTAGATTGAAAATGTATAGTAAAATTTCTAACACATGAAAAAAATAAAATTGTTTTATCAATTATAATTAAATAAGAGTTTTTTTATCTTACTATTTAATTAAAATAAAAAATATTAATATTACTATAGTTTATTATTAGAATTTATATCTTTTTGAAAAGAAAAAAAAATTTCCGAAAAACCAATTTATCAAACACTATTCTTAAAACAAAATTTATGGAATAAAAATTTTATTTATACAAATCAATTTCACTTTAAGAAACTAAGGACTTGGAACATAACCTATTATAACTCCCACATATGTCATAAGGGTAATGTGTACAATGGTGATAAAATCATGTGGTGATTCTGCTAAAATTGACTGAGTGGTAATTTCCACTAACTTGAACTTCTCCCTTAGGAAATTTTGATCAAGCTTCACTTATTGAAGATCGAATTGGGATTGGTTATGAGTGAAGTCCAGTGATGCTACCACCCACCCAAGCTCAGAAAAATGGGATTCAAACAGAACAACTCTACCGGTTGAGGTCATCGGCTCTTCTTTTTGTATTAATTATCCTTTTTTAAATTTTACGTATAGACACTAGTTATAATGTTAAAATTATTATCAAGATTATAGTTTCCAATGGTCTTATTTACTAAGGTTTATAATTGATCAATGATCACATAATATTCAAATTCAGAGGGTCACATTTCCCATCATATTTACATCATTATTAAAGACATATGGTTTTTTTTGTGAATAATATAGCATAACCCACATTTTCTGAGGAAACAAATATTTTTCAAAAAGTATGGGTTGTTAAATTATTCACCCCTTAAGAAATTTCTTCCCAAAAAAATTAAACTTATTCTCTCAGTTGAGTAGAGATGTGGGTACATCTTCCTCATTGTCTCCTCTGGTTTCCATATCACTTCTTCATATTTATAGTTCCCTCGCAACACCTTGACAAGGTGGGTAGTCTTTTTGAATAGAACCTTGGATCTACAATCAAATATCTCCATTGGTTTCTCCTCATAAGAGAGGTCATGTTTTAGTTGTACCACCTCTAGATTCAATACTTGTGAAGGGTTAGAAATTCACTTACTCAAGAGAGATAAATGAAATACATCATGATCTTGAGCTATATTTGATGGAAGTGATAGCCTATAGGCCACTGCTCCAATGTGATCATGGATTTCATAGGGGCCAATGTACCTTGGGATAATCTTACCTTTCTTCCCAAAGATCATGACTCTCTTCCAAATTGATATCTGAAGGAACATTTCATCACCAACACCAAACTTCATGTCCCTTCGATGGTTTTCATCATAGCTCTTCTGGTGACATTGAGAAACATTAATGTGTTGTTTAATGGAATAAACCTTTTCATTCATCTCTTGCACAATTTCAATCCCAAGAAACATTATCTCACCAACTTCATCCCATTAAGTATAAGTTCTATATTTATTCCCATATAGAGCTTCATAGGGTTCCATTTGAATACTCGAATGGAAGCTATTGTTGTATGATAACTAAACTAATGAGATATGTTGATCTCATCTATATCTAAATTTCATTGATCATGTTCTCAGCATCTCCATGAATGTCTAAATAGTCCTCTTATATTGGCCATCAGTTTGTGGGTGATAGGCCATAATAAAATTCAATTTATTATTCAGATCATGTTTAATGTTTTTCTCTAATTTTGACATGAACCTTGGATCATGATCAGAAATGACAGAAAGTGTCACTCCCTAAAACATCACTCCTTCCTTTATGTATATCTTGGAAAGTTGGTCAAGAGATAAATCTTCCCAAATAGTGATGAAATGGGCAGTCTTGGCGAGACGATCCACTATAACCCATATCACATTATTTCCTTTCGATTTTCTCAGGAGATCAGTGACAAAGTCCATAGTGATATTGTCCCACTTCCATGTTGTTATGGGTAGTGGTTGTGATAAACCTTTAGGAATTTCTCTCTACCTTCACTTATTGACATAGTAAGCACCTTCTAGCGTAGTCAAGAATGTACCTTTTCTTGTTATCCAACCAATAATTTTCATGAAGTTCAATTTACATTTTAGCGCTATGAGAATGTATACAAAATATAGAACTGTGAACTTCATCCATCAACTCTCTCTTAATTTCTATAATAGATAGAACACATGTCCTCGTACTAAATTTTAGTACACATTTTTTTAACAATATTAAAATCAAAAAAAACTTCCCATTTATACACATCATTTATCTTTCTTGTCACAAAGGATATTATCTTTGATATTTCTTGATCTCTTATAGTAATGATGGTTGAGAAATCATTTGGGGTAGGATTGATGATGTCACTTACCTTATGATTCACATGTCCATTTTTACTAGGTATTTGATCAAAGGATCTCCTTAAATCCTCATCACTACCAGTATAACAAGGTATTTCATACTTAATGAATCATTAACATTGTTTTCTCTTCTAGGATGATAATTAATTAAACAATCTTATCCTTTAATAACTTTCAATCATCTCATATTTTTCATGATCAATTCCTTTTATGTGAAAATATACTTCAAACTTTTGTGGTATTTGTATATATCACATTTCTCTCCACAAAGATAGTGCCTCCATATCATCAGAGAAAAAAATCGAATCCATCTTCAGGTCATGTGTAGGATAATTCTAATCAGGAGGCTTAAATTATCGAGATGCACAAGTAATCATTTTTTCATTTTTCATGACAATAAACCCAATCCCTTTTAGATATTCATCTCTAAAAATAACTAATATTTCTTAGATATAGGGTAGAGTTAAAACTGATGTAGTAGCCAATATCTTATTCAGCACTTGGAAACTTTCTTCACACTCCATTATCTAGATGAACATGGAACCTTTTCAAGTTAACTTGTTTTGTGTATTGGAAATTCATGAATTTTTTTTAGAAACCTCTAATAATATTTTAAAAAACCAAGGAAAATATGAATCATAGTTATAGTTGTAGGATGATTGCACTCCTCCAAACAATTTTTCCTCATAAGGCTAACTGATATTCCTTCATTGGTTATAATGTGACCCAAGAAAGATACTTAATATAACCAAATTCACATTTGATGAACATTCCAAATAGCCTTTCATTCCTCCGAGTTTGAAATATAACCCTTGGATGATCCTCATTCTCCTAAAAACATTTAGAATATATCATAATATCACAATAAAAACTACCACAATGTTATAAAGTTATTCCTTAAATACTCTTCAAAAAATCCATAAATATATCATAAAAACTATTCAAGTTGAAGGGAGTAACAAAAATTTTTTAATTCGTATATCTTTACGGTAAGGCAGTCTTTGGAATATTTTATTTCTTCACCCTCAATTGATGATAACCATAATGAAGATCAATCTTTTAAAAGAATTGAGCCCCATAAAGTTTTTCAAATAAATAATAAATCCTTGGAAGAGGGTATTTTTTTTCTTCACTTTGATCTCATTATGTTATCTATAATCAATTCATATCTGCATTGATCCATCCTTATTCTTCACAAATTGAATAGGTTCTCCCCAAGGATACACACTTGTTTAGATAAACCCCTTCTCCAAAATATCATGATGTTGCTTCTTTAATTCATCCAACTCTACATTTTCTATCCTATATTGGGTCTTTGATATCGACTTGGATCTAGGCATGATTTCAAAAGAAAACTATAACTATATTTCTAGGGGAGGTCTAGGTAAATCCATAGGAAATACATCAATGTATTCTTGAATGATAGGGAGGATCTATATAAAAATACTTTCATTCCCTTCTTTATCTTCATCGATCATTTCCATAAAGAAGGCTATTGTAGGTGATTCTATACAAATATAATATCAAGATATATCTCCTTTGAAAAAAAATATCAGTTTTCCATTCAAGACTACTAATATTTCCTTTTTCTATAGTTTATCTAAGCATTATACCTTGAGATCTAGTCCATCTCTAGTATAATGTTGAATTCCATCATGGGAATGACTACTAGATTTGCAATGAAATTGTGCTCTCCAAATCTAATACTAGAGTTTCTATACATTATTGATGCAATGATAATCCCTCTATAATTCTTGAATAATAATTCTAATTCCATTAGTTCATGGATTAATTCTATATTATTTTCAATCATGGAGGAAATAAAATAATGAATAGAACCATAATCAAACAAAGTATTTGTATGCTTTGAGAGAACAATGAGAGTATCTGCCAACACATCATATAGAGCTTCAATTTTGTCTTTCGTGATAGAAAAAGAATGAAATTTCTCCCTTTTCCTATGTTGAGGTTGATAGTGATTCACCTATATTATCTTCAGATTTGGAAAATGATTGGAAGATTTACCAAGCTTTACACACTTGAAGCATTGGAATTCAGGTTGGGCCTACACCATCTTCCCTTTGTTGTTAGTGTTGAGAAATTGAGGCTTCTCTTCACTATGATTGTTCTTATCAATATATCCATCTCTTATATACCTTTAATATTTCCCACTCCTGAGAAATTAGTTCCATGAATGCTTCTTCCTAAATTTACTGCATGTGGGAAGTTTCACTTTCTTTCCTCTTATTCCATTAACAAAGTTCATCACCATGTTTGGATTCAAAGATCTCTTATTTTCACTCGATATATGAGACCATTGCATCTCTATGGACACTATTTCAACCTTCAAAGCACTTCATACTATCTCGTTATGGCTATTATAGTCTTTGTTGTCCATATTCTTCCATATATGTGGTCTCAGTCTACAGAATAATCTATTAACCTTTCCATTAGGGTCCATGACAATGATAAAGGTGTAGCTAGAAAGACTTTTAAATTTCATCTCATATATTCCCATAGATTAATTTTCTTTCTTCTTTAACTCAAGTAATTCATTATCTATTATATTTCTCAACAAATGGGAAAAATATTATCTAAAAGTTCTTCCCTTAAACTCTTCCCACTCTATAAAATCAATCTCTCTTATTTTATATGTTTTTTAACCAGTGTCCACCACTGATCAGCTTCCCCCTCTAAGAGATACCCAACCAGGGTGACTCTATCTTGCTTAAAACTATTTATTATAGAATTTTTCTTTTCTATAATGATTATCCATTGTTCAAAAATCAATGGGTCAGTATATCCACTAAAAGAAGGTGGTTGTTGATGTATAAAGGACTCAATGGGAAGTTGGTCCCTTAGAGGTGAATCTGGTCACCCAACATGATTCAAGTTATTTTTCATAACTCTATTTAGTTTATTTATCATTATCATGAAGTTTTCCATTCTATCTTCCATCGAAAATCCATCGGCACATTATCTGTTGTGCTCATCATTTACGTGGTTCCTCATATTTCCTTATATTTTCTAAAATAATAAAACTTAGTGAGAAAACCGTTTCACTTAAAAATATTATAATTCTAAAGAAATTTTATGTCTTAAAACATCATGTATAAATATATTATTCATTAAAAACAACTACATTTTTTATAAATCAGTCATAATGGTTCATAAAAAATCTTATGATTAACTAAAAAAACCCAAGAGGGTCAAACTAGAAGTGAAGAAATTACCATTTAAATTCACTAGTTCCTGATTGATTCTATCTTAAAATAGTGTTTTTGGGTTTTACCCCAGGATACATATGTTCTAGAGACACATTCACTTGTTTTTATCCAGATAGAGAATTCAATGATCAGAAAACATCACCAAAATACCAAGTTGGTTTCCTATATTTTAACTTGTCCCTAATCTTCTTAATAAATTTTTCATATCCCAATTTCCATAAATAAATAAACCATCCTTTGATACCAACTATAGAATCCCACCTTTTTATTACATAAACATTTCATTACATTGTACAAAATAAAGGATATTTTAAAGGTTAGTTTCTTGGAAACAATGTACATAATACATGAAAAAATAAAAATTATTATAAAAAAATGAAAGGATTATTAATTGGTCCATCCCATATAATTTTACTACATATCATAACCTATGGATCTACATTAATGGAAAGGGTGATCAGAAGGACAAGTAAGGGAAAACAAGGTAAATAGTTTACAAGTGATCTTGAGGGAAAATCAATAAGAAAACAAGAAATATCATTATAGAATGAACCAGAGAACATAAGGAATATCATAAATAAAATAACATGAATAATAAATTTTAAATGTGTCTACAACAATAAATTTATACATTCATAAGAATACCACTATGGTTAATCACAGACGTGTCATAAAAATTACCGGAGTTATTCACCAAGGTATCGTATAACATGTCATATCTAGAGATTAAATTATTTTCTCAATGAATTGGAGAGATAATAGGTTGAAACATTAATATTTATTATTTAGTGCGATCCAAATAGATAATAATAATTAATTACATAAATAACCAGTGAATAATGAAAGAAATGAGTTTCATATCAAAATCAAGGTGTTTAAAAAAAGTACTTAAAGACAAGCTAGTTATGTCATTTTTGACCCATGAAATGAAAATGTGGGTTTCATGTATATTAATACTTGAATAAAATAGATCATTTTTATATCTAGTTGAATTCCCCTATAAAATAAAGAGGTTTGGGTATTCAAAAAAAGATAATTTTCTTAAGAAAATAGATAAATTTTGAGAAAAGAAATCAGCAGCATAACAGGTATGAAACATGGTTTTATAATATGGTAAAAAAGAGAGGGGAAATGGTCTCCCATTCATAAAATAATATTAATAAAGTAAATTTATATAATAAATTTGACATAAGAACATATTTTTTATATTTTAAAGATGTTCCACATAAAAAGTGAACTTGTTTGGAAAAGATAAGTTGGATTTCCCTTACCTTTAAGAGTAACTCCTAAAACTTATGTATTAGGACCTTAGGGGCATAAGGGAACCTTGGGTGGACTCATATGGAGGTAAAAATATAATATCTTCATGGAGGATGAATCAAGAGTTCAATTAAATGGAGAAATGATTATGTATTTATAGAAAATGTGGAGGATTTTTTTATTAATTTATAATTAATGACCATGGACACCTAGGTAGTGGTAAATAAAAAACCATGGGCTCCCTGGGTATTTTCTAGTGGTATTAGACAACCAAGACACCTATTATGTAATTTTTATCTACAATTTTTTTCCATCATTTTATATTCATTATTTTGGAAAGGAAAATTAAATTTTTACAAGATAACATTTTTAAAGTTAAAATTTCTATTTTATAATTTTAAATGTAAATTATATATTTGGAAATTGATTAAAATATTATAAAATATTTGATATTAATGAAATAAAATATTTTAAGTTTTTTACTGTGGTTAATTAGTAATAATGACACTATGAAATAATTATTATGTCATTAACATAATGAAAAACTCAAATTGTATTTTTACTGTTGAAGAAAAAAAATTATATTAGAAAATTATCATAAATTCACCCTAACATAATTTCAAAAATATAATTTCAAAAATGATATTTATTTTATATAAATAATTCTCTAAATATGATAATTTTAAATTTTAAATATAAAAAACTTTATTTATTAAAAATAATATCAGATTTAAAATTCATAGTAAAATATCAAACACTTAAAAAAATTGTTTTATCATTTAAAATTAAATAATAGTGTTTTTATCATAATAATTACTTCACGTAAACATTATTAATAATACCATATTTCATTATAATAATTTATTTATTTGAAAAGTACAATTTTTGTTCGAAAAATCAATTTATCAAACACTATTCTTATAACAGAACTGATGGAATAAAAATTTTATTTATACAACATAATTACACTTTATGAAACTAAGGCCTTGAAAAATAACCTCTTAGAATACCCACGTATGACCTAAGGGTATGGTGTTCTATGGTGATAGACTCATGTGGCGGTTCAGCTAACATCAACCGAGTGGTAATTTTCAATAACTTGAACTTTTTTCGTAGCTGATTTGTTTCAAGCTTCACTTGTTAAAGATCAACTTAGGCTTGGTCAAGAATGAATCCCAGTGATGTTGTATCCCTACCAAGCTATGAAAAATGGGATTCAAATGGAATGACTCTACTGGTTGAGGCCATCGACTCTTATTTCTATATTAATTATCCTTTTTCAAATTTTACTTATAAACACTAATTATGACATTAAAATTATTATCAGAAGTATAGTTCCCAATGGTCATATTGACCAATGATCATAATTAAACAAATATCATATTAAGGTAAAATTAATATGGTCACATTTCCCTTTATATTTACTTCATTATTAAATAGATAGTATTTTGTTATGTGTAATATAATATAACACAAATGTTCTCAGCAAACAAATACTATTTGAAAAGTATGGGTTATTACAATCTACATGACATATTAACCATTTTTCATCATTTGAATTTGAAAATAAATCTTCCAAATAAGGACTTATATGAAGATACCAAAATTCCTTAATAGGGGTCTCTATAACTTCTAAATTAGCCTATAATTTTTATTTCAACTTATTCCATGACATCCCACATTTAGGACACTGTGATAGAAATTTGTGATCTTTTCTATATATCACACAATCACTTGGGTAGGAATGTATTTTTATTACCCCAATACCATCATCCATAATATATTAATTACATTAAAATGTTAATTTGGGAGGTATTTTTATTTCGGAAAAAATTATTTCAACAATTATAATAACTCTTTAAAACTCTTATCACTCCTTCCATCTTTTTCTTTCATGTTAATCAATACTAACACCACTGATTAGACAAAAAATTTAATAAAAAATAGATAGCATGGTTTTTCATCATCACCATATAGATTCTCAATTTTTATTTCTTTATCAATTACATCTACTTCAATATCATGAACCATTTCTTTAATTTGATCAAACTTATCATATTCCAAAGCATTATCATCAAAAGATCTAAAATTATTCCTAGTTTCACCATACCAAATCCAAGGGTTGTCACTTGGATTAAAACCATGAAAATTTAAATGATGATATTTTATATATATTCTTTTTAAAATTACTCATATTTAAACATTTAAGTCATGGATAGAAAAAAATTCTATTCTTTAGAACATTTCATTTAGAAAATTTCAAAAAAAATCATCAACATCTTCCTCATTTTCATTACTTATTAAAAGTGTAATAATCCAACTTTGACTCATTATTATGTTAAAAAAATTTCAAAAATATTTCTTTTCAAAATAATATAGTGGTGATAAAATTCAGTTAGTGGTGTGAATAGTAGATTATTTCAATGATGATCAAGAAGATATCCATGTGGTTTTATTCATTAGTAAAGTGTTTCTATGATTTAAAATATTAGTGAATAAAATTTTAAATAAGTTAATAACATTTTAGATTAAATTTAATGTTAATTTTAATTAAAATACAATCAAATTAAAAACCATGCAAGTAAATTTATATCATTATAGTGTAAAAGAGAGCCTTATTGGAAAAGAAAGAATAAATAAAAGCCTTATAAGTGGGACTAAATGTCTATAAATATCATGTGAATATTTCATTGATATGAAAGTAAAAAAATTGAATGCTAATATAGTATCATTATTTACTAGAATGGGTTTGTCAAAGATAAGTGATTAATTATAGAATTATTATAAGAAGTGGTATTTTCCAGCAAAATAAGATGGTTTTTTTAGTTAAGACACTAATTGAGAATAAAAATTATATTAATAGTAACTCTAATGAAATTTAAAACACAAATCATAATGAATAATCATAAATTTTGGATGAAAATATTTATATTTAATGATATAATTTCCTAGAAATATCACTCTTAGATTTTATTATTATATGATTTAGCCAATGAAAAGAAGTATTTCATTGAATAAAGGTATCAATTTTGTAAATTAATAGAAGGTAAAATTTTCTATCTAACCACATTAATGAAAATAGGGTATTAAATAGCATAATATAAGTTTTATTGTGAAATTATTGGTTACCTAAAGTGTATTTGTATGGATGAAAAGAAATTTCATATTCACATTTCTCCAACGAGTGTTTTATATAAAAATTATTATAATTTCCATTGATATTTCTTTATGTATGTTGAATATGATTATAAAGAATCTCAATGATGAAGAATATAATAAGGGTATATTATATTTAATTGAGAATTATTTTACTGAGAGTTTTGTAAAATTTAAGATATATCATCCCATTGAAACTTCATAATTCTGTGATTTTTGAAAATTGTAAAGTGATTATTAAAATTAGGCTAAACCACGACTATGAAGTTAGTAGTCATATGGAACTAAAATTATATTAATGCTTAAAGTCATAAGATTGGATTAATATTTCACTTCTTATAAGATCTATGAATTGATATAACCTATTATTGGATCTCACAATACAGGTTTTTAGTCGTGTATGTATAGAAACATATGGTTTCCAAATTTGCACATAAAATAAGAGAAATACCTTATTTCTTCTTCAAATTTTGATACCTACACCTCAAAAAGATCACATTTTCCAAGTATATTTAACTAAAATATATGATTTTATAAAAATCCAATTTATGGATAAAATAATTTTACAATATATATATATATATATATATATATATATATATAATTGAATAAAATACACATTAAATAAAGAAAGGTTGGTTTAAAATCAATAAAAAGGAAACTAAAACTATATAGTAGCCCAAAAAACATAGAAACATATCATATTTGAAAAGGGAATACATAATAAATTTTTTTTACAATACATATTCTATTAAAAAAAATTCAAACACATGATAAATAATAAAGATTTTTCTTTGACTACTCAATTGGGAAAAGAAAAATTAATAATATAGGATATGAAATCCAAACATGATATTTATCCATAGAATGTCTAGGGCTTCTGATGGATTACTTCTTTAATAGAAGTGATTATAGAAAATGGAAATCAACCTAGAGTTTCCCAAAATTATGGTTTCTAATTACATGAAAAATAGAATAAAATCAAACCAAAACCCTAAAAACCTAAAAATTGTTATAGAGAATCAATTTTTTTAGGAATAATCCATGGGATTACTAACTAAGAGAATGTCATGAATGTGTGTGGATTACTTAAGATATGAGAAGAACTATCTTTAAATGTGAAATAGTGATGCTATTGACACTTAAGGGTGTGTGAAGATGGTAATGCAGTATTAAAGTCTATCAGATCAAGGAAAAAAGGGTTAGGGATTCCGTGTGAGAGAAATGAGAGCTCAATCATAAGAAAAAAAGTATATAAATGAATATACATTACTTTTGATAAAATTTTAAAAAGTTTATCACATTGGTTATTTAATAAAAAATGTAAAAAAATCACATCAGTTTTAAATAAATAATATTATAAATATGTTTTCAATATTGGTTATCTTAAAACTGATGTTCTAAACCAAATATTCTATGTCAGTTTCTAGGTAACCAAAATAGAAAATAAAAAACTTTTAAATTTCACATTGGTTATATAATAACCAACATGAAAAAAAATTCATATCATTTTCACATTGGTTATAAATAACCAATGTTAAAAATGTGATGTGATAAATATTTTTTTTAATAGTGAGGTCAAAAAAAACTAGAAAATTATAAGATTGGATCTAGTGCATGTGGGAGTCTATTGGAGTAATTTCACAATAACTAAATAATTTTACTTTATATTTCCATTATATTCATAAAATTGAATATTAATAAATTCTTTATCACATATTGATTTTTATTTTGCATAAAATTAATTTGATAATTTTGTATAATATTCGATGTATTAAAAATATCATAGTAGTTCACCGATATTATGAGAACTATGATCTGTTATGATAATTTTCAAAAAAATATAGGTAATATGGTTTTATGGAATCATTTGATAGGGCACAAATGATGTAGAATATTATGTGAAAGTACTAATAACCCTATGAAACTTATTCTCATGATGTTCACACATGGTAATCTCTAATATGGGAGATTACGAGGATATACCCACCTGTAGAAAATCCACATGTCTTTATCTCATTGAATATTCTGATTTTTGAGCATGTGTAGTGATCCTTATACTTAAATAATATTATTAATACATATAATGAGTCATGTACTTTGATGTATTATCACAAATTGTGATGATATATTTCCATGATGAATTTGGGTATTTTTGGTGAGCCATGAGTAACATTTTATTAATGAATAGGTTTAGGAAGGATTTTCCCCTTTTATCCTTATAGAATATTATATCTCAAATATTTCAATGAAATGGAACCATCACATTAAATTTCATGTCCATGTTGTATTGAATAGTTTATTTCAGGAAGTCAAAGAAAGATGTATCAATCATATAGGTTGATGAAAAGAGTTTGAAACATGCTTGATGATATAATAAGACAAAGGGATAATATTACTTAATATGTGTTTGTATATGGTTTTCATCATTATGGAATTAAATTATTCCTATTGGGTGCCTTTATATGTTGCTAGATGATGATATTAGACTTTATGAAAACCCATATAATTGCACCGAGGAAGAGGCCTATAGGGTCACAAATATAGTGATTCTAATGATCTCAATTAAATTATATTTGAATTTAATTATTGGAATAAAAAAATTTCTCCAACCCGAGGAATAATATTTATTGAATATTTATTGATCAAAAATATTAAAATAATTTTTTATCCACAAGACTGTAAAAATTATAAATAATTATTTATTTAATGAATGAATAATATATATTTAAAAAAATTCAATAATTCTATAAACATTAAGGAGTATGAGAAGATAAATTTTTGGTTCTATTGATAAAAATTTATTTCCCATACTTTAAAATAATATTTTTCATTACACAAGATAGTGCACACCATGAGATAAATAATATTATTTTTATTTTAGATGACATGGGATATATTTTGGAATTAATTTATAATTAAGGTAATTTATGAAATTAATTTATATTAAACCCAAACATTGGTTCTATATATACTCCTTTGTGTCCTTTTTGATAAGGTTAGATATTTTTTGTGCACAACACGTCTCCTCTCTTCCATGGATATTTGTCTCCACCAAGAACATATCTAGGGTTTATCTCAAGAATGAATGAATTTATAATCCTATTACTTCCTCACAAGCTAGAGATATAAAGATAGTCAATTGTAGAATCACCAGATGATTTGAATATATCACAGCTGCGATCAAAGGGAGAACCCCATGATGATTGGTACCACCATACTATCCCTTGGTGTGCCATCAATGATGCATCGGGGTAAATGGAGTATGTGTGGATCATCCATTGGGGGATTCTACAACTGGATCCTTATAGAAGAATTAAATTTCTACTGAACAATGTGCATAAGATCAACTTATTAAATGAAGAAATAATTCCCAAGATCAAAGGCAATTATTATTGTCTAAATTAATTATAAATTGAATATGAAAATATCCCCTTCTTGGTTTCCAAGTTATTTTTCAATTAATCTTTGGATTAATTCATTGTTCATGATGATTCACCATCATGAACATCTCATATTATTAATTAATCTTTTACAAAAAATGATGATTTGGATACTACCCAATAGTTACTTTTTCTATATCAGGAACCATTTGTATGTACTTTTAGAAACCTGATGGTATGGTGGAAGGATAGTAATGAAGTCAGGATAGAAAAAAGTTAGGTGGACCAAATACGAAACTATAATGTGTTTCTGGAATTCAAACCATTAAAAAATTTATTGGAGGAAGTGTGGGAAGAAATGAAAAGCCGTGATATCTTTGAAATCTAATACTATTCACTAAGATAGAAATTTAAGGCAATGTAGATATTTTACAGAATAGATATTCTTCCATGAATATCAATTGAGGTGGAATTTATTCTATGGAAACAAAATAATATATAAAACCTAGATCATTGTTAGGTACTCCATTTTATGGAGAGTTGATCACTTATGATTAAAAATATTTTAATCATTGTAATCATCGTTTGTTTTTATAAATAAATGAAAAGAAGAATTTCCACATAGATTAGGATGCATACCTAAATCATGTAATATCTTTTTTTAATTTCATTTAGTTTCTTTTTATAATTGTTTTCCATGGTCTTGTTTGCATCATCTATAGGAAGGGTCTAGCTACTTGGTGATTTGGGAGTGGTTTTCCTTCTATATTATGAACTTTGCATCATGGATCCCATAACTTTTCTTTTGCTTTCATAAGTCATAGTGGAGTTTTTTATTTTGGTTTTATTAGAAGAAGACCTTTCTTGGACCCAACAACATGTATCAAATCTCAATGTTAGAGTGATTCAGATGACCATGACCTTATTAAGGTATTTTATAGTTTGGTTCAGTAGAAACATTTCACCCTAATTCTTATAGGATAACCTTAGTATATGGATCATGATATTGATTTTTTGTTATGTTGTTCATATGTTATTGGGAACTCATATATTCTAGAGGAATGGAGTTAGATGATAGGATGTCATGGTTGGATAAGTTTTGATGGAATGGATTTTGGATTATAGATAATACATGTATAGGATAACCTACCAAAAAAGGATCTTAATATTTGATTACATATAAATAACCAAAAGTGATGAAAATAGATGAATGAGAGAGCCTTTATAAGAAATAAATTATATTGATATGAATGTCACTTTTTTTAATATACCATACAACATCCATAAAGTGATAATAACATCAAATCTTATCAAGGGATTGATTGAAATTTATAATAATCCCAAGATGATGAATATGGTGTTCTTTTTAGGGTGAATTTTCAACATTAGAATATTATAAGGTAGGTTAGTATCGAATAATATTAATTACATTAATGTAATTTAGTTTCGGTTGGATTTAGTGAAGGTAGCCTTTAGCTATCTAGTTTGGGCAGTATTTTTTCTCTCATTGATCACAGAATCATGGGATATGATGGTGACTGCTATGAGTAACTCTAGTGGAAATAATGACTTTTAGTACATGGATATTTCTAAAATGATCTAGAATAAATAAATTTATCATAATGATAACCATACATATTTTTGAATCATTTATAATGTGTAAGTAAGTAGAATATGAACAACGTGTAAAAGTAATATGAAGGGTAATGGCAGGAGGATCTTTATAGGATTATCTTAATGGATGGTTCCCCCTTGTGTTAAAATTTCAGAAAGAAAAGGATTAAAATTAATTTTGAAAAAACTTAGGAATATAGTCCAATGTAAGTGGATCTATTTATCTCTTAATGGATGATAGATACAAATTTCTATTCAGTGAGACTACTTTATTGTGGCCTTCAGTTATAAACTTTAGATATTTATTCCACTCAAATTCCAAGACGAGGAGAATGTGAAATTATACATATGAAATTCATTAAAATTATCATATTTTGGATGAAAATACTCTCAAGATTATGGGTAAAGGTGAAGTTTCAATATAAACAAAGAACAAAATCATGATGAAGTTAAAGGAGTTGTGGAATATATCATACCTTCATAAGAACCATATTTCCATTAGGCATCTAGATAATATTGGATTCTTAACTATGTTTGTGGATGGAGCATGAAAACTTTCACCCAACACTATGGTTTTTGTTAAGGGATTTAAGGATGAAACTTTTTACCTCAAAAGAGTTTCAAAAGTTGCAAATCATTCCATATAAATTACATCCACTAAGTTTTGGAATGACTATCTAGGGAATCACCATGAGGATTGGATAAATATCTTTACTGCCAAAGTATTAATTTAATTTTTAAGAAATATATTCTAGGATGTATAAGGATTTAAATTTGAGGAATAAATATAAGGTTTCCTTCCAAATGAAATGGAAAACACCAAAGCATTATTAGTTGAATTTGTTCTACATAGTTGTTTGGGGACCAGTATTGATGTAATATAATAGAGGTTCACTCTTCTATATGGACTTCATTAAAGATTCTAGACATAATTTGTGGGTGTGAATTCTAAGTAACAAGTGTGAGTTGTTTTATACT
The DNA here is from genome assembly GCA_963277665.1 of Viscum album. NCBI lineage: Eukaryota > Viridiplantae > Streptophyta > Magnoliopsida > Santalales > Viscaceae > Viscum > Viscum album. The sequence continues at coordinate 1,914,519,441 of OY728127.1, forward strand.
TTTATTCAATGGAGTTTCATGGTGGGAAAGATGACTAGAATCATGTAAAAGTGTTTATTGTCAAATAATGGTGGTGAGTATGAAAGAAAAGAATTATAGAAATTTTTCTAGAGGAATGGGATTTGATTTGAGAATATCATACTAGAAACTCCAGAATATAATGGATTTATGTAAATAATAAATCAAATATTGGTTCATAAATCTAGGAGTATGTTGATTTATGTGGGTTTTTTTAAAAAAAAATCAGTGGAATTAGTGAAATGTGTCACCTAATTGATCAACCAAGGTCTATATTCTCTAATTAGGTAGAAACTACTAGAAAATTGTTGGTATTTTTGTAATATTGTCTTAAAAAACCTCAAAGTATTTAGTATTCTAGATTAGTTCCCTGTTGATGAAAATAAATGAGAAAATTTGAAAACTAAGTATCAAGAATGTTACTTTTTATGCTACAATGATGAATATTATGGTTTTCAACTTTAGGATAACAATATTGATAATGTCTTTAGAATTTATCCATAAGTTGTAATGCGATATTCAAGGAATAAATTCCATGGAATGATTAGAACCAAGTTTGAAATTTTTTTGAGAGAAAAGTATCATTAAAAGATAAGGTGCACCTAGATGGTTGTCCATAAGTAATAATTATTCCAAAAAAATAAATAATCATTACAGTTCTTGAAAAACTAGACTATCGTAAAGAAGTTCTAGAAGGTTGTAAAATTATGATCATGTATCAAAGGCCTGATGTACTAGAGAGTTCAATAACTTCAGAATCTTATCCACTATAATTTCACACTCTAAACGTTATAGTACCAAAAGGATCTCAATAATAGGTACAATTATAGAGGTCTACCATGGAGATACACTATGTTCCAAGGTATAAAAGTAATTTACATTATTTTATTCTAATGGATGGTATATAACCTAAAATCCTAGTCAAGGTAAGGAGTTTTTAAGGTCAATTATAGTGGAAGTTATCCATTAGAGAAGAAATTTATTCCTTCCAAGTGTCTGAATCATTGGATATAACAAGACATATTGGGTATAAATTCATACAAAACAAGTGTTTTTTTCAACTAAATGAGGATGTAGGTCGTAAACAAAATCATAAGGATAGGATAGCTTTGAATGAATTTAAATAAATATAAAGTTATTGTTTCTATGAAATTTTTTCCTCTAGTAGTTAAGAAAAAATCTATTAGAGAGATGTCAGGCATGGTTTCTTCCAATACATTGCATTTGGAGAAGATGGATATGATGAAAAAATTTATTATTCATAATATATAAGAATAAATATTTGTGGAACAACTATATGGTTTTAAATAACATCATAAAAAGAATATTCACTACAATATAAGGCATATCCTTTACATCCTAAATCAAGTTCCAAGGAATTGGAATCAAAAGATTAATTATTTCATGATGGAATAATAGTTTATCCGGAGTAATGATAAGCATTTTTATGATGATAAGGTGTTTTATAATGGTAGTTTCATCATATTTCTACTTTATATGGTCGGTATGTTTATAGTGTGTAATGGATTGATGTGATTAAGGCTAAGTTTTCTATAAGGTTTGAAAATAAGGGCCTCGGTCCAAAAAATGGATTTTGGGGATACAGATTGTGAGAGACCATTGTTCTTGTAAGTTTTATCTAATTCAAGAAGACTATATTTGGAAGGTGGTGGAACACTTTGGGAAGAGTGGAGTAAAACCAGTGACCATGCCCATGACTGTACATGTTAGTCTAAGTAACAAGAACTCACCTAGAATGAAAGTAGAGGTTGAGTAAATGGAAAAAATTTCATATGCATTATTTTTTAGAATTCGTATATATGAAATGGTTTTTACTCATATGGGAATTTCAACAGAAGTGGAATCCATCATTAGATTCATATCAAACCCCATAAGGGAACTTTTGGAGGTCGTTAAATGGATTCTCGAGTAAATGAATGGTTATGGAAGAATATCACTTTTTCGGAATGGATGATTCTTTTTAAGGTGTTTTGGATTCAGTATTTAGGGAGGATTCAGATACATAAAAAATCTCTTCTAGATATGCATTTACATGTGAAAAAATGATATTTAACTGTATGGACAAGATTCAACCAGTTTTTACTATCTCAATAATGGAATATAATGAATTTTCTTTAACCAAAGATGGAAAGGAGTTGATTTGGATGATGGGTTATTTGGTGGATCTTGGAAGAAGGAAGAGTGATGGGATGATATTTTTTTATTCATAAATTTTGATTAAATTGGACCAGAATCTAACATTCCATTCTCAAATGAAGAATATTCAGCTAAAGTTTCACTTCATCCAATCATAATTGGAGGATGGGGAGTTGGACTTATTGAATATTTAAGGTGTGTGAAATCTAGATGACATGTAATTGAAAATGGTTACTTAGGATGTATTAAGGTTATTTTACACCTTATTCGGGTGGGGTTAACTGGATGATGTGGTGGGAAACCAAGATGCTACTTAGTAGAAGTTTAGAGAATGGATGGTGTGATTTCAAAAGAAAAATGGAGACTTATTTGTGAATCCTAAAAAGATCATTTCAAATTTGGATATTTTTTAGATACTAACAAATATTATAAACCATTTTTCAAGCTAATAGAGGTATGCTGATAGAAAGATAAAATCCAAAGTTGTATTTACAAAAACCTAGTTGTATGATGGAATGGTATCAATAAAATCTGGATAACTAGAAATTGGTAAGACTAAATTCATAAACATAAGGTGTTACAAGAAGTTAAACCAATGGAAAATTATTGATTAAGTATAGTAAAATATAATAAATCATGATATCTACAAAATAATTCATTGTTAATTGGGAGTTAAATTTGAGGTAGGGGAGATACCTAACCAAATATAGGATCATTCATAAAGATTGATTTATGTGGACTTCATCCCATATAAATCCGATAATGGTAATAACTAAGAGCACTATCCAAGAACTCCTATTTATGGAGGGTTTCTCACTTGTGATTAATAATGGTCCAAGAAATATAATCATTCTTTATTTATCTGAATAAAATCAAACCAACATTTCATTATGGATTAGGTTGAAATCCTAAACCATATAATCTCTTATGTTGTTCTATGCCTTGTGTTTATTTATATCAATTTTTTCATTGGTATTGTTTGTGTTGTCTACAGGAAGGGTTTAACATTGTTTTAATTTGTGAGAAGGTTTTTCTTTTAGGTTTTGGATGTTGGTGAATAGCTTCACTTTGGAAATTTTCTTCTACTTTCATAAGTTTTAGTGGATTTATTTCTGTTGGATTTATCTAAAAGTATGCCTCACTTGTACCCGCACCCACTACTTATGGTTTAAATGGTACCTAGAATGGGAACCTTTATAATTTCATACCTTTCGTATATAAGACTTGATTATTAGCTAATCATACATTGGTTAGGTATGGTGGTGTTCATTTCATCAATTAAATCTCAACTAAGATGGGATTTTTCCTTTCATGTGATGAGTATGACACATCGACCCTCAATTGAAATATATTGAGGAGTAGGATCCCACATCTAGATATTATATTTTATTTTCTCATCTATTAGAGATAGGGATATGTGATTTGATCATCTATAAAGTTCAATGACATGTGATGGATTCATTGATCTAGTGAGTTTATACCCAAGTAATTGTGAATGAATGAGTTTTTTATATGGGATTAATATATTTCATATCCCATAGTCACATCATATATTTAAAAAAGGGAACATATGGGAATGCACACTTTAAATTAATGAAACTAGTTCTATCGGGTGAAAAGGCCCAACCATGATCAATTCAATCACTAAGAGGGGAAGGGGTGAATCCGTAATATCTTTATCTTATATACTATCTTTCTTGTATAAAAAACTTCACCTCCTATTAAATATTTAACACTTTTCTAAAAAACAGACATTCATGTATAAATAGGAACATAGGTATTTACAAGGTTCACTACTCAATGAGAGTACCTAGTCCTTAGCAAGGTTTGTAAAAAATCCAATATTACAAAATCTACTAGAAAACAATCATTTTGTGTGGATACTAATTAAAAGAAATATTATTACAATTGTGTAGATCTATGATCAATACAACAGTGAATGTTTTTCCTCTATAAAAAATATGTAAATAATATTTTTTAATAAGTTTGGAAACCTTCACCAATAAGTTCCACATTTTTTTCACAATACTTCTTAAACAACTTCCACTTTTTTAATTCTTTCGAAAACAATTCTTTAATTTCTTACCTCGTAGTAGATAGAAAAAAATCCTATAGAATTCATACAAAAAACATAGTTTAATCACTCACTTAAATCATTCTATCTGATTTTTTAGTATGGAAAAAAATAATTCACTTTTCTACAAACAAGTCTAATTCGATACTTTCATTTTCCAAAAAAAAAATAGTCTGATTTCTCAGTCTGATCTGGGGAATCATGACCACAACTCTTATAATCACAAATTCTCTACCCACAACTTCTTTTACTACTTCTTCAGTCCATAAATATTCCTCTTCTAATTATATATCTAGAAAAAACTCTAGTTCTCCACCATTTTTGCATGTGAATAGTGTAGTGTAAATTGTACTTTAACCCCTTTATGTAGGGACACCAAAAGGAGAAAAGGCAGGAACTTGACTCTATTTTCCCACTCAAAAAAAATCACAAACCATAATTAATTAGGAAATTCAAACTTGATTTAACCATTTATCCATGCCTCTCAGCTCTTATGGGTACTTCTAGAATCTTATTGAATTATCCAAAACATATTAATTCTGAACCACATTTAAGTAAGAACTTTTCAAGTACTCACTCTAAAAAATGATAGTCCAGAACATATTATTCTAAAAAAATTCATTCTGATTCACTTGGTCTAATTTAAAATAAGTAAAACATAAGACATCTCACTCTGATAATCCAAACCAACTGAAACTATTTTTTCATAAACATCATTTCAACTTCTATAGACATCATAACCCTAAAACAATATCTTTACAGAAACTTCAAAAAATTTCAACCTTCCATATAATTTCTTCTTTTGTTCAAAATATCATTAGACCATTGAAATTGTGTCTGATATAACTCATCATATGATGAATTGTTTATTTCAAAGGTTTTCTGATGAATCTTGACTCAAATGAAAATAGTAGAATACATTATTGTATTTTTTTCTGATTGATTGGCCATTGAATATCATCTGATTGATCTGTATCAATGACTCAACTAATTTATCGATGTCAAAAACTTCTCTTCTCAGTCACACTCAATAAATCCAGTCCATTCTATATGATTTGGGTAGAATTATGTTCTACCTCTAATGTCTTAATTTCATCGACCACTCTTCTTATAGATCATTGGTGAAACTTTTCTGAAGGGTTGGTAACAAAAACAACTTATTTCCATCTGAAACTCAAAAGTTGATGGCTCATTCAATGGATCCATTCATATGATGGACTAGACCGTTCAATTTTTTAGTGAATCTAGACTTTTACAAAACATTTTACTTCATCAAATTTAAACTCCCAGTCTCCAAACAATTTTTTTTTGGTACTTCTCAAACTGATGATCTGCATCCAAAAAACATTAACTTTATAGAAACACTAACAAGTCGCATTTCTCTTTTCATCCAAAAACTCATGATTATATCCTGACTTGTTCATGATGTTTAAAACATTAAAAAATCAACATATAATTATCATATTTTGTATCAAAAATTTATAAATGCATTCAGTATCCAATACATCTCCACATTCCATTCAAAAAGCTTTATTTCGGATAAATGAGTTTGAAAAAAAGTTCACCTAGAAAACAAAATTCAGGAAAGAAGACTACAACGGATGAACATTCTTATGAAAACTATTTTTGACATTCCGAGATAGATTCTCCTATACCTGATCACCCAGTCTTAAAAAGTAAGGTTATTTCTTATAATGAAAAAAAATCCAAAACATTCAGCAAAAACCTTTTCCCAGTATCTAAAAAAACTATCTCTATATAACTTGGTCCTAATAATCTACCCCCTTTGAATTTTGTTGCAAATAAACCTTCATAAATCACTGAAACTTTGTAACTTAAGTTATGGATCACTATTCAATAATTATAAGCCTATGGGTGTGAACTCGTTATTATAAATAAGAATCATTTAATATAAAACCTGTGTTTTTAACAAGAAATGACTTAATAACTTCTCTTAAACTTTACACTTTGAATGTTTCCACATATTCACAACTTCTTTTTTCCTGTAAGAATAAGTTTTCTACCATCACTTCAAAAAAATGTTATAATAGTTCACACACTCACACATTGATATCATAGATTACCCCTTTTAACACCTCTCCCAAAATACATTCTCTTTTAAAATGTTTAGCACATGCCAATGGATAGATTTATGAAACATCATTTTTCTCCCCCTTTGATAACACTATACAAAGACAAGATTAAAAAGGGTATAGAAACACAAACCTCATCCTTTTATAGAAATTAGTTAGACACCCATGTTTAAACTCCATTTTTTAAAAAATATTTTGGTAAAAGTTTTTTGAATATATGAGCATCATGTTCTATAATAGAAACATATTCAAATTTGAGTTCATTCTTCTCCACATTCTCCATGATGAAGTGATATTTGATATCAATAATTTTTAATGAGAATGTAGCATTGGATTTATAGTGATATTTGTAGTAATTTTATTATCACAAACTAATAGATGTGGTAACTTCAATTCCACTGTAAAATCTTCTAAGTCTTCATCCACATAATATGTGTTACAACTTGAGTGGTGGAAATATATTCACCTTTAACCATGATAAGATTTATAGAATTATACTATTTACTATTCCAATAGATACAAAATTCCCCTAGAAATAAAACTCAACCAGATGTAGATCTTTTATCATACACACTTCCTATCGAATCAGTGTCTGTATAATGAAACAAATAAATTCATTATGAACTATAATATTTGGTACCAAAATATATTATGCCTCCAATATATCTGAGGATTAATTTTCCTACCAAGAAATAATAATCCTTTGGAGCACTTTGGAATCTTTTACATAAGGTAACATCATATAAAATAGCTGGTCTTGAAGAAATTAGATATAAAAATATTTCCATAAGATTTTTGAATTATTTAGAATCCACTTCCTTTCTTTCTCCATCTTTAGAAAACTTGGTTCCCATTGAAATTGGTGTGGAAATAGGTTTCGAAATTTCCATGAAAAAATTCTTAAGATGTTTTTTAGAATACTTCTCTTGAAATAGAAACATATATTTCTTCTTTTCAATGACTTATAATCTATGAAAATATTTCAATTTTATAAGAATGATAATTTTAAACAACTTTATCAAATCCTCATCAAACTTCTCATAGTTTATTTCACAAATCCCAACAAATACAATATCATCAAAATAAACCATTATAATGAGATATATCCCCTAATTTTATCTGATTTAGAGATTATATTCAACTTTTCCTTTCCTAAAATTCAACTTCATTAAGAATGAATCCAATTTTGAATACCAATCTCTCAGATCTTTCTTTAATCCATAAAGAGATTTATTTAACAATCACAAATAACTTTAATCTTTTATAATTAAAAATCCACACAGTTGTTTAATATAAACTTCTTAATCAAGTTATATATTGAAAAAGTTGATTTTACATCTATCTAAAAAAATATTATTTAATTTTCCAGTAATTAAATGAAAGATTTTGATTATTTCCAACCTTAGTACAGGAGAAAAAGTATCATTAATATAAATACCTTCAATTTGTGAGTAAAATTTTCAGAAAAATATTTCTTTCTTTCTTATCACTTCACCATGTTCATTAAAATTGTTTTGGAACACCCAATTTGTACCAAAAACATTTTTTCATTTGGTTTGGGTAAAATTTCCCAAGTATCATTCCTCTTAATTTAATACAACTATTTATTCATAGCATGAATCCACTATTGATGCTCAAAAGTTTCCTTAACATCTTTTGGCTTGGATTTTGAACACAAATAAGTGTGTGAAACAAACCTTTATGTTCTTCTTGTTTGATTTGTTTTGTTTATCACCAATGATGTTTTTTATATCCACCTATTTTCTCATCTTATGATGAGATGTACAAAGTTATTTCTCACCACTAGAAATGGTTGAGTTTGATTATTCTAGATACATGGAATAACCAATTTTGAAATTATTTTCATGTTTCTCAATAATAACTCTTTCATCCTCTACGTCTTCCTTTTCTTCATGTGATTATAAAACATCTTATTCATATTTTTCAAGAACTTTTACATCAATAGAATCAACTATCTTTCTTGTTTATTTTTTGAAACATCTTTACCCTCTAACATTTAGAGGATATCCAAGAAATATTCCATCTCCACCTCTATGATCAAATTTTCCAATATTTCTACTTTTTCTTTTAATGATGAAGGGACTCCCAAACACCATTAAGTGTTTTAAATTTCAAATTTTATTTTAGAAAAAGTTTTAAGGAGTCATATTACAAATTGTTCTATAGAAACACTAATTCTGAATATAAACTATTTTTCTCATCGCATGCCTCCATAAGTAGTGAGATTTACTATATTCAATTAAAATGGTATGCCACATATCCACTAACTTATATTTTTCCTTCTATAAATACAATTATACTATAGTGTGTACGGTAAACTAACCTCATGATGAATTCCATTTTTTCAAGATAACTTTTTAATTATTCATTCTTTTATTCATCACCATTATTAGTTCATAGATTCTTTAAAGAATATACACATTCCTTTTCTGCTTGTCTCCTGAAACTCTTAAACATTTTTATAGCTTATGAATTATGTTCTAAATACATAATACATGTAATTTTAGTAAAATAATCAATGAAATAAATTATGTAATTATAACCAAAATTTGATTTTTTTCACATTGGACCACAAATATAAGAATGAATTAGTTTTAAGGGAATATTTTAATGGATTTAAAATTTCTTATGCACTAAATTTGTAATATTCCCTTTCTGAAAAATTGAACAACACCAATCTCTTCTTCTTTTCATATTTGAAATACCATAACCACTATCCCACTTTGTTGACATTCTCATATTCCATTAACACATATATACCAACCATTTATTCCATAAGTTATTTTGTTTTAACATGATCCAATAATTGTAATTTTGAACATTGCCAACTTGAAACAAGTTTCCCTTTGTACGTTGTCTTATTGTAAAAAAATTTACATCATCAGATCTTTTCAAAAAACACAATATTTTTTTAAAAAAGTTTACTTTATTCATTAAAAAGTTGTGAAACACTTAATAAGTTATGTTTTATTTCATCAAAAAATCAATCCATTTTTGGATTTCAGTTTTTCTACCAATAATAGATGATTAAAAACCTTTGATTATAAGTGATTAATCATTTCCAAAAATTATGAATGATTATTTAAATTATTTCAAATTCATAAAAATATTTAAATCCTCTATTATATGTGAAGATCACCCAATATCCAAAATCCAGAGTCATTATCCTTTTTTATCTTTGAAAATGGTTTCTACCACCAGAGCTTTTATTTCCCTTTATCTTCCTTTATATTTGGATTTTGAGAGTTGTTATAAAAATATTGTTGTGTAGGTATAAGAACAAGACATCTCTTTATAAGATTTCATGGCTATTCACATTTTTCACAAATGGTTTCTAGAGGTTCCAATCTATTTTAATCTTTCAAAACAACTATTTTATAATTCATTATTTGATAGGATTTACTCCCCCTAAAACATTTATTCATGTTACTCATGGGATAATTGTAATATTTTTTATTGAATCAAAACATGTTTTTGTATAGAAATCCCACCATAATACCTACAGTGTCTATAGAAATAATATTTTCCTCTATAACTTACATACTTCCTAGACATGTAAACTTGTTTATCCATAACATTTTACTCTCTAAATTAAGAATTTGTTGAGCCCCAGAAGTTATGTTGTCTTTTTAAATCTTTTTATTCAATATGGACATCTTTCCATATTCAAAAGAATCACATATAGTAGTAACACTTGATTCGTACATTAAAATTTTCAAAAACTTATGAATTTTAATCTTTGTTAATTTTGGTACATACATGATTTTCTCATATTTATTCTTCTTATGGATATCATAATATTTATTTACAACCATTGAAGATGAATTTTTTTATCTTTCTTAGGCCCACACTTCTCAGATCATTCACTAATTTCATAAATAGAGTTTTTAAAACTGTTGACCCCTTAATTTTTTTAGAGAATATTTTCTGAATAAGTTCTAATTCATCCTCTTTCACTTTAAACTTTACTTCATGTTTTTCATTCTAATTATTTTCATTTTCAAGATATTTATTCAGTTAATCAATCTCTTCCAATAACTTGGATTTTTCTTCAAGAAAATATTCTTGATTGTTCACTGTACAAATTTCAATTTTCAACTCATTAATTTATATTTCAATTATTATAATCTTTTTAACACACTATTTCAACACTATTTTAAAAGAATATTTTAAATGAGTCCCTTCATTAGAATAACTAATTTCAAACTCTTCATTGTTTACTTTATAAAAAATGTGTTTTCTGTATTATATTAAGTAAATTTTTCAACTTCAACTTCACTATCATCATTTCAATAATCATTAGAAAAAAACAACTCCTTTTGGTTTTAGAGAAATTTATCTTTTACCTTGGAATAGGGTTTTGAGTTTTCAATTTTTCTTCCATCATCTTCTTGAATTTATATTATATTCATCACTTTACTCTTCATATTTCTTTTAGGGACACTTTATAGAAAAATTACCAATAGCTCTATAATCAAATTATTTAAAAGGTAGATTTACATTATAACTTCCCATGCTTGTTTTCACATTTTTATAAAACAAGGACAAAAAATTTATAAACAATTTTATTAACCTCATATTTGGTTTCATATCCATCAACTTATTTATCTTTAAGAATCTTCTTATATTTTTCTTTCTTGGTAGCTTTGAAGGAAATTTATTGATAAATTTTTTTTTATTTTCATACCTTTATCTATTTTCATATTATATGTTATGAGAGTTATATGTAAGTCATCCAAAGATAGAGTTTTAGGATCTCTTTCTTATAAAGATTAAACTTTGGCATCAAAATTTTTAGGAAGAATTTGTATGATATTTTCAAGAATAGTTGAATCTTCTAACTTTTCAAAAATATAGCATATGGTGCTAACAATATAATTCACTCGTATAAATAAGTCACCAATAGATTCATACTCACCCATTTTGAGATCTTTATACTTCAACCTCCATATTTGTAACTTTTCCTTCATCACCTTTGTATTGCCTTCATAGATATTTTTTAACTTTTTTCAAATACTTTAGCAGTTCCAACAACCTTCACACTAATAAATTCACTTTTATATAGTGATGAAAGTAAAGAATTTTTATCCCTTACATCATTCTCCAAATTTTTCTTATAAATAAATTGAAGAGGAATATTTTCAACAAGAGGAGGAAATTCATTTGTATTAGCTTTCAAAATACCATAACCAAGATATATAAGATACTAAAACATTCTATCTTTACAAATATGATGGTTTCTTACATAAAAAATTGGAATCCCTATACTATTCACACAATTCAAGTTCTCTATAACAACTTCTCTTAAACAAATTATCAAAATAGAAAACAAAGGGAAACTTAGGCATATATACCAACATAAAATGCCCAATTTGGATCAATGAAATCACTGACATTGGGAGTGGTGAATCAGTGATATCTCTTTATTTTATTTTATCTTTTTGTATAAAAATATTTTCCTCCTATTAAAGATTTATCACTTTACTAAAGAACAAACATTAATAAATCCATAAGAACACAAGTATTTATAAGGTTCACAACACAAAAAGATTATATAGTCCTTGGAATGGTTTAGAAACAATCCAATAAAAAACAATACACTAAAAAATAATCCTTTCGTATGGATACAACAAGGATGAAATAACCTTACACTTGTGTTGAGATACGACCAATACAATAATTCATGATCTTCCTATATCACAAAATATGTAAATAATATTTTTAACAAGTTTTCAAACATTCACTAATAGGATCTAAAAATTTTCACTACGTTTCTTTAAAAAAATTACACTTTTTAAATTTTTTAGAAAATAATTCTTCACTTTATTACCCAGTAGAAGGTAGGAAAAAATCCTCTAGACTTCATAAAAAAACTCAGTCTTATCACTCACTCTAATTCTTCTATTTGATTCTTTAGTTTGGAAAAATGTATGATTCTCTTATCAGGAATCAAGTCTGATTCAATTATTTCTTTTTCTTGAATATGTTAGTCTAATTTCTCAATATGATCTAGTGAATCCTATCCAAAACCCTTATGATCACAAATTCTCATCCCACAACTTCTCTGGCCACTTCTTCAGTCTTGAAATATTCCTTTTCTAATTATAAATCTATAAAAAAACTCCATAACTATGAATTTTATGCACGTGAACAGTGTTACTTTACATTGTAATTCGACCACTTTATATAGGTACAACCAAAATAGAAAAATAAGTAAATTGAAATTGTTTTCCCGCTCAAAAAAATCAGAAATGAAAATTAATTTGGAAATTCAAACTTCATTTAAACATTTATAAATTATTATCAACTCTTATAGTTTCTTCTAGTATCTTCTTGTATTATTAAGAAGATATTAATTATAAACCTCATTTGAATAAGAAATTTTCAAGTGCTCAGTCCAAAAACTAATAGTATGGAACATCTTATTCCAAGACTGTTTTTCATTCCAATTCACTTGATATAATTAAAAACAAGTAAAACACAAGATATCTTACTTTTATTCTACAAAATAATTGAAATTATTTTTTCATAAACATCATTGAAAATTATATAGACTTTTGAACCTTACAATAATAGTTCAATAGTAACATAAAAAAATTCACCATTCCATCTACTTTCTTCATTTTTTCAACTACTCCCCAGACCAATAGAACTATGTTCAAGGAAACTCAAAATTTAATGATTTATCAATGTCAAAGGATACCTCATGAATATTTACTCAAATGAAAGAGGTTGACCACCTAGTTTGATTTTTTCTGATTGATCAGTCTCTAAAGGTCATCTGATTGATCTATATGAATAAATCAACTGACTAATCAACATCAAAAATTTCTCTACTCAGTCACACTCAACAACATTGGTCCATCTGATATGATTTGGGTATTCTGATGCTCTGAATTTGATGCCTTATCAGAATCAACCACTCAACTAATGGATTTGTGATGAAAACTGTTTCAGGGGATGAAAACAACAATGGATTCTTCCCTTATAAAACTCAAAAATTGATGGTTCATTCGATAGATTCATTCATCTGATGGATCAATAGATCTAAAAATTTTCAAAACCTATGACTTTAGAAAATTCAAATTCCCAGTATCCAAACAACGTTTACTTCTGCTACTTCTCAAAATGATGATCTGCATTCAGAAAACTTTGACTTCTTAGAAACATTAGAAAATAAATTTTCATCTTTTTCCAAAAACACTTTCTTTTATCGTGAATTTTCATGATATTTAAAACATTAAATGATCAGAAAATCATTTCAAAATTTTGTATCTAACATCTATAAAGACATTCTATATTTGATTCAATTTCTAAATCCATTTTGAATTCTTTATTTAGGAGAAATGAGTCTAAAAATGATTTAACCTAGAAAACATCATTCATAAAATAACAATTCAACTGATGAAATTTCTTATCAAACTTTTATCTCATCTTCCGAGTCTGATACTCCTACATATGATCACCCAACCATACATTGTAAGGTGATTTATCATAATAAGAAAATGGAAAACATTTAATAAACACCTTATTCCAACATCAAAAAAACCATACCCATCCAACTTGGTCCCAACATCAGGTATAGAGATACAATTGTTTGATAAAGATCATTCTAGATCTATTTATACCTTTAAAATTTTGATAATTTTATAAAGGACATTATTTTCTTACATTTTTTATTTATATATTCATTTTTTTAAATGCTATAAATTTTCATGGGGTCACACTTTTTGGTTTCATGAATGAGGATTGGGTTTGATAAGATAACTACTCTAAAAGTGATTTAGAGTTAATCCAAAAGGGTTTTGGATTGGATTTCACAAGATATTTCATATAATGTGATACATGAAGAATTTGATGCTAACATTACAAAATTATTTTTTAATGATGTTCAAAAAATGGATATGATTTCACAAGTTATATTATATGATACAATATATAGTGAAATAGAAGGTAAGTACTTTGGGATTTAATACTAGTGGGTGATTGAATGAGATACGCCCTAAAGACCATATGTATATATATATGATACATATATATATATATAAGTTATATCATATGGTATGATATTATCAATCATTGAGTATGGGTTACATACAATAAAATATTTTTTTCATGTATTTGGGGTATATCATATTATACGTTTGGGTGATATCATATGCCACTTCCAATGCATGTCATATTGTATGACTAGTTATATCATAAGGTGTTATACTGCCATTACATGCCATTTTTTATAGAAATAGTCATTGGACATTAATTTTTTATGTTCAAATAAGTCTTCTATGTTGGTTATCTTCAAGTAGATATATTTCATGAGATAAAATATGTGGGAGTGGATTCATCCATGCATGGATTTCATGAACCGGATGAAGTTTTTACTCATGTGTGGTAACACATGAGTAAATTAATAAATACTTAATGAAGTTACTTGGGGTATTCATAAATATATCACTACCATGTGATGGTGTGTATGTATTTTTTCTAGATCCTTGGATCAATATAACACTTCTCATATCTCTCTTCATCTATCATCATTTTTTCAAGTTAGGTGGTAATATATCATAGATAAAAGCATGATACCACTCATGTGGTGAGTGATTCAGTTTTAGACCATGTATAACTATGGAGGAGTGTTGTTATTAGGCTTCTCTTGGTGATATTCATTATACCCATAAGATGGTGGCTGAAAATGGTTCCACAACCAAAATGGTGTAAGTTATACATTCCCAGATTCTTAATTTTGAATTTATAAGTGATTTCATTTATCTTTCATGGTTGATCTTAGGTTTGGGTTTCTTTATTGATTTTTTTTGGATTTATAAATTTCTTTTTGATCCCCTAAAAACCAAAAAATAAATCTTTAGGCTATGTCTAGGAAAATATTTAATAGATCTACAATGATTCCACCTATAAAAATTTACTTCTAAATTAATTAAAATAAGATACAAGTAAATCAAATATTTTAAGTCTTGTATAAATTGTTTACACACCTATATTCAAGAGGTGTGATATGGAGATCACCTTTAGGTAGGTCATGTGGCATGAATGTTCAACCAATTAATGTGAACATATCCCATGCCCATAGTTGCACGATCATAATAGACCCTTCAATATCTGAAATTTCTAGATTGGTACCATTAGATAACTCTATATAAAGATGGGATAAATATGTTGAACCATAACCAAGTGTCCTTGATCGATGAAAATATATTAATAATTAGAGAGTCATTAATTGAACACACCCTAGAATGGTATTGGGAAATAATATCAGTGATAAGTCCCAATATATACACTAGAGTGATGTTTTTAACCAAATCAAACTCAATAACCCCCTCCCCCCCCAAACCTGAATGTGGTAGAGTGGTCTAGTATATCCACTCCCAAAAGATCATAGAACATGGATTTACAAGGATGGAATGAACTACCAGTAATTTATATGTGTTATCAATATACATGTATCTATGATCAACTAAGTGTTAATTCCCAATGTTAGTATCATAATAGCAAGTTGGATCACATTTTTGGAACTCCCAAAAAAATGTTTAAATATGTTGTTGTAAATTTTGATTGATCATAAAATGTCTCCATGGAAAATGATCAGTTATCATTTTCATCATCCTATCTATAATGGATATTAAATATATTTAAATGACCTTATGGAAGCCTATATTTCATATCTGATACAATAATATGGGGCCCAAGTTTTAGATGATGGTGAATTGTTTTTGTTAAACCATTCACTATATTTGAGTCTCTGATATTTATATTTTTGACACATGCACCTCAAAGTGTAGATCATTAACATGTTTTGTCAATTTATTATTGAAATATAATAATTCATGTACGAGTTTTGATATATTGTTGAAAGAATATTTTCATGAATTAAAAAATGGCAAGCATGTCAAATTATATTGACATGATTTTAATTCATAAACTACCTTTACAACAAAATTTAAATAATGAATTACTTAACAATAAAAATCTAATAATTAATTACTTTGTTCATTTCTCTTCATATTTTTAATTATTTTTTAAAAAAATATTTCATATTATTCATATTCATATTGTTCAAAAAAATAGCATTAGAATAATACCATTACTTATAAAAAATTTAAATCAATTTAATATTGACCTCTCATTTCAAAAAAATTGTTTTTCTAAATTTATTATAGTTTTTATAAAAATAGAAGGAAAAAACTTTCAGAGTGAATTAATATATTATTTTTTCACCAACAACATTAATTTTTTTATAAAAACCATTTTATTTTTTAAAAATTCATATCATTTTCATAATTACAAATAAAAAACTTATTTCTTATATTATTTTCATATATACCATTCCATTTTAATTTTTAAATCAATCAAAAAATCATTATATACCATAATTTTTTATTTTCTTAAAATAATTTACATTAAAATAATATAATAATTATTTTAAATTTG
The DNA here is from genome assembly GCA_963277665.1 of Viscum album. Lineage (NCBI taxonomy): Eukaryota > Viridiplantae > Streptophyta > Magnoliopsida > Santalales > Viscaceae > Viscum > Viscum album. The sequence continues at coordinate 1,914,536,250 of OY728127.1, forward strand.
TATCTTTAAAAAGTAACCATTATTTTTTCTAAAAAAATTTCCATATCAAATTTTAAAAATATATTACTTTTCAATTAATCATTTTGGAAATAAATTAAAAATAAAAATATTATAGTTGATTTATTTTTTATTTTTTATTTTTTATTTAGAAAAACATCATATTTTTTTAAAGGAAAAATATTTTAATAATTATGATTAAAACAATGTTTAATTCAATTTTTTTTACCAATACCAATTTTCATAATATTGCAACAGCTATTTAACTTATTTATTATACAAAATATTTAATTTACTCCATTCATATTTCAATAAAATAACTAAAATTATATATGATAGAGCATAAAAAAATTATTGATTGAAACATAATTACAACACCTATAATTTTTAATATATTGAAAAAAAATGTCACTAAATTTAAATCACATTAATATATTTCGATTAATTTTAACTTTCATTTTACTAACTAAACACATCAAATATAATAAATAAAATGCATAAATACTTATTTAAACTACTTTTCAACACCTTTAATTTTATATATAATATTTTAGATAATATTTTAACAAAAAATATTAAACTTTAACATATATAAATAAATTATTCAATAATTATTGAAACACCTATATATTATAATATGATAGTTTTTTATATATTAAAAAATATTTCACTTAATTATAATCATAAAAACAAATTAATTTTTAATTAATTTTAAATTATACTAATATACGAATAAAAATATTAAAATTATTACACAAATAATTTATTTAAAGTATATTTCAAAACCCATAATTTTATATATAATATTTTAGATAATATTATCACAAAAATGAATAAATAACTTAATCATAATAATAATAACCTATTTTTATTAATGTTAAATAGTTTAATAGAAATTATACCTTTTTTAATTACATAATAAGATTATTAAATATATATATATATATTAGTAAACCAAAAATTATAAAAACAATAACAATTATTCAAACATGTAATGAAAAAAATTACATACATTACTATCAAAATGAAGATAAAACATATGGTTTTAAACAAACTACAAATGAATATATTTAAAAAATTAGGTATAAATTAATACAATTATAAAACTATTAATTAACCTAAATATAAAATAAACAAAAAATTGAATTAGAAAAACTGACAAATGAAAAAACCCATGATTTTTCCTTTATGAAGAATTTATTAATAAGGCATGGTTAGAGATCGTGCATTCCAACCGCAGAACCCCCCACTGTTTTTAATTGACTATTGTATTTTTTATAAAAACTGTTGAAAAGGCATTATTTGGGCATTTTTGTGATAATATAACATTAATTTAAAATTTTAATTTAAATTAATTTTTTAAAATGATGGTATTATAATCATTATTTACCAAAATAATACCCCCTAAAATATGTTAATCAATATAATTCTCTCACACAACTTTTCCAGAAAATGAATGTATACCTGTCAAAAAATCCAAAATACCATGGGCCAATCTGTTAACATGTGGATCCTTATGGATTACCACTTTGAATATTTACGCCCTTAAAAGTTCTAATCGCATTTGATCCAACTTGAAAAACCCAAAACCCGCACGAACTAGCCCACCAGGTGCCCGTAAGGACCGTTTCACTAGTAATTATATATAGTATTCAAAAAAAATATATTTTAAATATAAAATAAAATAATGTAATATAATAAATTAACATTATTGTAAGAAAAAATAGTTCCAGTTTAATACAACCATACGTAAATCAGGGAAACTATCATCTCATTTTGGGTTTTGAACCTAACGGTTTAGTTGGCCATGGGATGGATGATGCAAGTGTTTATTTGGAGCGAGGCACCAGATTAATAAACATGATTGATTTATTAAAAAAATTGAAGTAATAATTCTAAAATAGGATGTACAAGAATATCATATTTTTAATACAATGCTTTATTGATTTTTTTATTTATGTATTTTAATTTTATTATTATAATTTTTTATATATTAATATTTATCTATTTTTTATAGAATTTTAAAATATAAAATAACATCTAGATTTTTATTTTAAAATAGAATATATTTTTACATAAGTTTTTTGTTGTTATAATAATTGATAACATCATACAACTAAAAAATATAAAGTTTATTATTTCATTTTGTCAAAATAAATTATTACTATGAGTTTTTAAAATTTACTTAGAAAAAAATAATAAAAAGGATAAATAAAATTATGAAAAAATAATAGTAAATATATAATAATATTATGTATTTATATATTTTCATTGAAAATCTAAACATGTATTTATTTTAAATTTTTAAAAATCAAGCCTCTAATACAAATTTTCAGTGTAAAATTTTAATAAAAATTTTGAGTATAGATTTCCAATAACAATACTAAAATTCCTTTATATAAAAAATATAATTTCGTGATTTACATTAAACATTTAAATGGAAATTTTACCAAAAAACATCCAATGAAAATTTCAATTTATAGTTTCTGGTGTAAATTTTCATTATAACATTCTGATGAAATTTTATATATTTTATTTATGTATCAATATTTATTTATTTTAGTTTTAAGTGGATGTTTTTAGTAGAGGTTTACAGTAAAAGTTTTTAATAAAGATTTTAAATATAATTTTATAGTGAAAATTTACATTTTTCATTTATGTTTTAATGTATATACAATATAATTTTAAAGGAAAATTTGAACTGCAGATTTCTTATGGAAATTTTTACTTTTCAAATTGTAGTTTGCACTGGAAAATTTTATTGGAAATTTACTGTTCAAATTTTCAATGCAAATTTAAATTATTTATGTGTTAATATATTTGAACTAAAAATTTGAGCATGCATTTATTTTAGAAAATTTTTGATCAAATTTTCATAATAATGATAATAAAAATCATATGAAAAATTTTACTTTAAATTTAAGTGGAAATTTGAACCTAACATTTCTAGTGGAAATCTATACTAAAATATTTTCATTCAAATTTCCAATACAAATTTCAACTTAAAATATATATTTTTTATACATGTAGTAATATATTTTTATTTTAGTTTTAATTTTACAAAATTTAATTTTTTATTTATTTTTTAATATATCAACATTGTAATTTTAAGTGAAAAGTTAACCTACCAATTTCTAGTGAAAATTTGATTGAAAATTTATAGTATAAGTTTTTAAAGAAAATTTTCATAGAAAATTTTCCGTTCAAATTTATAAATAAAATTTAAATTATTTATTTATGTTTTAATATATTTAAACATAAAATTTATGAATTTATTTATTTTAGAATCCTATTAATAAAATTTTTAGTACAATTATAATAAAAAACAAGTAGAGTTTTTCAGTGGAAATTTAAGTGAATATTCAATGTAATATTTTAGTGAAATTTTGTGGTAAATGTTTTTCTGTGAAAATTTTCATTGTAAATTTTATGTGAAAATTTTCATTTTTTATTAATGTATTAGAATATTTTTAGTTTAATTTTATGTTAGAATTTGATGTGTAAATTTTCTCTGGGAATATACATATGAAATTTCCTATATAAATTTTCACAAGAAATTTTCAGTAGAAAATTTCATTGGAAATTTTCCTATGTACATATAATAAATAATATATATTATATTTATTATATAAATTTTTTTAATAAATAATATATATTATTATATGTATATGTTATAAATATTATATTTATTAGTGTTAGTGTTAATAAGAGGTGCAGGGGTATTGTTGTCCAAAAACTCATTTGGACGATAAGGTTAAATGGCTCACCTGAGAGGATATTAATCCCATAAATCATCCAAGATGAAATTTTTTTAATGGTTGTTGTTGTTGTTAGGGTAATTATTAATTGAAAACTAAATATTTTCACTCAATCTCAAACACTTCTATTTTCCTTCTCAACTTTATCATGAATCACCAATCAAAAAAAATATTTTTATTTATAATTTTCTTAAAACCCATGGGTCATCCCATTAGTATGTGGGTCCCACATGGATAGGTTCAAGCTTTTATTTCTTAATCCTCTATTCTTTTTTGATCGGGCCAGATTGCTCAATAAAATCTGTAGCCCGCATAATCTACCATGTGGGATGACCTTCCCTGCCCTATTAGAACCTCTAAAATAAGGGGACAAAGACACATACACATTCCCTACATTACAAAAAAATCAATTCCACACAAATAATTAAAAACTAAATAATATATTATTATAATTTCATATAATATGATACAATAATGATCATACATATCCTTATATTATTATCATATATATCATTATAATAAATTTTCTTATAATTACAATTGTAGTAAAAGAAAGCATATTTTTATTTATATAAATATAATATATATAACTGAATTTATCATTATAATAAATTAATATATATATATATAACAATAATGGTAATTATATTTATATTTATAATATATTCTCATTTATAACATATTTAAAATAATAAATATAATTATATTAAATAAACAAGTTTCTATTTTATGATTTTTATATATTGAAAAACAAGTTACTATATAAAAATATTAATTTAAAAAATATAATCAAATTTGTTAAAAATATTCACTACTACAGAATCACAGGAAAAATGTTTTGTATTTTATTAATTCTTCTTTTACATGTTTATAAAATACTACATTTATCATCACTAATAAAATTTGACTTTTATTTGTGCTAAAAATAAGTGCTGATAAAATTAAAATTTTATTTGCATTTATTTTAGCACTTATAAACACCAAATTTTATAAGATCTTATTTCAATATAGATAAAGGCCACACCTTTATTACCATTTTACCATGCATTAATAAAATTATTATTTTATCAGTATTATTAACAACACAAATAAAATATTTCTCTATTTATTTAAGGTGAAATATTTATTATTTTGATTGTAATGAAAGATATATAACTTTAATGTTTAAGTGAATTAAGTAAAATTTTAAAAAAATTAAATTTTCATATGATTTTTATATATTATTGATATTATTATATATTTGAGTATGTCATATTTGACAGTTGGGGACTTCTATGAGCACCAAAGTCACATTTATAGCTAATGACACATGTGGTGGTGCAGATAGGGGTGTAAACCTAAGTATAGGTTAGTGCAACACAATACGTAAGTAAGGGCCTTTGGGCCATGATAAAGGGGCATCATGCCATGTAATGGCTTAAAGCCACAGTTACTTTGGGCCATACAATTGTAATGGGTATACTATAGAGAGGGTCAACTCCTGGAATGGGTGTGGAATGTCCTTGTTGGCTCAAGGATGTGTATGTTGTTTCCATTTCTTGTAACCTTCAGGAACATAATATGTGTCTGTGTCATATTTATATATAACAACAACAATTAATTTTATTCTAATTAAATTAGTTTTATTTTATAAATAAATTATAAAAAAATTATTATTATATGCATTTTTTATGGTTGGATATATGTATTTTTAAGTTGATTTACCTATTTAACATGCACACACATCTTTGGGTACTTTAAACACACACATATATAAGTATCAACATAAAAATGTGTCTCCTTTTATCAATTCTTCTTTAAAATGATTATAAAAGTCTTCCATTATCATCATTAATAAAATTTTACCTTTATCACTGCTAAAAATAATCACTGATAAAATTAAACTTTTATGAGCATTTATTTTATCACTTATCAACATAAAAAAAATTAAGCTCTTATTTCAATGTAGATAAAGGTCACACCTTTATCTCCATTTTATCTAGTGTTGATAAAATTATTATTTTATTAGTATTAGTAATGACACAAATGAAATATTTCTCTATTTATTTAAGATGTAATATTTATGTATTTTGATTGCAATGAAAGATATGTAACGTTAATGTTCGAATGGATTAAGTAAAATTTATAAATTTATAAATTTTCATATAAATTTTTATATATTATTGATATTATTATGTGTGTGTGTGTGTGTCATATTTGACAATTGGTGGCTTCCCTAAATACCAAAGTTGCATTTATAATTGATAGCACATGTTGTGGCGTAGTGAGGGTGTAGACCTAAGTACACATTTGCGTAACTTTGGACATAAGTATGGGACTTTAGGTTATGATAATTTATATTTTAGGCTATGTAATGAATTCATTCTATAGGGCCTTCATACCATAAAATTGCAATGGTTATAATATAGAGTGGGACAACACGTAGAAGAGGGTGTATCATGTCTTTGTCGACTATGGGATGTGTATATTATTTCCTTTTCTTGTAAGCTTCTAAACTCAATATATATATATATACACATGTATATATCTATGTGTGTGTGTGAGACATATTTATATGTAAAAACAACAATTAATTTTATACAAATGTAATTAATATTTATATTTATATATATATATATAAATTATAATAAAATTAATATTATATGCATTGTGTATAGTTGGATATACGTATGTGTAATTAGAGATGTATTTTCAAAATATGAAATATTATTACCATAACAAAAATATTAATTTTTCTTATGTATATAATTTAAAATTTTAAAACATAAATAAAAAATTAAATATAAATAATAATTAATAGTATATATATATTTTTGAAAAAATAGAAAATAAATTTAATTACTAATTTTATTTATGTAATTAGTAATATATAATTTAAATTTATTATTGAAAATATAATTATTTTTAATATAATTATACATTTATATAATTAATGATATACTTTTTAAAATAATAATTTATTTATAAAAAATATTATATTTTTAAATATAATTAATTATTCATTTTATTATATATATATATATAATTAATAATATATACGTCAACCCCCCCCCCCCAATGTGGTTTTTAGGTAGAAACATAAATATTTATTTATTTTAATTATTCTTCATGATCATGGTTATTTTTACATTGGATTTTTGGGAAAATAGGGAAGTTGTGTATGTCGCTTGGTTTCTGCACAATCAGTGAAAATTGTGTGAATCAGTTGCGTAGAACCTACAACACATTTCAAAGGTGCTTGTATGGTTTTTAAAACTTTTCCAATCTATGTGTACCCTCGAGGAGTGTCCAGTTCCATCTACATGTTTGGTGTATGGTATGAAAAAATATGTAGTGAAACCATGAGAGCTGACCAGTTTCATTAAAATGTGAAATTATTGACCTACCCTTACTCAAATTAACTTGTTCCCCCTCTTTCCCCAAATTGAAACCCACTAGGCTCAAAAAATATGTCATTTATTTTCTTCCTCCATTTCCACTTTATTTTTAATAATCTTTCACCTAAAATCTCCTATAAATTTTAATTGATCATTTCTATCTTCATTGGTTCCATTTTTCACTTTTTCCTTTGTTTTCATCTTCTCTTATGACCATGGAGACCTAGGGTTTATGTTACTAGATTTTGATGGTATGTGTTTTGATTATTATGGATTTCTCTTACCTTATAATGGAATTTCCTCTTCATTGCTTGTTCATCCATTCCATTGGAAAGTGGTTTCATTGATTGAGGTAGGGGTTCTCATGAGTTTCCATTGTTTGAGGAACCCTAAGTGATTTCTTTTGTTTAAAAGAGTATTTTAAATTTTTTATGTATGTTATATGATCCTTCATGACATATTATGTGAAATATGAGTTCTTAAAGTGTTCATTATTTATTTATGAAACCAAAATGAATTTAAAGGAATGTTTTGTACATGAGAATCAAAGTTTCATACTATTTGTTTGATGAAAGGCCTATTTTAAATAGAATAGAATCAGAGAATAATTTGATAGTGAAATTATAATTTATTAAAAGGGGGATTATACATGGTAAATCAAGTACTTGGGTAAGAGACATAGGATAAGTACCTCTAGTTATTGACACACACTACCTAGTCTTGGATCATGACACAAACTTAAATTCAGAAGGAGTGTCAGCATGTTGCAAGGCTTGTAATATAGCTCTAACAAGAATCCTATGCACATATTAGATATTATTAGTTTAAAAATGTGATGGTATGATGATCTTTGGGTTCCTTTACATTAGCATACTTTAGGGTTTCTCCCATGGTGGTTGTTTTGTAATGTTTTTTAAAAAGATTTTACTTTCATATTAATAATTCTTAAGTAATTTTCATGTTACTTGACTTTAAAATATTAAAATAGTAATTACATATGATTTATTTTTCAAAATGGCATTATTTTATTATCTAAAAAAGAATTATCATGTAAAACTTTTTGGGAAATTACTATTATAGTTATTATCACACCCTGTATAAAACCAATGGATGTATGTAGAGCTTGTTTTGATAGATACACGTAAAGGTATGGTGCTGCTTGGAGGTGGTGACTTTCCATGTTATCTAAGATCAGGATAGTGGTGGTGACGTGGTTGGAGTGATCCCTCATATCACACGGGGATGGGTAGCTATATTTGATTCATTTTCAGTTTGGTTTTGTAGACTTATACTCTTATGGACCTAATTTGGCTTCCAATCTAGTTCCTTTTGTACTTGTATGCTTGGTCTACTTTTTTTACTATGTATGTATGGTTATTTTATGTATCTATTATTATGGTTTATTTTTATATTTAATTTAGAGTATGTTTGGATATTTAGTTATTATTATTGGTTTATTTATCTCAATGCACAACTTAGTTTGAGGTCATGTTAGGTCCCCAGTTGGAGATCCTTTTTATAATTGGATTATGTAATGAAATCATCTCCAATATACATTTTTTAATGACCAGACACTTGTTTTCAACCCATTTGGATTAGGAAAATTCTCTGATCCATGACACATACCATCTTAGGTGCTTGATCCTAGGTTATCTCAGGTTTGTTTCTAAAAAAATCATATCAAATACTTTTTTAGGATAATTGGAAATTCCTAGTAGACAGGAGATATGATCGCCCTAACTTGAGGGGTAGGTTGAGAGTGTGTGTTTAGACAACAATAATCACAATAATACTTTATTCCCCATGATATTTTGGGAAATGAGTATTGTGATATATATTCTTTTTTTTTGATTTTGAGTGATTTTGGGTTGAATATATAGGGTTAGAGAACTTTACTATAGTGAATAGCTAAAGAGAATAGGTTGCAGACCATGTGGCTAAATTGAGCAACCCAGATGGAAGAGTTTTAGTGTGTTCCACATGTTTATTTCGTGGTTTGTAAAACCATGTGACTAAACCATATAGATAAATTCCATTTATCCATTACAATCTTCATAGTTGGGGGAAATTTTGGTAAATCATGCATCCAAACTATATACAGTGTAATATTTAGTGATTTATTTGTTTTCACTCTATTAAATGATTTCTTATGATTCCAAAAGATTATCAAAGTATATTTATGGTTTCAATTAAGGCTATTTACCTATTTTAATGGTCTTATTCTTCTTCCTTTGATTTTATGTAGTACCATTCCTCCTCAAAGACCCCCAAAAACCCCTCTAGAAGAAACTACATATAACAGTCCACAAGAACCTCCCCTAGTATATCAGAATAATTCTAACTCCCTGACCCCAGTTACCCAGAGTCGGTGCATTATAACATAACATTGGCATGATCACAAAAGATCAAGTCTCGAAAGACCGATTAGTTTAGTATCCTTGGAAACACTAGATACATTCATAAGTCTTACATTACATGATAAAGTGAATAGATACAACAACATAGTCTCCATAGTCCACACTCATAACCCCTCAGACTATCCCTGTAGGTCAGTCATAAAATACTTCTTCACATCCTGGGAATAATAAAACATAGAAAGGGGTGAGCTCAAATGCCCACTAAGGATAAAAATATAGAGGAAACTTTCATAAATAAGCATAAACATTTAAGGCAATGTATAACTAAAACAAAATCCTTTTAAACATAAACTTCAGCATAATATGTAAAAAATAAAATGAAATAATTCCATTTACTTATTCACATGGATATTCTACTAGTCTAATAATCACATGCAATATCAATAACCACTTTCATAATGATGGAATGCACAATGCCAGACTATCATAACCACATAGCCAAGGCCTTGTAACAAGATTAAAAATAAGATTTTGTCAAGGTCTTGTGCCAAGAAACTAGTTTGTCTCATGAGACCTACCGATGCAATTTTTTAGAAGATACTTACGTTTAAAATTGCTCAAATATACTCCAGGGTTTTTCTGAAAACATTATGCAAGCTTCTGAAAACAAAATAACTAATTCTGAGACTTCTCGACTAATTACAGGCCATGATGGGTCCACGACCAATCTGTTCCTGTCTACCACACTCGAGAGTCGGGTTTTCTGAAAACATTTTTAAGCTTGTGTTAAATACGTATACATTTGCACTGGATTTTCATATATTTGAGAGAAATATCTCTCTTTTTTTTAAATCATTTAAAAATCAAATAATTATAAAAGAAAATCTTTATTTTGAAAATATTATTATAAGCTAGTAAGGGAAGCTTTGAAGATTTTATAACGGTGGAAAATAGTCGCACCCGCCTTATAAGTTAAAAAAGACATTCTTACCTTAATTCTGTCAAAAAGGTTAAAAAGGACCTTGTTTGAAAAACGACAGAAAGATTCCTTTATAAAATTATTATAAAAAGTCAACAAGGGTATAAATGACTTTATCCCATAGTCTTTAAAATATTAATAATGATTTGAAATATATTTTTAAGAAACATGGATGTGGATGATAAAGAGGTCCCAGTAGATAAATACGTATAAACAACCTCGGATAATAAAGAGATTGCGAAATTAACCCTTACCAATTTGGTAACTTATGAAACATACACCCCATAAAAGAGATATCATACAATTAATATGTAAATACAAATAAATTAAAGTGTATTATACAAAGAATACAATTATGGGAAGTACATAAACCACACAAAAGGTAATAGTGGCAATATAGCATGAATCTCATGAGAATAAGGAGTGAGATGAAAACCCCTTACTTTGTAATTTTTCTTGGGTAGAGGGTAGGTTATCCTCCTGTATAATGTTGAAATAATTTTTATTGAATTATACAAGGATCATATACATTAATATCATATATGATCTTTTAACATTGCTTTGTTAATAATATCTTAGTATTATCGTCGTTTCGGGTGTTAACTTACTTGTTTTCTTTTATATGTTGTGTTACATAAACCATGTTTGTTATGGTTAGGTTGTATCATATTAATATACAAAAATATATCAAGTCCTTAAACATTATTTTTAATCATAAAATTAGAATTATACTTGAATGGATACGATGGGGAATGAATCTCATCGCGTTTGTGGAGACGGTAGTCCGTACGTACGCACGAGCGACAATATCATTCTTTTGATTTTAAAATAATATATAATTTGATGGTATATCATATATACCAAATCATTATAATGTTATATTTATTATTTACATGAATTAAACATCATATTTATACCCATCCAAATATAATGTATTGAATAACAATTACACCACGACGTGGAGACGGTAGGCCGTACGTACGCATGTATGGTGACATGTCATTCAAAGGATGGATAGAATACTGAATATGGTTGTAACATATTTATAATAACATCACAGTATATAGAATATACTGGAGTTATTATTTTATAATGTAAATAACAAAGAAAGAAGAAGTTTAAGAAGAAAAGAACTTGAAAGAGGGTGGTGAAAACATTACCTCTTCTGCGAGTTCTTCCTTTTGACTTGATCAAAAGGTCCCATTAGGCTGGCTTTCTGATCAAACTAAGGCCTCTGGGTTGAATTGAGGGATGTTTAGATAGTATTTGGGCAGGGTTTGTCCGAGCCAAAAGGATTTGAATGTGTGAATTAGTGAGAAGGGGTGTGCCCTTTTATAATAGGGGTGAGGGGCACCTTTGGAAAAGCTAGAAATATTATTTTATAATAAATTCATATTCGGTTTTTAATGGCTAAAAAGTTGATTATTAAAAGTATAAGGTGGGGATGGGTCTAAATAATTTCAACCAATATAATTTAGACAGGTTTGGTTCATTATATTAACCTTATCTTTTAGTTATAACTCTTAGTTAATTAGTTTGACATTTACCATGTCACTTTGTATTTTTAAATTATATAGTTAATAAACTTACTATATACATCCAAGAGACCCCCAAGTGGTCCATTAATGACAAAAATATTATTATATAAGTCATTTTTCCAAACCTTATATTTTTAGGAATAGAATATCAATTAATAATATAATATTTTTTTAAAAACTCATTTATGTCAATTTTGACACTATTCAGTAATTGTTTTTTTTTTGAAGTATTAACAACTTTATTAATTCGAAAAAAATTCATTTAAGAAATAATATAACTTCATAATAACCAATAAAATTCATGGATTTCATCAAAAATTTTAAATTATATTTATTTTAACATTTATAATACCAATTATTTGATTCTTTCGTTGATAAGAAAAACACTACATCATTATTGTATCATAAATTATATTGACTATTAAATGTCTAAATATTATAAATAAAATACGATTATGTAGGAAATATTTTTATCTTTCTAATTAATATTTATATTCTAAAATACAACATATATAACCCTATGTAAAAATTGTTTTTCTAAAATATATTTGCTTATGTCATTTTTGTATTTATTTTAACTTAATTAATATAAAGTGTCCTTATCACTTACAAGTGGATCCACGGGGTCCCAAAATCGACCCAAAGATTCCCATGGTCAGACGTGTATCAATAAATAACGTTAGGACACTTTTTAAGGTAATTTATTATTATTATAATATTATTTTTTTACCCTTATTTACCGGATTTACCCTTTAACCATGGTAATTAAAATATTTACTGAAGTAATTATTCAAAATGTATAAAAATAAAATTTACCTATTTACACAATTTGGAAATCCTGATTCCAAATATGGAATACATTTTTACAAATTCAAAATACAGAAGTGGCAGAAATTAATTTAAAATTAATTCCCGTTGTCGAAACAAAAAGCGTGTTTTTAACAAATAATAACTATCAAAAGATTGACACTTTCTTATGTCCAGTTTAAATATGAAATTATGTCCAATGACCAAAATTGGATTAAATGGTAAAATTATAATATAATTATACTTTAAAATAACACAAATGAATAATTTATCACTATTAAGTATTTCGATTAAAAAAGTTGTTTTTAATTAAAATTTAGTAATTTTCACTATTCATCAAAATATGAAAGTTATCAGAAAAGTGCCAAAATTTCATCGTAAGCTAATTTTGATATTCCAAATCCAAAAGTGAATTATATTTTACCAAATTAAAAATATAAAAGTTTCATTTATTAATTTAAAATTAATTCCTGCTATTAAAACCAAAAGACGTATTTTTAGTAACTATCAAAAGTTTGACACTTGTTTATGTCCAATTTTAAATTGAAATTACTTACAATGACCATCATTGGATTAAATGGTAAAAATATAATCTATTTATACTTCCATGCCATTAAAATTTATAATTTAACAATATAAATTATTTTGATTAAAAAAGTTTTTTTCAGTTAAAATAAAGTATTTTTCACTATTCACCCAAATATGAATGTTATCAGAAAAAACCAAAACTTTGTTGAAACTAAATTCTTATGTCCCGATTCTAAATAATAAGTTTATTTTATCAAATTGAATATATAAAAGTTTCAAATATTGGATTTAAAAAGGCTTTTCCATTGAAAGGAGGTAAAATTGCATTTTTTTGAAAAATACTTCTTTTATCTAAAAATATATTTTTTTCTTACATTATGTCTAAGAAACTCATAATATGGATTATAAAATTATAAGGATTATATAAAGTTCAAAATTCAGTAAATACTATTCTTAACTGCTTTTGAACGGCCTGTTTGGTAAGTCATGGTGCGCTAGAACACGGTGTTGTGTGTAGTGAAAGTTATTGAATTACTTTTAAGAAATAATGTACTATAAAATATTAGGGTGTTACATTCTTCCCTCCTTCAATAAATTTATTCCTCTCAATTTGAAATTATTTTTAGAAAATAAAAGTTTGAAAATATAAAATACATTTGGGAAAACCCACATTGGAAATTGGGTTAGTAAAATTTAGTCTTAATATGAGGAAAAGGGAAATGAAAGGGTCACCACCAAATTATGATCTCAATTAGGAGAACATTGGTGTCAATTAGAGACATATAATTGGAGGAAAAACGTAAATATTTATAGGTAGTGATTGAGGTCATCAATCAGAAACAATTGTAAAATTGAGGGCCTTAAATTCATCAATCTATGATGATTTAAAATACCATCGGTTCAACAAAACATATGGTATTAGGATAACACATTTTTGTTTTAAAATCCCCTTCACTAAAGTATAAGAATTAATTTATTCATTGAAAAAGAGAAGAAGAAAAATATATACTTGATAAGTAGAGTCCCATCCTTTAACTAAGTTCTACCACAAACTCATCTTTCACTCTAAAAGATAACAGAACTTAAAAATAATATTCTATTTATCCTATTCATATAGGGTTCAAAAAAATGAATTTATAATTCATCTAGCAGATCCATTAAAAATACTACATTATTCAATCTAGGACATCACGTGGGTCAGTGGTAGGTGATACACCCTTGTCACCCTTCGGTTGTGGGTTCAAGTCTCGTGGCCTTACCGGACGTGATGGGTTGTCGTCTGACCTCCAAGTGGACCTTTTTATGGAAATACAACAAAAAACTCAAACTAGACTTATCCAAAATACTTCTTTCCAAACTCACAGTCCAAAATTTAAAAGGTAGGTAAACACAATGAAGATCATTTTTTCCACGTAATAGCATGTGAACACCTTCATTGTGTATTCTTTTAAAACACTACAACATCCTAAAATACCATAAAACCTTATTGATTACATTCATGATCCCTTATTACTTATATAATATTGGATATACTCCTTATATCTAAAAACTTTGAATATTCCAACAATGATGAAATAAACAAACCATTAATCAGTGCCAAGATAGTCAAGAATATCCAATATAATTTATCCAAATCAACCTTCTCTTATTCCAAAATTACTACCTCAGTATCAAGAACATATTAAGGATTACCTTTCCTTCAACCATGTATTTTCAAAAAAAAATTAACTTTTTGTTGAGTCACTTTTCATAGTACCATATAATCTCAAATTCTCAAAGAAATAGTACTACAGTACAATCCTTATTTATCTCCATAATTAATATAACCAGTACATCATTGATACAACACTCAAATGGAATAATTCTTTAATAAAAACATAATAACACTAGTCATTCCTCTTCATATGTGGTAGTATCATAACTTTATTATTATCCAATAGCATCATTTGGGGCATACTCTGTTTATTTGAAAATTGATTTGCGTAGTGCCCCCACTCCTTGAAGAAGAAGAATTGTATATTTGAAAACTTTTTCTTACCCTCGCAATCACGAGCGTGGTGTCCTTTTTCTCCAAACTTATAACATACTACCATTCCCTTAAAGCATTTTCCAAGGTGATTCTTTCCACAGTTATCACATATGGGAAAATCCTTCTTGACATTCTTCCCTTTATATATCTTTCTCCCTACCATCCTTTTCTTCTCTGGACTCCTCTCAAATCCATAGGACTCCGAGAACTCTTTACTTATCTTATAAACACATGATATTATTTATTCATATGATAATAATACATGGGAGACTAATTCCCTTCAAAATTTTGGCTTAAGACCATGAAAGATATGATCCTTCTTACTCTTTGGATCATGCATATTGCTGGAGTTCTCATTCCTTCTACTGGGAATCATTTCTAAACAATGGCATACACTAGATTAGTTTATGAATAGAAATAACTAATCCCAAACTTATAAAACACTTAACATAAATTAAATAGTTTATGGATATAATCCATAATAATAAAAATGTTTTCTTTGAGTAATTATATACTCATAAACCCTTCATAATGGTTTGTAAAGAAAATGATAATTATCCTAAGCATATCCCCCAGGAGTGTCATAACCAAGAGTGCAGTAGGGCCCGTTTTCGTGCACCAGTTCCCATTCCAGTCTATCTCAAAGCGGTGTTTCAGGTTTTACCCCTAGGTACATATGTGCCAGATCCACCTCTACCTACTCGTATCCATACAGGGATGTATTTCTTGTAAAACTCACAAAATCTATACAATACCAAAATTCTAGGAAGTTCTTCTATACTAATCCTCAAATTTTATCTTAGGGCTATGTGCTATAATCAGAGTTTATCTAAATCTAGTTTCCAAGGTTTGTTCTAAACTTCCTCTGATACCAACTCTAACGCCCCGACCCCAGTTACCCAGATTTGGTGCATTATTACATAACATTGGAATGATCACAAAAGATAAAGTCTTGAAATACCGATTAGTTTAGTAGCCTTGGAAACACTAGATACATTCATAAGTCTTACATTACATGATAAAGTGAAAATCTACAACAACATAGTCTCCATATTCCACACTCATAACCCCTCAGACTATCCCTGCAGGTCAGTCATAAAATACTTCTTCACATCCTGGGAGAAATAAAACATAGAAAGGGGTGAGCTCAAATGCCAAGTAAGGATAACAATATAGCGAAAACTTTCATAAATAAGCATAAACATTTAAGGTAATGTATAACCAAAACAAAATCCTTTTAAACTTGAACTTCATCATAATATGGAAAAAATAAAATGAAATAATTCCATTTACTTATTCACATTGATATTCTACTAGTCAAATAATCACATGAAATATCAATAACCACTTTCATAATGATGGAATGCATAATGTCAGACTATGATAACCACATATCCAAGGCCTCGTGCCAAGACTACAAATAAGATTTTTTCAAAGCCTTGTTCCAAAACACTAGTTTGTCTCATGAGACCTATCGATGCAATTTTTTTAGAAGATACTTACGTTTAAAATTTCTCAAATATACTTCAGTGTTTTTCTGAAAATATTATGCAATCTTCTGAAAAAAAAATTCTAAGACTGTTCGACTAATTATAGGTCATGATGGGTCCACACCCAATCCATTCCTCTCTACAACACTCAAGATTTGGGTTTTTTGAAAACATTTTTAAGCTTGCGTTAAATACCTATACATTTGCACTAGATTTTCATATATTTGAAAGAAATATCTCTCTATTTTTTTTTTGAAATAATTTAAAAATAACATAATTATAAAAGAAAACCTTTATTTTGAAAATATTCTTATAAGATTTTAAGGGAAGGTTTGAAGATTTTATAATGGTGGAAAATAGCCACACCTTCCGTATAAGTTAAAAAATACATTCTTACCTTAATTCTGTTGAAAAGGTTAAAAAGGAATTTGTTTGGAAAATGACAGAAAGAATCCTCTATAAAATTCTTATAAAAAGTCAACAAGGGTATAAATGACTTTATCCCATAGTCTTTAAAATATTAATAATGATTTGAAATACATTTTTAAGAAACATGGATGTGGATGATAAAGAGGTCCCAGTAGATAATTATGTATAAACAACCTTGGATAATAAAGAGATTGTGAAATTAAACCTTACCAATTTGGAAACTTATGAAACATACACCCCATGAAAGAGGTATCATACAATTCATATGTAAATACACATAAATTAAAGTGTATTACACAAATAATACAATTATGGGCAATATATACACCACACAAAAGGTAATAGTGGCAATATAGCATGAATCTCACAGGAATAAGGAGTGAGATGAAAACCCCTTACTTTGTACTTTTTCCTTGGTTGAGGGTAGGTTAGACTCCTGTATAATGGTGAAATAATTTTTATTTAATTATACAAGGATCATATACATTAATATCATATATGATCTTTTAACATTTCTTTGTTAATAATATCTTATTATTATCATCGTTTCAGGTGTTAACTTACTCCTTTTCTTTTATATGCTTTGTTAAATAAGTAGTGTTTGTTATGGGTAGGTTGTATATTATTCATATATAGAATGATATCAAGTCCTTAAACATTACTTTTAATCATCAAATGAGAATTATACTTGAATGGATATGATGGGGAATGAATCTCTTCGCGTTTGTGGAGACGGTAGTCCATACGTACTTATGAGCGATAATATCATTATTTTGATATTAAAATAATATATAATAGGATGGTATATCATATATACAGAATCATTATAATGTTATATTTATTATTTACATGAATTACACATCATTATTATACCCATCCAAATAATAATGTATTGAATAACAATTACACCACGACGTGGAGACGATAGGCCATACGTACGCACATATGGTGAAATGTAATTAAAAGGATGGATAAAATACTGAATATGGTTGTACCATATTTATAATAACATCACATTATATATAATATACTGGAGTTATTATTTTATAATGGAAATAACAAAGAAAGAATAAGTTGAAGAAGAAAGGAACTTGAAACAGGGTGGTGAAAACATTACCTCTTCTTCGGGTTCTTCCTTTTTACTTGATCAAAAGGGCTCCTTAGGTTCGATTTCTGATCAAACTAATACCTATAGGTTGAAGTGAGGAAAGTTGAGAGATTATTTGGGTAGGGTTTGGCCGATCCAAAGGGCTTTGAATGTGTGAATTAGTGAGAAGGGGGAGTGCCCTTTTATAAGAGGGGTGAGGGGCACCTTTGGAAAATCTAGAAATATTATTTTATAATAAATTCATATTCGGTTTATAATGGCTCCAAAGTGAATTATTAAAAGTATAAGGTGGTTATGGGTCGAAATAATTTCAACAAATATAATTTAGACAGGTTTGGGTCATTATATTAACCTTATCTTTTAGTTTTAACTCTTAGTTAATTAGTTTGACATTTCCCATGTCACTTTGTATTTTTATATTATATAGTTAATAAACATACTATATACATCCAAGAGACCCCCAAGTGGTCCATTAATGAAAAACCTATCATTATATAAGTCCTTTTGCCGAACCTTAGATTTTTAGGAATAGAATATCAATTAATAATATAATATTTGTTTTAAAAACTCATTTATGTTAAATTTAACACTATTCAATAATTGATTTTTTTTAAGCCTTAACAACTTTATTAATTTGAAAAAAATTCATTTAAGAAATCCTATAATGTCATATTAACCAATAAAATTCATGGATTTCATCAAAACTTTCAAATTTTATTTATTTTAACATTTATAATACCAAGTATTTGATTCTTTCATTGATAAGGAAAATACTGCATCATTATTGTGTCATAAATAATATTAACTATTAAATTTCTAAAAATTATAAATAAAATACCATTATGTAGGAAATATTTTTAGATTTCTAATAAATATTTATAGTCGAAAATCCAACATATATAACCCTATGAAAAAATTGTTTTTCTAAAAGATATATGCTTATGTCATTTTTGAATTTATTTTAACTTAAATAATATAAAGTGTCCTTATCACTTACAAATGGATCCATGGGGTCCCAAAATCGACCCAAATATGCCCATGGTCGGACATGTATCAACCAATAAGATTAGGACAGATTTTAGGGTAATTTATTATTATTATAATATTATTTATTTTACCCTTATTTACCTGAGTTACCCTTTAACCATGGTAATTGAAATATTTACCAAAATAATTATTCAAAATGTCTAAAAATAAGAGTAACCTATTTACACAATTTGGAAATCATGATTCCAAATACGGAATCCATTTTTCCAAATTCAAAACACAGAAGTGGAAGAAAATAATTTAAAATTAATTCCTGTTGTCGAAATAAAAAGTGTGTTTTTAACAAATAATAACTATCAAAAGATTGACACTTTCTTATGTCCAGTTTTAATATGAAATTATGTGCAACGAACAAAATTGGATTAAATGGTAAAATTATAATCTAATTATACTTTAAAATCACTCAAATTCATAATTTATCACTATTAATTATTTCGATTAAAAAATTTGTTTTTAATTAAAATTTAGTGATTTTCACTATTCATCAAAATATGAAAGTTATCAGAAAAGTACCAAAATTTCACCCTAAGATAATTTCAATATTATAAATACAAAAATGAATTATATTTTACCAAATTAAAAATATAAAAGTTACATTTAGTAATTTAAAATTAATTCCCGCTATTAAAATCAAAAGGCGTATTTTTAATAACTATCAAAAGTTTGACACTTGTTTATGTCCAATTTTAAAGTGAAATTACTTACAATGACCATCATTGGATTAAATGGTAAAAATATAATCTTTTTAAACTTCCATACCATTAAAATTTATAATTTAAAAATATAAATTATTTTGATTAAAAAAGTTTTTTCAGTTAAAATATTGTATTTTTCACTATTCACCCAAATTTGAAAGTTATCAGAAAAACACCAAAACTTTATTGAAACTAAATTCTTATGTCCCGATTCTAAAGAAGAAGTTTATTTTGTGAAATTGAATATATAAAAGTTTCAAATATTGGATTTAAAAAGGCTTCGCCATTAAAAGGCTTTAAAATTGAATTTTTTGAAAAATACTTCTTTTATCTAAAAATGTATTTGTTCTTACATTATGTCTAACAAACTCATAATATGGATTCTAAAATTATAAGATTATATAAAGTTAAAAATTCAGTTAATACTATTCATAACCGCTTTTGAATGGCTTGTTTGGTAAGTCATGGTGCGCTAGAACTCGGTGTTGCGTGTAGTGAAATTTATTGAATTACTTTGAAGAAATAACGTACTATGAAATATTAGGGTGTTACAATCATGTTAAAGTGGTAGTATGAATTTTTTAGGATATGTATTGAAGAGTGGTTCTTGAACCAGATTAGGCTAAGGAATTATTTTCAATCCTGATTGAGGTTAAGTGTTGGGTTCAATAATTTCTTCATCATAAGCCAATGGCCTTTTAGGGAATCAAAAATTCTCAAGATGTGGAGGATTTTTTGTAGAATATTGAGAGGATTTTTGAATTCCTCTTGACTTTGGAAGATATTAATGTGAATAATGATATATTTATGCTTGATATACTCAATTTGAAATAGTGGGATTCATTTTTTCAGGCCATGTAGTATGAGAACAGAGTGGTAAGATTTAAAGGTCATGTTTACCCAATAGTTCTATCCCAACACGATTCCCTTGGTGAATTCTTGGGTGTTTTTTTCCAGAATAGCAAGACCTAAAATCTCAAATGAACAGAAATGTACCATGTAATAAAAGTGTGAGATAATAAACATGATACATTGAGTATATTCATATAAATAATTACATTACACTAAAATATAAATTGTAAGAAATTATGCACAAACATAATCATAGGAAAACATTATATAGTGGTTCAGTCAACAAAATCATGCGACCCATTATATGATGGATTAAAAATTAATTCATATGAACCATTACTGACTGTATCATTATAAATAATTTTATATTATTAATTACTAAGTATCATAACTTGTGGTCTATAGTTGAATCGAGTATCATAACTCATAGTTCATAATTGACTCGAGGAACACACTGTACGGCCCATTATTATCCCATGAGAAATAAAACCTTAACCAGTGCCATATAGGTAGATATAGGAACCGATATTTTAGTATCCACAAAAATGTGTTCAATAATATTTCAATCAATCATCGTATGATAATAACACACAAAAATAAAAAAAATCATATCATTTAAAAATATGATCATTAAAATCACTTCAAGAATTAGAATGATTGATACCCAAAATTAAATCACCAAAAGGGATTATTTAGTAAATTAATTTTTAAGGTGGTTAATAAAACATTACTATAAAGGTAGTATATATTTTTTAGGTAAATAGGAAGTTATGCATCACTTTTAAAAAGATCACTTTGGAAAATTTTAAAAGAAGTCATTTTCAAACCCATTATTTGGAAATAAATCTCAATAATGAATCCTTGAAAAAAGACATAAATGATTTAAAAACGTTAAATTTATTTTTTTTTTTAACTTTTAATTTTGAAAAAAATCTTCAATAATCAATCCATGAAAAATCCTTTTTTAAAATCAAAAATTCTTTTTTAAAATAAAACTATTACTTTTGAAAAAGTATAAAAACATTTATTTTTCATTTAAAAATAATTAAGAATAAAAATAATTTAAATAATAAAATTAAAAAAAATTAATATTTATAAAAAATAAAATTCATAATAATGACATAATACATTCACATGAAAAATATTGAAAGGGGATAATTTTTTCAAAATTATATGAGCGAATAAAAAAACATTATTTAAAACTATTGTAAATAAATTAAAATATTTTAAAAATAACTTGATAAATTATTTAATAATGTATAAGTACATCCATAAAATTAATGTGGATATAGATTATAAATATTCCCAACAATAAATAATAGGTGGGTTAAATTTCACTTATAATTATTACATAGGGTAAGTTATATAACAAGGAAAAAATGGATATAAGAAATGTAAAACCTCAATAATAACTATATTATAAACATATGGTTGGTATTTTAGAGATAAATAACATATAAATTCCCCATATATATTATCATTCAACAGAAATATCGATTTGAAAATGATATTGGTGATGAAACTCTTACAGCTTTGGTGACCCTTAAACTAAAACTCCTTGAAAGTTAATTGTTTAGATTGATCTATAATCACTTTTATACTCATTTAAAGTGTGAAAAAAGAATAACCTTAGGAAATATATATACCAAAAAAATAAGTAGTGGATATAGAATAAGTCTCAAAGAATATAAATTGAGATGAGAAACCACATACCATGTATTTTCCCTTAGTTGAAAATACTCAAACTTCAGGTATAATAAAAATAAATATCTTAATAACTTATTTAATAACCATATTCATATATATTAACATTTATATTCTTAAATTATAATTATTTTTTACACATTTACTAGTTAGTTATAGTTTATTTTCATCATCAGATGTTTGTAATTTTAAATGTTTTGCACATGCTTTGTAATGTCAATGTCGATCAACATTATTTGATATGAATTTCATAATTAATATATTATTTAGGGTATTTGAATATATTTTTTAAAATTAATTATAATGTTCTAATTTCATTCCATGATCGTTTTGGTTATGGTTTATAGCGATGAAATCAATGGCGTGCTTGTTTCTGAAATTTTTAATGAATCAAAGTCGGTATATTAATAATAACATAAATATTAATATAAACTATCTAGAAACATAAACCAAATATTATTTTAAAATTTATGTATAATAATATCATTATTTAAGTTTTCATATTCATCGATGATATAAATTTGTATAATTTTTCACATAGGAGGTTAAACCAACCCAAACAAGAACATGCTATAATTAATGGGTGAGTATAGTTATCAAAGAAATTACTCTGGAATAATATAATTTTTTTAGAATTATAATGATATTATTTATATTTTTAATTTCAATAATCATTTTTTAGATAGTTTTATAATGAATAAAAGTATATATGAAAAAAATGAAATATGTTACTGCCTGGAGGCGGTAGTCTACATGTACACACATTTGATGTTCTTCATTTCCATAAAATATAAATGATGAAATTTATTTATATTTTAATAATATTAAAAAAAATTAAATACCATATTTATTCATTAAATAACCAATTTTATCTTTCCATTTAAGGTGGTTATGAAAAATGAATCATGTCTCTTATGGAGGTGATAATCCAAACATAATGCAAGCAATGTTTTTGTTTTTCAGATGCTTAGGAGGATGGTAGAAAATAGTTATCCTATAAATATAATAAAATTAATTTATTATTATGATAATTATGTAATTATTTTGTAATTTATATATTATATTTATAGGATTTATAATAATAAATAAATGAAAAAAATGAAAATTAAGTAATTTAGAATTTTACCTTACTCTTTAGAAGATGTCCTTTTAAAATTGGATTAAGGATTTGAGAGGTGGTATTTTGAGATGAAAATAGTATATAGGACATGTATAGGAGTTTTTAGAGTTTTTTTTATATTTTACTCAAATATAAGAGGTATGGGATGTGAGGATAAGTGGGGTGGTGGTGAATCCTTTTGTAGGGGAGAGGAGTTGTATTTTGGTAACAATATAAAAGGTAATGTTACTATTAAAAGGTCAAGTGGGATCAATAATGGAAAAAAATGGATTGGGGAAATAGGTAAGGTTGATAAATCATACAACTTAAATTTTACCACATTTTTATAACATTTTTTTAATTATTTTAATCTTATATTTTTCACTTTTAACATTTTTGGTTTTTATCATGGTAACTATTTTGTACCTAACTGATTTACTTTAAATTTATAAAAATAAAATGGTCCTTATTACGTAATTTGAAACTAATGATTAAAAATATAAAAAAATTTCAAATACAATTTATATAGGTGTCAAAAATTAATTTTTATATTAGCACACATAACACATAAAAATCATTTTTAGAAAAATTGAATTTTTATGCTTATGATTTATAATTAAGACAAAATTATCAATGTTGTTAATTTATATGAAATTAATTATTTTATTATCAAAAAAATAAGATTTATGTGTCTCTAAAAATAATAAAAAACCTAATTCCACATTTTATGTAATTAGTTAATAGAAATAGATAGAAAAATCTTTTATTAGAATAAAGAATTACTTATTTTTACAAAATGTTAGACATGGGTTTTATAAATTAAACACAACATTTTAAATATATTATTTTAATTATTAAATATATATTTTATCATTAAAAATGAATAATAAATTTTTATGTTATTCTTATATCCTAACGATGTCATAAAAATCAGGGTATTTGTAAAAAAAATATTTTCACTATTCACCTAAAAATCAATCTTTTCTGAAAAATCTCAAAAATTTATCTTAAGATAATATTGAAATTAATATCACAAAAAATTAATTTATTTTTTCAAATTATAATTCTAAAATTCTAAAAAAAATTAATATACAAAACATAAAGAAAAATAGTTTACTGAAAAAAAAATTATAAATATTATTTCATATCTATTTATAATTTAAAGAATATTAGTATATTAGTTCATATATAATAATATTTTAAATGTGGTAAATTTAATTTAATATGTAACCTTTTTTTTAAAAAATAATTATTTTAAAAATAATGATCCTTTTAATATTAAATCATATTAATTAATCATCCTCTAAATGTAAGTAATTTTAGTTGAGTAATATCTTTTTATTTGATAGAGGTTTTATTATTCTTATAATTTTATTAACAATATTCATATAATGTGTTGTGGATCATTTTAGTTTGGTATTTTTTTGTGGAGCATGCTATCGAACATGGTATTAATTTTGAAAAATATATATTAAAATATACCAGGGTGTTATATTCTCCCCCTAAAAAAATTTCATCTGCACAATTTTAATTATCACTTGATAATTAAAGAAGAAAAAGGATCCATAAGAAACTCAAGATATATTTTCTATTGATATATCAACTTCACAATATTATATAATAGGAGACTCATCATTTCCCACATAATAGGCATGTATTTAGATTTTCCATTATCTTAACAATTTATACCAAATTTGATTCCTTGGTTGGTTATAGAAGTTTCTAAGGGAAAGCCTTTAACAGATTCATTTTCATGATCCTATTTACATAAAAATACTAAAAACAAAATGGTTAGGATAATATCTAATAAAATTAGAGTAAATGGTCATATGAATATGAAAAGTATATCCTAAGATGTATTATCCAATAAAACCATCATTTCAACCTATGAAACCTTCAGCCCAACTATAATATAATTGGGTCAACCTATAAATCCTTAAGTATAACCTTGGTTGTTCATGGTCATATTATTATTAGGTTCTCTAACCTATCTAGTTATATTTAACATCCTATAATTCCATTTAAATCCTTTATAAGGATGTTAAAGAGTATTTGAATCACCAAAGAATATCTCCCAGGAGTTTCAACCTAAGTGTATAGTTAGGAAAAAAATTGGGCACTAAGTAAAGATTAATTAAATACCCAAAAAAATTTTATGGTCATTTCCCCTAGTTGAATCAGTTTCGAAGATTTCATCGATGCATTTGCTTCAATATAGGGATTTCATTGATAATAAAACCACACAATATCAACTTTACCAAAATTTTAGGATGTTATCTTATACATTGAATTATACCTAGGGTTTTCACTGAATTTATATTATCTAAATACCTAAAAATAACTAAACTAATTTTCAAAAATAAATAAACCCTACTCTGATACCAATAAAAGTGCCCTTGGCTAGCACTCTTAGATCTAGTCCTAAAAATACTTCCTTTAAACACTATCATCGATATAATCTATGGTGACCCAAGATAATGATATTTTTATTTTTCATAATTACTATAAGATAAAAATTAAATATCAAAAATAAGTTCACAATTCCATGAATAGGAGGATTAGTGTCTTTTAGGACCAACTTTATAAGAAACTTATCTTATAACACTTGTGAACATTTCTCCATAATTAAACTACACTAGAATCCCTTTTGGACCCCTCATCGGTTACACTCATATTCATAACATGGGGAATGGAAATTTAAGAAAGGGGTGAAATCAAGCACTCAGTAAGGAAAAAAACTTAAGGGATAGATCAAAATAATATGAGAAAACGTGATCATAATATAAATATCTTATTAAAAATAACATTGGACAATAATAGCTATCCATAATTCATAATAAAAGGACATGAAATTTAAGATGAAAAAAATACCCTAGAAAAATAGTGTGATATAAAAAAAATGAACTCTAGATCATAATCATAAAAATATGGCATACCACTGAAACATACTATAATAAGTAATTATATAACAAACAAAATCATAGAAAAACATTATGTAGTTGTTTGGGAATCAAAATACTTTGAACCATTACCTGGTGTCTTAGACATTACTTCATGTGACCCATTATTTACTTATGAATCATAACTCATGGACTATTATTTAATTAAGTATCATAACTCATGGTCTATTATTTAATCAAGTATCATAACTCATAGTCCATTATTAACTCGAGTATCACAACTCACAACCCATTTTTATCATGTGAGATATAAAACCATAACCAATGCATTGGAGGTAAATATAGGACCCAAGATTTCAGAATCCATACATATGTGTTCCATAATATATCAATCATTCAATATATCATTGAAACCTTTGTAAATAAAATATGTTTCATATCATTTAAAAATAAGATATTACATAAAATGACTTCAAGAATTTGATTAGTTGGTACTAAAAATTAAATCACCCAAAGGGGGTATTTTATAAGGGTATTTATAAGGTTATTCATATAAAAATTAGACCAAAAGAGAATAATATTTTGGTGGTAAAGAGTAAAATATAATAAAAACATAAAATAGTATTTAGTAAATATTTATTAACATTGTCATATAAAGAAGAAGTTATGCATCACTTTTGAAAATATCACTTATGAAAAATTGAAAAGAAGGAATTTAAAAAAACAATTATTTGGAATGAAGTATCAATAATGAACCCTTGAAAATGATATAATGTTTCATGACCCCCTCCCTCCAAGGATACTAGAATGAGGGGAGAGATATAATGACCCTTGAGTATCACCTCCAGTATTCCATGTGTTGGAAACTAGCACAGAGAGTATAAATATATCACAATATGGGAGGCATTTACCTCTATAAGAAAACAAGATCGGGATATAAGATGTATCAAATAGAATCAACTCTGTGACCTATATATAATAAAAACCAAAAACCATCCCAATGTTCATGAATAAAATAAAACTTCTACAAATGATGGTCTCCAAAGTAAATACCCCAAAAAACTAGAGGAGCAACAAAATAATTTTCCAATGCTCTGAGCTAGTAATTCCTAGAACGGACCACATAATTCTCTTGGAAAAATGAAAATAGTTTTTTATATACTTAGGTTGAGAATACATGTATACTCAGTAGGAAAACCAAAGCCTCTCATATACATGTGGATGGAGCATACTAGTGCACCTGTGAGAAAATAGTAGAACAAAATAGCACCCAATAGGTAGAATAACCATAATTGAACCTTAACAAGGCTCTCTAACCAAATAACGCATCCAAGTAAAATAATATAATATAAATAACATCGATTATAGGGTACCCCACACCACTTTCCCAATGATTATCTACTCTCACACCCCAACAAAAAATATCCTGGTGCTCCCACCTCTTTTGAATATATCACATAATATCCCTCTTGAACACACTTGGGACACACCTCACACCACATATCACTCGCACACACTTGGGCCACGAATCACATAACATCGCATCCCGCCTATACACACTTGGGCCATACATCACATCTCATCTGGAAGACACCTGGGATAACACATCACCACTCATCCTAAAGACACCTAAGACAACACATCACAACTCACATGAATACACCTAGGCCATTATCAACTAGAATAGGGAGTAGCAAATAGCGGGTTACCATCCATCTATCCTCCCACCAGGATATTGGGAAAGACACCCCCTATGTGACAATGCAGGTTTCAGCACATAGTGCTCGACATGGGTGGGATGCATATAGAAATTATAAGGAAAATATAATTTATACATAAATATATATAAATCCACACAATCCCCACCAAAAGTATTACAATAAGAGAACCAACCAACATAAAAGGTCTCCCACGTCATCTATAAACACTAAATTCGCAACCCCTCACAAGAAGAATGCAAGCCACAATTAATTTTCTCTCTTTAGTTATTATAAGAAAATTTTCCAAATTATTCATTACCAACCCATTCTATTAAAAACATGTACATCTATTTATATTAAAATATCATTATTATCACCATCTATACCAACTAAAAACCTAAAAAAAACACACAACAAGAAGTATAGTTGAAATAGCCCAACAACCACATCCACCAATACCTTTCATCGCAACACCACTGATCAACCATATCATTCCCACTTCCCCGACACACATCATATCTCATACCACAAAATAACATGTTTTTAGATTTAGAATATGAACACTTTTCAATTTTACTTCATTAATTAAGGGTGTTATCACACAATCCATTAGATCTTAAGGAATTTAAGTGATTAACCAACTATACATAATTATCATGTTATATATTATGAGTTTTCTAGAAACCACACAATAGGAATTCTACATTTCACAAGTTATAAGCCCAAGAAAGGACCACTAATGACCATGATTTTTAGTGGGTAATTTATCCCATAAAATTCATAACATGAATAAATAAAAAATAAGTCATAAGATCATACATCACCTTCCCCTACCCCTTTATATTAAATTTAAATGAATTCAATTATCTTTATTAATATGGATTCCTCTATCTCTATAAGGATAACAATTATAAACCCATACAGAATGATACACATAAGAAAAGAAACTAATGAAATCCTATTTAGAAGGAAGAAGCCTTTCACTATCTTGTTGTACCAAAACAGGGAGGAAACTACCACTTGGAAAATGATAATTCTAACCAGCTATAGCAGCATAATCTATGACTCTAAGGAATGAGGATTTAGAGCCTCCCATATCAAGAAGGAAGAAGAAATGAATGAAGGTAATATCTTCACCTTTAAAAGGATAGATCTGAACCCAATAGGATTTGAAATGGTTTAGTTGACCATTAATGGTGGATCTCATTAAAGTCACACTTTTAAAAAAAAATTAAATGCATCCAAACTTTTTCAAAACTCAATATATGATTTATAAATTTTGAAATGGATTTAAAATTTATTAATTAAGTAATTAAACCCATTTCTTGTCAAAAAAAGATGTAAAATAGAAAAACTAGAAGAAACTAGAAACATTTTTCATGAGTCACCGCCATAACGAGTCACAGTTGTAACGACCCAGACCCAAACAGCCACCTGAACAGTTCTAAATGGGTCAGTTGTTACTACCTTAGGCGCACCTCCCCTAACTCCAAAGGCTTACAATAAGCATCGAGGGTCTTATAGGTATATTAGGGAGGCTATACCCTCTCGGAGGATAACAATGGTACCGACCCGAGTATAATAATAAATATGCATTGGAATAAAAGACTCAGAAAACTTGAACCAAACCCACAGAGCGGAAGCACATTTAATATCGATAAATAGGAGAATCAATAAATATAAACCGCAGCAATGGAAATAAACACAACATCATGTTGATCACTTGTAACTACTACTAAACAACAAAACATGCATCCAAAGCGGTTCATACATATCCAAATATAAAGGGTGCCAATGGCTAACCAACTAAAGCTATAAAAAAAAGTAAGCATGCTGATATAGGAAAGAAAGCAAAACAAAGTAAACTCCAACTAGGCAAGACCTCAAGGTCCATACCATCTCTATGAAACAGCTAAGATAGTCCAGCTCCTGAAGTTGACTTCTTTCCTGAACATAAATCTATAAAGTCTACACGCGTCCTGAAGGTCCTGTGTAGGGTGTGATATGAATCTCAGTAGGATACCACCCAACGGTGCATACCTAATATAAGTGTTTAAGCAGTCATGTAGTTATAAGGCAAATAGAAAACATAACGATGAACAAATAAACATAAACTATGCTGGTGATCAACCACCACTATGAAGTGTCAACAGCTTCGGGAAACGCCGGAATCTCTGTCATGTAACCTAGCACCATTCCCCCTCTAACACCGTGTGTCTCAAGTACCGACGTCCCACAATAACTCCCAAGAAATAGTAACTCGGAGGAATATCGATGTTTGTCCTAAAATAAGTAACCGAAGGGATAGCGATGTCTACCCTCAAATAATGTAACTGGAGGGATAGTGATGCCTTCCCTCAAATAATGTAACTGGAGGGACAGCGATGTCTTCCCTCAAATAATGTAACCAGAGGGACAGTGATGTCTACCCTCAAATAATGTAACCAGAGGGACAATGATGTCTTCCCTCAAGTAATGTAACCATAGGGATAGTGATTTCTGCCCTCAAATAACGGTGAGCCTCTTCCCCCAACCTGATAGCCTCACTGTTATCCCCTAAAGGCTCTTCCCCTTCCACGTGGCTTCCTACATCAAGCACCCTCAAAACAATTGTACATAAACCGAAACTAACGGGGGCCTCTACCCACACAAGTGGTCAAAACCACCTCATCACGGAGTCTCTCAAGGTGTACACTACTCAAAGTTCTAAGTGAGCGGTAATCACTAAAATAATACCCAAGCCACAACACCTATAACACCTCATGTCCCTATGACCATGCCGCTCAAGTCTGATGGCCTTGATATCCCGGTAACCTGGTCCATGCCCAACTTGACAGTCATCCTACCTCAAGAAGACGTCCATGATGCCTAATACCATGGTCAGAACCACCCAATGTAACATGGGACAAGCCCAACCTGTGATCAGAATCACTCAAGAATATCTAGGCCACGCCCAACACAACCACAAGGGTTCCAGCATATGCAATTCAGCAATCACATGTAAAAAAATAATCACTTCTAAATAGGAAAAAACTATTAAATGGTTTAAAAGCACCAACCAAGTGTTTTCCCATACCAGCACTGAGGTCTTTAAAGCTTATAACAATTAATATCATTGTTTAATAAACTAAACTCAACAGTTTAAAACTATGCAATTCAAATATAACCATTTTGGCATCCCCCATCCAAAATTCCCTGATGAGAAATGGCCACTCATCTGGCCCCACTCAATAAAAATAGTTAACAAGTAAATCTAAAGGCATCCTATATGTAAAGTAAACAATTAAATAGGCAATAGTAGGTAAAAAAGGGTCACGCTCAAAATACCCAAAAATGCGCCAAAGGTCACACCACCCAAAAGTCTGTGAAAACACAAAAAGTGGTATGCACCACCTACATAAGGCTCGTATGATGATAATCCTATGATAAAAGCCTCCAATTAGGTCTAAAACATGGTAGATCTAAAAAAGAATCAAAACCGCTCAAACTTCTATAACTCGTCTTAGAACTGAAATCAAGAAGAACGGATCAAGAGGAATCAAGGCCTACTTGAGGGGGTTCCAATGGATCAAACAGTGTTTGAATCTGACTTCGGACGAAGAAACGGGAAGGATTTGAAGTCCTGACTGGCTATTTGTATCTCTTGGATGAAACCCACTGCTCCCTACCTCAAAATGAGGCTACTTCCCATTTTAACGGGAAAAAATAAAGAAAGTACATGGCATGTAGTTATAACTACACACCGTGTATCATTTTAATGTTCATATAATGGCTTATATTTCATCGAGGATTTGTTGACTGACTACATGGCGTGTACCTAGAGGTGCACGGTGTATACTTCTCTACCCATCCAACATTCCCAACACTCCATGTATATCCCCATACACGGCCCCTCTACATGGCGTGTACAAATAGTACATGGTGTGTACTTGCTAAAAATAGTCTACCCATCCAATAGGCCTATACACCATGTATGGCCTCCACACGGTCAAGGGTACACAGTGTGTTGAGCAACACTACACGTTGTGTAGTAAGAAATTCCTACATGGTCATCACATGGTATTTACTCAGCAAACACATGGTCGGTATGTGCCAAACCCATACACGGCGTGTACTTTAGAGTACATGGCGTGTAGTCTGGAAATTTCTAGAACTTCCCATATTTTCATAGTTTCCTCGGAAACAAGTCAAAAATTAAAACAGGGTTAGGATTTTGACCTGCTCTAGAAATACAGGTTCTTACAATCTCCTCACCTTAACATAGATCATCCCCAAGAAATCAAACGAAACCCAGAGATGGCACTGAACATACCACCCCGATCACAGTAACCCGAACTCTCATGGTCTCATAAGTTCTATCTAAATTTATCAAGGGGCTCCCCACATAAGGAATTGCCTAACTTAGTCTTAACCCTACAAAAATCAACAAATCAAGGGTTTAATAACCTATTTCTAGACTCATGGTCCTCTCATGACGCATTGTCACCCCTGCGGCTCATTACTGCTCTCGTATCATTTCTGACACCCAATGTATCTCGCACCACATTGGTGTCCGCCTCTATGAGGTCCTGCATCCCATGGATGCTCAAAAACGAACCTGGTGCCTAGCACCTCAAGTAACCTGCATACTCGATGCCTAGATGCCCATGACACCTCAAGTAACCAGCATCCTCGATACTCCCGATGCTACACATCTCATATATATATATATATAAATATATCATGCACCTGATATGGCGCCAATCCCATTGAACAGCATCTAGTCAGTCCACATGAATATTTTCCACCTCGTGCACTCAAAATATACAAGACTCAATAGGTCATTCCAAAATAAAACATGAAATTCATGTCCACACTCATGGTGTACGTCTAACCGTCATTGGCTAACCAGCCTGTTGAGCCCCTGGAAGCTCCACGGTGTGAACTTGGCCTGAAATATGACTTCCTAATGCCTGACCTCCTTGTGATGCTACTCCAGTCACTGGCCACTGATTCCTCAGCTGGTTCTCGTTGTCTCTATCACATCCTCCGCGTTCAGCTGAAACTCAGCTACCCTCTCCTAGTACCAAACCTGAACCAACTTCAAATGTCATAGTTTATTCTAGTCCCTATCTTCCAGTTGTCTGAGAAGGCTGTCTACAAAACCTATCCTGATGCTCGACCTATCCACATGCCCAACACTCCTTTGGAGGCCTATCACACTAATTCTGAACATGTCTCGGTAGCCCACACAGAAAGGAAACCACTACTGAACTGCTACGAGGTGTTCTAGATGAGTCCTTGGTCTGACTGCCCTACTGAAACTCATCATGTCCTCACTTACCTACTATCTGAACCATCACCTGAATCCATTGCCCAACCAATGTGGGGATTATCCCTCTGGTTTCCCTCAGCTATGAGTG
Source organism: Viscum album (assembly GCA_963277665.1). Lineage (NCBI taxonomy): Eukaryota > Viridiplantae > Streptophyta > Magnoliopsida > Santalales > Viscaceae > Viscum > Viscum album. The sequence continues at coordinate 1,914,570,046 of OY728127.1, forward strand.
CCTAGTTCACCACCACTATGAATGAACCCGGCCTAAAGATATTCACCTAGATCTAAATGGCATATCGTAAGTCATCCTCGAAGCACCTAACCCTTGTCACGTCATCTCTTAACATACCAGGTGAAAAGCGAGACAGATCAAAGAAAGTAGTTGCATAGTCCATGACGGACATGTCTCCCTAAGGAAGGCTCAAGAACTCTTGAGCTCTCTCTTCCCTTAGTGTATCTGGGTAAAATTTCATGAAGAAACTATCCTTGAAGTCTTTCCAAGCTAGTCCCTTGTGCCTACGAGCCTGAACCTGCACATCCCACCAACGCTTTTCTGGTCCTCTCAGCATGTACATCTCCAGCTTGACCCTCTTCCCTAGAGGCATCTCGAACTACTCGAATATCATCTGCATGATCTCTATCCAGTTCTCAGCCACCTACGGACCACCCTCACCCTAAAAAAGCGGCAGGTGCTGCGACTGGAACTACTACGTCATATATGCCATAGATGGCTATGTACCCTACGCACCTTTGTTGATCCCATTCAAGACACGTACCAGTCTATCTCGGAGCTACTCATCGAGCCATGGTTTGAACGCTGCCAAATCTGGTTGTTGTCCTGCCTACACTGGATCCTAAACCTGATCTTATCCCTGAGCCTATACCTGCAGCTCATGCTCTACCTGCACTGGATCTGGAACCTGATCCTACTCTTGTGACACTGTACCATCTCCCGCCTGACACTCCATCTGAGTCGGCTAAAAAAAACCTAATGAATACTATAAATGGTCAGAAAACCCATATATATATATACATATAACAATATATATTAAAAGTAGATAATTAAAGTATTAAATAGGTAGCATAAAACAACTACTCGTACTCTCCCCTATCGAAACCCATGCCCATGGCATCCCGTCCTCGTGGCCTTCCTACCTACCCTCAATAGAGCCAATTATCAAAAGTACCTCAGGCCATGCCCGTCCTGACAACCACGTTGCCTCAAACTGACAACCGAGTTTCCCAATCTTGGTGATCTAAATCACCTCAACCAAAGTACCTACCTGCTCGTACAAGAGCCAGACCTAAATACCCTACCATAAGCAATTCTACAAATATATAGATCTGGCATAACACATTGAAATAAACAAGAAATTCTATTAGGAATTTAACCTATTCACATTTAAAAGCATACATATCATGGAAATTGATATTATTCAAATGGAATTATCACTTCACAAAACATACGTGCAGTTATGAAATTGAAATACACTAAAAATGTGCCTATCAAAATCGAAACAATCACACCTTTCCGTACTGGGCCAAGTTCCAATTCTTCCTTATCGTATCGGGTCAATGGTTACATATCACAATCAATAACATCACACACCAAGTGATACACCGAGGTGGAAATTATATAAACTGTAATCTAAGAAAAAAAGAAAACAGCAATGCCCACCCATGGAAACTTGGTCCATCCCTCGTACCTGGGGTTGTAGGCACCCAAGAACAAGCTAGAAACCTGGTTCCAATAATAACCTATCTTCAGCCTACCATATCCCAAATAGTAAAACTAGAAGAAATAAAAAGATATGTCTTAATCTCATTAGTAGCCAGAAAAGAACTGATACTAAATCCCTCTCAAGAACTACTCTGATACCACTTTGTAACGACCCGGACCTGAACAGCCACCCAAACAGTGCTAAATAGGTCAGGTGTTACTACCTTAGGCACACCTCCCTAAACAACAAATTCTACCGACTAGTAGTGAGGGCCTTATAGGTATAGTGGGGAGGATATACCCTCTCAGAGGATAATAATGGTACTGTCCCGAGTATAATAATAAATATGACGAAAAATAAATGACTCAATAGACTCGAACCAGACCCGCAGAGCAGAAGAAAATTTAATATTGTTAAATAGTGAAAGAAATAAATATAAACAATAGTAGCAGAAATAAACACAACAGCATGTTGATCACTTGTAACTACTACTGAACAAAAAAACATGCATCCAAAGTAGGTCATACGTATCCAAATATAAAGGGCACCAATGGCTAAAAAATTTTAACTACAAAACAAGTAAGCATGATAATATAGTAAATAAATCAAAACAAATTAAACTCTAGCTAGGTAAGACCTCAAGTTCCATACTATGTCCATGCAATAGCTAAAATAGTCCATCTCATGAAGCTGACCTCTTTCCTGCACATAAATCCATAAATTCTAAATGGGTCCTGAAGGGCCTATGTAGGGTGTGAGATGAATCTTAGTAGAGTACCATTGAATGGTGTGTACCTAAATAAGTTTTTAAGTAGGCATGTGGTTATAAGGGAAACAGAAAATAGAACGATGCACAAATAAACATAAATTCCACCAGTGCCCATCTGCTACTATGAAGTGTCACCTGCTTCAGCCAACACCGGAATCTCTGTTATGTAACTCGGAACCATGTTCCCCCCTAACACCATGTGACTCAAGTACCGACTTCTCACATGCATGCCCAAGAAATAGTAACTCGGAGGAACAATAATGCCTATCCTCAAATAAGTAACCTGAGGTACTGTGATGTTTGCCCTCAAATAATGTAACCAGAGGGACAATGATGTCTTCCCTCAAATAATGTAACTGGAGGGATAGCAATTTCTACCCTAAAATAATGTAACTGGAGGGACAGTGATGTCTACCCTCATATAATGTAACTGGAGGAACAGTGATGTATTCCCTCAAATAATGTAACCGGAGGGATAATGATGTATGCTCTCAAATAATGGTGAGCCTATACCCCCAACATGATAGCCTCACTGCTATCCCCTGAAGGCTCCTCACCTTCCCCATGGATTCCTACAGTAAGCACCCCCAGTACAATTGTACCTAAACTGCAACTAATGGGGGCCTCTACCCACATGAGTGGTCAAAAACACCCCATCATGGAGTCTCTTTGTGTGCGCACTACTCAAAGTTTCGGGTGAGCGGTAATCACCAAAATAGTACCCAAGACATAACACCTCTGACACCTCGCCATCCCATTAACCCAGGCCATGCCCAACTTGACAGTCTCCCTGCCTCAATCCAACATCCATGACACCCAATCCTGTGGTCAGAACCACCCAATGTAACCCGGGCCAATCCTAACCTATGATCAGCATCACTCAAGAATATCTAGGCCCTTCCCAACACAACCATAAGGTTTCTATCATATTCAATTAAAAAATCACATGTATAAACACAATAATCACTTCTAAATAGGAAAAACCAATTAAAAAGTTGAAAAGAACCAACCAAGTGTTGTCCCATACCAGCACAGAGGTCTTTAAAGCCTCTAACAATTCATATCAAGGTTTAATAAACTAAAATCAATAGTTTAAAATAATAAAATTCAAATATAACCATTTTCGCATCCCCAAACCAAAATTCCCTGATGAGCAACGACCACTCGCTTGGCCCCACTCAAGAAAAACAGGTAACATGCATACCCAAAGGCAACCTATAGGTCAAGTAAACAATTAAACAGGTAATAGCTGGTAAAACAAGGTCACGCTCAAAATACTTGAAAACAACCCAAAGTTCATGCCACCCAAAAGTCTATAAAACCCCAAAAAGATGTATGCACCACCTACCTAAGGCTCGTATGATAATACTCCTCCGACAATAGCCTCAAATTAGGTCTAAAACATAGTAGATCTACAAAAGAATCAAAACCACTCAAAATCCTATAACTTGTCTTAGAATAGAAATCAAGAAGAACAGCTAAATAGGAATCAAGGCCTTGCCAAGGGGGGTCAAATGGATCAAATGGTGTTTGAATCCGACTTCAGATGAAGAAATAGGAAGGATTTGAAGTCCCTCCTAGCTATTCGCATCTCCCGGAAAAAACCCACTACCCCCTACCCCAAAACAATGCTACTGCCTGTTTTAATGAAAAAAAAAGAAATTACATGGAGTGTACTTATAACTACATGTCGTGTATCATTTTATTGTTCATATAATGGTTGATATTTCACTGAGAATTTGTCGACTGACTACACGGCATGTACCTAGAGATACAATGTGTGTACTTCTCTACCTGGCTGACATCCCCAACATGCCACGTATATCCCCATATACGGCCCCTCTACACGGCGTGTACAAATAGTACGCCATGTGTGCTTTCTAAAAACATTATACCTTGCCAACAGGCCTAAATTCCATGTATAGACTCCACATGATCAAGGGTACACGGCGTGTCGAGCAGCACAACATGCCGTGTAGTAGGAAATTCCAACACGGTCATCACACGACATATACTCAGTGAGCACATGGATGGTACACGCCTAACCCATACACGGAGTGTACTTTGGAGTACATGGAATGTAGTTTGGAAATTTCCAAAACGTCCCAGATTTTCCCAGTTTTCTCATAAACAAGTCAAAAATTTAAACAAGGTCGGGATTTTGACCCGTTCTAAAAACCCGGGTTCTTACAACAGTGAGGATGATTCAATGCCAGGATGAGTTACCACCAGGATGAGTCACTACCAGAATGAGTCACCTATAATATGAGTCACCAATAGAATGAGTCACTTCCAGGATGAACCACCATCAGGATCAGTCACTACCAGGATGAGTCACTACCTGGATGAGTCACTGCCAGGATGAGTTGTGGCCAAAATGATTCACCTCCAGGATGAGTCATTAGTAGAATGAGTCGTCGGTAGGATGAGTCACTTCCAGGATGAGTCAACTATTTGATGAGTCACCACTAGGATTAGTCACCATTGGAACACTGTAAATTTTGAAAAATGTTGGAATAAATCAAATGTCTCAAAAACATCCCATAATTATACCTAAACACCACATTTATCAGATTTTGGAAAATTTGTGGTCTATAAGGTTTAATTTGTTACACCAGATTCCTCTCAAACTATTCTCACCCTCAAGAATTCAAAACTGACCGAGAAGGAAGGAGAGAAAGGGCCCAAACAACCATCCATCTAGATACCTCTCAATTATCTCATTATGCCTGAGACACTGACTTAAACTAAACCAGTTATCCCAAACTCCAAAAAAACTGAACAAAATTTACTTACCCAAACATAGGAATCAAGGAATCACATCATCTATGTCAAGATATTATCTAATTTGGGCAGCACTGACTCGCCCACATAGGTTCAATCGCATTGTAGTAAAATGTGTCTTGATCAGGAATAAAGTCTTCCATTTTTTCTCATTTTGTAACATTATCACACATCACACAAGACACATCACATCATGGGAAAAACAACATATTTCATAAAACACTAAGGTCTAAACAACACAAAACCAAGAAAATAGAGAGCAGAAAACTCAAAAAAACTTTGGGTAATAGGATCACATCCACGTCCCAAGCTCCCAAGTACTATCTTCCAGGGTACCATGCCACCATAACACATGAACTGGGGGAATGGTCCATCATCTCATCACCTTATCTCTATGTTATTGGATTTCCACTAAATTCTCCACAAAGTTCATGTCATCCTTGATATCCAACTCTCACCAGTCAATGACATGGGAGTCATCATGAAGATACCGATAGATCTGAGAGACATGGAAGACATAAAGGGTTTTGTCCAGTCAAGGTGGAAGTTCCAACTGATAATCTAACTCTCCAAAATTCCCCAACACCTCGAAGGTCCCAACAAACTAGTGTGAGATCTTACTATCCTTTCCAAAACTCTACTACCCATGTCGAGGGGAAACCATCAACAACACATGGTCCCCAACCTCAAACTCCAAGGACCTCCTCCTATGATTGGCATAAGACTTTTTTTGATCATGTGTTGCATTCATCCTCTCTTAAACCAACAAAACCTTATCTTCTATGCTCTTCACTACTTCTGGTCTAAAAACTGCTATCTCCCCAACCTCTGTCTAGTACAATAGAGAACAACATGGTCTTCTATACAAAGCCTCAAACACATCCACACCAATAAAAGAGTAATATATATTATTATAAGTGAACTCGACCAAGTGTAGGTGTCATTCCCATGATCCACTCATGTCCAAGACACATGATCGTACCATATCCTCCAACATCTTCCTGAATGACTTGAAGGGGTTCATTTTTTATTCATTTTTTATAATCATCTTTTTAAGGGTTGAAGGGGAACCCTTATGTAGCCCATAGGTTTTGTGACATTATAGGACCCGAAGGTATTAAAGGAATTCATTACAGACTATGAAAACTTAAAACTTCCCCTCACCAGCATCTGCATTGTGATTATCTCTCCACCTTTTCATGGTTATTCGGATAGTTGTCATGTACAGTGGTTCATAGGACTAATACTGATGTAAAATTCCATACCCTCTCATTCTTCCAAACCTGTTAGCTCTAATTTGGTGAATTCACCTTGTTCTGAATCCTCTTTTGGATCTTGTTTCCTAGATAATCTTTCTTGTTTTTATCTACACATTAGTTGTCCCAAAGGCCTCGTGGTGGCCCAAAAGCCTTAAGGTGTCCTAAAAGCCTGGGTGGATTAATTGCCTTAAGGAATCCATGCCAAAACCGGTGGCCTCAAGGTGAATAGTTTCAGATGCTACAGTACCAAACAGTACCTTTTATAGTACTTCTACGGTATCCGAGAATTATTCCTCTTCCCAAATTTGAACCTGAGTCTCATAGATACACTTGGAGAGTCATCACCAACTAGTACGAGGCTCATGTGCATCCTCCAGGGTCTAGATAGTCTGTTTCTTCTGTCTATCTATCTAAGTGTGGAAAGTAGTACTAAGGTTCAACTGAGTTCTAAAAGCATGATGTAATACCCTCTATACTCATGTGGTGAAAAGTGAATCTTGATTCAAGACAATAGACCTTGAAACATCATATAGCCACACTAGTTCCTCCATATAACGTTTTTCCAAAACATCCATTATTTTGGACTCTTTGATTTCTAGGAAGTGAGCCAATTTTATTAGCCAATCCATAATCACCCCAATAGCATCACAACCACCCTAATATCTGAGTAACCCTATGAAAAAATCCATTTATAATTCATCCCATTTCCACTCAATAACATCCAAGGTATGAAACAAACCTCCAAGAACATGATGCTCAAACTTTACCTGCCGGAAAACTAGATACTGAGCCACAAAATCTTCCACTACCCATTTCATCCAAGGCCCCCAAAATTTTGTCCTCAAGCCATGGTACATTTTGGAAAACCCTAAGTGTACCTACAAGGGTGAGCTATGAAACTCATGAAGGACTCCATTGTGCATTATTTCCATAACAAACATCCTCGCATGGAATAATATTTGGTTCTAACCATCCTCTTACCATCCCTCTAGAGCTTCATCATGCCCAACACGGTCATGAAAAACCTCTACCTATGAGTCTCCCCACTGATACTCCTCCACTGTCTATATCATAGAATATTTAACCATCATCTGAGACAAACATCCTCTACCACCATCCACTGTTACATCTAAGTGTATGGTCTCAAACTCCTCCATGAATCTCCAAGAATCTGTAGACTCCTGAAAAACATCCTTTTGTGACTTTCTACTCAAGTCATCAGCCACGACATTCCCCTTTCTTGAGGTATTGGAGATCTAAAAATCATAGTCCTAAAGAAACTCCATCCACCTTTACTTCTATAGATTCAGGTCATATTGTTAAAATAAATACCTACAACTCTTATGATACAGAAAGACCACAAAGATATCCTCAATGAGTTAATGTCAACACAAATTTAGTACAAACACAACTATCTCTGGATTTAGATCATAGGTTTCATAGTTACGATCATCAGGGAATAACTGCCTAGAACCATAAAAAATCACTATCTCCTACAGCATTAGGATAAACCCTAATCTCACATGGGACACATCATAGAAAACCTCAAATAACAAACCATCCTCTAGAAGTTGAAGCACTGGATCACTGACCAAATTCTCTTTTAGGAAATTGAATGCTACCAAGAATTGATTAGTCCACACAAAAGCTTGTCCCTTTCTGGTGAATGCAGTCAATAGGGATACAACTCGAGAGAAATCGGGAACGAACCTCTGATAATATCCTATGAGACCAAGGAAGATACAAAACCTCTATCATATTCTTGGGTTATTCCCAAGAAAAAACTATCTTGACATTTTATGGGTCCACAAGAACACCTTGTTGGGACACAACATGCCCTGGAAAATTCACCTCTTGTGTCCAAAACATGCAATTGGACAACTTTCCATAGAACTAGTGTCAATGAAGAACCTGTAAAACAACTCTAAGATGTTACACATTCTCCTATTATGACCTTGAGTATATCAGTACGTCATCGATGAAAAAAATGAAAAATTGTTCTAGGAACTCATGGAACACTGAATTCATAAGCCCCATGAACATGGATGGTGCATTCATAACACCAAAATGCATGACCATGAACTCAAAGTGTCCATACCTACACCTGAAAAAATTCTTCTAGATATCTCCATCCTTCACCATTAGTTGGTGATATCCAGACCATAGATCAGTCTTGGATAACCAACTAGATCCTCTCAACTGGTCAAAAAGATCTTCAATCCTTGGAAGAGGAGATTGATTCTTGATCATCACTTGGTTAAACCTCCAGTAGTCTATGCACAACCCACGACTAACATCCACCTTCTTAGAGAACAACTCTGGAGTTCCCCATAAGGATATAATAGTTTAGATGAAACCCCTCTGTAGAAAATCATCTATTTGAACACTCAAATCTCACAACATAGAAGGTGACATTTGGTAGGGATCCATCAAAATCAGAGAAGCACTAGGTCATAAGTCTATCTCAAACTCAACATCACTTTGAGGGGGTAGTTTAACAACCTCCTCAGGGAAAACATCCAAGAATTAACTAACAACCTTAGGAGTCTCTTCTATCCTTATGTATACTAATTCTGTAGAAAACTAATAAACCAATGAAATAAGGGGCTCCAAATTCCAACTGCCCACTGGGTAACCCCATTCACCAATAAAGACTACACGTCAACCATCTACATTTGAGAACCTGACTCTCATTCAAAAGTAGTCAATATCATCACATATAGAATAAAACTAGTTAATTTTGAGGATAAAATTTTATGGATTTATATCAATTAAGATAAGTTCCACACATGAATGATGTTTTCCCATCATCAGTGCACATCCCTGACACAAATCAAACTAGCTGGTCTAGCCTCCGACAGGCATAGTCAAAACTAGGGGATGAAAACCCTCTCTACATAAAGTTACAAAGAAAAAACTAGAGGGGGTGAAACAAAGCATTATAAAGTTATATAATCAACAAAATCATAGTCAATCATAGATGATAAATTGGTCATACCTCTAACAATCTCTGATCCATCTGCTGCTACTACCTCCACTAGATGCAACTAACCACGTCCATCTACCCTACCTCTCTACTGATAGACGCCTCCATGAACATGCTCGAGTTGAGGTCCCTAAGATAGAGGAACATCTTGAGGTTTTCCTATACCTACCTCATCTACCCTAGCTGGACTATAAGCCTGATGCCCCTACTATTGGAATGGAATTGTCGGTAATTGTTTTTGAGGTTGATGTTGAACCTATCTATCTCGTCCAAACTTATCTCAAGAAACCCCTGGGTATAGGTCCTTAAGATGTATGTGAACACCATTGAAGAAACAAATCTCCCCCAAGACCATAAAAAATGTATGGAAAATTGAATTTCAAAAGAGAAGATGTCGAGGTCGACTCCCTGTTGGTCGAAACCTCAAAGGCCCTAGTACCTGAGGCCTACCACCGACAAATCCACTCCTTATGGAACCCTATTGGTTCCCCTCTCATGGTAAAACTCCTCCTAAGTTCATCTAATCAATAACATCTACCTTCTTCGGAACCTCCAAATATGTTGGCAATATAAAAGGAGTAACCACATACTAGATCGAAGGAATAAGGGCCTCCTCAAGATGCCTCATTTGGGACTCCTCATCCAGGAAAAGATTGAGGGAAAGGAATAGAAGGTCCTTGAACTTGATCCAAAGCTCTTTCATAGACATTATTCCCTGATGAAGGGAGAGTACCTCATGAATCTTCTCATACTTCATGGTCTATGAGAGGATCTCTACCCGAAACTCCTTTTGTAATTCAACCCATGAAACATCTTCCTCTCTCTACTCACCAAGGTACAACTTCCACCACTGATGTGCATATCCTTTCATCTAATTAAACTCTAAATGGACCCTGTACTCCATTGGGGATCGAATAAAACCAAAAGAAATCTCCATATCCTCTATAAAACTCTCTATTTTTGTATCATAAAGAATACCCTTGTAATTTTCCAATGCCTACCACTGAAAAGTGTGAAACCTCCGCTTCTATTGATCATTATCCTCAACCAGATCAACACAACTTCAATAAACCTGGCTAGGCTACTGAACCTCCACTTCCAAATCCACACACAGATGATGACCAGGATCCATAAATGAAGGAGAAACAAGGATTTTCTAATCCTAGTATTATGGATTTTCATTAATATATAGTTTAATTAACATTAGTCTATTTAATTCATTTTATCCATTTTTACTTTCCCCAAACAACCCAATTCGAACAATAACACAAGTCATCATGATGCATATACATCTCCTAGGTCTCTACACAACATGAAATCCCATATCAATTGGTCATTAAATAATTTTGGAGTATGTCCACTGGATCACGGGGGCTCAAAAGTCCTATTTCCTAGCTAGTCTCCCTGGACCATGTCATTCACCAAGGACAACTAACAATGTTTCCATACCAACCCATAAATATCTCATTGTGCCTAACTCCAAACTCCACCCTATCTCTCAACTATCAGCCTCTAATACCACTATATCACTACCTACTCCCTCCAAGGATATCAAAATGATAGGAGAGTGATAATTACCCCCAATTCCTATCTCAAGTAGGCCCTAGGTTAATGACTAGCACTGAGGGTATAAAAATCTCACAATATGGGAACCATTTCCCTCTATAAAAAAACAAGATCAGGAGATAGTATATATCAACCAGAATAAAATACATGGAATATATATAAAATAAGAACCAAAAACCATCCCACAATGCAGGAATAAAATAAAACTATTACAAATAAATGTCTCCAAAGTAAATACCCAAAAACAAAGCTAGAGGAGAAACATAGAAATTGTCCAAAGGTCTAAGATAGTAATGCCAATCACGGTCCATGTTATCCTTCTAGGAACCTAAAAATAGTTTTTTATATATTTAAGATGAGAATACATGTATACTCATTAGGAAACCCAAAGTCTCTCACGCATATATAGAAGGATCGTACTAAAGAACCCATGAGAAAACATCAGAACCAAACAACAACTAATAGGTAGACTAACTGTGACCCCAACCTCTCCATGTATTGCTCAGAAAATAACAAATACAAGTAATACAATATAATATAATATAATTCACATTGATAATAGGGTACCCCACACCACTTCCCCTCTAATTAGCCGCTTTCACACCCTAATGGAAAGCATCCTTGCACTCCCACCTTTTCCGAATTTATCACATCATATCCCACCTGCACACCTAGGCCACACCTCACAACACATCTCGCACATAAACATCTAGGACCCACATTATGTCACATCATATCCCACCGGCACACACCTGGTCCACACATCACATATCATCCCGAATACACATGGGACAACACATCACAACTCATACCGAAGACACAAGGGACCACACATCAAAACTTTCCCAAAGACACCTGGGCCATTATCACCTAGAATGGGGAGTAGGGAAGGGTGGGTGGTTAGCCATCCATACTTTCATCAGGATATTAGGAAATACACCCCCATGTGACTATGTAGTTTTCGTCACATAGTGCTCGATGTGGGTCTATTGTGTATAGAAATCAAAGGGAAAATATAATGTATACATACATATATAAAGACACATAATCCCCAACTATATGTTTACAAGTAGATCACTAACCAACTTACAAGGTCCCCCACATCTTCTTCGAAGACTAAATGTATATCCCCACATAAGAAGAATGCAAGACACAATTAATTTTTAGAATTTAGTTATTATTAGACCATTTTCCATATTCCCTATTGCCAACCCATTCTATTAAAAACATGTAAATCAATTTATATTTCAATCTCATTATTATCATCATCTATACGAATTGGGAACCTAAAACAAAACAGCACACAACAAGCAGCATAATTAAAATAGCCTAATAAACACATCCACTACTACCATTAATCACAACCCCACTACTCAACCATATCATGCCCACTACCCCCACACACATCATATCTCATACCACATCACAGAATATTTTTAGATTTAGCAAAGGATCTATTTTCAATTTCACTTCATTAATTAAGGGTGTTATCTTAAAATACATTAGATCATGGGGAATCTAATTCACTAACCAATTATACGTAATTAAATTGTTACATATTATGTATTCTCTAGCAACCACACAACAGGAATTCCAAAATTCAAGAGTTATGAGCACAACCAAGGACCACTAATGGCTATGATTTTCAGTGGGTAATTTAGCCCATACAATTCATAACATTAATAAATAACAAAGAATTCATATGATCATACATCACATTTTCCTACCCATTTAGATTTAATTTAAACCAATTAATTTATCTTTCTTAATTTAGATTCATCCATATCCATAAGGATAAAAATTATAAACCATCCTGCATAATACATATAGGAAAATAAATGAAGTAAATCTTACTTGGAAGGAAGAATCCTTTCACTAAATTGGTGCACCAAAATAAGATGTGCATAAAGGAGGAAACTACCTCTTAGAGAGTGATAATTATAAACATCAATATCAGAACATTATACAACTCCAAGTAAGAATTATTTGGAACCTATAGTATTGAGAAAGAAGAAGGAAGGAATGAAGGGAATATTTCCGCCTTAGAATAGTTTGATCTGAAACCAATGAGATTTGAAATGTTTTAGTTGACCATTAAAGTAATATCTCATTAAATTCACATGTTTTAAACATTTTTAATGTATCCATACTTTTTAGAATCTCTAGACACTATTGATCCATTTTTAAATGGCTTGAAAATTCATTAATTAAGTTATTAAACCCATTTACTGTCAAAGAAAGATGTAAAAAGGGGGAAAATTAAAGAAACTAGAAACATTGTCCATGAGTCACCACCATGATGATTCACTGCCAGGATGAGTCATCACTAGGATGAGCCACCACTAGGATGAGCCACTACCAGGATGAGCCACCAATAGGATGATTCACCACCAGGATGAGTCATTGCCAGGATGAATCACTACTAGGATGAGTCACCACCCGGATGAGTCACTGCCAGGATGATTCACCTCCATGATGAGTCACACCCATGATGTGTCACTACCAAAAACAGTCACTTAAAAAATTATTAATCACTAGGATGAGTCACCATTGGAAAAATAGAAATTTGTAAAACGACTAGAATGAATCACATGTCTCAAAAACACCCCAGACTTCACCCCAGACACCTCAATTATCATATTTCAATAATGTAATGGTTCAGAAAGTTTATAATGATTCACAAAAGTTTCAAAAAGGTGAAGTGAAAACATTTTTGAAAAGTTTTACTTTTAAAAACAATGCTCAATAATATATCCTTGAAAAAATCCTTTTTAAAATTAAGAATTCATTATTAAAATCAAAATACATTTGAAAAAAAAATGAATTTTATTTTAAAAATGATTAAGAGTAAAATTCATAAGTAAACCCATTTTAAAATATTAAAATGAAACTTCATCGAGAATAATTCTCATAATGATTAAAGAATGAATTCACATGGAAAATGTTAAAACGGATACTTTTATCAAAATGATACATGTGGAAAATGTTAAAATATTATTTAAAACTATGTTAAAGAAAGTAAAATAATATTAAAAACCTTAATAAACTATTAAATCATGGATAATTTCATTCATAAAGATAATTTGGTCATAGAGGGGAAATATTCTTGACCATAAAGAAGAGTTGGGTTTAGTTTCACTTGAAAGTATCGCATTAGGTAAATTATATACCAATGAAATAAAATATAGGGTGGACATGTAAAACCAAAAAACCCATAGAAGAAGAAAATTATGGTGATTTTAGATATATATAACATATATATTCTCTATATATATTATCATTCAAAAGTAATATTGTTTTTAAAATGATATTGGTGTTGAAACCCTTACAAATTTGGTAACCTGTGAACCAAAATTACTTGAACCAAAAGTCATTGAAATATAATAATTGAAGTGGTTATGTATTATGTTTTATACTCATTGAATATATTATAAAAATAAATCCTTAAGAAGTATAAATTCCACAGAAAATAAAACAATAAATGGATATGGCATAAGTCTCAAATAAGAAAAATTGAGATGAGAAACCTCTTACCTCGTATTCCCTCTTAGTAGAACATGATATAAATTCATGTATAAAAATATAACTCTATTAATAACATATTTCATAACGTTATTAATATATATATATATATATATATATTATATGTTATATTATTAAATTATAATTATTTATTACACATTTACTAGTTAGTTATAATGTATTTTTATCATCAGGTGTTTGTAATTTCAATTATCTTTTACACAATTGTAAGGTAAATATTGATCCCTATTCTTTGATATAATGCTCATAATTCCTATATTATTTAATTTAGTTTAATATATTATTTATAGTGTCATATAATGTACCAATTTTATTCCATGAGAGTTTTAATTATGATTCTTAGACATGAAATGAATGGTATTCTAATTTAAGCAATTCCAAAAAAACAAAGAATGGTATATTAATAATAAGTTAAATATTAATATAACCTTTACATAACCTTAAACAATTATCACATATATTTAATAATACTAGTATTTATGTTTCCATAGTCATACATGATAAAAATTTATATCATTGTTCACATAGGTTGTTAAATAGATCCAAAAAATATGTTATAGTTGATTAGTTAGTATGGTTAAGAAAGTGATTAATGTGGAATAATATCATTATTATAAAAGTATAATAATATTATTTATAGTTTTTAATGTGGTGAAATATATTTTAAGTTATATATATAAATAAAAAATTCTAAATTAAAAAATGAATTACATTGCTTCCTAAAGGTAGTAGTTCGTATGTACACATGGGTGACGCTAATGTTTTCCAAAGAATTTAAAGAAGACATAAATTGGTTTTTATTTTAATAATATTAATATTTTTTTAGATATATAATGTATTCATTAAATATCCCCTTTTAATAAACCATGTAAGGATGTTATGGAAAACAGATCACGTTGCTTTTGGAGGTGGTAGTTCGCATGTAACACAAGTGACATTTTTTTGGATGGTTAAGAGGAAAAAAGAAAATGATTATCCTATAAACATAATAAAATAAATTATTATAATGACATAATTATTTAAAAATTGGTATATATATCCATTTTATGAAAAATAAGAAATAAATGAAAATAAATTAAAAGGTATTAATTAATAATTTTACCTTACTACTTGAAAAGATACTTTTTAAATTGAATTAAAGATTTCAGAGGAGATATTTTTAGAATTATAGATCATATATGAAATGAATAAGATTTTTTTTTGGAGTTATTTTAGTATTTTTTGTAGAATCTAAAAGTATTTGGGTGAGATATGAAGTGAGGTGATCATGGATACTTTTATAAGGGAGAGGAGTGAATTTTTTGTTATAATATAAAAGGTAAAGTCACAATTCAAAAGTAAAGTGGATATAATAATGGAAAATAATTGATTTGGGGAACATTTAAGGTCTAAAATTCTTCAACCATAAATTCTCTCACAAGTTTTAAACGTGTTTTTAAGTATTTTTCTCTTATATTTTTTTTACTTTTACCATTTTTGGTTTTTATACTTGTAACTAATTTTTACCTAAGTAATTTAATTTTAATGGATAAAAGGAAAATTGTACTTATTACATAATTTTTAACTAATAATTCTAAATATTGAATCAATTTTGACAAATAAAATTTTGAAGGGTGATAAAAATAAATTTTAATATTATCGCACATAACGTGTAAAAACCATTTTTAGAAAAAGTGTCTTTTATGATTAAAAATTTTGATTGAGATAAAATTATTAATGTTGTTAATTTATATGAAATTAATTTGTTTATTATTGAAAAAAAATAGTTATGTGGTTTTGAAAACAATTAAAAACTAAATTCTGCCTTGTGGGTACTAAGTTAAAAGAAAAAGGCTAAAAAAAGTTTTTATTAGAGTAAAATATTAAAAAAAAGTTTCCAAAATGTTAAACATCCATTTTATAAATTAAAAATAATATTTAAAATTTATAATTTTACCTTTTAAAAATATATTCAGTTATAAAAAATATATCATAATATTTTATTTTGTGATTATATCATAATGATATCATAAAAATCTTGATATTTGTAAAAAGAGCATATTTCACCCTTCACTTAAAAATAAATATTTTCATAAAAATCATAAAAATTTATGTTAATTTAATATTGTAAAAATAAATATAAAAATAAAGTTCATTTTTTCAAATTAAAATTCTTAAATCCTGAAAAAAAAAATAAACAAAAATACAAAATATAAAGAAAAAATTCTTATTGAAAAATTACATTTTTAAGTGTTCTTAATATTATTTCACATATATTTATAATTTAAAAAATGTTAATTTATTTGTTGATATATAATAATATTTCAATTTTGTAAAATATTATTTAATATGCAATACTTAAAAAACATCTATTTGAGAAAGAACAATCCTTTTAATATTAAATCATATTAATTATTTATATACTAAATATAATAAATTTTAGTTGAGTGATATATTTTTATTTATTATGTGTTTTGTTATTATAATAATTTTATTAATAATATGTATATAATATATCGTGGATAATTTTAGTTTTATATTGTGTGGGGAGGAATATATTCAGTATAGTATTAATTTAGAGAGAAAAATCAAAAATATAGAGATGTTACAATTATTTTCATATCATATGTATTGTTCTATGTGTTTAGAATATTTACTAAAAATAAGGCTTTATAAAATATGGAAATTTTGTGGAAGAATTATATTCCCTTATATTATTGAATAAACATGTTATCCCGAATAAAATTATTTTATCCTTATCTCTTTTTTAAAATATGTTAAGAGTTAGATGAATCCTAAATCATGTGTATCAAAATATTTATATAATTCATTTAAAAGAACCATTGTTTATAAGAATCTCTTAATAGATAGAGAAATGAGACCCCAAACATACATCTTTTATTTCAAATTTATCCAAGACTGAAGCACTTATTGTATGAAAGTACTCAATGTATAAACTCCATAGTTCATTACATTAAATAAAAATTCAAGCTCTTATCATAAATAATTTCATCTCTTCTAAACTATTATATATTTAAAATAATTGTAAAATAAGGATTTTGTATCATATACCCTTTAAAATAAAATAATTTAATTTTATAACATTAATAATTTAGGTGGAATCTCTACAAGGTTTCTGACAAACCTTAAAGTATTCTAGAAAATTCATTCTACAATGGGTAGCTTTTCTATAATGAAATAACCACCCCTCATTCCTTTTATTTATTTTATTTAGCATTGTGGGATCTTCATGGCCTTTTTCTTATCAATCTATAAGATATTTTCTACCATATCCTTTCTCACCAACATAATGGCACTTTATACTAGACCCCCCATGTCATGATTAACTATACTTGATATATTAATAATATAATATAAAATTTTATTGAAATTATTCATGTTATAGTTCATAAAATAGAGTTAAAACCTTTCTGATAGTGACTATAGAATGAATTCCATGGCCAGATAAATCATAATAGGTGAACTCTGTCTCTCTATGTCATTGAAATACCCAATAATCTTAAGAACGTGAGTTGAGAATGATGTTCCTTCTAACATCTTACATCAAAATAGGTCATTTGGAACCTCATACCTATCATACCTTTCTTGTTCTTGATTAAGCCTTTTCATTTTATCTATCATGTTCTAGGAATCCATGGTCTCATGATTCTTTTTAAACTTGGGTTGCATAGTCACATGAATGAGATTATAGAATTTTAATGTATCCTTTGAATTCTTTTTATGGGAATCTATATCAATTTTTGAATGAATTTACTCATTGGTTTCTTATGAAGGGGTTTCTCGAACACCTAAAATCATCCTTCTTGATTAATAACTATTATTAAGTTTTAGTACTAGTCAAATAAATTATTGTCATATAGTTTTTATTTGTCCGGTATAGTTATAAAATTCAATCTCAAATATAATTATGTTTCAATTATATATAATGAAATATTTTATAAGATGATTATTAAGTTTTATATCCATTTATTATGGATTTTTATTAAATGTTATCCCACTATTATGATGTCCCCTTTTAAATTCACCATATCCATTAGTGGGTCAAGATCAATATTTCACTAAGAAAATTATCCCACTTTATCATGAACCTCATCGATTAGTTATTTAGGTAGTGTATCATACTAATCATATCATATATAACTCTTAGATAGTTGACCAGAAAACACTTTTCCCAATCCATCACATGGATAAACCAAAATATATTCCTCTAGTACGATAACCTTTAGGGTTTTCTAGATAAGTTTAAATTATAGCTGGAATCATGATTTGGTTACCTAACACTTAATATTACCCATTACCACCATGCCTTATGGAAGATAATCCATAATCACCTCGTTTTAGAAGGGTCCTACCTAGATGCGTGGTCAAAGTCTTAAAATTTGTTTTCCTTGTAACAAACCTAACACTTAATGTTTTTAAGAGAATTTAAACTCACCATATTATCTTATGTTATTTCCTTTATGTGTTCATGATTCTATTTTTTGTATCATATTTTTTCACCAAATCAATATGTTCAAACCCTATTATTGTGTAACTCTTTATACAACTGACATCTTATGTTATTAACCCAAATAAAAAGATAATTATATTCACACATATCTAAATGCATCATGTTAATAAAGTACATGAAACACTTTCATTTAATGGTTTATAATTATATTAAATCAATAATCCATACATGAATAAGACTAGATTCATGGATAATTAACCCCCAACTTTATAGAAAAAGGCATAATACTCCAGGCTAGTGGGAAGTTTGAACCAAAGTCCCTCTAACCAGAGTTAATTTACTCAAGATAAAATTAAAATCCATCATAATTATAACACCTAATATGTATAAATCATAATTAACTACATAATTCAAGCTCATAACTCAATACAAGCCAAATTCAAGGTTGAAGAAAATTAAATCCATTATCATACCCAACATGTAACTAATTAGATGAATTTATGACAATTTAGAAGTGGTAGACCATTTAAACTAAATTAATCATATATATTCATAATATAAAAAATTTAAAAATACAAATTAAATATTTAATAATAAATAAATAATCAATTCATGAATTTAATCATGAAATAAATATTTATGAACAATTTCGGAATAAATAATTATAAATACTTTATAATTTTATATATAAACTCTATAATTAAATAATTGAAAAACTTTATATTTATTCTTAATACTAAATCCTTCATATTATTCATTATATGACATTTTATTTAAATATATGGCATCTCATGAAATACAAATATTTTATATTTCAATTTTTATTATGTAAACATTTTAAATGATATAAATATCACATATTTAATATTATCCAAACTATTGATCAAATTATTTATCAAAACACATTTTTATATGGTTTAAACAATTTAAAAATAAGGCCATTTAATTTGAATGTTTGAAATTAAACATTATGAACAATTCATAATTTTTAAATATTCACAATTTATACTTTACCTTATTTTTTAATTTATAAACCCTTTATAAATTAAACTTATTATTTCCATATAAACATTATATATATAACTTATAATTCATTAAACATAATTTAAAGGGTATTCTAATATTAACACTTAATATTGTGGAATCACTATGAATAAATGTTTCATAAACATTTAATAAATTAATTATAAACACTTTATAATGAATTAAATTTGTAACTCTTTTAGGAAGCAATAAATATCCCAAAATACCTTTTAACATAATTGATAAAAAAATTATAAATTATATAATTCAATTCATAATTAGTTTTTTAAGAAAACCCACTTTTCTATTAAAATTGTTTTTAATGATATAGCTATAATTTTAGAATATAATAGGCAGGCTATAGTGATTAAACTGTTTAAGTGCTATTAGTTGTACCTTACAACTAATAATCTTATCGCTATTTATGTTAAGATGTATACATAAGGTTTTCCAACTTTTATGACAAGGATAAAACTTAGTTATCTCAACCCTTATGCATAAATGGTATAATCCTTAGGTATTAGTGGGAAAAAACCTTACATATCAATCATATTTTACTATTCATAGGAATTATGATTTCAAAATCCCTTCATTTTTACCATGATTTTACAAATAAAAAATTATGGTAAGGATTTAATACCAAATAGTGGTTTATAAGTAATTATTAACCATCAATAAAAACATTTGAAATGTATATAAACCATAAAACCTAATAACATTATTCTTTTTAATGTGAAATCATATAAACTATAATTGAAAAATGTGAACGATGCACCATAGTATGTTGTTATCACAACCTTTATATAGTTCTTAATGAAGATCACTAAGGAATTAACAAAATTATCTTACTTCTATTATGTATCCATGGGTTTTACATATAAGGGCCTAGTTTTCTTGGGTCATTCCCTTTATGAGCCTAAGGTAGGAGCATGTGGTCAAAATATAGAAATATGGTTGTAGGTGAAATTCATGGTGTAAACACAGCATTCACATTGTGAAATGTGATTCACAGCTTGGATTTTGGTTCACTTATTAAAGAATTTTGAGATTCAAATATATGGCTCTACCCAAAATTATTTTCTGGAACAAATTAGTGATTCATGTAATGAATGAGTTTTTCCAGATTTATGATCAGGTGACTTAAATTTTGGTGGATGTAGATTTCCATGAATTCAGAGCATAAATTAACCATTTACATCATGAATGTGGATTTTTCTTTCTTAGTTATAAATTGTAGATACCATAGAATTATATTAATTCTCTGCTCCTCTATTAAACCCTAGTCAACCAGAATAGTGTTTTTGAATGACGTTGAATCCCCTTGGATCATATTCAACCCCTGTATTTTAGATATTGATCTATAGTGATATGAGGTGATTTTTTCTCTTTTTATTGAGCCTTTTTTATTTATTTTCTCTATTTTAATGTTATATAAATTTTTTCCCATATTTATCATGGGGTTTTAATAGTTTTATATTGATCTAGATCACTATGATTATTTTTTCAAGGTCATCTTCCGAGGTTACTTCTTCCACATTGTTTTTCACAATGTTTATCAAAGTTCTATCTTAAGGAAGGAGATTTGTTACCTCTATTTAATTCAAATAGAATGTTTTATAATTTAATTATTTAATCCTTTATGTATTTGTGTAATTAACTTGATAAAGATAAGAATTTAGGAAATTTAAAGAAATGATGAAGTTGTGGTTTGGGTTTTAGGATTGATTATGGTTTTATTCTTATTGATACATCATGATTTTATAAGATAACGTAATACATTTAGGTTTTGGTTTTTTGGTGATTTTAGTGGTTAATTTTTTTGTAAATCTAACAAAAATGTAAATTCAAAATGATGGTGAAGTGATTAAAGTTTTATGTGTGTAAATTAATAAATGTTCATCCTTTAATTTGATAGAATATGAATGTAATATTAAACACATGTTTATATTGATTCATAACTATTGTTAAATGATATTTTGTAGGTTTATTTATAGTAAAACCATATTTATAATAAATTGTTTAATTAAATATGGTAATAAAAAAAAATTCTAAAGAAAAATGCTTTGGGGCTGAGTGAGCCCATTATTAATATAAAAGGCATGTATGCCTTGGTTTTATAGTATTAGTTTATTTTCGTGTCAGTGTAAAATAATTTCAAAATGTATGTGTTATCTCATAATTATATATCCTTGTTAATATTTTTTGATGACTATGTGTTGTTGGATTCCTTGATGAACAATGGTTTGGAGGCTTGGGGTTGTTTTGACTAACAATTGTTTTGATGGATGATCAATTGGATGGGAGCTCGGGCTATAGTGGTGGGCAATTTTAGTAATGGTGGGATAGATTAATGTTATATGCAATGGTGTGGGACATTGGGCATTCAGGATGACTTCATATTAGGTCTTACTATTTAACACTTACATCTTAATCAATTCTTACTATGTGGTCAGGTTGTCAAATGTTCCTTGTTGTTGGGTACCCACTACCCGATGCAATCGAACTCTATTAACTGAAAGTGCATATTTGATGTCAAATATTAGGTGAGGTCCAATAGTAATCTAGTAATTTATAAATAATAAATTACTAAATAAATTAACCCATGGTATGGGGTGTTGTTGATGGTAGTGATGTAAAATGATTTATATTAAATTAATGGAAACCATGGGATGGTTGAGCATGATTCTCCAGGAAGAATGGATTTAAAATTCAGAATTTTTAATGTGGTTTAATAATTCATGTTGTCTATAATTAAATGGTTAAACCATATTTAATTATGATTATATGGTTAAGAATTTAATAAATAGAATTAATAGTGTTTTTGAAACTTGTCTTAAAAAGATTAAAATGTTAATATTAGGGAATTTTAGTGTGATGTAATTAATGATTAATTAATTAATTAATAAGTGACCCTGATGCTTCTGTGCTTGTTTGATATCTAGTCCTTATCTATAAAAACTAGGGGTACTTTGTGACATTAGTGGTGGATAATTCTAAGGATATGTAGTTTCCCTTAATTTGGTTTGTGCATGAGGTTATTTATATTCTCTGATTTCATATGCTACCCCACCCATGTTGGTAGGGAAACGGACACCAAAATTTTTTAAGGGTGTTTTATCTAACATCCAATATATTGAGGGAATTTATGGTCGAATTATGCCTCTCCCACACTCACCCTTTGGATATAGATATGATTTGGATTGTACTAAGATATAATGGATTATGATATAGGGAATGTTCCTATCTGGGTTTTGATAGATCTCGGTTTATTTTTGGGTTGTAATGGATTCAGGTATAGGGCATACTTATACCTGAGCATGGTGTCTCCATCTTCCCATGGGTGTATTTTCATGAGCTATGATGTCCTAATGTATAATTAATTTACACTAGGTTTAATGGATTCTAGACATATTCTTAGTTACATATAGAATGGTGTTGATGATGATATTGATATGTGTAATGATGATGGAACGATATCTTGGGACCTTTATAAGGATGAAGTAGGTAGGGATGGGGTCCAACTCACATTAGGTATGACTTACTTATCAAAGGGATGAGCATAGGAATTTTAGAATTGGGGGAAGAGAGAAAAAAACAAGTGGTAAAGTGTAATAGGTGTACCTTAATATATATATATTCTTTTGATAATTAATGGTTTCTTAATACATGTTACTTGGTTAGTGATCCTTAATTAGGATTTATAACTAGTATTAATTGTTCAAGTTAATTTCATTAGTTCAATTATTGGGCATTAATATACTTCTTTTAAAAAATTTCATGACTGGTTTTAGTGAGGATCCTACTGTATTTAACTATTATTCAAACACTAATTATTTATACAATATTTTTCAGGTCCACTTGAGTTGGTTGGTGTTTGAGCTAGATGATACTAGTCTGAGGTATTGTTCAAGAGTTGTTGGGGATTCATAGTCATTGTTGAGAATTTAATTTTGGTACATTATGTTTTTTCTTTTAGTTGGTTGGTTTATATATGATGTTACATGTATTGGGTTTTCTTATTTTATTTATTCATGGTGTTGGTTGATGGTTTTCCTTCTTATCTATTGTTTCTTAAATCTATAAGTGTGTAATGCCTACCATGTGTGTGATTCATATCCCCACTTTTCAAGTCCTCAAATTATGCTCAACAGTAAGTGGGATTCAAGGGTATTTATCTCCCATTATTGATTGTCGGTTCGGGTGGATCACCATTGGAGGTAGGGGGTCATGACTGAGGGGTGTCAAAAGTGATGACAGGGAGATAGGATTGAGTTTGAAGTTAGACATTAGTGAGCATGCATGGAAATAATATCAGTTGGGATTCATATATGCTTTAAAAAATAGATACCAACTAGGATATAGAGTTTTATAGACACCTATGATCCGATGAAAGGACCTTCAAGTTTACTAAACATTTTAAGTGAATTTATGATTCATGCAATGTATAGGTCTAGGTAAGGATAATACATCATGATGTTCTATGTCTGTGTTTGAATTTGGGTAGACAATAAGAAAATAAGTTAAAAAAAATAATTAAATAAACCTAAAAATTTTATTTTATCCTTGATTTAGAAGTTACTATATAAAAACCAAAAAAATAGTTTAAAATAATAATAAATTCAATATATTTCTTAACACACAACATCGATCTTTAAGCGAGGTGCGATATACTATAAAAATATTATTATTTAAATGTGACAATTATAACATAGAAATTAAATTGAAGGTATCAATAGGAATAAAAACATTATAAAAAATATTTAAAACAATTTTGTATAGTTAAAATGTATTTATAAATTCATAATAAATAAGTACTTGATTTTTTAAAAATTCATTTTATGCTTCAAAAATATTTTTTCTTCAAAAGTCGTTTTTTTTATATTTTGTGTGTGAAAATTATAATTATTTTTTACCATTATTATAAATTTTATTGATTAAAAGAATATAATTTTTTAAATAAACATCTCAATATTATATTAGGGTGAATTTTTGTTATTTTTTAGAAAATATTTATTTTTAAGTTTATAGTAAAATATCCATTTTGTAATATTGTCATTTCCTTTCATTAAATAAAGTAATTAAAAAGTAAAATTATATTTTTAATTTTATATTAAAATAACATAAGAATAATTTAATTATTAATAATATAATTATTTTAATATTAATCATCATTAGACTTGACTTTGGTATATATTTATTTTTTGGCTTAAAAATTATTTTTATAAAAACTATTTTTCTCTACGTTTTACACATTTATATTAAAATTGATTACTAACAATTCTAGAAATTTAATATTGAAAAATAGATTACATATTTGTATTTATTAGGTTTAAATTTTGTAAATATTTCCATTTTTTGTCATTATGAATAGTTACCAAGGTAAATATTTGTCACCTATGTAAGGGTAAAAGTGGTAAAACAAGGTTAAAATTATGAGGTAAGACATTAAAATTTCTCTAAAACTTTCATTAATAATATTCTATGAGTGTTTTTTGACCAAATATATGTTTAAATAGTTAAAAAATAATTTTTAAAACATTTTTTTAAATTTTATAACCCATGATTTAATTTTATGCAAATAAATTATATTTTATCCAAATTAAAACTATTGTTGAGTCTTTACATTTAATGGTATGGTTGGAAGGTTCCATTCAGTTTTAGCTTGATAAAAGTGTATAAAAACCATATTTTTTTATTATTTAATAATTAAAACTTGTTTAAATCAACTTCTTACATTATTTTAAGGTGAAATGATTTTTTATGCTTAAATAAGGTATTTTTCTAAAAATAGTTTTTCATGTGTTTTGTATACTTATATTAAAATTAATTTTTACCACTTATATATTTTGAATAAAATAAAATGGATTAAAATTTTGGAATCAGAATTTATAAAAAAAATTACAATTCTACCTTTATTTTTTAACATATAATTATTTTTTCATAGAAAAAATTAAGTTATTGTGGTTAAGGTTAAATTAGATGTAAAGGGGGTTTAAGTTGTAGATAAGGCTTAAAATGTATCCAACACCTGTCTAAATGTGATTGTTTGAGTGTGTTTTTACCCAATCAAGTATTATATACAAATTTGGGGTTCTTTGATATCATATGACATGATGATTATATTTTTATTTTTAAATAATTTAATTAATTCCTTGTGTGTCATTTCCCTCACTTATAAAAGGGAACCTCCTCTTCTCTCTTATTCACAAACATTGAGAAATCTAGCTTAGTCAAGCCCTACCCAAAAAACATTATAGATTCCTTCCATTAATTCTTGAGATTTTGGACTCACCATAATACCATCCTAATAAGGCTTAAAGTATAATCCAAAGGAGATATCTCAAAGAATAGTAAGTTAAATGAACTAATGAGACAAATCAAACATGAGGTAAGGGTTTCTTGTATCACTTTTATTCCTATGATACATATTCCATATTCAACAATTATTTCATTCATGTGGTTTATATAATAACCCATTGATATGTTATATCCTGAATCTATTTACATTCATGGTATTTAATGTTTCATTTTATGTTATTTCTTTGAAGTAATATATGATTCAAAAGTTACCATAGTGGTAATGGTTTATTTCATAATCTCATCCTTATTATGGATTTTTTATTTTATGTTTCCATTGGGGGAATTATATGATATTTATATTTTAAACCCCATCTATTTTCTTCCCCTCTTACTATTTTGGGTACTATCAAATATTTGTTCCATTTTTAAAATATTTTATACTTAATATGATTGAAAAAATGTTTTTTAAGAAAGGCTAACCTTATGTACTCTTTAGTAAAAAAAACTTTATCCTTTCATGTTTCATAAAAAATTCAATAGTGTACTTTTCTATGATAAAATGATTTTTTAAATTCATTTTCAAACATATTTAATTTTTTCAAATTTTTAAACGAAATATTCTTATCGTTTTCCAAATGAGTTAATTTTGACTTTATACAAAAAAAATTAAAGTAATATTTGTTTTAATGTTTACCACAAGAATGGATTTTCTCATCTCCATGAATAATCTTTGAATTGAATATTTCTTTCCAAGTTTCTAGGGTTATTTTAAAATAAAATATTTTTTCCAATATTCTTCGAATTTTGGTTTCAAAAGTTAAAAAAATAAAAGGTATGTATTCTCTAGATATTCATAGAATGTTTTAAAAGATTTTATAAAATTGATTTTTTATTCTATGTCAACATCCTTAAAGGATTATTATGTTTCACCAAGGATTTGATATTATGATTCTATCCACATCCTCTCTATGGATTCCTTATTATTATGTGATGATGAGATTTTTATAAAATCAATTTTTTCCATGGGTTATGTAATAATTATATGATTATTATTTTATAATCTCATGGAACACATGTGTATGGTTTTCATTAGGTGATTGGTGGTTAAATTACAAACTAATTATGAGTGGTTACGTTATAAACAGGGATGTGTGGTTAAATTATAAACCTAGGATGATTGGATCAATTATAACCCAAGTATGGGTGGTTAATTTATAAACTAGATATGGGTATACCTTTTATAGTCCCTAGATGAATCGGTAGGTCTCATGAGATAAACTATCTTGTATATTTGGAATATTCCATACCTATTTAAATATAGTGTCTTGGTACAAATATTTTATGGTACAATTATAATATCTAGTATATACATTCTATCATTATGAATATATTTATTAATATCCATGTGATTATTTATTTGGTTATGTCATCTATGGACATATTCCCCTTTTATGGTATTAGTTATATGAAATATTTGATTATTATTTACCACTTCCATATTATTCATCCTATATTTATTTTATTAAACCATATTTTGTATTCTTTCCTTTACTAAGAATCTAAGATCACCCTTTTTTATGTTTTAAATTCCACAGGATACCAAGCAGGGATATAGGAATGATTTTCTGGATATATTAGAAGAAATTATAAATTTATCACTAGAATTTTGTGTTGTATTTCATGTTTTTAAATGTAATGTGGGAATCAAGTATGTATCAAGTCTCCCATGAATTCTAAACTACTTGATCCTTTAGGATGTGATATATTTTATCTTATGAAAATATAGTAAGACTGATATTAGATCCAATTTTCTAGAGTTAGTGATTTATAGTTTGTATCAAAAGAGGTTTAATAGTACCCTTGGGAACTAGATTTAGAAAAACATAGATTAGAGAACATAACCTAATTAAAAACTATGATGATGATTCTAATTATTGGATAATATTATAATGTTATGTTAAAGTATATATTTTTTATATTTCTAGAAAATACATCCCTTTTTATACTAAAATGTGGATGTGGTTGTGGAACAAATGCACCTAGGGATTACAGCACTAAAAGGGGCAGGTTGGGTATTAACTCGATCATCACTGATTTATGATTATTATGCCCAAGACTCCAAACCTAGAAAGAAAATCCTGGAGGATATGATTTTATTGATTAACACATTATTTATGAACAATTATAACATATTCAAGTTTTTTTCATTTGAGGATATTCCCAAAAATAATAAGTTTATGATTCTAAGATTAGTTATGCA
This sequence comes from Viscum album, assembly GCA_963277665.1. Taxonomy (NCBI): domain Eukaryota; kingdom Viridiplantae; phylum Streptophyta; class Magnoliopsida; order Santalales; family Viscaceae; genus Viscum; species Viscum album. The sequence goes on from OY728127.1 coordinate 1,914,598,475, forward strand.
TAAATTCTCAATTTATGTTTAGTTTTTCACTAGATTTGGAATTATACACTATGGTTTTAAATTGATAGTTTTATGAGTTAATATAGTGTATTTCATTATTTAGAGATGGTTCCTAGTATAAGGAATGTAAAATGTATGAATTGCTTTGCTAATTATACCAATAAAGTTGATGTTAGAGCTAAGAAGATCATGGACATGTCAGGGAAACTGACTCAGGTAATAAATAATAACCTTTCCCATATGAATAATCCAATTAGTAGTGAACTATATTAAAGGATATTATGATTATAACAAACAATTTAAATCTAAAAAAACTTCCTAACATGTGAAATAAGAAACAAAATGAGTTTCATGGTGGCTCAGGTGATAAAAACCATAGAAGCAAAAAGATTCATCATCCTAAGTTCCAATAATATGGGAAGAAGTGATTTATAAAATGAATGAAGTGAATGATATTTTTTTTATAAGTTTGGAGAAAAAGGTCATAATTCTCATAATTTCAAAGGCAATAAAGAATATATTAATGTCAAGTGATTTAACAATAAGGAGTTGGGTCATTATGAAAACCAATTCCCCAAGCATCGAGGATTTCCTTGATAATTATGTTTTAGTATTTATTGATGATAAATTGTGATACTATGATTGTTAATAAGAGTATTAGAATCATTCTTGAATATTTTATATGTATAGGGTATGTATGGGAAATTTAATAAGTGGGAATGTTTATTTTAGAAAGTTTATTTTCTTTGAAATATTTTCCCCATGGATAGAATTTATATTGATCTTTCTAAGACAAAATGAAATCAAATAATGTACATTATGGATGAATTCATCCTTTAAGTATTTGAACTCAGGGTAATTATGGTTAATTTAGAGATCATATGATTATGTAATATATATTTTTGGAATTTATGCATGATTAATGTTGTTAGGAGATTAATTTTAAGCTAATATTGGAAGAATATGTGATCAAAATCATTCTAATATTTGAGTTTCGGTTTTACATAGAATATTTTGAAGATTTTTATGGTTATTTATTAATGGAATGATTTAAGTTTAACTTTTGGTGTCATTATTGAGGATTTGGATATTAATGTAGTATTTATTCAAATAAATTTTTATTCATATTAGATATTATCTCAACTTTTTATAACCATTTTTTATAAACAAGTGGAATAAAGTTTTATACATTAACAGATTTTATAATTCATTTAATGTTACTTTTAGTATTTAAAGCATGAAAAATTCATCTTGAATATTCATTTCACGGAGTAAAAGATGAGATAGAAGTGAAAATTAATTGATGTACAACCAAAGAATAAAATTGTGCTTATGAAATAGAAAGAAATCAAGTAAGTATTTTTTTTGTTCTCAATATTGATGGTAAATGAATCCCATAACTCTAACAAAGATATTTTTAAATAAAAAAATTTATCCTATTACCTTTATTTCTAAGGAATTTTTAATATTATTTATCCCTTATGGATTTACGATTTTATAGTCATTAACTTTATCATGATCATGTTCTATACTACTCTCTATTATTCCTAGGATGTTATGTTTCTCCTCTATGTACATATTTTCACTTATCGCTAATGATATCATTATATGGGAAACCATTTAAGTGTTATTTTAGGTAAAAAAAATTATTCCCATTTCCCCTTTTCAAAGGAAGTTTTATTATACCTTTATATGATGTGGGTTTTCAATAAATGTATTTTCAAATATTAAACCCTCGATTTCCAAGATAGATGTAAAAAATAAAAATTTGTGAGGATGAAATTTATTTAGGGGGATAATGTAACAACCTAAAAATTTATTTTAAAATAATAATAAACTAGAAATCTTACCTAACATGAAACATAAAACATTAAGTGAATTATGATATACTATTAAAATATTATTATTTTAATGTGACCATTATAACCAAGATGTTAAATTTTTAGTTTGAAAAAGAATATAAGAATTATGACAAATGATTACTAAGTTTTTATATAATGAATTTTTTGGTTAAATTTATAATAAATAAGTACTCAACTTTTAGTAAAGCCATTTTATACTTCAATAATTTGTTTTCTTCAAAAATGGTTTTTATTGCTTTCTCTGTTTGGAAATTATAATTTATTTATACCATTTTTTTATATTTTATTTTATGAAATAAATATATTTTTTAAAATAATAATTAAAATATTATATTGGGGTTAATTTTTTTGGATTTTTTAGAAAGGATTTATTTTTAAGTGAACTGTTAAAATACCAATTTTTGTAAAATTATCATTTATTTTCATTAAATCAATTAATTTAAAAGTTCCATTATTTTTTGAATTTTATTTTAAATTAACATAAAAATACATTAATTAAAAATAATTTAATAAGTTATAGAGTAACTAGAATTATACTTGATTTTTTTATAAGTTCATTTTTGGGCTTAAGAACACATTTTTATAAAAAGAAAAATTCATTATGTATTACACATTTATATTAAAACTGATTTCTTCCACTTCAAGAAATTTAATCATGGAAAACTTGATTACATATTTGGAATTATAAGGTTAAAATTTATTAAATATTTCCCTTTTATTTTTTATCATTATAAATAGTAACTATGGTAAAGATTTGTCACCATGGTAAGGGTAAAATAGAAAACAGTGTTAAAACCATGGGTAAAGGATTTAACATATCTCTAACACTTGTATTTGTCCTATTGAATGAGTGATTTTTGAAAAAATATATGTTTAAGTAGTTAAATAATTCATTTTAGAACATTATTTTGAATTTTGTAACCCATTATTAACTTTTATAAACATAAATTATATATTATACAAATTTAAAATTATTGTTGGGTCTCAAAATTTAATGGTATATTAGAAGGATCCATTTGGTTTTTTATTGATATAAAAGTCTTAAAACTATACCTGTTATTATTTAACCAATAAAATTCATGGAAATAAAATTATTACTTGATTTCATGGTGAAATTATTTGTTTCAATTAAATCAGCTATTTTCTTAAAAACTTTTTTTCATGTGTTTTGTGTACCATATTAAAATTAATTTATAAAAACTATATATTTTGAATATGATAATGTCAATTCCAAATTTTGAATTATAATTTAAAAAAATTATAGATCTTCTTTTATTTGTGAACATATAATTAATTTATCATGGTAAAAAGTTATGTTATCATGGTTAAGGTAAAATTGGGTTTAAATGAGGTTTAACTAGGAGATAAGTCTTAAAATGTATTCAAAACTTGACAAAATGTGATTGGTTAAGTTTGTTTTGACCCTATAAAATCTTATCATAAAATTTGGTGTACTTTTTTCTACTTTAAAATATTATGATATATATTATTTTCGAATATTTTACGTAATTCCAAGTGTTTCATTTCCCTCCCTTATAAAAGGGAACCTCCTCTTATCCCTTATTCTCAAACATTGAGCACTCTATATCAGCCAAGACCAACCCAAATACCTTCCTAGATTCCATAAAATCATTATTGATCTTCTTTTATTACCCTTATACCATCCTATAAAGGCTTAAAGTATAATCCAAAGGATTCATCTCAAAGAATAGGAGGTTAAAAGAACTTACAGGTCAACTTAAACTTGAGGTAAGGGTTTCTCATCAAACATTTGATTATGTGAGACATATACCATATTCTCCACTTATTTATTTCATATAGAATATATACTACACCTTTGATATGTTATATCATGAATCTATTTATATTCATGTTATTTAATGATTCATTTGAATTTATTTCTTTCAAGGGGGTTATTATTGAGAAATTACCAAAGCGGTAAGGGCTTATTTCACAATCTTACCCTTATTTGGTATTATTTAAGTTTTAGTTTTAATTTGGGGAATAATGTAATATTTATATCCAAAATCCTATATATTTTATAATCCTCTAGTTATTCTATGATTTTAAAATATTTTTTCCTTTTTCACCTTTTTTTTACTTAATACAATCAAAAAAATTAAGAAAATTCAAACATGTTTCCACTTTAGTTGACATAATATTTATTCTATGTCCATGTTTCCTAAATTTTTTCAAGAATGATCAAATGATTATTTAAATTCTTTTTAAACCATATTTTCCTTTATTTTAATATTTTTAAAATGAATCTTATTTTCATTTTATGAATGAGGATACTTTGACTTTTTAACAAAAAATTGAAAGGAATACTTATTTTAACATTTACCACATAAACAAATTTTATAATCATCCTGACCACTATTTTCTTTTAATCATTCGTTATAGGTTTAATTAGTTATTTTAAATGAAAATATTTTCCTAAATATTCTTGTAATTTTATTTTTAAAAGTTTTAAAATAAAAGTGGTGTATTCTCTTGATTTTCAAAGTGCATTTTAAATTATTTTATAAAAAAGATTTTTCATCCCTTTTAATATCCATTAAGGATTGTTTTTCTTCATTGAAGATATTATATTATGATACTAACCACTTCCTCTCTTTATATGAATTATGATTATATGATTATGAGATGTTTACAAGACCCATTTATTTTTCATGAGTTATGTTATCATGATATGATGAATGTTTTATGATCTAGAGGCATAAATGTGTATATTTTTAATTAGGTGATAGGTGGCTACATCATAAACCAAGGTCATATGGGAACTTTATAAACCAATTTTCGGTGGATATGTTATAAACAGGGGATTTGTGTTTCCGTTATAAACCAAAGATGGGCGGTTAAGTTGTAAACCAATTATAGGTATTTACATCGTAAACCAATGAAGTTTAGTTCTATTATAAACCAAATATAGGTTTTTATATTATAAATTGAATATTGTTGGGACTTTTATAGCCCCTCAATGCAATGTTAAGTCTCATGAGATAAACTATTTTGGGTATTTTTCAAATTCCATACCTATTTACATACGGTGTATTGGAATGAATCCTTGATGGTAAGATTATGATGTCCGACATTTGAATTTTATCATTATGAAACTAGTTATTAATATCCATGTGATTATTTGTGTTGTTATAGAATCTGTAGATATATTCCCATTTTATGGTATTATTTATATGGAATATTTGGTTATTTTTTATCTATGTCATATTATTCATGCTTTTATTTTTTTATGATAGCATTTGTTGTATGATTCCCTTTACTAAGCATCTAAACTCACCCTTTACTATGTTTTCCTTTCCCCAGGATAACAATATAGGATATATAAATTATTTTGAGGATATATTAGATGAAATAATAATGTTATCACTAGAATTTTATATTTTATTTCATGTTTTCAAATGTAATGTGAGAATCATTTATGTATCTAGTCTCAATACTTGCTAAACTATTTGATTACTCAGGATATAATCTCTTGTACCTTGTGCCAATATAGTAAGATAACCATAGGTTATAGGTGTCTATAGTTAGGTATTTACTTTTTTTATCAAATGAATTTTAGTTGGGACCTTGTCAATTATTCCAATATAGTGGGTGTTAGAGTTGAGTATATCATGGACATATTAGAGAAGATGATTTAGGTTATAATTAATAACCTTTCCCATATGGAGCATCCAAGTAGGATTGAATTTGGATTAAAGGATATTTTTATTATGACTAACTAAATATCTTCAATTATGACAAAAAATATGAACCTAACTAAAATTCTAAACACATGAAATATAAGAAAAATGGAGTATCATGGAATTTTTGGTGATAAAGACCGAGTAAGAAAAGGATTAATCATTCTACGTGTCAAGAATATGGGAAGAATAACTTTGGTAAATGATTAATGGGAATTATAGTTTGTTACAAGTGTAGATAAAAAGTTCATCATTATTATAATTTCAATGTAATTAAATAATCTATTAATATCAAGTGCTTTAACTGTAAAGAGATGGGTCATTATGCAATCTAATTCCCCAAGCATTGAGGATTACCTTAATAATTATGTTTTGGTATTTATTGATGATATATTTTGATACTCTAATGGTTATAAATATTATGACAATTAATTTAGAATCATTCATTAAACTGTTGAAGTAAAATGAGTTGTATGATAAATTCATTAAGTGTGAATTTTGATTTCAGGATGTTTCTTTTCAAGGAAAAATTTTCTCCATGGATATAATTTCAATTGATCTTTATAAGACAAAATGAAATCAAATAATATCCATTGTGGATGAATATAACCTTTAAGGATATGAATTAAAGGTAATTATAGTTAATTTGGAGATTATGTAATTAGAGGATATACATTTTGTAATGTATGGGTTGTTAATATTGTTTATAGATTAAACTTAAGCTGATCTTGGAATAATATGTGATCAAATCATTATAATCTTTGAGTTTTTTTTTTACTAGAATATTTTGAAGAGTTTTAAGGTTAGTTATTTATGTAATTATTTAAGTTAAAATTTGGGTGTTAATGTTGAGGATTTGGAGATTAATTTAGTATTTATTAATATAAAGGTTTATTCATATTGGATATTATCTAAACTTCTTCTAACTATTTTTGGTTTTTTTATAGATTAGAGGAATAAGTATTTATACTTTAATGTATATTATAATTTATTGAAACTTAATTTTAATGCTTTAGGCATGAAAAAATCATCTTGAATATTCATTTCATGGAGTAAGAGATGAGATAAAAGTGAAAATTTATTGAAGTAAAACCAAAAAAATATAATTGTACTAATGAAATGGAAAAAAAATAAAGTATATGTTTTCTATATATTAAAGGTAAAATAATCCATAAACTCTAGAAAAAATATTTTTGAAAAAAAAATTTATCCTAGTACCTTCATTTATGATGAATTTATATTCTTTATCCCTTACTGATTTATGGTTTTTGGGTCATTGAATTTCCCATGATCATGTGCTCTATCACTCTCTAATATTACTAGGATGTTATTTTTCTCCTCCATGTCCATATTTTCACTTCTTTTAAAATTATTATTATTTGGGAACCTAATTAAGTGTTATTTTAGGTAAAATTTATGTTTCCCTTTTCCCATTTGCAAAAAAAAGTTTTATTATTCCTTTATATAATGTGGGTTTTCATCAAATTTATTTTCAAATATTAAACCCATGATTACTGAGATAAAAATTAAAAAAAATTAGGATGAAATTTATTTTTTGGATAAAATATAACACCCCGAAATTTTATTTTAAAAGAATAATAAACTTGATAGCTTAGTTAACACATAGCACAGAATTTTAATAAAACTGCCACATACTAAAAAAATATTATTATTTAAACATGAACATTATATCATATCTATTAAATTGGTGGTATGGATAAGAATAATAAAATTATTAAAAATATTTATAGAGTTTTATACAGTGAAATATTTTTTATTAATGTATAATAAATAAGTACTCAACTTTCAATAAAGTCATTTTATGCTTCAAAAAATTATTTTCTTCAAAAATGGTTTTTATTTCATTTTGTGTAAATAAATTATTATCAGTTTACAAAAAATTTAGATATTTTATTTTAGGGGAAAATATAATATTTTAAATCTGAATTTCAATAATATATTATGGTGAATTTTTTTATTTTTTGAAAAGTATTTATGTTTAAGTGAATAGTGAAAAATAAATATTTTTGTAAAAATGTCATTTATTTTCAATAAATTATGTGATTTAAAAGTCCCATTATGTTTTTAATTTTATATTAAAGTAACATAAATATAATTTAATTATAAATAATATAATTATTTACATAGGAATCAGCATTATACTTGATTTTGGTATAAGTTCATTTTAGGCTTAAAACATATTTTTCTAGAAACTATTTTTCATTATGTTTTATACATTTACATTAAAATTGATTTCTACAAATTATAGAAATTTAGTCATGAAATTTATATTACATAATTATAATCATGAGGTTCAAATTTTGTAAATAGGTTCCTTTTATAGTTTATCACTATAAATAGTAACCATGGTAAAGATCTGTCACATCAATCAGGGGAAAACTAGGTTAAAACTACGGGAAAAGGTTTTAATATCTCTCTAAAACTTAACTTTATCCTAATGGATGAGTTTTTTTTACCAAATATATGTTTAATAATTTGAGTAATGTATTTTAAAACATTTTTAACATTTTTAACCCATGATTGACTTTTATAAACATAAATTATATATTATCCAAATTAAAAAACTGTTGTTGGGTCTTTGCATTTAATAGTATGGTTGTATAGTTAAATTCAATTTTTTATAGATCCAAAAGTATCAAAACTTTACTTTTTTTATTATTTAACAAAATATTATTTCACAGTCAAAATATTTTTTATGATTAAATCAGGTATTTTCCTAAAAAAAATTCATGCATTTTTTTATACTTATAATAAAAGTAATGTCTTCCACCTATAGGTTTTGAATCTTATAAAATGGATTAAAATTTTATAATTAAAATTTAAAAAAAAATTATTACGCTACTTTTTTTAACATATAATTAAGTTGTCATGGTAAAAACTTATGTTATTTTGGTTAAGGATTAATTGGGTTTAATGGGGTTTAACAAGGATATGAGGCTTAAAATATCTCCAAAACTTATCAAAATTTAATTGTTTAAAATATTATCCACATATTTGGGGTACTTTGGAAAAAATTTACATGATTATGATATATATATATATATTTATTTATTTATATTAAATATTTTTAAGTGATTATAAGTATGCCCTTTCCCTCACTTATATAACAACACATGTTCTTCTCCATTATTCACAAACTTTGAGAACTCTAGCTCATCAAAGACCTACCCAAGAACCTTCCTAGATCCATTCCCTTCATTATTTATCTTCTATTATTAGCCTTATACCGTTCAAATAAGTCTTAAAGCATAATAAAAATGAGGTAACTAAAAGAATAGGAGGTTAAAGGAACTTATAAAGTATGTCAAGCTTGAGGTAAGAGTTTATCATCACATTTTTGTTTATGTATGACATATTCCATATTCAATACTTATTTATTTCATGTGGTGTATATAATATACCTTTTATATGTTATATCTTGAATATATTTATATTAATGTTTTTTTTGAAGTTATTTATTTCAAGGGGATATGATTCAAAAGTTTCCAATGCGATAAGGGGTTATTTACCAATATCATCCCAACTTAGGATTATTTAGGTTTGAGTATACATTAGAGAAAAATTTTGATATTTATATACTAAATTTCATATATTTTATTCTCATATGGTTATTTCAAGTATTTTAAAATATTAGTTCCTTATATACCTTATTTGGTAATCAATATGATCGAGAAAATGTTTTTAAGAAAATCTGACTTTATTTCCTATTTGTTTGAAAAACTATTTTTTATATGTCCTTATTCATTAAAATATTTTCAATAATTTTTTATTCTATGGTAAAATGACTATTTTAATTCATTTTAAACCATATTTTAATTTATTTTAAAAGTTTTAAAATGAATCTTTTTATCATTTTCTGAATGAGTTACTTTTGAATTTTTACCAGAAATGTGAAAGGAATGTATATTTTAATTTTTACCGAAAAAATAGATTTTCTTACAATCATGACCACTATTATATTTGATGTTCCCTTTACAATATTCCACGCTTATTTTCAATGAAATTTACTTCCTCAATATTCTGGGAATTATGGTTTTAAATGTTACCAAAAGGAAAGTGATGTTTTCTCTTGATTTTTAAGTGAATTTTAAATTCTTTTATAAAGAATATTTTTCATCCATGTCAACATACTTTAAGTATTTTTATGATTTAATGATAATATTATCTTATGATACCATCCACTTTCTCTCTCTAAATGTATAATGACTATATGATGATGAGATTTTTAGAAAACATGTTTATTTTCCATGGGTTATGCTATGATGATATGATGAATGTTTTATGATCTCATAGCATACATGTGTATGGTATTCATTAATTGAAAAGTGGTTACATTATAAAATAAGGCCGATTGGTTCTCTTATAAACCAAGTATGGGTGTTTATATTATAAACCAAGGATTAATGGTTCTTTTATAAAACAAGGATGGGTGGTTACATTATAAAATAAGGATAAGTGATTACATTATAAACTAAGGATGGTAGGTTTCATTATAAACCATGTAAAGGTGGTTATGATATAAAACAGAGATTGGTGGGCCTATTATATCACCCCTATGTATTTATAAGTATATTTAGACAAAATATCTTGGGTATTTGGCATATTCCATGCCTATTTTTATATGGTTCCTTGGAATAAATCCATAACGGTAAGATTATAATGTCTAGTATATGAAACTAGTTATTTATATCCATTGGATTATTTATGTTGTTAGTTATTCTATAGATATATTCCCATTTTATAGTATTTTCATTATAGAATATTTTAGTATTTTTTATCTCTGCCATATTGTTTATTCTTTGTTTATTTTATGATGTATTTTTTTGTAAATTTTCCCTTATTGAGCATCTGAGCTCACCCTTTATTATGTTATCCTTTACTCATGATAATATGTAGGGATATATAATTGATTTCATGGATATATTAGAAGAAATAATAATTTTTACTATAATTTTATATTGTTTTTAATATTTTCGAATGTCATGTGAAAACCATGTTTGTATCTAATCTCTAAAGACTGATAAACTATTAGATTCTTTGGGATGCAATCTCTTATACCTTGAGCCAATGTAGTAATATAACCACCAGCTCTTGGTTGTTAGAGACGTGGATTTACATACTAACACTTTTTCTTTTAAAGATATTAAACCAGTTCAATGCCCTAATCAATTTCATATAAAATATGTTCAATAGGATGTTCCATTGGGTCTTTTTTGTCACATATGTGTTTATATTTTGAGATTTTTCTTCTATTTATTTTGTTATTTCTTTTATAACATGGTTATCCCAAGATTCTTTGGAGAAAACTGTGATTTTTATCTTGAAAGTAGGTGGAGCATGACCATCACATGCTTAAAGGAAACTGTGCGTCCATCCCCAGGAAACCGTGTGACCAAACTTCATTTTGGATAGTGTCGACCACATGGTTGGCACAAGTTTAGTCAAACCGTGCAGGCTAACCATACATCTTGTTCCTCTAAGGAAGAGAGGGTCGAATGGTTGCTACACTGTTTATGAAACCTAGCAGGAAAATCATGTGACTTGTCTGGGTTAATAAATAGTGTAAAATTACATATCTATGCTCTTTGATTTTAACCATAATTCTCCTCTCATATGCCCTATTAAAGATTTGTAGCCATTGGAGATCCCTCTAAGATTCCATGGACCTCTTGAGTCCCAATCCATGGGAGGTTTTGACCATAATTCTATAAGGAAACATCAAGTAAGCCCTTCTCCCCTTGATTTCTCTCTCTTTCTAGGATTCTTCTTCCCTATTTCTTGATTTTATAATTTCCATTGGGTGGAATGGCCAAAAGAGGGTTTAATATTGTGTTTTTTGTGAAATTATTAATGTTTGTTGTTAAATATTTCATTTTTTAGAGTCTTTTAGTGGTGCGGTTGTTGCTTCGTATCATTTTATGGAAGTTTCCAAGTGATAGGTAGTTATTTCCATGCTTTTACTATATTTTATGATTTTGATATGCTTTATTGAGAGCTAAAATATGTTCTACGGAATATTTTTGTGGTGTGAATATTTTTTTTAAAAAGGTTTGTGGTGCACTTATGATGAAAATGAGTTTTCTAAAGGAAAGTGTATTTATTCCTTACATGCTTCACTGTGGTTTTTCTTAAATATATGAATTCCTTGTGTAGAAGTTGAAAAATATATTTTCAAAGATATTTAAAGGTGAAAATGTGTTGCAAGTGGGTTTTTCAAGTGAAATAGGTTTTTTTAATATTGGATTCATCGTTGTGGACCTTTATTGTGTGTTGAAATTGTGAATCATGTTGTGAAAATGGTTTTTATGTGGATTTGATCTTGAAAGGGGATTTTCCAATGGGAATTGATAGGATTCCACATGTGTTCTCTATGTTGTGTTTCAAAAATGGAAATCATAAATTTTGAAAGTAATGTGAAAAGTACTTCCAAATGTTTTTTTATAGAAAATGATTATTTCCTTTTGTGATTTTGATGTTTGTAATGTATATTTGAAAGTGTTGTTTTATGTAATATGTGGAATAGAATTTGAGCATAGAGGAAATCTTAGGTATCTAGGTGGTTTAACTATAACTATTATGATATTTGATTCAGAAGTGGTTGAGGCCTCGATTAATCTAGATGGATTGACAATTGAAATGCTAATTAAAAATGTGATATTATTAGAGACCACTAGACCTTCGGATGTTTTCTCCTACAGTTTCTTGTGCACAGGAATGTTTTACTAAAGGTCATTGGACCTTGGGAGATGTTTGTTGGTTTCGGGTGCAGCGGAAGCATGGTTGGGCCAGCACCCAACTTTAATTTTTACCATGATCAATGATTATTCTAGGATCAATATGATGATGAATGACAATCTCCATATAATATAATCAAATATTTAGATAAAGAAGGAAGAGTCCTAAAACCTTTAGAGAGGATCTTGCACATTATGTTTATAATTAATTTAATTAATTTCATAAAGAAAATAATACTTGGATCTTTGGTATTTTCTTCATTGATGTTGTTGATCATATGGAATGACCCTTACGGATTATCTTATTTCACTTGCAAGGATCCAAACTAGAATCCCTCTAGCAGTGATCCACATATACTCTGATGACCTCTAATCGACACCACTCATTATTCGGGTGCTAACACAGAGAAGTGAGTGTCATGTGTCAGTCGTTCTTGATTTCTTGTTCTTTGTCCTTGAAGAACGTCTCTCATTCATGAGAGGGGTGGGAAGAGGATTTGAGAGATAAATTTTTTAACTAAAAAAACTCAATTCACCCAGTGTGTGGTTCGGTACATGAAACAATAGATGTATGTGTCTATTTATTGACATGGGGATTCAATTACAATATTTAATTGCTTAACAGTAATTAAATTCATTCATAACATTATAGAAAACCCATGATATTAATAATAATATTTCATCATTATTTATGGTTCATCGACTTGTGAAAAACAAAATTATAAATAAAATTTTGTGTCACAAAATAATAGTAGCGTTATTTTAATTTGTGTAAACTAGTTAAATAATTATTTATCATCTTGAAAACAATTATTTTACTACCAGACCATCCTTAGTCCGCTCGAACTCTACATCCATTTATTAAACACCCAAATAAAATAAATAAATATATTTTACCCAAAATCAAATAAATAAATATTTATTTAATTTATGAAAACATTTTAACTTGAGTATAATTATTCCACTATCTAGAGAATAATATTTATTAATTAAATTCAAATAGAATTTAACCAATACCACTAGAAACACTTAGTGTGTGACCCTCTAGGATTATTTCTCATTGGAATTAGTCAGGCTTGCCTAAAGTCCAAGAGTACTATCTAGAAATAGGTCAAGGAACCCAAGAGAAATAACTTAAAGTTTAAATAATGACATCCACATATGAATGCTCATTGTGTAGTATAATCCCTTTGTTACAATATATCATCAAGCAAGTTTTATGATAGTTTCATCAACTTTTATGTTTGATACGTTGTTCTTTGACTACCTGAAATTAACTCATCATTATACCATGACCATGGAATTTTGCGCAACAGTTCTATTTCAATCAAAGAGACAAGATATCAACTTACATAAATGGAAGGAAAAAATCCTTCCTCGATTTATCCATTAATAACATGCCACTCGTGATGCATCTAACATACCCTACTTCCTGCCAACCATTTACGTGACAGTTTTCGTTAGTAAATCAAAGTTTTTGAGTTGTAACATGTATTAATGGTAATATTAAATTCTAAGTATCATTACACATGCTCGCAAATAGTGATATTTGATGACACCAAAACATGAAGAATTCCTACTGGTGGGTCTGTTCTTATAATCTCTTGTCTTAGAGATTACCAAGTGTGAACTTCATGAGAGGAAGTCTCATAAAATTATGAGTACTCGCACATGACAGTCTGCATGCTATGTGTCTCATCATAGTATATCATCAAACTGTAGAACTATATTTAAGAATATTTTTATATCATTTCAAGGTTCTCATCATTGCGGGGAAAGCCATGACCTTATCAATGCAACAAATACTCGAGGACATTATTACATCAAATTCATGAAAAAAATGAACAATATGTAATATGAGGTTTAATATTTAAATAAATTAAAAATATATGTAATCAAAGTACAACCAGTTGTTTCTAGGACACCAACTCTTACAAACTCCCACTTGGACTAGAGCCAACTACCTACGACTTTCAGTCCGCTAGACCTCACATGGAGGTCATGTTTCTACTGAGTCAAGGCTTTAGTCAAGGGGTCCACCATGTTGTCTTTCATGGATATACTGCTCACTACAACTTCACCTCTCTGATAAAAATCCCTCAAGAGATGATACTTCTAAAGTATGTGTTTTTTCCGCTAATGTGACCTTGGATCTTTTGCGAGAGCCACTGTTGTAGTATTATCACAGTACAGTGTTATGGGGTATTTACTGAAAGGTATCACATTCATATCCTGGATGAATCTTTGCATCGAAAATTCTTTTTTAGCTACCTCATAAGCTGAAATATACTCAAAATCTATTATAGAATCTATGACCACACTCAGTTTTGATCTCTTCCAACTCACTGAACCTCCATTCAAAGCGAAGATGCATCCCGTTTGCAACTTCATGTCATCTTGATTAGTCTAAAAACTAGCATCTGCATATACTCTATTGACTAGTTCCCCATATCCTCCATAAACTAGGAATATATCCTTAGTATACCTCAGAAACATTAGGATAGTCTTGACTGCCATCCAATGTCGGTCACCTGGGTCAGCTTGATATATGCCTACCGCACTCAATGTGTAGGAAACGTCCAGCCTAGTATATAGCATGGCATACATGACTGACCCAATCACTGATTTGTATAGATTCCTTGCCATTATCTTTCTTTCCTCATGTGTTTGAGGACAAATTTTATTGGAAATATGAATTTCATCTAACACTAGAAACAATCCCCACTTGGATTGTTCCATATTGAATCTCTTCAGTATCTAATCAATATATGTACTTTGACTTAGGCCCAGCAATATCTTGGATCTATCATGATAGATCTTGATCCCAAGAATATATGTTGCCTCACCCAAGTCCATCATGGTGAATCATTGATTCAACTGTGCCTTAACAGACTGTAAGATTGGTATCTCGTCTCCAATAAGTAATATTTCATCAACATATACTATTAAAAAATGATTGCACTCCCACTAAAATTTTTGTAGACACAAGGCTCACATTCATTCTTTATAAAACCAAATTTCATTATGGATTCATCAAAATGAATGTTCCATGACCAAGATGCTTAATTTAATCCATAAAAGGATTTATGAAACTTTCATACCTTATTGGAATCCTTTAAAGTCATAAACCCTTTAGGTTGTGCCATTATACATCTTCCTAAAGGTTCCCATTAAGGAATTCTATTTTGAAATCCATTTTCCAAATCTCATAGCCATGTTAAGTGGTAATGGTCAATATAATTATGATGGATTTCAACATTGTGATTGGTGAAATGGTTTTGTAGTAGTCAATGTCTTGATGCTATTTAAACCCTTTTACAACAAGTCATTCCTTATAGGTACTAACTTGTCCTTCCATGTTCAGTTTCTTCTTGAATACCCAGTTGTAACCAAAAGGCTTTACATCAATAGGAGGATCTACCAAAATCCAGACTTGGTTTTGGTACATGGAATCCATTTTAGAATTCATGGATTCTTTCTACTTGGAAACATCGATTCCACATACTGCTTCCTTGTAGGTTAGAGGATAATTATTATCAACTAATAATTAGTCACCATCCTTGGTAATTAGAAAACTTTAATATTCTAGTTCTCTAACCTCTCTTGTACTCCTACGCAGTTCTTGTGTCTTTGGAATAGTACTTTCTTCCATGGGGCTTTATGGAATCTGCTCCTGTACCAACTCTTATGTACCTTGACCCTCAACTTCATCAAAATCTATCTCACTCCCACTATCTCTTTTGTATATTTTCTCCCTCTTAAGGAATATGGAGTTTATTTCCACTATAACCTTTTTCTCTGAGGGGTTTTATAGGTAATATCCCCTTGTTTCCTTGGGGTATCCTATAAAGGTACACTTTTTGCCTCGGGGTGCAGGTTTGTTACCTGAAAAGGCCTTAAAAAATTCATCACTTAATCACACATTTAAATTTCATAACATGGATTTCTTTATACTATAGAAATCATATAAAATACCATTTATCGATTTAGTTTTACTTGGTTTAGTATGTGCATTGCTGTTTGTAACGCATATCCCCAAAAGTATAATGGAAGACTCGCATGACTCATCATTGATATCACTATGTTCAACAAGGTGAGGTTCCTCCTTTCGCTCACACCATTCCACTAGAGTGTGTAAAGAGGAGTGAGTTGGGATGGGATCCCAAAATCCCATAAGTAATCAATGAAGTTTTGATTAAGACATTATCCACCTTGATCTGAGTTGAGTATCTTAATCTTTTTACCAAGCTGGTTCCCAACTTCATTCTTGAATTATCTGAACTTATCAAAATAATCCAACTAATACCTCATTAAGTAGATATATCCATATCTAATAAAATCATTATTAAAAGTTATGAAGTATGAGTACCCTCCTCTTACTTCAACTATAAATGGTCCACACACAATAGTATGAAAAAATTCAATAAGTTCTGTATTCTTTTCACCTTTCCCACTAAATGGGGATTTGGTCATTTTTCCTTGTAAACATGCATGACATACGTCAAGTGGTTTTAGTTCAAAAGAATCTAAATATTCATCTTCATGTAACTTTTTCAAGAATTTCTCATTTACATGACCAATCCAGTGATTCCAAATTTGGGTTTGGTATGATTCATGTGAAGTATCTTTGTTATCGATTGTCATTATTTGGTTTGTGTAATCCAACACATAAAGACTGTTTTATAAATGTTCTCTACCAAAATAAATGATATTTTTTTTAAAGAAGAAACATTAATTTTTAAACTTGAAAAAAAAATCCATGTGTATCTAATCTGGATGCAGAAATAATTTTTTTAGTAATAAAAGGAACATAATAAAAACCCTTTAACACCAATATCATCTAAGTTGTCAATGTGAGGTGGTAGCCCTGACAGCTACAGCAGCAAGTCTGGATCTTTTGGCTTCTCGCATATCTACATCCCCTCAGTCAATCTTCCTTAATCTACTTGGTTTCTGTATTTGGATACATATATGAGAACCACAAGTTGTATCTAATACCCAATTTATAGAAACAGATAGATTGAACTTGATAAAAAATGCACCTGAAGCTTCCCCTTGGTTCTTAGACTGGGTGCAGTTCTTTTTCTAGTGGCCTTTCTTGCCACATGAAAAACAAACAGCCACCTATTCCCTTGAATCTCTTTGATCTTCCTTTTATTGGAAGTCCATGAAGAATCTTTGGGCTTAAATCTCTTTGCCTTACCTTTCCTTTTATTCACCATAAGGACAGAAGCATTTCCATACTTCATATCTTTGTCCACTTGGCGAATGAGGATAAGAAGATCAGATAGAGACTTCTCAATGTTGTTCATGTTAAAATTGACAACAAAGTTAGAGAAGTTGTGAGGTAGTGATGAGAGAATGATATCGGTGCCCAGTTCATTGAGGATTTTAAACCATAGAACCTCCAGGTGCTCAATGTATCCAATGAGCTTGACTATATGAGTCCTAGCTAGGGAACCCATTCCAAGATTACTCTAAAAGAGTTCCTTGGAGATCTCAAACCTTTCCTATCTTGATATCTCCTAGTAAATACCCTAAGGTTCTCAAGCATGCTATAATAATACAAGTTTTCATGAGACTTCATGAGCTCACTAGACATTAATGATAGCATCAAACATTTAACATAGACTGCTTCGTTCATATGTTTCTTATAGACTAGTAAATTCTCATTACTCGCCTCTTTGGAAGGCAGATCAGGTAATGTTGACTCCAACATGTAAGACTTCCATTCATGGCATAGTATAACCCAGAGGCATCTAAACCATTCTTGGAAGTTACTTCTAGTGAGGATGATGTATTTATATAGAATTGATCATGGGGATAGTTTGGTTGACAAGCTTTTCATTTTTATTCTACAATTAAAAGAGCATATCATTAGTACTTTCTTGATTTTTATGAGAAATAATGAATTAATTTTATTAAGTCTCCTACTATTTTATCAAGTCCCAATGGCCCTCACCATTGAACTCATAATGTCTAGTTGTCATGAAATATTAGTGTCAAGGATCCATATTCCCATTTTCATAACCCCAACAATGGTTGGTCGAGGTATTTAAAGGTATTTAGGTAGGAAGGTCTTTACCAACTATAGGCTTGCAACTCCTTGATATGTTGAGTGGACTCCCTAATCCTAAAATCCTGACTTTGGATTTTCTCAACTCTTGCCTCAAATATTACACCAAGTATAAAAGTGTTACTCATCTTAATGTAATATAGTTAATTCAACCCAAAACATTTCATGAGGGATTCCTGTATAAAATTTAGTGTCCCAACAATGGTAGGACAAACACATAGTTTTATTGAGTTTTTCTATTAATCAGGTAACAGAAGGCTTGGTCTGACTTAATATTTTATTTGAGATATTTTTATCGCTTATGAATGAATTTCTTATTATCATTATCAAATACTTGTTAATATTAAGTGTAACTTACTTAAGTGATTAACCATGTATTGATATTATTTACACATAATCCTGGTTTATTTTAGTTCCATCTTGCATGATTATTTAATACATTAATTATGTGATCGTAACAACACATCCATAATGATAAACCATGAAACTAATAGAAATAAAATAAAGAAAATGTCATGATCATGAGATTTTCTAATGTTTATTTTATCTAGTACTTGATAAACTAACCTGAACCTAGGGCAGAAACACCTTGAACTTTTTGGGTTCGTGTTTACAGCTTTCCACATGTCCACCTCTATATCTCCTCGAATTGGTTTCATCTCACATCCATCTTGAACCTCCTCCTCTATCTTGGGAGTTCCATCCATTACATATTCTTTTAAACTCACAAGTAGGTGAGGGGTAAAAGGTGGGCTTTAGATAAATGAAACCATGGGCACACAGGCCCTATATATTAATGAGGAGAGATGGCTCACAGGCCAACAATTAATTTACTAAATTAATTAAAAGGAAACCAATCACATACAAAGGTCTTGGTCTAGCTCATGATAACCCACATACATAAAACGAGTTATGCATTTAATAAAACTAGTTTTAAATTATTTAATCATTCTTATTAAGATAAATTGTGCTCGAATTGAATAATTATTTTATTTAATTAATAAATCCTTTTATCTTAATCCTTTTTATGAATTTCCTTGATATTCTCATCCATCGTAATTTTAGAAAAATAAATTCATTTAAAATTATCTTTGTATGTAACTTGTACCTTGGAGTCAACCTGGTGAATTCTTATTCGTAACTACCCAATGAGTATAAATGAACATTACATAGATATTAAATTAAACACATATACATAAAACATCTATTATGTCTTGTGCCTCATCTTTACGTCAGCACCATGGTACACGTCTCAAGGGTTTGTAAAATATAATAAAAAATTTTAATAAATCTATGTAATTTGGATGAGTATGCGGCATTTAGTTCCAACAACACATTGTGTACTATCATTAACCATCCATATGAAGTACGCACTTAGGGATACGGTGTGTAAATATACTTCAAAAATCTTTAGAGTACATGGCATGTCCAGTGGGCCACACACCATGTAGTATCCATGTTACACGGTCTCCAGCTGGGCAAGTTGTGTATGGGGTACATGGTCCAACCCTAACTCGAAGGGGCTACACCTCGTGTCCAGTGGGCCACATGGTGGGTAATCTGGAAATCGTGTTCCACCTGTTCCTAGTCAACACAGAGAGTCTTCAAGAGTTAGACAAACTCCAATGACACGGCTTGGTTTGGAGGACCTGTCCCAATGCATTGAACCTTGATACAAGGTGTGTGAATCCAACTACACATTGTGTATTCTGGTGTCATACGGCCAGGAACCTTTTTAACCTCCGGATGAGATCATATATTTTATTTTAATCAAAATTAAACGAAAAGATTATTTATGTAAGGTGAATGAGAAATGAAAATAGGGAGAATAGATCTCAAAATCTAGATTAAAAGAACAATAATCCATTAATTGAAAAACTAAATTATTAAACTGTAAATCATCAACAAATTATTTAAATAATTATAAACTATGATGTAACTGGTCTGATACCACTTGTTGGTTTGGGGCGCAGTGGAAGTGTGGTTAGGCCGGCACCAAACATTAATTTTTACCATGATCAGTGATTATTCTGGGATCAATACGATGATAAATGCCAGCATCCATGGAATAGAATCAAAGATTTAGATAAATAAGGAAGAGGCTCGAATCCTTTAGAGAGGATCTCGCACATCATGTTTATAATTAATTTAATTAATTTCATAAAGAAAATAATACCTGGATCTTTGGTATTTTCTTCATTGATGATGTTGATCATCTGGAATGATCCTTCTAAATTATATTGTTGTGCTTGCAAGGATCCAAACTAGAATCCCTCTAGCGGTGATCCACATGTTCTCTAATGGCCTCCTATCGACACCACTCATTCTCCGGGTGCTAGCACAGTGAAGAGGGTGTCTTGTTTCAGTTATTCTTGATTTATTTTTCTTCAAACTTAAAGAAAGTATATTCTTCTTGGAAGGGGTGGGAAGATGATTTGAGAGAGAAATTTTTTAGCTCAATAATTATCAATTCACCGAGTTTGTGGTTCGGTACATGGCACAATAGACGTATGTGTCTATTTATTAACATGGGGCTTCAGTTACAATATTTAATTGTGTAACAGCAATTAAATACATTCATAAACTTAGAAAAACCCCATTATATTAATAATAATACCTTGTCATTATTTATGGTGGGCCAACTTTCGAAAAACAAAATTATAAATAAAATTCTACATCACAAAATAATATCAGTGTTATTTTAATTTGTTCCAACTAGTTAAATAATTATTTATCATCTTGAAAATAATTATTTTACTACTAGACAGGTCTTGGTCCACTCAAACTCCACTTACCATTGTTTAACACCTGATTAAATAAATAAGTATTTTATTCTCTTAAATAAATATTTTATTTACAAACTCATAAATAAATATTTATTAAATGTTCATTAAAATAAATAAATATATTTTACCCACAATCTGGTGAATAAATATTTATTTAATTTGTGCAATCATTTTAACATGAATAAAATTATTCCACTATCTTGAGAATAATATTTATTAATTAAATTCAAATTGAATTTAATCGAGACCACAATAAACACTTAGTGTGTGACCCTCTAAGATTATTTCTCATTGGAATTAGGTGGCCTTACCTAAAGTCCAAGAGTACTGTCTATCAATAGCTCAAGGAACCCAAGAGAAAGAACTTAAAGTTGCAACAACTACATCCACATACAAATTCTCACTGTGTAATATAATCCCTTTTTTCAATATCTCATCAAGCAGGTTTCATGATAGTGTTATAAAATTTTATTCTTGATACGTCATTCTTTGACTAACTGAAATAAACTCATCATTACACCATGGCCATAGAATTTCGTGCAACGGTTTTATTTCAATCAAAGGTATGAGATATCAACTTCCATAATTGGAAGGTACAAATCCTTCCTTGAATTATCCATTAATAACATGCCCCTCGTGTTGTACCCAATGTACCCTACTTCTTGCCAATTTTCTACATGAAGGTTTTCGTCAGTAAATCTAAGTGCATGAGTCATGACATGTATTAATAATAATATTAAAGTATAGGTATCATTACACACACTCTAAAATAGAAATATCCAATGACACCAAAATAAGAGGAATTCCTACTGGTGGGTTTGTTCTCATAATCTCTTTTCTTGGGAATTACTAAGTGTGAACTTCATGAGATGAAGTCTCATCTTCTTACGAGTACTCACACCTAACGGTCTGCATGTTATGTCTCCTATCATAGTATGTCATCCAACTGTAAAACTATATTTAAGAATATTGTTATATAATTTCAATGTTCTTATCATAGAGGGAAACTTCCATGACCTTATCAATGCAACAAATACTCTAGGACATTATTACATCATAGTCATGCATAACTATGAACAATATGTAATTAGATGTTTAAAATTTAAATACATTAAATATCCATGTAATCAAAGTACAACCTATTGGTTCTAGGACACCAAGTCTTACAATGTTCTCCTCTAATGGATCATGCATGAGGATTTTTTTGGTACTTTAGTGGAGGATTTTGATCATTGAGGTACAAGGTTTCTTGGGTCCTTCTAGAGCTAGTTACCCATAGGTATTTACCCACGGTTCTCACTTATGACAAGATAATTATGAGATATGGTTCTAGATGTCAGTATATGGTAGGCCTTTTGTATATTTTTATTTTATGAAAGATTATTTTTAAAAAAGGGTTTTCATAGAAAAGTGTTTCTTGGGAAATTCTCCCTTAAAATGTTTTCTTCAAAATGTTTCAAATGTTTTATAAAAAATGTGCATGTTAATTTGTATTATAATGTTATATCATGGAATTTTTATTTTTGGTGGATTCATACTAGGATTTGGCTCACAACCTGTATAAACCCTTGGGTGTATGTAGACTTTATTATATATGATCGAGGTAAAGGTAAGGTGGATCATGGTGATGGTGGATCCGGTTGTTATAGTTCCACTTCTTGTAGGTATTGGTAGAGGTGTCTTGAGGGTTATAACTCTATCATCACATGGAGATATCTTTAGGATATTTTTGTGATCCATTTTCATTATGGTACCATTCAGTTTGTTTAATTTTCTAAACATTAAATTCTGAAAATTATTGTTCCTTGTTTGGATTTGGTCATTTATCATTGATTTGTTTATTTCGGTTGGTTATTTATGCTTATATAATTAGGTTAAATCATTCCAAAAGAATATTTATGATACTCAGTCACTAGTTTTCATCCCTTGGGGATTGGTAAAACCCTTAGGGACATTCCATGGACTGGGTCAGATATTTGGTTGGATGGAACTTCATCTTTATTTTTGACAAAATTGCATCAAAGGAAGTCACACACCTTTTGGTCATGTTATTTGGGAAGGGTCTTGATAGACCAGAGCTAGGATTTTTTAGGCATGAGGTTCTAGTTTTGAGTGGTTTTTCCTTCCAACACACCTTGTGATAGGACTCGAGTTTCCATGGGATGTTGGGCCAAGTGAGACGTACAGACTACGGACTATATATGGATGCTGGGTGGGGGTGGAGTAGTTCGTTTTTTCTTATTATTATGATGTATTTGGTTTTTTATAATTCATGGGAAGTGTTTGATAATTTTTGTTATTAATTAAAATAATTCAGAATGTGTTTTGATGGTTTTTCTTCATTGTTTATTGTTATATTAAAACACCTCCTCTAAGAGCTCCTACGCAGCCACGAGAATAGGCTAAAGAGATTTCTAACTCACTAATTGATCAAAGGTTATTGGAATCCATGATTCTGATTTTCTATGATTTGGGTCAATGAGTAGGCCCTAGCCTTTCTCAGAATAGAGAATTTTTACTAGGTCCTCATAAGGATAAATATCAAGAGTTCCTAAAAAAATAATCCTCCTTAATTTTGAGGTAGTATAGAACCTAAAGAAGTAGAGGAGTGGATTGAGAAGATAGAGATTATGATCAAGTTCCTTAATACTACTGAGATAGTTAAAGTGAAATTTGATTTGTTCTTATTGGAAGGTCCCGGTCGAAAGAGGTGGTACTTAGTGGTGAAAGATGAGAATTATGAGCAGATGATTTGGAAAGATTTTGAGGTTATCTTCAATGAGTAGTATTGTCCCAATATTTTTATCTTTTCTATGTCTTGATAGTTTTTGGAGATTACCCAAGGAGACCAAACTATGATGGAATATGATAACCCCTTCACAGAGCTAGTTTAGTATACACCCAATATTGTTTCCAATTAGAATCTGAAGGCTCAAAAGTTTTAGATGGGATTGCAGTCATAGATCCGATCTTAGGTTTTCTTGTTCAATATGAAATCATATGATCAGGTGGTTGACCATGCTATGATGGTTGATATTTATTATGGAAAAAATTTTGGTTTCTATGGAGAAGTATCTATAGTGGGAAATGGTAGTTCTTCTAGGAATAAGGGGATGCAATATGAGTAGGGGAAGAAGGGAGGTGGTAGTTCAAGACATCATTTCTAGTTTTCTTCATCTGTATCTTCTGATGCTCGATCATTCATGTTACATTGGTGTGGGAAGGAAGGTCACATGCAATCTTTATACTCATCTCTACCCAAACCTTGTCACCAATGTGTAATTATGGGACACTTTCAGCAATTTTTCAAAGTGGTGAACCCATCATAGAGTGGTAAAGGATCTATGGATTCAAAAGGGGTGATAGCTCGGCCAATACCATCCAAGATAGTAGGTTCTCTGTTTGGAGGACATGGCGGTAAGGATGAATCATCATATAGGTAGAGTTATTTCATGGAAGACCTGTAGGCTAATAGTCATTCTCAGTGTTAGGCTCAGATAAGTCATATCCATGTGGTGGATCGAGCACCTGTGTAATAAGATGCAAGGCCTACGATAGTTCTACATATCATTCTTATTGAATCAAATTTACCTATTATTTTGTTTGATACTAGTTATTCAGTTTCTTTCATTCCTTCCTACCTTTTTTATGTTCTAAAGTTACCAACTAATCTAATGTCTTATGTGATGGACTTGGTAACACCACTTGGTAAGAAGTGAGAGTAGGGTTTCATGTGTCTGTCTTGTGCACTCACTGTGTCAAGGGTTGAGTTGGAATCGGATTTTCTAGTTTTAGAGATGTAAATATTTGACGTGATCCTTGTTTTGGATTATATGGTGAATTTTCAATATCACATCAATTGATATAGGTGTCTAATGACTTTTGAGGAACCTGATGGAAGTACCCAGGTTTTTCATGGTGAATGGGATCCTCGGTCAGGTCGTGTTGGACGTCCACTTCCAGAGTTAGAAAATATCATTTTTCATATCTCATCACTCACACTTGAGGCTGATGATGGTACTCCTAAGGGTGTATTACCTCCTAGGGTGGATGATTTCCCATAGGTTTTTTCAGAGGTTTTTTTTCAAGTTTTCCTATGGAGTGGTATGTGGAGTTTTCCATCGATTTGGCACCAGTAACATAGTCGATATCTCTTACCTCATACCATATAGACCCCCAGCGATTTGAGGAAATTAAAGGTTCAACTAGATGGTTGGGAATTCAAATGATTTATTCACCTACATGTCTCACCTTGGGCTACTCCAATTCTGGTTATGAAAAAGGCTGATGGATCTCTCCTATTGTTCATTGATTACCAAAACCTAAATAAGGTAATAATAAAGAACAAATATCATTTTCCCCTGATTGATGGCCTTTTAAATCAGCTTAAAGGGAAGAGGTAGTTATCTAAAATTGATTTATGATCAGAGTATCATCAAGTCAAGGTTAGAGAGGTGGATGTTCTTAAAATATCCTTCGGAAGTAGGTACAACCATTTCAAGTACTTGGTCATTCCATTCGGGTTGAGAAATGCTCCAGTGGTCTTCATGGAGCTCATGAACAGGGAATTCCATCAGAATATTGACTCATTTTTAATGGTATTCGTCGATGACATCCTGATCAATTCAGGGACTAATAAGGAGCATAGGTGGTAGTTGATAATTGTGTTAGTCACCCTTCTATACCATCATCTCTATTCCAAGTTTTCTAAATGTACCTTATGGATTAAAGAGGTGATTTTTTGGGTCATGTTATCTTATAATAGGGGGTTTCAGTGGTCCCTAAGAAGATCAGTGTAGTGATTTCATGGGATATACCAATTATTGTGTTTGAAATTAAAAGTTTTTTGGGCCTGGATGGATATTACAGGTGGTTTTTTTGGTATTTCTCTTAGCTTTCTTCATCCATGAAAGTGCTCACCTAGAAAGGGGTGATATTTGAATAAAGACTAGAGTGCCAAGTTTACTTTGAGGATCTTAATTGGTGGTTGAGCACATCTTCTGTTTTAGTTTTTTCACAACCTATAAAGGTATATGTGGTATTTTTTGATACTTCTAGTATGGATTTTGGGTGTATGTAGATGCAGGATGATCATGTGGTGGATTATGGATCTTTCCAACTCAGACCACATGAAAATAATTACCCAGCCCATGACCTATAATTAACAGTGGTGATGAATTCATTTAAAATGTGGTTTCATTCTATTTTTGGAGAGAATTTTTTAGTTTATTCAGATCATAAGAGCATTGCCAATATTTTCTCCAAAAAATATTGGAATTTGAGGCATCATTATTGGGTTGAGTATCTCCTAGGGTTTCATTTTGATATCGTGTATACCCCATGAAATGGGAATGTTTTTGAGGATTCTCTGAGTAGGAAAGTTCTAGTGAAAGCATTGAAAAAGTTCAGTAATGAGTGGATGTTGATGATCCTTTTTTTAGATGCATCTAGAGACCAAGAAGCATAGTGGAGGTGTGTTCTTAACTAGTGTTCATATAACACTAATTATTCTAGAGTTAATTTGGAAATATCATCTGAGCAATGAGTTGTGCTAGAAGTATATGAATTTTTTTGATGGTGGGGAGACTCCTTGTGATTGTTATTTGTCTCCTGAGGGGGTTTTATGCTTAAAGTCTTGATTTTTGGTGTTGTTATCATTGAGGAAGGTGGTAATTAATGATAGCCACCAGTATCAATGGTCTTTTTATCCTAGTACTACCAAGATTTACTATGATGTGTGTCAGTAGTTTTGGTGGCTAGGTATGAGGTGATATGTAGATGAATTCATATCGTGGTGTTATACATGTCAGCAGGTTAAAAGAGAGAACCAAAGGCCTTCTAGTTTCCTTTAGACGCTGCCCATTCATACCTAGAAGTGAGACGAGATCACCATGGACTTTATTTTCAGCTTTACTCATACACCCTGAAGAGGAATTCCAATTTATTAGTAATTGATCATCTGGAAAAATCCTCTCCTTTCATTCCAATCATGGATTCAACTAAGGTGGATGAGTTGGGTCAGTTGTATGATCACGTGGTTGTGAGGCTTCATGATGTTACATCGACAATTATTTCTGATAGGGACACTCATTTTACCTCATGTTTTTTGGAAGTCCTTAAAAATTTGATGGGGTCACATGTCAATTTGAGCATGGCATACCATCCTCAAACGGATGGTTAGACAGAGTAGGTGAATCAAATTTTGGAAGATATAGTTCAGGAAAGTGTGTTGGATTTAGGTGGTTCATGTGATAACCATTTGGGATTGGTTGAGTTTGTATATAACAATAGTTACCAATCCTCAATTCATGATGTTTTTTATATATCCCATTTGAAAAAGTATAGTCAAAATCCTTCCAATGTGCTGAATTGGGAAGAGTTGGAATTAGAGCCAGATTTTTATATGTTTGAGAGACCAGTACAGACTGTGGATTCTCAATAGAAACTACTTCATGGGAAGTCTATTATGTTGGTTTGAGTTCATTGGAAGTATGTAAATTATGTGCATGAGACTTGGGAATGAAATTCTTGGGTTAAAGAATAATATCTATTTTTTTTTCTAATCAAGCTTCAGGTTGAATTTTCAGGGATAGAAAGTTTTCATAGTGAGGATAATTGTCACATCCTTGTTATAATTTTGAGGTATTTATTCTATTTATTTTATTCTTCATTTAAAACTTGGGTTTCCCATGAGTTTTTGGTGAAAATTTTGATTTTGGTACTAACAGCAGGTGGCTCATAGCCAGTGCACAGTTAAGGGAAAATTGTGTGCCCATCCCTAGGAAACTATGCGGCCAGATGTCATTTTGGACAGTGGAGACCGCACAGTTGGCGCACGATTAGTCAAATTGTTTGGGCTAACCATTAGTCTTATTCCTCCAAGGCATAGAGGTGCACACGGTTTATGAACAGTTTTGAAACCCGTGTGGAAAAACCATGATACTTGTTCATGTCATTAAAAAATATAAAATTACCATTCTACCCTCTTCAATTTTAACCCAAATTCTCCTCTCATCCACCCCATTTAGGATTTTCATCCATTGGATCTCCCTTCAATCTTCCTTGAACCTCTTAAACCCCAATCCTTGGGTGGTTTTGATAACAATTATTCAATGAAACATCAAGTAATCCCTTCTCCTCTTTATTTCTTCCCCTTTCTATGGTTCTTCTTTCCTCTTTCTTGTGTTCTGAATTTCCAGTAGATTTTATGACCAAAGGAGGGTTTAATCATGGGTTTTGGTAAAAACTATTGATTTTTGTTATTAAATCTTTCCTTTTTAGGGAATTTTGGTGTTTTGATTGTGGTTTAACATCATTTTCTGGAAGTTTCAAAGTGATAGGTAGGTGCTTCCATGATTTAACATTATTTGATGATTTTTATTGCTTGATTGAGTGCTAAAATATGTTATATGGAATATTTTTGTGGTGTGAATAAAGTTTTTGAAAAGGCTTGAGGTGCACTTGTGATAAAAATTGGTTTTATAAAGGAAATTGGTTTTATTCCTTACATGCTTCACTGTGGTGTTTATTAAATATATTTTATTCCTTTTGTGGAAGGTACGAAATGTGTTTTCAAAGGGATTTAAAGGTAAAAATGTGTTGAAATTGGGTTTTTCAAGTGAAATGGGTTTTTTTGAATATTGGATTCCTTGTTGTAAACCTTTATTGGGTCTTAAAATTATAATGTATGTTGAGAAAATTATTTTTATGTGTATTTGATCTTGGAATGGTATTTTCCCATGGGAAGTGAAAGTCTTTCACATGTGTTCTCCTTGTTGTGTTTAAAAAATGGATTTCATAAATTGCGCAAGTATTGTGAAATGTACTTCCAAATGGTTTTATGGAAAATGGGGATTTACATTTGTGCTTATGATTCATGGAATGTATATGTGAAAGTTATGGTTTATGTGATATGTGGAATGGAATTTGAGTAGAAGGTATATCCCAGGAATCAAGGTGGGAAAACTAGAACTAATACGCTAGTTGATTCAGAAGTGGCTGAGGCTCAGATTCATCTAGAAATATTGACAATTGTAACACTAACTAAACATGTTATATGATTGGATTACACTAGATCATGGGATGTATTATCATCAAGTGTATCATGCATATAAACATTGTTTTAGAGTCCATTTGACCTTTGGATATGTTCTCTTCTCATGGCTCATGCTTGAGGACGTTGTTAGTAATTTAGTACAGTATTTTCATCACCGAGGTATGTGGTTTCAAGGGTCCTACTATATATATTTACCTATAGGTATTTACCCATGGTTCTCATTTGTGAAATGATTCTTATGTGATGTAACACTAGCCATCGGTATATGGTGGGCCTTGTGTATATTTTAATTTCAAGAAAGCTTATTTTTAAAAAAGGGTTTTCATTGAAAGTGTTTCTTGATAATGTATTCTTTAAAATGTTTCAAATGTTTTATAAAAATGCTCATGTTAATTTGTCTTATAATATTATAGCATGGAATATTTTATTTTAGGTGGAATCATAATGGGATTTGGATCACACCCATCATACACCCTTGGGTGTATGTAGACTTTGTTATGTATGACCATGGTAAAGGAAAGATGTATCATGGTAATGGTGGATTCGGTTGTTATAGTTCCACTTCATGTAGGTATTGGTGGAGGTGTCTTTAGGGTGATTACTATCTCGTCTCATGGAGATCTCTTTGGGATAGTTTTATATTCCCTTTCTATTGTGGTAATTTTTGGTTTTTTTAAAGTTATAAACTTTGAATTATGAAAATTGTTGTGCCTCATTTATCTTTAGTCATTTATAATTGTGATGTTTGTTTTTTTTGGTTATTTATGCTTATATAATTGGGTTAAATAATTCCTAATGAAAAATGTTGATGCCCAATAACTAGTTTCCATCTCATAGAGATCAAGAACACCCTTCAGTCCATGCCCTGGATCGGGTCGGATATAGGGTTGGATGTAACTATGGATGGGTTTGTGACATTTTCATTGTGGTGGTGATAATGATGATACTTGGAGGAGGAAACTACAAGAGTTCCCATTCTAGGGTTTTTAGAGGTATAAATTCTATATTTATTTTAGGATACAAAGAAATTGGTGTATGTGGTGGAGATATCATTAAATTTGATCCTTTATTTGAAAGATTATTTGGTTTATTTCAGCTTGAAAATGTTTCATGGTTAAGCTCACTAGTTGTGACTTTTTTCCTTAGGTATTGTGAGGAGTTGGTTGTCTCAAAGGGAAAGTTCAGGGATCAGTTTTGAGGTTGAGTTTCTATATTCTACCACTAATATGGGATTCCTGAATGATATCCTTACCCATTTACTAGGTATTTACAATGTTCATGAGTTCAATATCTATTATAAAAGTCTTTTACATTATACTTCAGACTATTTTCTAGATGATATGACTAGGGAGAGGCATTTTGAGGATTCTTTTTATCTAGAGATCTAGTTCTATGTCACTCTATTTATATTGAAGTCATATACTAAATTAATAGTAAAGGTGGAGTTCATTGAGAGGACATTGGTGAAGACCAGATCATTAGAGGATGTGATTCACCTAGACTCTTCATGGAGAAGATCTATGACCCAAGGTTCTCAACATCCTGGCCATGAGATGTTTTAGTCACCAGGAAGAAGGTTTCATCCCTCTTCAACCAAATTCACCAGATCTAGTAGTTCTTAGTACCTTTCCAATATGTTGATCATTATTGTATTTTCTTGTGGGGTTTGTGGAAATCATAAGTGAGAGTACATGAACTTCCTAAACAATAAACATGTGTCTATTGGCCCATTCTAGGCCCATCCTTTCCAATATTTTTATTCAAGGATGAAATAACAACAGGGTGTTCTAAAATTTGAGTAGTAGAGAGGGGATGGGGAAGATAGAATATATCCCTTGATATCCCTCATCCTTAGGGAAAATAAGAAGATCAAAACCATGGAGGTGTTCCTCATCAGGGACAGAGAGGTTGTGGAGAACATCATGGATAGATGCATTCTTTGTCCTTTCCAAAATTGAATGATTCTAACCTCGTATGAGGTAACACCTACCTATTTCCCATTTGGGTTCATTACTTGATTGATTCTAGAGCTACATTATCCTTTGTTTCACATAATATAGTCCAAAAATTGGGACTTTATGTGGATAGGGTTCTGGTGTCCATGACATATACTATGATAGTTAAATTCAGTTCTAGAATATTTAATGTGCATAGAGACTACGAGCTTCTTATAGGGTAGAAATTTCCTTTCTATGACTTTTTATTTTTATAGATATAACTATATGAAATCATCCTCGGTATGGATTTCCTATATTTGGTGCAGTATATCATGGATTTCTTCATTAGTAACATCATATTCCATGACATTTATAGAGACCTAAAAGTGTTCATTAGAGAGAAAGACCCTTGAATGGGCCAAAGTAGTGTTAAGGACATATCTTCTTTAATGGATGATTTGATTTTGTGTTCTATAGAGGTTCATCTAGTGGTTTTTCCTATGGTTGTTAAAGAGTACATTTATGTATTCTGTGAGGAGGTTATGATGATACTCCATTGATGAGTGATTGAGTTCAGGATAAATCTGTAACCAGGTATTTCTCTAAAATTGATGTATTCATATCAGATGGCCCCTTCTATGCTATAGTATCTAAAGATTCAAGTTGGTTATCTCTTGTGAATAGAATTCATTCAGCCTACTATATCACCTTGAGGAGAAACTGTTTTATTTTCAAATAAGGCTTATTAATGTTTTTAGTTGTACATTGATAATTTCCATTTTAATCAGGTAATGATGAAGAACTTCTATCCTCTTTAATGGATTGGTGATTTATTTTATTAGTATAAGGGGTTTTCTAGTTCTCAATGTTCAACTTGTGGTTTGGATATCATCAAATGCGAGTGAAGGATGAGGATATCATGAAGACTGCTTTCAAATGTTTTTATGGTCATTACGAGTTCATTGTGATGTTGTTCAGTGTAACAAACACTCTAATTGTGTTCATGGGTTTGTTAAATGAAATGTTTTGTGAGTTTCTATACCTATTTTTGGTGTTCTTTGTCAAAAAAATACTTATGTTTTTAGCATCATAGTAGGAGTATGCAAATTATTTATGCCCCATGTTGTGAGATATTTGGTTTCATCTATAATTCAAGAGGAAATTGAAGTATAAATTCTGGTCTTGTGTGGTCCATTTAATCGGGTATGTCATTTCTCAACATGGAGTAGTTTTAAATCCTTTAAATATTTGGGTGTTCGTTTCTTGGGTGACCCCAAATAATGTTGTAGGTGTGAAAAGTTTCCTTAAACTAGCTAGATATTATTATAGGTTTATACCCAACTTTTATCATATTGTGACTCCAATGACAGATTTGACAAAAATAGATCAAACATTCATGTGGACTGACTATTTCTAGGATGATTTGGAGTATTTTAACGAAAATATAGATATTTATCCATTCCTTAATCTTATATACGATAAAATTACATTGAGGTTCACTACAATGATTTATATACTGACTTAGGTTGTGTGTTGATATAGTAGATGGAGATTATCTCTTTTGGGTCTCAAAATATACAACCACATGAAAGTAATTATTCCACCGATTACATTGAGCTTGTTTTGGTAGTTTTCTCTTTGATGTTTTAGAGATTCTATATTTTCATTGAACTTTTGGTGGTTGTCACGGATTACCAAAGTTTGAAGTATGTCTTCTACTATCATGACTTTCATTTTTGGTAATGAAAGTGGATGGAGTTCTTGTAGAAAAATGACTTCAAGATTTCCTTTACACATATTAAATGAAATGTTAGGGTATATTCCTTGAGAAGGAATTCATGTGGTGGTGGTGTACATGAGTTTGGAGACTCTTGGAGAGTGATGTAAGAGTTATTAGTGTCACACATTGATATAGGAGCAGTCAGTGGAAGAGGTTTTATTTACCAGATGATAGTGAGGTTATCCTTATTGAAATAAGTGGAGGATTCTCAGTTGTGTGATTCCAAGGTAGAGGTTTGGTTTGATCGAGTTATTTATGGTGACACTTCTAAGGGATGATGTAAGGATGTAAAAAATATTGTGTTATTCCAAGAATATATTCTCATTCCTTCAGAGATGCACGTGGTGGTTCTCTATAAGTTCCATAGATTACACTAAGTTTTATATTTGGGTGTAATAAAGATATATTATTCTCTTAGAGATTAGTTTTGGTGATATAGACTAAATCACTCATTTTTATATTTTTTTTGTGGATGTTTGGTCTTATAGAAGGTGAAGGTTGGGCATTGTGTTCCTAGTGATTTTCTTCATCTACTTGATGTTACCCAGTGGAAGTGGGATGGAATTTCTATGTACTTAGTCACCATTTTATCTAGATATCGGGCTGGTTGTGACACTATATTGTTGATCTTGTACCATCTAATAAATTCAACTCACTTCTTAGTGATTAAGGAGTCTAAATCAGTAGAGGTGTTATTGAGGTAGTATTTGGTGGATATAGTGAGTCTTCATGGGGTCCAGAAGAAAATTATCTCTGATCTTGATCCCCATTTTACCTAAAAGTCATGGAGAGGTATTTTGAATGATTTTATTTCTCTATTATACCTTAACACCACTTCCACATATTGATGGTCAGAAAGAGAAGGTTGTATAGACTCTTAAGGACATGTTATGCTTGTGCATTCCATATTTTAGAGGCATGTTTGTGAGGAGCCTACTCTTAGTGAGATTTTCATTAGAAAATAGTTATCACTTTTCAATTGGAATGGCTCTGTCTTAAGATTTATATGGTCTAAATTTCTGATATCCATTATGATGGACCAAGTTTGTAGAGTTAGATGTTCTTGGACTAGAATTGGTGCAATGTACAGCAGTGAAGGACTATGTGGTATGTGAGAGAATGAAGGCATCTTATGATCACAATATGTCTTATGATAATTGTAGGCGGAAGACTATGGAATTAAATTTTAGAGATCATGTGTTCCTAAAGTCATATCCTCATCATGGGAATCTAAGTTTTGGTAATGGGAGTTATATTTCTCTCAGGTTTATTAAACCATTAAAGGTATTGTATTAGGATGGATCCATTACTTATCAGTTATCACTGCCCCCTTAGATGATTCAAGTCCATGAAGCCTCCCATTTATCACATATTTTTTTATATATTCATGATGATTCCCATGTCATCAATTGGGGTGATCCAGATCTTAAAGACAATGTGATCTTCAAGAAACAGCCTGTTAAGATTCAAGATCGTCGAGAGAAGGTGTTGCATGGTTGTGTTATTCCTTTGGTTCATATCCTATATAGAAATGGTGTCTTGTATTAGAGAACTTGAGAGTTATATTTATACATTCACACTCAATACCATGAGCTATTTTATTCTTAATATTGATAGTATGCTTTATTTGATCTTTTTTGGGATGCTTTGTAAACCCTTGGATATTTTATGAGAACATTTTTCTTCCTTGATATTACACTTGATTTTTTCATTTCCCTAGTGAGGTATCACCACTAGGAGTGTTTTTTAGGTTGGTTAGTGATTTTTTAAGTTTATTTTCCTTGTTCCTCTGGTGGGATGGTTGTGTTCTTGATATTGAAAGACCATTGAGAAGTATATTGTGGGATGGTTATTCTAAACCCTTTTCTTTTCTATATTTTTTTAAATTATTGATGATGAGAATTGTTTATGTGTAATATGATATAAGTTCCCACTTTTCATGGGTCATTCCCTTTATAATATAGAGGTATGATTGGGTGTTCAAAAGAAAAAAATCTAGTTATAGAAGGAATGTATGGCATGAAATCAGCATTCAAAGTATAAATTATGATTTATATCTTGAATTATAGTTCATGTATTGAAGGGTATTGAGGAGTAATTTTTTTCCCTAGAATTAATTTTTGGTTTGAATTAGTGATTCACAACATGAATGAGTTTTTTCAGATTTCGGATCAAGCGACTTAAATTTCGATAGATGTGTTATTTGTTGAATTCATAGTGTAAATTCTCCCATCATTTCATGAATTAGGAATTTTCTATCTAGGTTATAAATTTGGTATCCCCTAAAAATTATGTTAATTATCCTCTCATCTGTAAAATCCTTATTAACAAAAATAGTTTTTTTTTCAAGGCCTTTGAAGGCCCTTTGATCAGATTCAACCCCCATATTTTAGATATTAATCTCAGGTGATCCAAGGTGAGCATTATTATTTCTATTGACCCTTTTTTATCTATTTTTTACCTCTCTCCATGTTATGTCATCATAATTAAATTTTTTATCTTGGGTTTATAATTTTTTCAAAATAATTTTTATCACTGCAATTCTTTTCTATGGTCGGCTTTGGAGTTTCCTTATTCTACATCATTATGTGCAACGATTATCAAAGTTCCATATAAAGGTAGGGGATTGGTTACCAATATTTGATTTAAAGTTAAATTTTTATATTATCATGCTTTAATCCTTTGGTTAGAAATATAATTAACCAATTAAAGATGAGAACTTGGGAAATTTAAAGAAATAATGAAGTTTTAGTTTGGGTTTTGGGATGTATTATGGTTTATGCTCTTTTATACCTCATTTTTTTCTAAGATAGAGTGATATATTTATTATGGGGATATTATTGTGCTTGGAATGGTTAGATTTTCATGAAATTTGATAGATAATGTAAATATAGGTGATGAAATTAATATCAATTTAAATTAATAATTAGTTTTCCTTGAATTTGATGGAATATAAAGTAATGTTAAATGGATGATTTTGTTGATTCATGGTTATTAATAGCTAATAAGTTATAGATTTATTATTACTGGAAACCTATTCATAACAAATCAGGTAATTCATGATGAGAATTAAAATTTTTATTTTCTAATGACAAATTATTTGGGGATATATAAGGATATTATTATTGTGGTAGGCTTTTATACCTTAGTTATATGAATTTAGTGCATTTTCTTGTGTATAGAAAAAATACTTTTGAAATTTATGTGTACTATATTAATTTTAAAGTATTTTTGGGATTTTTTTTATAACCATTTTGGATGGATTCATTGATGAGAAATGTGATGGAGTCCCAAGGCTATTTTGACTAATGATTATTTTTATGGATGAGTAATTGGATGAGATACTATATTGTAGTGATGGATACCAATGATAGATGAAAAAATTTATGTTATACATAATGGTGTGGGACATCAAGGAATCTAGTGTGAGTTCACATTAGATATTAATCTTTGATTCTTACTTCTTTCTTGATGCTTACTATGCGGTTGATTGATCATATGTTCCTTGGTGTTAGGTTCCCACTACTTGACATAGCCAGACTATATGCATCATGAGTTCATATTTGATGATGAAGCTTAAGTAGAGTCCTAGAGAACATAGATTATTTATGAATGATAAATGAATAAATAAATTAACCAATGGGATGGGGTGTTGTTGATTTTAGTTATTAAAAATAATTTATATCATATTAATTAAATGGGATGGATGAGAAGGATTACCCATAGAAAATGGGTTTAAAATATAGAATTTTTAATGTGGTTTAACTATACATATTGGATATAACAAAATGGTTAAAATATATTTACTAATGATTACATACTTGGTAATGTTGGTAAGATTAATTATAGTTTCATCGGTACATGTCTTAATAAGATTAAAATGTTAATATTTGGAAATGTTAGTGTGAATTAATTAATGGTTAATTGATTAATTAAAAAGGAACCCTAATGCTTATGTACTTGTTTGAAATCCATTAACTATGGAAGATAAGGGCCCCATGCGATTTTATTATAATATAAGACTAAGTCTATGTGTTTTCCATTAGTTTTTTTTCGTGGTATTATTTATTTTCTCTAGTTTCATACACTACCCTGCCCGCATTAGTGGGAAAATTGACACCCAAATGTTTTTTTGTAGTGTTTTCTCTAACATACAGGATGGTGAGGGGATGGATGGATGACTTATACCTCTTCACCACTATCCTTTTGTGTGTATATATTAGTAGTTTTATTATGGGATACATTGGTTTATGGTATAGGGTGCATTCCTACCTGAGTCGTGGTAGTTATTAGTTTTACTATACATTTATGTGTGGCTTGTAATGGCATGAGGTATAGAATATAATTTTACCCAGTTTTGGTATATTCATCTTACCATGGGTTTATATGCAAGGGATATTATGGATTGAGTTATAATGCATTTACATAGGTTTTAGTGGCTTCTGTACATGTTATTGTTTACAAATAGGATGGTGCTGATGATGAGATGGATATGTGGATTGATTTTAGGCCAAGATATTGGGACATGTACATGACTAATATTGGTAAAGTCAAGGCTTTTTTAACATCATGGATTAATTACTTATAGAAGGGATGAGCAAAAGATATGTGACATTGGGGATGAGAGAAACAAACTAGTGGGAACATGGAAGTGGGGTACCTTCATTATATCTATATATATGATAAGGAATTGTTTACTTTTTTCATTACTAGATGAGAAAGACATGGTGATGATGGGGAACTAGTATTACATGTTTAGGTGATGATTTAGTTTATTTTTTCTACTCATTTAGCTTTAGTATACTTCTTTAACATTTTTCATGAGAAGTTTGAGAGAGGATCTAGCTAAGTATACCTATTATTCTCATTTTACTTATTTATAAATAGTTTTTCAGGCCCGTAAGAGATAGTTATTGATTGAGTTATGTGGAACTAGTTCAATGTTTTTTTCAAGATCTATTAGGGATTTATAGTCACTTACAAGGATTTACTTTTGGTACTTCTAGTTTTTTCTTTCAGTTTTTCATTTTATGTATGACATTGCATGTATTAGGTTTTCTTCTTTTATTTATGCATGGTGTTAGTTTTTGGTTTTCCTTCTTATCTCTTGTTCCTTAAATATATAGAAGGGTAATTCCTATCATGTTTTTTATTCATATACACTAGGTTCTATTAACCAATATGTGGCCAATTAGAGGTGGTCTTTGAGGACCATTGTTTATCTTTCTTCATTACTGACCTAGTTGGGGTACCTTTGGAGGGAGGGGGTCATGAAATCACTGAATCACCCAATAATTTTGTACATTAACATCCAAAAATATATGATATACTAGTATCATATATAGATATAGAGGATGGGAGAATAGATCTATGATATGGAGATAGTATCATCTAAAGGTTTTTGAGTGGATCACACACATGTACCAGACTCATAGTTTGGCCTCTATTATATATGATACAATGATACTCTCTAATCCCATGAATCTACTCATACATTTCATAAATGTATGATTAATTCCTATAGTTACATATCATGTAACCCTATACTATCAACTCTCCCATTTATTTCATACTATTAAATGAATAATCAATGAGATACAATATATTGGATATTTAAGTGTTAACTAATTAATACCCAACATCCATAGATGAATTATATGAGTGAAAATTCAGTCATACATTCTAATTATTAGACTAGGAATCACCTAAGTTTTATAAAAAAAACCTTTACAAAGTTCCTTATATGATATCTATATATCATAAAATATGATATAACCTACTGTTCCTTTTTCTATAATTATCTCATACTCTATGAAATTATATATTATACTATACAACATCACATGGATTTGGGTAATATTTCCTTCATCAATACCTTTGGATTATAAAAGGTGTAAATTCCTTTAGGACCTTTTTAAGAATCTCAAAATCCTTTATATCATCACTAGTTCTATAAATAGATCTAATAACCTCAATGATATAGTTTAAGAAACCATTAATATTTTCATTTTGGATATATCTTCAAATCATCAAACTTGTTATAGAGTACTTATAACTTTTATCCTTTACCTTTTTCTCCACATTCTTAAATATTGGAATACTTTCCCTAAATGGATTTAGTGGATGAAAGTCTCAACATTATTCATATTTAGTTGATTCAATAAATCTTT
Organism: Viscum album; assembly: GCA_963277665.1. Lineage (NCBI taxonomy): Eukaryota > Viridiplantae > Streptophyta > Magnoliopsida > Santalales > Viscaceae > Viscum > Viscum album. The sequence goes on from OY728127.1 coordinate 1,914,637,598, forward strand.
AGATATGTCATTTTTTCTTTAAATCAACATTGAGAAGTTTCTTGATCATTTTAGTTAATAAAAATTTTGTGGGGTCACTTACTTGTATTCTATAGATTACATCCAAGAAAAAATCAATCCCTAAATATAATAGATTTTATCTCATATTATTCTTCTAAAAATGATAAATATATTCCTAAAAGGGAGGAATTATTTTTTCATTAACAATGTTCTCCATTTAAAAGATAAATTGATATAAATTCACCAAGAAAATAATTTTTTGTCTTTGATACAACTTGTTTCAACCATAATTCCCAAAACACTTTAATAGGGGTGAATTTGGGTGTTAAATTTCTTTCATGTCAAACCAATATTGTACTCGTGTTTCTAAAAATACTTAAACCTATAAATATCAAACAAAAATCCACAATATAAAAATATGAAAAGTAAATGTGATGATAAAATTATTTTACTTGGTTCACTACTAAGACCTGTATCTAAGGTGCACACACTGATGATGTGCTGATTTTCCAAGAAAATCACTATGCATTATTGTGATTACAATGTTTTAATTAGGCTCATTTTTTAAAAAAAGGTTCACTCCCTCCTTTTACTTATAGACCCATTATTATAAGATATATTTTTAATAAGATATGACACGTAGGTTGTTTATAATTAAAGAAACAAAATAATTAATGTACCAAAATAGTATAGGTTTTTTTTCTTTAACTCCCTCTCCATGGTTGAATCTAAATCTCCAATAATTAATAAAAACTTCAGTAAAAAACGTAGAAACATCTTTGAAATTTCATGTTGGGAAGAGCATTTCTTCTTGATTATGTCATATGTCAAAAATTTCTCTAATATTACTCTTAAAATTTCGAATATATTATTCAAAGAAAGATTATTTTAATGTTACATGTCACCACTTCATTTTCTTCCAAAAATTATCCTCCATGGTTGAATTAAAATGACCATTATATAAGAAAATCTTCACATATTTGAAAAATATTAAAACTGATAGTTCTTTCTATAATATACAATATCACATCATAACTTGGACCATTGTGGTGTAATGATCTTCAATTTTTGATTCCTCTAGAAAATAACCTCTATATTCAAATTTAAATCCCAAAAATCAAGGGATCTGATATATCAAATGTTTTCTAGAAAAATATATTGTGTCATGACTGATATTTTTAGGTTGAAACTTTAATCCTTGACTAAATCATGACTTTGTATTGTATCCTCACCCTCATGTCGTAATCAACATCCTTGAACACTTTTTCAAAAAAATCCTCCTTTATAAATCATGATGTCACATTAAAACATGATTCTCAAGCATAATCAAATGATAATTTTTGTGAATTCCCATTGAAACATTTTTACCATGGATAATATCCAATATTACACTATATTCTCAACTTCAATAAGAATTTCAACATAATAAAAATCTATTATAGTATGATTTATCTCCATAAAATCATATTTTCTATTTTGATATCCAATTTTGATGTGATTCTAAAACCCATAATGTCTAGGGTAACACTAACTCCTCTCTCTCAAACTTACAAGAAACACATTGAAATATAAAAAAATTTCATCATGGTGTAATATTTAATCCACCACTCTAAAAAATTCACTAAAAAATACGACATGTTCATACATATTATGACTTGGTTTTTCTTCCTTCAACAAATTTTATCCAAAACTCCTCCAAATTTTACCAAGATATATCAATGATATATTTCATCCTTCAAATTAAATTTTATAATAATTAATAATAAACACAACAACCTTAAACCATGATTCATCAACCATCCCAACGTTGTCAATGTTGATTTCTTCAAACTTCTCTTAAATAAAATAGGATCTGACAAGTTCTTGTTACCTCTAAAGCATGAGTTCTTATGTTTCTTTATAAAACAAATAAAGAAACTTTTCTATCTTTTATAATGATTTTATTAGCTATAATTAAAGTAAATGGATTAAATAAACCCTTAAAATATTTTATAAATGAGACATCAGCACTTGTGATAGAGTGTTTGGCCTAACTCCTATATCATCTTTGTTTTTTTCATTGCATATTTGTCTAATTATTTTTTTTTATGAATTAACCTTTTATTTAAAAAAAAAATCACCCCTTATTTTCATCTTTTCAAGACAACATGTAGTTCATGGATAATTAATGAACTCTAGGCTTGATCCCCATTAATCTACCCCTAAATATGCTTCTAAAACTTTTGTTTTTCAGCTGATTGATAAACCAAACATTTCATGGGCTGACTTGGCTGATGAAAATAATTTAGTTTTTGTGGGTGTCTCTTTAAAATATTTTCTAATTAGGGGCATATAATAGAATCAAGATGACATTGAGTCAAATAATAGTTAGATTGATAAAGAAATTTTTGCATAGGTTGAGGCTGATGATAGACTTTGGTAGGATCAGATATCCACAAAATGTCGTGTAAAGGGAAATCCAAATTGGATGCTTCTACTTCAAAAAAAATCCAAGTCCAATAATCCTAAAAAACTCGGTTATCATGCCCATGATAAAGGAGTTGAGAATTAAACCTATCCTTATCAGAATGATTTAAATGATTTGGTTACAACATATGCTTCTATTGGCATTGGTGGTACAAAAATAAGTGGGAACTCTCCAAGTGCTTTGAAAACTGCTGTGAAGTCTGATAACTCAAATAATCCATCATGTTCTGATCATACCCATTACAAGTAGGTCTAAATTCATAAGTTGTGTGAATCATATACTTCAAGGAAGGAGGGTAATTTTAGAATTGGAGGCTCTGTGATATCAACTGGTAAGTTGATGGTACAGAAAGGTAACACTGATGCTCTACAAGAAACACCAGAACCCTTTCCTCACAAAGAGGCTCTTTCTATCTCAGTCAAAAAGACTGACCCTTCTAAAAGACGAAGAAATGAAGACTCGTCAGTTGTTGATCCCATTCCAATATTAGAGGACTAGATTATACAGCAAACTTTGAAGTCAAACTTGATGTTGGGGCATACTCAAGGTAGGGAAGACCAAGCTTCCTTCTCTACTCCAAATGAAAAGTAGACAAAGTAAATAGTGGCTTTTGTTATAGGTGTAAGCCAAGTTGATTTATCAAAGATTACTAAGACCTCTATTTTGAAAAGCACAGGTTCCTCTTCAACTAATAAGGTTACTACTCAGCCCATTTCAAGAGTCAGCACTCATAATGATTTTGAGTTTCTTTCCTTATGAAGTAGTGAAGATGATGTACATAATTTTTGTGTTCCTGGTGTAAAAAACTTTAAAGGCTATCAGTTAAGATGAGCTCTTGGATGATGGAGGTGGAATGTGGTTGTAGGCTAAATCATGGAGAATGGGAATACATCCTCGTGGTTGGGGTGGATGTGTTTCTCACCACAACATGAACACCATATCTCAAGCTTGATTTCATTCTATCTGCTCTTTGTTGCATGGGAACGTTTGATGTTTTGCATGTCCCCCCCCCCCATTACATTTATTCAATAAGAGAGGCCCTCGAGCCTCAACCTTTTATAAATAAAAAATAAAAAACTTATATAATAATAATTTAAAAAATATATTTATAAATATATTTTTATTAATATAATTATATTTATAATATAACATATATATTTATTAAATTATAAGTCTTAAAATTTAATTATAATTATAATTATATTTGTTAAATTGATATTTAAAATCATAAATATATTTGTTAAATTATATTAATATAATTTACTATAATTATAAAAATATAATCTAATAAATATATTTAACAAATTATAATACCATGTAATTTTAAAGAAATCCCATTTTCTAAAATTTTATGATAATTGCTAAAATATTCTAATATTAAATTAAATTTGAAGATAACTGATGTGTAATAACCATTCAATCAACTAATATGAAAATATCTAACATGTAGTATTCATTCATTCAACTTATATAAAAATAAATAACAGGTAATGTTAAAGATTTTTTAGAAATATATATATTTCAACATACATAACATTCATTAGAACAAAATACAAGATAGAAAAGATAGATAAATGCATAAATAAAACAAAAACATGAAAATAATAGTTAATGATTTGGCTTGTTTTCATTATTTGTGGTACTGTCCCTAAAATCTAAAGATAGTTTCTTGATATCCAAATTTTTCATTTGGTTTTCAAGGAGAAACTCGTGAGTCATTTTTAATGTATGTCAATAAATCACATCAAACATTTGTAATGTTTATCTTTAAAAATAATAAAATAATTCATGCATATGATTGATTATTTCTACTCTATTTGAAATAGTCAACTTTTTTACCTATTCTGATAATGTGTGAGACTTAATAAATATATGTATGATGAAATAAAAAAGTCATAAAATAAATAATTATAAATATCATAGGATAAGGGATGGCCATATTTTAGAAGATGATAGAAAAGAGGATTAGCTGCAATGAAGTAGTGGAATGATGATAAGTGTTCGTATTACTACTGAATGAACATATTAATTTTTTATTTTTGTTTTTCATGTAATTTATAACATCTATTATAAAATATGAATTTCTTTGAATTTTGAAAATATTTATGAAGTGATGTTTGAATTTTTATTTAATTATAAAGATATTTATTTACATTTATGATTCATTTATTTTTCATATTATATTATTTTTTAAGATAACAATAATATTGATATAAGGAATAAAAATTATGTTAAAGTTCAACATATAATTGTTATTGTTCATGTTTATAAATGTGACTTCCAGTAGCACACCTTTGATCAACTACTACTTTTCCAGCTTTAGTAACTCTATGTCCACATAGAGATGGTTCTTTTAAAGGTTGTTCTTAAAATGTAAAAGTTTTTGGGTTTGGTTTATTTTCTATTGTTTCTTGACCATTTCCAAAATCACATAGTATAAGAAAACCTTGAAAATAATATTTCATCAAAAAAAGATTTATCAAAGTGGATCATCATAGAAGAGTGTAATCTAACTTGTGATAATGACTATAGATCATAAATAAAATATTATAAAAATATATTTATGATATGTCTTGGTTAGTTGACTGCCAAAATATGGTTCAATAATGGTTGGAACCACATACATAGAGGGGGTAAAGGGTGAAGTATTTTGTAATGGTTTAGTGGGTATATCAATATGGGTACTCTTAAGAGCTACAATTCTAGAATGTTTCCAATGTTTACATCATGGAAAATGACCATTAACATCACTATCATGGAACATTTGTTTGGGGATTTATACAAGAAATTTCAATGTTATAGTGTGGAAAGGAACTTAAATCAATTGATATGTATAGGTGGTGGTAAATTTTAATGTTTATTTATTGTGAAATCTCCTATGATGTTTGTTTTTAGGTATAGCTTTGGTTGGTTTATCATGTATTTTATGTGTGGTTTCCACTAAACCTCAAAGTGTATTTTTTTAAAATAAAAAAATGGATTTAAAAAAAAGGAGAAGTTGGATCCTCATGCTTAGAATGCTTGGGCTCTTAGATACCATGAATCTTCTCTCATATGGAATTTTTGGATAATCTAATCACATCAAATGAAAAACTTTACAGACCCTCTAGAATATTATAATAATTCAAGTGAGAGAATTAATCCACCCAGTTGAGATGATAATATATTATTAATTATAAAAAATATACATGAAGAAAAAAAAGTTTCTTTCTACATCATGAATAATGAAACTAGGTGGTGAAAGAAAGAATTGTGTCATGCGTTTATATTGCATCATATATTTCTATCGGTAACTCAGATATACATTACTTGTTATTTCATCCCAAGGAACACAATAGTTTTATCGACTATTCCATTGTAAAATATATCGTCGATGATCGGTAGTACAATGAGTGTTTTCACGACCCGTCCTCGGGGCCCGTGTCTTGACTACCCCAAGCCCGCCTTCCATTGGCCAGGGGCTAGCGACTAGCACCAAGGTGTAAATCCCGGTAAAAAGGGAAGGCATTTCCTTTGTAAAGTAAACAAACACCACAGAGTAAGCAAGAAGAAAGTAAACACTAAGCAAAAGCAGAGTACAACTGAAAGTGCGGAAAAGTAAATGGGCCAGTATACAAACCCAAACTGAAAGTAAAGTACAACTCGAAAGGGAAACAGCAACTGAAAAGTAAAAGCCGCTACACCGAGCTGTCCACTGGAAATCCCACCTGAAGGGTGGGTACAGATAGCTCCACTGCTCAACGGGTCCCACCGTCCGCTCCGAGTACGTCTCGCCCAGTGGTCCACCTCCAGGTACCGTCCTGCTCTACAAGCCTCAGCCAAGATCAACGCTGTCCGTCATCTGCAACCAACACAACGTAGTGCGGGCATAGCCCATGCAGGGGTGAGTATAAGCTACTCAGTAGGGACCCCGAGACCCCTGAAGGTCTCTCAAAATCCACAAAGGATAAACCACAAAGAAAGGTACAATCACGAAGTAACAACCGACACTACTTAGGTATATGCCCATACATATACCTAAGTCATCAATTCCAATACGCTCCAACCTCCGAGCCCAAGTACAACTCAGTCCACACAGGAAAGTAACGTATTCCACACAGGAAAGAAAAACATAATCCACACAGGATAGCACAACACAATCCACACAGGAAAGCAACAGGATTCAGCTCACACAGGTATACTTCTTCGAAAGACGATAAAGATGATCTCTGATCCATCTAAGTCGTCGGACCCACGAAGGATCGATAGGTAACTAACCCCCGCAAAAGACCCACACAGGATCGGGCCCACATAGGACCTGTAGGCGCTGGTTCACACAGGACCGCTGAGCGCAAAGACCCACACAGGATCGGACCCACACAGGATCGGGCTCACACAGGACCTGTAGCACTGATCCACGTAGGATCGCTGAGTGCTGTAGTCGTCGTCGTCGAATCCACACAGGATCGGGCCCACACAGGACCTGTAGCACTGATCCACGTAGGATCACTGAGTGCTGTAGTCATCGTCGTCGAATCCACACAGGATCTCTGTACTGTCGTCGTCGCAGTCACAGTAGCAGTAGTAGTCACAGTCGCAGCCAGCACTATGGTTCCCGCACACAGCAAGCTCGCTCGGGAGGATCCGCTCCACGAGCCGAGAGGCTGATACATCAACTGTCACAAAGTCCAGATTTGATGTATCCAAAAGTTCCGTACCGTCAACAGGAACTCAACGCAATAGACGGCGCGTCGATCGGACGCCCGGTCTGAGAGTTATTGGCATTTTCGTCCCCGGGGCCCGGTTAGTTTTTAAGGCAAAACCAACCCGACCGTACTCCACCTGCGTCCAAACCTCGGGCGGAGTATGCCAAAAGATCCGTCTCACTAAGAGGAACACAAGAAAGCTGACGGAACGTCAATCGGACGTCCGTAGCTCAAGATATGAGCGTTTCCGCTCCGAAGGCCCGGTTGGTTTCGTGAACGAACCAACCCGTCCAAACTCAAAGTATTCCGAAACTTTGAGTGCAATATACCGAAACGACCGTCTCGATCCAAGGATCGCGTTTCCGCAGACGGTTCGTCAATCGGAGGTCCGTGGCTCAAGTTATGGCCAAAATACCGAATCCATCTCGAAAACGGGGGGTCCGGGTCCGGGCCGACCCGGCCCGACCCCCCCTGGGTCGGCCCGAACCGGGTCGACCCGACCCGGGTCCGACCCGGCCCGGCCGGCGGCGGTCCGGCGCGGCGGAACGGACCGGCGCGGCGGCGCGGTTCGGCGCGGCGGCGCGGCGCGGCCTGGCGCCGCTGAAGTCACGCGCGGGGGGCAAAGCCCCCGCTTCCATCTGGCGGCGTGGCTTAAGAGTCGCGCCTTTTGGAGACCGGCCCCCCCTCGTGGGGGGCCTGCTTTGAAGAGAACCGGGGGTTTAATCCCCCGGAATTCCAGGAAACGGCCGGCCGTTTGGCCGGCCGAAAAACAAAACGTGGGACCCTAAAGGGTCCCGCCCTTGGACCGTCGCGGCCGGCTTTGCCGGCCGCCTGCTGACCACCGCGGCTTAGCCGCGGTGGGTTACTCCGGCGGCGCGCCTCCGCCGCGGGTCGCCGGCGCCGGCGCGCCGGAGCGGCGCGCGGCCGCCGTCTTTCGCGGACCACCGGACGCACTCCGGTGGTCCGTTCCTCTTGCGGTCTTCGCCGGCGATTTTCTCGGATCGAGATCTTCGGAACGGATACCTCATTTTCCCATTTCGGATTTGATTCCTCTTCACGGTCAAAACCACGCACCAAAAACAAAACTACGGAGGGTTGTCGGGCCGTGTTTGTTCGGCCCGCACCCTCCGCATTAGATGCTAACAATCGGGAATAACCAACACCCAAATGGCACAATTTTTAATTAATTAAAAATTGAACCTTGATTCAAACGATTCATACGTAAATTAAATAAAAATTCCCAACAATCCTCATCAAACATTTTTCCCAAACCCACAATAGATTTAGAAGGGGAAAACATGGAAAGTGATAATCATATTGAAGTAAACCCCTACCTCGAAAAAAGACGTCGCATGTCAGGTATCGCGGAGAAAGGCATCGCGGCGTCGGACGTAGATTCCGTGGACGTCGGGGTGCGTCCGAGGAGGAAACGACGTCTCTTCACTTGTCGCTATGACGAATAAGAGAGGTACGTTGTCGTTGGCGATGATTACCACGGTCGGCGACTTCTCCCTTGTCGAGGAGGAAGATGAAGACGGAAGAATCCGGGACGCCGAGTCTTGAAGGTCGTGGGGTCGATGTTCTTCATCGGAGAAGAACCGTTCTTCACGTTCTTCGTCGAAGACGAAGAAGATCTTCAAGTCTCTCAACGATTCTCCCAAACCTCTCAAGCAACAAAGAAACTAACCAAAAATAAATTAAGCTCACACTTAATTTATTAACACAACACCAACCTTTGAAATTTCAAGAGTTTGAATTTCAAAACTCAAATTAAACTCACTTAATTAATTATACATGAGTTGTGTAATTAATTAAGTGTTAAGTTGTCAAGCTTTTAAGAGGGAGAGAGGGGAGTTAGGGAATTTGAAAAGGTGGGGCTCGGGTGGGCCCCTCCTCACCTTAATCCTCTCTTAGGTGGTTAAACCACCCAACTTCCAACAAAATATTTTAACCACTTTAAAGATATAAAATAAATATTGTATCACAAATTTATTTTACTCTTCATTTCATCCAGAAAATTAAACATCTCCTCCTAGGCAAACGCAACTTCGGAAAAGGTCTTCTTAAGCGAATATCGGCGCTGCGAGTTCATCGGTGTCCTCGGATTTCAATTCCAAGCACCGGATCAAAAGTTAGGAATTCCTGCTCGTTCGTTCACTGAACGTACCCGATCCAAACTTCGGAAATTGATTCCGGGAACACCGGGCCTCGGAATCAGGTGTCGTCAGAAACCGCGCTCTTGTAAAATTCCAAAGAAAATTAAGAAAAAATTTCCCTTGAATTTTACGGGTCTTTACATTACTCCCACCTCAGGGCTTTACGTCCCCGTAAAGTTACATCAAAAACTAGGGGAACAAATGAGGGTACTGAGCACGAATCTGAGCCTCCCACTCCCATGTGCTCTCCTAGAGATTCTCATGCTTCCATCTGATGCGCACAAGAGGAATCGATCACCCACGTAGGACCCGCTCCTGTCGATCCTCTATCTCCACCGGGACCTCCGTTAAAGTCTCCCCATCGTCAACGTCAAGCTCCCCATGGTCAATGATGTGCGTCGGGTCGTACACGTATCTCCTCAGCAGAGATACGTGGAAGACGTCGTGCACCCGGTGCAATTGAGGTGGCAGAGCCAGGCGATAAGCCACCTCGCCAACCCTACTGAGGACCTGGAAGGGTCCGATGAAGCGCGGAGATAACTTGCCGCCTCGGCCAAATCTCCGAATACCACGTCGAGGTGAGACCCGCAAGAAGACGTGGTCGCCATCCTCGAACTCCAGTGGCCTCCGCCTCCTGTCAGCATATGACTTCTGCCGGCTCTGAGCTGTCCTCATCCTCTCCTGGATGACTTGGACCTTCTCTGTCGTGGCCTGGACCATCTCCGGTCCCACAAGTGCTGACTCCCCAGGGTCTGTCCAGCACAAAGGAGATCTACAAGGTCGGTCGTACAATGCCTCGTACGGTGCCATCCCGATGGTGGAGTGGTAGCTGTTGTTGTACGCAAACTCCACCAAGGGTAGGTGGTCCTCCCAGCTACGTCCAAAGTCGAGGACACATGCGCGGAGCATGTCCTCGAGAGTCTGAATGGTCCTCTCCGTCTGACCATCCGTCTGAGGGTGAAAGGCTGTGCTCAGACGTAGCTGCATCCCGAACGCCTCCTGTAACCCCTTCCAAAGCCGGAAAGTAAAGAGAGCATCTCGATTAGAGACGATAGATGATGGCACGTCGTGGAGTCGCACAATATCCTGAACGTAGAGACGTCCCAATCTCTCCACTGAGCCCTGCTCTCTGATGGGTAAGAAGTGTGCCGACTTGGTGAGTCGGTCAACAATCACCCAGATGGAGTCGTGACCTCTAGAAGTGCGTGGAAGTCTAGTCACGAAGTCCATAGATATGTCGTCCCACTTCCACTCCGGAACCTCCAAGGGTTGTACCAAGCCTGCTGGTACCTGATGCTCTGCCTTCACCTGTTGGCAGGTGAGGCATCGAGAAACGAACTCTGCTACATCCTTCTTCATGCCCGACCACCAGTGCTATCGTCTGAGATCCTGGTACATCTTCGCCACTCCAGGATGTACCGCCAAAGGAGAAGTGTAAAACTCTCTCAGCACCTCCTTCTCGCAAAGCGACTGGTACCATGGTACGTCCTCTGAAAAGGATGTTGTGCTCTGCTCCAAGGGAGAAACCATCAGGTGTCTGTCCCGAGGACATCTGTGCACGCCGTGTCTCACAGTCAGCGTCCTCATGCTGTGCCTCTCTGACCTGCTGTAGTAGAGGAGGGGTGACTGTGAGAGACTGGAGGAAGGCTGCTCCATCTCTATCCACAAAGGATATCTGCAAAGAGACTAGCTGCAAAGATTTCTCCTTTGCCGAAAAGTGAAATCCGGTCTCATCCCCTGGATGAACAACGTTCCTTGCCTAATACAGTCAATCCCGTCATGATTAGTTAATTCATGGCATGGATGACGTCGTAAGGCCTCGACGCTGCTACCAAGAGATCCAACTGTTACTCTCGCCTCCAAGGGTTGAGTCACATTGTCGGCATCAGTGTGTGGTCACTGGGTTTCCTCCAGTAAGAATCTCACAAGTGAGGGTCAAGTCAACAGTTTTTAACCGGCACCTCTTAGTAATAACAATCAAAAGACAAGAAAACAAAAGTCACCAAGGAAAGTATCTTTTATTACTTCAACTTAAAGTATAAGGACACAAGGAAACACAAACTACGAAGCTAGAGGCATTATGGGCAAAGGCCCTTATGCCTGGAGCTAGTCCCGCACTAGTCCACCCGCTTCCGGAGCTCCATGATCGTAAGCTTCAGCTGCCTGAAGCTGTGCTCTCCCCTGAGGTCGGGGTGGACCTCCTGGTGGTGGTGGTGGTAGAGCCTCAAAGCGTCGCCCACCACCTGCTGCTCGACCAGCTCCTCTGCCTCGTCTGCCTCCTCCTTGCGGACCGCCACGGTCGAACCTCTGCCTCTGCCTAGGTGGTTCCTCAATCGTCTGCTGCTCCTCTGCATGGCGGGTCGGGCAGTCACGAGCCATGTGGCCTTGCCCGCCGCATGCATAGCACTGTCTTCCACTCGAAAGACTGGCTCCGTGCTGTGTGCCCTGCACTGCTGAGCCAGTGCCCTGAGGTCGTCTGCCTGAAGGTCTGGTCTGTCTGGACCCCTGAGTCATCCGTCGACTGCCAGCTGCAGATGACTCTGCCACGTGCCGCCCTGCGGTGGGTTTCCGCGCTGGTGTAGACTCAGCAAGGAAGCTCTCGATCAGAAGGGCCCACTCCAGTACTCCTGTCTAAGTCGGTATGCTGAGGGAGATCAGTGATTCCCGGATCTCGTGTCTCAAACCCTGCTCGAAGGTCCGGGCCCGGAAGAATGGGTCCCGTACCATGTCGGTCGAGTAGCGTGAGAGATCGGTAAATCTCGCCGAGTACTGATCGACCGTCATGCTGCCCTGCCGCAGCTGAAGAAGCTCCTGGATACGCACCGCACGAAGGGTGGTTGGGACGAACTCTGAGCGGAAGAGGCTCTCAAAGTCCGTCCAAAGTAGAGATTCCTCATCGTGCACCTGGAGCATCAATCTCCACCATCGTCCTGCTGCTACGTGTAGTAGGCTTGCAGCGAGGATCACCATGAGGTCAGCTGGTGTCCTCACTAGCCTAAACACACGTACCACTGCCTCCAGCCAGTCCTCGGCTTCCTGGGGATCCGTCTCCCCGCGAAACCTGGGTGGTCGCTGGCGCTGAAACTCATGTAGTGCGATGAGGCGACGTGCATCGTCAGCGGCTGGTGCTGGAAGCATCGGGGGCTCGGCGGGTAGAACTACTGCCGGTGCCACTGCTGACAATGGGCCCTGCACCGAAGCCTCGTCACTCGGTGGGCTGTCGTCACACTCGACTCTCGGAACCCTAGCTGGCTGCCGTCGTGGGGCCATCCTGAATAGGAAACAGGTGCGCCATGGTCAAACAGTATACCTGGTGAGCTGACACAAATAAATCACAAAGAAAACTTTGAAACACACACGCAATCAATGTTTTCGTTCATTAAGTCAGAAATCAGAAGTCAGGGTCCTGGTGTACGGATACGTCGGCCGCCGCACCAACACTGGATTCCCTGGACTGATAACCACACTCAATACGCTAAACATTATTGCTTCACATAGAAAAGATCAGAGTTCACGGTAGAACCGAACTCCTCTGATACCAATTTTTCACGACCCGTCCTCGGGGCCCGTGCCGTGACTACCCCAAGCCCGCCTTCCATTGGCCAGGGGCTGGCGACTAGCACCAAGGTGTAAATCCCGGTAAAAAGGGAAGGCATTGCCTTTGTAAAGTAAACAAACACCACAGAATAAGAAAGCGGAAAGTAAACACTAAGAAAAAGCAGAGTACAACTGAAAGTGCGGAAAAGTAAATGGGTCAGTATACAAACCCAAACTGAAAGTAAAGTACAACTCGAAAGGGAAACAGAAACTGAAAAGTAAAAGCCGCTACACCGAGCTATCCACTGGAAATCCCACCTGAAGGGTGGGTACAGATAGCTCCACTGCTCAACGGGTCCCACCGTCCGCTCTAAGTACGTCTCGCCCAGTGGTCCACCTCCAGGTACCGTCCTGCTCTGCAAGCCTCAGCAAAGATCAACGTTGTCCGTCATCTGCAACCAACACAACGTAGTGCGGGCATAGCCCGTGCAGGGGTGAGTATAAGCTACTCAGTAGGGACCCCGAGACCCCTGAAGGTCTCTCAAAATCCACAAAAGATAAACCACAAAGAAAGGTACAATCACGAAGTAACAACCGACACTGCCTAGGTATATGCCCATACATATACCTAAGTCATCAATTCCAATACGCTCCAACCTCCGAGCCCAAGTACAACTCAGTCCACACAGGAAAGTAAAGTATTCCACACAGGAAAGCAAAACGTAATCCACACAGGATAGCACAACACAATCCACACAGGAAAACAACAGGATTCAGCTCACACAGTTCGAAAGACGATAAAGATGATCTATGATCCATCTAAGTCGTCGGACCCACGAAGGATCGATAGGTAACTAACCCCCGCAAAAGACCCACACAGGATCGAGCCCACATAGGACCTGTAGGCGCTGGTTCACACAGGACCGCTGAGCGCAAAGACCCACACAGGATCGGACCCACACAGGATCGGGCCCACACAGGACCTGTAGCACTGATCCACGTAGGATCGCTGAGTGTTGTAGTCGTCGTCGTCGAATCCACACAGGATCGGGCCCACACAAGACCTGTAGCACTGATCCACGTAGGATCGCTGAGTGCTGTAGTCGTCGTCGTCAAATCCACACAGGATCTCTGTACTGTCGTCGTCGCAGTCACAGTAGCAGTAGTAGTCACAGTCGCAGCCAGCACTAGGGTTCCCGCACACAGCAAGCTCGCTCGGGAGGATCCGCTCCACGAGCCGAGAGGCTGATACATCAACTGTCACAAAGTCCAGAGTTGATGTATCCAAAAGTTCCGTACCGTCAACAGGAACTCAATGCAACAGACGGCGCGTCGATCGGACGCCCGGTCTGAGAGTTATTGGCATTTTCGTCCCCGGGGCCCGGTTGGTTTTTAAGGAAAAACCAACCCGACCGTACTCCACCTGCGTCCAAACTTCGGGCGCAGTATTCCAAAAGATCCGTCTCACTAAGAGGAACACAACAAAGCTGACGGCACGTCAATCGGACGTCCGTAGCTCAAGATATGAGCGTTTTCGCTCCGAAGGCCCGGTTGGTTTCATGAACGAACCAACCCGTCCGAACTCAAAGTATTCCGAAACCTTGAGTTCGATATACCGAAACGACCGTCTCGATCCAAGGATCGCGTTTCCGTAGACGGTTCGTCAATCAGAGGTCTGTGGCTCAAGTTATGGCCAAAATACCGAATCCATCTCGAAAACAGGGGGTCCGGGTCCGGGCCGACCCGGCCTGACCCCCCCTGGGTCGGCCCGAACCGGGTCGACCCGACCCGGGTCCGACCCGGCCTGGCCGGCGGCGGTCCGGCGCGGCGGCGCGGACCGGCGCGGCGGCGCGGTTCGGCGCGGCGGCGCGGCCCGGCCGGCGGCGGCGCGGCCTGGCGCCGCTGAAGTCACGCGCGGGGGGCTAAGCCCCCGCTTCCATCTGGCGGCACGGCTTAAGAGCCGCGCCTTTTGGAGACCGGACCCCCCTCGTGGGGGGCCTTCTTTGAAGAGAACCGGGGGTTTAATCCCCCGGAATTCCAGGAAACGGCCGGCCGTTTGGCCAGCCGAAAAACAAAACGCGGGACCCTAAAGGGTCCCGCCCTTGGACCGTCGCGGCCGGCTTTGCCGGCCGCCTGCTGACCACCGCGGCTTAGCCGCGGGTCGCCGGCGCCGGCGCGCCGGAGCGGCGTGCGGCCGCCGTCTTTCACGGACCACCGGACGCACTTCGGTGGTCCGTTCCTCTTGCGGTCTTCGCCGGCGATTTTCTCGGATCGAGATCTTCGGAATGGATACCTCATTTTCCCATTTCGGATTTGATTCCTCTTCACGGTCAAAACCACGCACCAAAAACAAAACTACTGAGGGTTGTCGGGCCGTGTTTGTTTGGCCCGCACCCTCCGCATTAGATGCTAACAATCGGGAATATCCAACACCCAAATGGCACAATTTTTAATTAATTAAAAATTGAAACTTGATTCAAACGATTCATACGTAAATTAAATAAAAATTCCCAACAATCCTCATCAAACATTTTTCCCAAACCCACAATAGATTTAGAAAGGGAAAACATGGAAAGTGATAATCATATTGAAGTAAACCCCTACCTCAAAAAAAGATGTCACACGTCAGGTATCGCGGAGAAAGGCGCCGCAGCGTCGGACGTAGATTCCGTGGACGTCGGGGTGCGTCCGAGGAGGAAATGACGTCTCTTCACTTGTCGCTATGACGAAGAAGAGAGGTACGTTGTCATTGGCGATGATTACCACGGTCGGCGACTTCTCCCTTGTCGAGGAGGAAGATGAAGATGGAAGAATCCGGGACGCCGAGTCTTGAAGGTCGTGGGGTCGATGTTCTTCGTCGGAGAAGAACCGTTCTTCACGTTCTTCGTCGAAGACGAAGAAGATCTTCAAGTCTCTCAACGATTCTACCAAACCTCTCAAGAAACAAAGAAACTAACCAAAAATAAATTAAGCTCACACTTAATTTATTAACACAACACCAACCTTTGAAATTTCAAGAGTTTGAATTTCAAAACTCAAATTAAACTCACTTAATTAATTATACATGAGTTGTGTAATTAATTAAGTGTTAAGTTGTCAAGCTTTTAAGAGGGAGAGAGGGGAGTTAGGGAATTTGAAAAGGTGGGGCTCGGGTGGGCCCCTCCTCACCTTAATCCTATCTTAGGTGGTTAAACCACCCAACTTCCAACAAAAGATTTTAACCACTTTAAAGATATAAAATAAATATTGTATCACAAATTTATTTTACTCTTCATTTCATCCAGAAAATTAAACATCTCCTCCTAGGCAAACGCAACTTCGGAAAAGGTCTTATTAAGCGAATATCGGCGCTGCGAGTTCATCGGTGTCCTCGGATTTCAATTCCGAGCACCGGATCAAAAGTTAGGAATTCCCGCTCGTTCGTTCACTGAACGTACCCGATCCAAACTTCGGAAATTGATTCCGGGCACACCGGGCCTCGGAATCAGGTGCCGTCAGAAACCGCGCTCTTGTAAAATTCCAAAGAAAATTAAGAAAAAATTTCCCTTGAATTTTACGGGTCTTTACAAGTGTCTTATTGACTGGTTATCTTTAACATATATATTAACTGCACTTATTTGGGCATGTCTATTATTGTCTTCCTAAGACCAAATTATTACAGTGCTCTATCGGGTTGAAGTAATTCGACTATATGAAATTATATCAATGTAAAAACTATAATATATATTTTCACCTTCCTTGTATTCCTATAGAAGGGACTTAATGATCTTAGGTGTGTATAACATCCAGAAATAATATACATAAAAATAATTATCAAACCAATAAGACATTAAATATTTAGCATTGTTATCCTACAAATGAATAAAATAATTTATACCATACAATCTATCCAAAATAAGTGGATATTGAATTATTTATTCCCTAAAAACTTTATATATATATAATATTTATTTTATATCTTATGGTATAATATAATCAATCATTGAATAAATCTTACATGTAATAGATTGGTTTTTTTCATACATTTTGGGGTATATCATATTATATTATTGGGGGATATCATATTCCACTCCCAATGCATGTTGTATTGTATGACTAGTTATATCATAAGGCATGATACTTCCATTTTATGCCACTATTTATCATTAAAATGGTGGTAAAACATTAATTGTTAGCATTCAGATAAGTATTTCACATTGGATATCATAATGTAAGATTTATTTCATAAGATTAAACACATAGAAGTAGTTGAATTCATATAAGGGTTTCTTGAAATGGATGAGGTATTTACTCATGCATTATAATACATTATTAAATGAAATATTTCCTTAGGATGGTCCTCCAAATTTTATAAAGTGAATGTCTCCATGTGATGGTGTGTGTGTGTGTTTTCTTGAGCCTTATCCAACACTCCCACATCACATATCTCTCTTCATCCTTTATCTTTTTTCTAAGGATATATTAGCAAAATTTTCACATTTGTGATCTTTTTTTCAAGTATTTTTTCTATTTTATTTTTGGCCTATATTTTTTCTTGATTTCCCTTTGAATTTTGAAGAAAAATGGAGGATTTGGGGAGGACAGGCCCCAGCATAGGGTTGGCGCACAGTTAGTAGTAATCATCCACCTAGCCCAAGAAACAGTGAAGTAGGAGACAGAACCTAATGCACGGAACCACCACATAGTTATGTTCCTCGGCCCAAGTAACTATGTGCAAGTCTTCCTTTGGACAGAACTCTCTGCATGGTTACCACACGGTTTCCCAAACTATGCGGACTAACCATGCTTGAAATCCAGGTCATTGAAAATTTCTCTCTCCTCTCAGGTTTAACCCCTAACCCACCTCATTTCTCCACTACTTTGGGATTCGTCACCCTATGCACACCTCTCCCTCCTTCCACCTCCCTTAGAGTTTTGATTTTGTGGCATATTTAGGGTGGTTTCTCCTCAAATCATCAAGTAATCCTTATTTCTTCTCCCAATCTCCCTATATTCTAGGTTTTCCTCTCTTATTTTGTAGGTTTTATATTCTCCAACCCTAGGGTTCTGATTTTTGGGTTTTATTTTGACATTATTGGTTAAATCCCTTATATTATGGTTCGATCTTTCCTTCTTGCAATGCAGTCAAGGTGTGGTTGGAGTTTCACACCAATTTCTGGAACTTTCCCCACCTGAGGTAGGTGATTCCATGCTTAAACATTTCTTGGTGAATTTATTAGTCTTTCTTGTGTTATTGATCATGTTTTATGAGTTATAATTGTGATTATAAAGTATTTTTTGAAGATATTGGATATTAAATTGATTTTAAAATAGACTTTACATGTGAAAATGGTGTATTCTTGATGTAATCCCTTGTTGTGTTCTTTTGAAATATTTTATTAATTTATTAAATGATTTATTAAATTGGTTTTGTGATACAAATCATGGCTGGAAAGAGTTTTGGTGTGCATTTGGTTTTAAAAGGAGTTTTAGGTATTCAAATAATAACTTTGGTGTGTTTAGTGCCTTGTTTGTCTTATACAATGTGTAAGTGATATCATGTGTAAAATGTGGAACTTGTTGAGCACTAATGGAATCCCAGGTATCTAGGAGGGAAGACAAGGACTAGTGTATTGGTGATATGGAAGTTTCTATGGCCTGGTTTCACTTAGTAGGATTAAATATGATAACACTAAATAAATATTGATGATGATAAAATACCACTAGAATATTGGATGCTTCTCTTCTATAGTTGCTCATACATAGGAACGTAGATGGTTGTGGTTCCTATACCACTTTTCACCGAGATGTGAGTTTATAGAGTCCCATCACTAGCTAATACCTATAGGGCCTCTCCCATGTTTAGTGATTTTTTACTACGTTTCCCTCACCATTGGCATACGGTGTGGCTGTTGGGTTACTTCAAAGGTAAAGGTGTTTTTATTTAAAGTTTCAATTTTAAAAAAAAAATTAATTAAAATTGTTTCCCTTTAAATTTATCTTGAATCTCCTTTCAATATTAAACTTTCAAGTTTATTTTTCATTTAATTTTTACAGTGTGGAATCCTTTTGGGTGGAATCCTATTAGGAAATAGCTCACACCCTTCTTACACCTTTCGGTGTAAGAAAAATTGTTCATGTTTGATACAGGTAAGGGTAAGGATTTTCATGATTGTGTTTCAGGATTCTAGTGATCTTATTAGGTGGTTTTTCAATAAAAGATTGAGGGAGAAATTCCCCTTTCCTTGTGGTGGTTTTTGGAGATGGTTTTTGGTTCCATTTTTGTAGTATCACTCTTTCAGTTTTTTTTAAACTTGAATACTTAAATCTGAAACCTTATAAAAGCTTGTTTGGTTTGGTTTTCAACTTTGGTTTATTTTATATTATTTATTTTTTTTATGTTGGTATGTTTGGGTAAATCGTTCCCACTTGCTAGTATTGATATTTGGTAACTTGCGTTAGCCCGTGGGGATTGGGAAATCCCTTTAGGCCTTGCCATTGACTAGGTCGGGCACTGTTTTGGATAACTACCCAACTTGGTTCATGAAAAAATTGTATCAGAGGTAATTTTTGGTTTATCCATTTGGGGAATGATATTTGGGTTGAGTCTGGATAGATAGGAGTTAGGATTTTTGTGGCTCAGAGTTCTAGTTGCGAGTAGGGTGTCTGGCTAGCACACCTCATGACAGACCTTGAGTTATCATGGGATGTCAGGATTCTCTTTTGAATTCTTCCCCAAGTGGGAAGTGTAGGATATAGGTTGTATATGGACATTGGGTGGGGGTGAAGTGGTTTGGTCATTGTTTTGCCTTAGCATTTTTGATTTATTGGTTTTGTTCTTATTGCTGGGATTTTTCAGACCTGATGTGTTAATGGTTATATTATGTGACAATTATCATGTAATCATTTATTTTGTAGCAACATCCATCCCCAGAGAGTTACCATGCAACCTAGAGAAGAATTCAGATAGAATTCTCCCTCACCACTTGATCAGAGGTTGGTAGATGTCATGGTTTGATCTATCCAATCTCTGGGATAGGGGTTTGGTCCTGATCCAACTCCAGTCAAGGAAGTTGAGTCTGGATCATGGAAGGATAAAGGACAAGAGTTCCTTAAGAATAAACCTCCTTTTTTCTGAGGTAGCTTAGAACCTCAAGAATTAGATGAATGGCTTGAGAAGATAGAGTTTATGTTTGAGTTCCTAGACACTCCTAAAGAGTTCAGGGTGAAGTGTGCGTCTTTTTTATTAGAGGGTCCTAGTCAAAGGTGGTGGGACTCAGTGCTCTAAGTTGGGAAGCATGAGCAGATGAGATGGAAGGACTTCAAGGTGGTCTTCAATGAATAGTACTTCCCTAGGGTCTTGGCGTATACTATATACTGGGAGTTTATGGATCTTGTTCAGGGGGACTAGTTAGTGATGGAGTATGCCAACTACTTTGTTGAGTCAGTTTGGCATGCCCCTAAAATAGTCTTCAATGAGCATATGAAGGCTCAGAGGTTTGAAAAAGGTTTACAGCCATAGATATATTCTCAGGTATTATTTTTCAAGTTGAAGACTTATGATGAAGTGGTTAACCAATATTGTATGGTGGATATTGACCCTAAGGGAAGGTCGGGCACCTCTATGACTATGTCAATGATGGGTAGTGATAGTTCATTGGAAAAGAAGAGGAACCGTGATGAGAAATGGAAGAAGGGAGGTGTCATCTTAGGACAACCTTCCAGGCTGCCTTTGTATATAGATTCTGATGCAGGGTCCATTGTGTGCCATCAGTGTGGGAAGGTGGGACACACTCAGTCCACTTGTAAATATCCTCCCAAATCCTATAATCGATGTGGAGCATTAGGGAAATTGAAGTGATTCTGTAGAGATACATGTTCTTATCATGGAGGTTCAGGATCATTGTCTTCTATGGGAATGACAACTCATTCAAAACTATCCAGGATGATGGGATCTCAATTTGGTGGTTGATGTGGAAGGATAAGGTCTTCTTCTGGTCAGAGTCAGCTTGGATTAGAGCTGTAGGCCAGTGGTCGTGTTCAAACTTAGGCAGAGACTAGGCATCTTCATGCAGTGGATCATGCACTAGTGGGACAGGTGTAAGGACCTCGATGTTTTGAAGTACCATTATAATTTCATCTTATTTATCTATTGTTCTATTTGATACTAGTGCATATATGTATTTTATATATTCCCATCCAGTGAACCTATTGAATTTTCCAACCAATCTCTTATCTTTTGTGATAGATTTGGTGACATCATTGGGAAAGAAGAAGGATCAGGTCCTCAGGTGCCTATCGTGTGCACTTTCTGTGTTAGGGGATGAGATGGAATGGGATTTCTTGGTCCTGGATATGGACCTTTTTTATGTGATCCTTAGTATGGACTGGATGGTTTATTTATAGTTGCACATTGACTATTATCGGCGGTGAGTTAGTTTCATGGAACCATATAGGAGTTCGTATTTCTTTATCAAAGAATGGAATCCATGGTCAGGTCAAGCTAGACCGCCACTATCAGTGTTGGGAAATCTTGCCTTCTAATTATCATCACACTTTCTCAAGAAATATGGCATTGCTCCTGAGGGTGTATTACCTCATGTGGTGGATGGGTTCTCCGAGGTATTTCCTGTTGATTTTTCATCCTTACCCCCAGAGCAGGATGTGGAGTTCTTGATTTAATTGGAGCTGGGAACAAAGCCGATATCTCTTCCCTCATATCATATGGGGCCCACCGAATTGTGGGAAATAAAGACACAATTGGATGATTTGGAATCCAAAGGGTTCATTCTCCTGAGCATATCTCCTTGGGCCACTTCTATTCTTTTTGCGAAGAAGGCCAATGGATCTCTCTAGTTGTGTATCGACTACCGAAAGCTTAATAAGGTAACCATCAAGAATAATTACTCTTTTCCAAAAATTGAAGATTTGTTCAACCATCTGAAAAGGTAAAAGTGTTTGTCTAAGATCGATTTGCATTTGGGTTACCACCATGTCAGGGTAAAATAGGAAGACATCACAAAAATAGATTTTCGAAGTAGGTATGGACACTTGGAGAATTTGGTCATGCCTTTCGAATTGAAAAATGCTCAAGCAGTCTTTATGGTTCTCATGAAGGTGTTCCACCAAAATCCTGAATCTTTCATTATGTTATTTGTGGAATACATCCTAGTCTACTTAAAATCTAAAGAATAGAATGAACATCATTTGTGGATTGTGTTGGGCACTTTGTAGGATAATCGTCTTTATGCTAAGTCCCCAAATTCACTTTATGGATTAATGAAGTAAAGTTTTTGGGTCATGTCATTTTCGAGAAATGGTTTTTGGTAAACCCTAAGAAGATTAGTGTTGTTAAATCATGGGAGAAGTCTAAGAATGTGTTTGATATTGAGATTTTTCTCGGACTGGAAGGATATTATAGGTGGATCATTCAGGATTTCTCATGGCTTGCCTCCTCAATGAATGCACTCAACCAGAAAGGGGTGAAGTTTGAATGGATCCCAGAGTGCCAATAATATTTTTGGGATCTGAAGCAGTGATTGACTATTTCACCCATGTTTATCCTACCGGAATCAGGAAAGGGGGATGTGGTTTATTGCAACGCTTCAAGTATGGGTCCCGGGTGTGTGATTATGCAGGATGGTCACATGGTGGTGTATGTTTCTCGCCATCTCTAACCACATGAGAAGAATTACCCAACCCAAGACTTAGAGTTAGTGTAAAGGATGCATGCTTTCAAGACATGGAATCACTAACTCTTTGGGGAGAATTTTGTGGTCTACTCTAATCATAAGATCTTAGCCTATGTATTTTCACAAAAGGATATTAATCTAAGGTAGAACCATTGGATGAAATATATGTAGAGGTTTTAATTTGATATTATCTATACCTCGGTCAAGGTTAATGTGGTGGTTGATGCCCTAAGAAGGAAAGTGTCAGTGTAGGCATCGAGGAAGTCCAGCGATGAGTGGAAAATGGTGTGGATCTTTTCCCAGATGCACTCAGAGACCAAGGAGCACGTTGGAGATGCATTCCTGGAAAGTGTGCAATTAGTTCCATCTCTTCTAGAGAAGGTTCAGTAGGAGTAGCCCGGTGATGATTTGTTTCAACGGTATATGTAGTTTCTTCATAGTGGGGAGACATCCTCTGATTCTTCATTGTCTCCCAAGGAAACTCTATGTTTAAAAGTTAGTTTCATGGTTATATTATCATTGAGGAAGGTTATGGTGTAGGATATCCACCATTATCAAAGTTTTGTTCATCTGGGTGATACCAAGATGTGTTATGATGTTCGTTGATATTTTTAGTGGCTAGTTCTGAGATGGGACATGGCTGACTTCGTATCGAGATGCTTACTTATCATCAGGTGAAAGAAGAGCATCAAATTCTCTCTGGTTTACTGCATCCATTACCCATTCCTACCAAAAAGTGGTATGATTTAGCCATGGACTTCATCATTAGATTAACTTGCACACCTTGAGGAACGAATTATATTTTTGTGGTGATTGAAATCTTAAAAAAATCATCCCACATCATTCTAATAAAAGATTAAGAGAATTTGGATGAGCTGGGATGGTTGTATGTTCAGGAAGTGTTTAGGCTTCAGGGTGTTTCATCAATGATTATTTTCAATAGAGACCCCCATTTTACCTCTCAGTTCTAAGAAGGCCCTTAGAAGGCATTGGGGTCGCAGATCAAAATGAGCATAGTATACCACCCCCAAATGGATGTTTAGACAAAGCAGGCAAATCAGATTCTGGAATACATGCTTCGGGCATGTGTTTTTGGATTTCAGAGGTTTATGAGATAGCTATTTGGGATTGGTTGAATTTTCTTAAAATAAAAATTACCAATAATCTATTTGAATCACTACCCTTGAGGCGTTCTCTGGTAGGCCGTTTCGGTCTTTCTTATATTAGGATGAGGTAGGTGACACCTCACTTTTGGGACCAATCCTTGTGCAAGAGATTTCTGAGAAATTCAAGCTAATCGGGAAGTGGTTATTGATAGCTCATATTTTCCAAAAATCTTATGCTAACCAAAGGAATTGAGATCGTGAATCTTATGTGGGTGATTGGGTTTTCTTGAAAGTGGCACCATGTTTGGGTCATCATCACTTGGGGAAGAAGGTAAAGCTAACATCTAGGTATGTTAGACCTTTCTGTAAAGACCTGGAAATTTTGTGGAAAATTATTTCTTAAATACATGGGAATTTTATGAGTCTGCAAAAATTTATGGCACTTGATTCTGAGGCCCCGTGTGCTCAGAATCAATTTATGAAGTTTTGTTCGGGTACGTTCAGTAAATGTGCGAACGGAATTTTATAAATTTTGAACCGATGCTTGAAACTGAAATTTGAGGGCACTGTTGAACTCGCAGCACTGGTATTCGTTTAACATGACTTTCACCTCGACGGCAGTTAGTTGAGAATGAAAGTTAGTTTTTTATTTTTTAAGGAAAAAGTTAAATAAAAATAATTGTTAGCTTATTTTTATTTTTGAGGTAGCTAAAACTTCCAAGAGGTGGTTAGGGGTGGGGACCACTAAACCATAACCTCCCATGAGAGGTTATGGAGTTGGGCCCACTTAAGGTTTAAACATCTCTTGACAGTTAATGAGTTGGGGACCACCCGAATATAAAACCCTTGGAACCCCCCATTTATGTGGGATAAAACCCTTGACCTTCCCCACTAATCAATAGAGACAACCCCCCATTTTGGCCGTCGAGCCGGGCCGCCCTCTCTGGCCAGGCCGCCCCCCCCAGGTCGGGCCGGACCCTAAGGCAGGGTCGGACCCGTGGACTAGGTCAGACCCCGGTCTGGACCCCAGTCTGGTTGGGTCGGTCCGACTGGGTCGAACCGGACCCAGACCCGTTATGGCCTATTTTCAACTTTTCGCCCATAACTTGGGTTATGGGTGTCCGATCAACGAATCGTCTATGGAAATGTAAAGCATGGAGCGATACGGTTCTTTTGGTATACCCCACTTGAGGTTTGGACATAGTTGGGGTACAGTCGGGTTGGTTTGAACCTAAAATCCAACCAGGCCCCTGGAACAGAAATGCCAATAACTCACAGACCAAGCGTCTGATTGACGCGTCGTCTATTACGTTGAGACCCCTATGATGAGGTGGAACTTTGTGATACTTCTAATTGGTACTTCGTGATAGTTGGAGTATCAACCAATATCTCATGGAGAGGATCCTCCTGGAGACGAGCGAGCAGAGTATGGAGACCTAGTAGCTAGCTGATACCTGACAACTACTGACCAATCAACTCAGAGTGTTTTTACTATCCTAGTGGGAAGCGCCTCTTTGTGATGCGGTAGAACCATACTGGGGAGTGCCTCTGTGTGACACGGCAGCCCCATGGTACTCGACAGGAGGAGTACCTCAGCAGACTATGAGGGGGAGCGCCTCTGTGCGACGCGGCAGACCCATAGTGGGGAGCGCCTCTGTGTGACGCAGCAGACCCACGGTACTCGACAGGAGGAGTACCACAATAGTTCAAGATAGTGGGAAGCACCTATGTGTGATGTGGCACACCCACAGTACTCTATAGAGGAGGAGTACACCAGCAGATGAGGTTTTGAAAGTTTGACTGGGGGTGTTACATGTTACCACCCCTATAATAAAATCCTGGTTTTGAGATGAGTCAATGACTTTTGTGTTTTCCTCATGATTGAGATGGGTTACTAGATAACTTAGGTATATGTATGGGCATATACCTATGTAATGGTTATCTGTTGATTTCTTCTTTTATGGTTTATCCTTGTTGGATTTTGTGAGACCTTGAAGTTCTCGGGGTCCCTACTGAGTATCGTTATATTAACCCCTACACAGGCTTTTCACGCACCTCTTTGTGTTGGTTTCAGACAACGGACAGCGCTGACTGAGGTAGAGAGTAGCATGACTGGACGGTACTCAGAGGTGGACCACTCGGTGTGATAGTACTCGGAGCAGACAGACGAACGTGGAGTGCTGAAGAGTCCATCTGTACCTACCCTTCAGGTAGGAACCCTAGAGGACGAACCAGTAGTTTCTTTACTTTACTTCAGTTGTACTTTCCTGTTGGTCTTGTATTTTCGGCCCTTTTGTACTTTCTATCACTTCTTTTGTATACAGTTTTTCCTAGTGTTTTGCTTCCAGTTGTGTACTCTGATATGTTTTTTTACAGTTATAAAGACAATGCCTTCCCAATTTAGGGATTTACGCCTTTGGTGCTAGTCTCCAGCCCTTGGCCTATGGAAGGAGGGCTTGGATTAGTCACGATACGGGCCCCGGGGGATGGTTCGTGACAAATTGGTATCAGAGGAGTCAGCTCTACCGTAGAACTTAGGACTCTGGTCTTTCTTTTCTGTGAATAAATAGTGTTAAGGGTACTAAGTGTGGTTTTCAGTTCAGGGAGTCTAGTGTTGGTGCGGGCGGCTGACGTATCCATACACCAGGACCCTGACTACTGATTTTCGACTTAGTGCAAAAAAACACTAATTGTGTGCGTGTGTGTTTTCTAAAGTTTTCTTTAAGTCATCTCAACCAGGTCATCTCACCAGGTTTTATATTTTGACCATGTCACATCTGTTTCTTTCAGGATTCTTCCCTACAGAGCCTCAAGATTCGTATGCTCTGACAACCCACCGAGTGACAAGGCCTCGGTGTAGGGCCCTTTTCCAGTAGAGGCACTAGCGGTACCACTTCCCATTGGGCACTGATGCCACCAGCCCCAGAAGCAGACAATGCATGCTGCTTGAGCGCATTTCATGAGTTCCAGCACCAGAGGCCACCCAGGTTCCGAGGAGAGACAGACCCATAGGCGGATGAGGATTCGCTGGAGGCTATGGTGAGAGTCTTCAGGCTGGTAGGGATACCAGCAGACCTTATGGTGATCCTTACTACGAGTCTCCTTCAGGTAGTAGTAGGCAGATTTTAGAGCCTAATGCTCCAGGTGCATGACAAGGTGACACTACTCTAGACAGACTTTGAGAGCCTGTTCTGGGTGAAGTTTGTTCTAGCGACTCTATGAGTGGTGTGGATACAGGGGATACTGCATCTACAATAGGGTAGCATGATGGTAGCTCAGTACTCAGCGAGGTTCACCGACCTCTCGCGCTACTCCACAAATATATTACGGGACCCATTCTTCAGGGCCCGAACCTTCGAGCAGGGGCTCAGGAGAGAGATCAAGGAATCAATGATCTCCCTCCGCATCCTGACGCAGGCGGGGGTGTTAGAGAGAGCCCTCCTATTAGAGAGTTTCCTGGATGAGCAGCCACTAGCAGCGAGACCCACTACTAGTCGACATATAGTAGAGTCATCTGCGGTTGGCAGTAGACAGATGACGTAGAGGTCCAAGAGGACCAAACGCATGGGTGGATGACCGTATGACTCAGGATCAGTTTTTCAGGGAACCCGGGGAAATGAAATATATTCCAAGAGCAGATAGTGCTACTCATGTGGTGGGTAGGGTCACATGGCTCATGACTGTCTGACCCGCCGTTCAGATGATCAGCAGACAGTTGAGGGACCTCCCAGGCAGAGGCAGATGTTTGATCGAGGCAGTCCGTAGGGAGCCGGAAGATATGTCAGAGGAGCTGGTCGTGCAGCTGGCGGTGGGCGATGTTATGAGGTGATACCGCCACCACCACCAGGAGGACCTCCCTGACCGCAGGGAGTGGGTGAATAGGGGAGACCTCAGCTTTAGGAAGCTGAAGAATATTACCATGGTGCTCCAGAGATGATTCGAGGTATGATATGTGTCTACTCACCTTATTTGCAGTTCTTATAGACATAGGTTCAGTCATTATTTCATAGCCACTGCCCTCGTTTGGAGCTCGTAGATTCCGATGGAGCCGTTGGCTCGATCCTTACAGCTAGAGACTCCTATGAGAGTAGACTCGAGGATTACACACTGGTTCCATAAGTGTGAGCTTACTCTGGGAGGTGAGAACTTGGGCTGGGATCTCCTTATAGCAGCACCGAGGCCTTACGACGCCATCTTGGGTATGGACTGGTTATCTATATTCCATGCTCAGATCGACTGTATTAGGCGAAAAGTGCAGTGTGTCCGCACGGATAGGACTAAGTTCACCTTCACCGGAGAGAAGGGATCCTTTTCAGTACAGGACGAACTTACTCGGAGGAGGGTGAAGCCGATCACTCACCAATTGTCTTGCCTTACCCTCGGAGCAGCTAATGTGGAGAGTCTAACTTATCCTGTAGTGGTGGACTAGTATGCAGATGTTTTCCCTGACGATGTTCTAGGACTACCTCCTCGTAGAGAGGTGGACTTCTACATTGAATTGTACCTCAGGACGGCACCGATATCTACTACAGCATATCGGATGGCTCCTGCTAAGCTTCGTGATCTGTGGGTACAGCTGGAGGACTTGCAGGGAAAGGGATTCATCTGGCTCAGTGTTTCTCTCCGGGAAACCCTGATTCTATTCACCAAGAAGGTGGATGGGAGCTTGAGGCTCTGTGTCGACTACCGTCTCCTAAACCAGGTGACCGTGAAGAACAAGTACCCTCTCCTGAGGATTGACGACCTCTTTGATCAGCTCAAGGGAGTACGATGGTTCTCAAAGATAGACCTCAGATCAGACTATCACCATCTCAGAGTTTGAGACGAGGATGTGAAGAAGACGGCCTTCAGGTGTTGATACGGCCACTACGTGTTCTTGGTTATGCCCTTAGGCGTAACCAATTCTCCTGCAGTGTTCATGTGTCTCATGAATAGGATCTTCCATCCATACCTCAATCTCTTTGTCGTAGTCTTCATCGACGACATTCTAGTCTACTCGACTACTGAGGAGGAGCATGCTTACCATTTGTAGGTAGTACTGGACACACTCTGAGAGCACCAGAATTACGGTAAGCTCTCGAAGTTCCAGTTTTGGATTCAAGAGGTTTACTTCTTGGTACATGTTATCTCGGAGGCTAAAGTTGCAGTAGATCCAGTGAAGATTGAGGCGGTACTTTCTTGGGAGACACCCAGAAGTGTGACGGAGGTACGGAGTTTCCTGGGTTTGGATGGATACTACCAGAGGTTCGTTCCAGACTTCTCCAGAGTTGCAGCACCACTATCATCCTTGACGAAGAAGGGGAAACCCTTCGTGTGGTTGGAGAGGTACCAGTAGAGCTTTCATGAGTTGAGGGAGAGGCTAACTAGTGACCCTATCTTCAGGCTTCCAGAGGAAGACATAGGGTACATAGTCTACTGCGACACATCAGGGACTGGACTTGGGTGTGTCCTGATGCAGGAGCGAGCAGTGATCACATATGGTTCTCGGCAGTTGAGACAGCATGAGAAGAACTACGCTACCCATGACCTAGAGTTAGCAGTAGTTTATTCGCCTTGAATATGTGGCGGCACTATCTGATGGGAAAACGTGTTACCATGTACTCTGATCACAAGAGTATCAGGTATATCTTCTCTCAGAAAGACCTAAACCTGTGACAGTGTCGATGGCTTGAGTTCCTCCAGGACTATGACTTCGAGATAGTCTATAATCCTGGGAAGGGGAACGTTGTTGCAAATGCACTCATTAAGAGATCCGTTATAAAGCTGGTAGGATAATAGATAGAGTAGCTGGCTGCCTTACAGATATCCTTTGTGGATAGGAATGGAGAAGCCTATCTACAGTCGCTTACAGTCACTCCTCCACTTCTTCAGCGAGTCAGGGAGGCACAGCGTGGGGACACTGACTACGAGACACGACATGCTCAGATATCCTCAGGGCAGGCACCTAATGAATTTTCTGAAGGTGGGGAGCATGTCATCCTCTTCAAAGGATGTGCCTTGGTACCAGTTGCACATCAGGAGGAAGTGTTGAGGGAGTTCCACACTTCCCCTTTAGAATTACATCCAGGAGTGGTGAAGATGTACTAGGACCTCAGACAACAGCATTGGTGGCCAGGTATAAAGAAGTCGGTAGCAGAGTTTGTCTCATGGTGCCTTAGTTGTCAGCAAGTGAAGGCAGAGCACCAGGTACCAGCAGGCTTGGTTCAGCCCTTAGAAGTACCAAAGTACAAGTGGTATGGGATATCCATGGACTTTGGGATGGGTCTTCCATATACATCCAGGAGTCACGACTCAATTTGGGTGATTATTTACCGACTCACCAAGTCGTCCCACTTCCTACCGATCATAGATAAAGTTTCAGTAGAGAGCTTGGGACACCTCTATGTGTAGGATATTGTGCGTTTACATTGAGTACCTTCTTCTATTGTCTTAGACCATGACGCACGGTTTACTTCCTGGCTATGGAAGGGGTTACAGGAGGCTTTGGGGACACATCTTTGCTTGAGCACCGCCTTCCATCCTCAAACAGATGGTTAGACTAATCATACCATTCAGACCCTCGAGGACATGCTCCATGCTTATGCCCTCGACTTTGGTCGTAGCGGGGAGGATCACTTACTGTTGGTAGAGTTTTCCTACAATAATAGCGATCACTCCACCATTGGTATGGCACCCTTTGAGTCCTTGTATGGTCAACCTTGCAGATCGCCACTGTGCTGCACAGACCCAGGGGAGTCAGCACTAGTGGGGCCAGATATGGTATGGGCTACCATAGAGAAGGTGCAAATCATAATAGAGTGGATGAAGACTGCACAGAGCAGGCAGAATTCGTATGTTGATAGGAGACGGAGACCTCTAGATTTTGAGGATGGCAACCACATCTTCCTACGGGTCTCACCTCGACGAGGTCTACAGAGATTTGGCCAAGGCGGAAAGTTATCTCTGAGATTCATCAGACCTTTCCAGGTCCTCAGCAGAGTAGGAGAGGTGGCTTACCACGTAGCTCTTCTACCTCAGATGCACCAGTTTCACGACGTCTTCCACGTATCTCAACTGAGGAGATATGTGCACGAACCATCCCACATCATCTACCATGGGGAGCTAGACAATGATGATGGGGTGACTTTCATGGATATTCTAGTGGAGATTGAGGATTGTCTGGAGTGGGTCCTATGTGGATAGTCAATACCTCTGGTGCGCGTACGCTGGCAGCACGGGAACCTCCAGGAGAGCACATGGGAGCGAGAGGCTCAGATGTGTCCTCAGTACCCTCATTTGTTTCCTTAGTTTGAATTATAGCTTACGAGGACATAAAGTCCTGAGGTGGGGAGAATTTAAAGACCTGGAAATTCCCTGGAAAATTTTTTCTTAAATACATGGGAATTTTACGAGTCCGTGAAAATTTACGGCGCTTGATTCCAAGGCCCGGGGTACCCAGAATCAATTTCTGATGTTTTGTTTGGGTATGTTCAATAAACGTGCGAGTGGGATTTTATAACTTTTGAACTGGTGCTCGAAACTGAAATCTGAGGGCACCGTTTAACTCGCAGCACTGGTATTCTCTTAAGAGGACTTTCACCTCGACGGAATTCGGTCAAGAATGAAAGTTATTTTTTGAGTTTTTAAGGAAACAGTTAAATAAAAATAAGTGTTAGCTTATTTTTATTTTTGAGGTAGTTAAAACCTCCAAGAGGTGGTTAGGGGTAGAGACCACCACACCATAACCTCCCATGAGAGGTTATGGGGGTGTGGCCCACCCGAGGTTTAAACATCTCTTGACAGTTAATGAGGTGGGTACCACCCAAATATGAAACCCTTGGAACCCCCCATTTATGTGGGATGAAACCCTTGACCTTCCCCACTAATCAATAGAGCCAACTCCATCCATTAATTAAGTGAGTTATCTCATTTAATTAATTCACCTTTTAAATTATTTTGAATATTTTGGCCAACAAATTAAATAATGGGTTGGCTTAACCCATTATTTTTTGGTTGGAAATTCTTTTGGTGGAGCTTGGGAGAGGGGTTGGAAGAACTTGGAAGAACTTGGAGAATCCTTGGAGAAATATCTTCCAACGAAGAACGACGGACATATTCCTCGACCTTCAACCGTGCCAAAAGAGAAGGGGTCGACTACGCGGAACGCCGTCTTCAACTTTTTCACCTCCGAATGCTTATCCGCCAAATACTGATACCCTCTTCCTCTTACAAAATTAACGAATCGACGCTGCCTTTCTGTGACTTCATCAACGATCATCGAAATGAGGTAGGGGATGTTTTATGGTTGAGTTTTACCCTCCGTTCTTCCTCGTGTTATTCTTTGAGGCCGATTGATATAACCATAACAAGGAGGGCTCGGACCGCACGAACATGGCCCGACCCTCCCCCTTTATTTTCCTC
Organism: Viscum album; assembly: GCA_963277665.1. NCBI lineage: Eukaryota > Viridiplantae > Streptophyta > Magnoliopsida > Santalales > Viscaceae > Viscum > Viscum album. Next base: position 1,914,669,620 of record OY728127.1, read on the forward strand.
ACTTGTTGATGATGGTGGTGGTGCTACAGCACCCCCAGAAGAGTGAACCGTGATGGAGTAATGGTGGCTGGTGATGGGCTGGCCGTGAAGAAAACTGGCGGCTCAAGGCCGTCGGGTCGCCGAAAGAGCGCGGATCCATTGCACCGTGCGGAAGAGGAGAGCCACGGCCAGGGCGGGCTGTAGTGGAGGGGTGCGGTACCGTCGTGCCATGCCGGTGGTGCCGAACCGGCTGGCCGCTCGGCCAGCTGAACAAGGCAGGACCCCCCGGGTCCCGCGGGTTACCGAACCGTTGCCTAGTGCCGGTTCTGTTTGGAAGGCATGGGGGCACGGCACCCCCCACCCCCCACACACACACGTGGCCAGTCAGGCGACGTAGGCTTCCAGCCATCCGGGCCACACGGGCTGCCAGTAGATTGGGCCATGCGGGCCGTTGGGCCGGGCCGCCCTCTCAGGCTGGGCCGTCCCCTCGGGCTAGGCTGCCCCTTTGGACCGGGCTGCCACTCGGGAAGGGTCGCCCCCTCGGTTCGGGCAGGACCCTCGGGTCAGGTCGGACCCCGAAAACCGGGTCAGACCTCAGTCCAGATCCGGGTCGGGTCAGGTCGGTCCAACTGGGTCGAACCGGACCCGGACCAGCTATGGCATGTTTTCACCTTTTCGCCCATAACTTGGGCTACGGGTGTCCGATCGACTAACCATCTACGGAAATGGAAATCTTAGAGCGAGATGGTTCTTTTGGCATACCCCACTTGAGGTTTGGACACAATTGGTGTATGGTCAGTTTGGTTTGAACCTAAAATCCAACCAAGCCCCTGAACGGAAATTTCAATAACTCACAGACCGGGCGTCTGATTGACGCGCCGTCTATTTCATTGAGACCCCTATGACGAGGTGGACCTTTGAGATACTTATACTTGGCACTTTGTGATAGTTGGATTATCGACCAGTATCTCATGGAGCGGATCCTCCCAGAGATGAGTGAGCGGAGTATGGAGACCAAGTAGCTGACTGATACCTGACGACTGCTGACCTATCAACTCAGAGTGATTCGACTAGCCCAGTGGGAAGTGCCTCTATGTGACGTGTCATACCCATAGTGGGGAGAACCTCTATATGATGCGGAAGACCTATGGTACTCGATAGGAGGAATACCTCAGTAGGCTACGAGGGAGAGCACCTCTGTGTGATGCGGCAGACCCACAGTGGGGAGCGCCTCTATGTGACGCATCAGACCCATGGTACTCGACAGGAGGAATACCACAGTATTTTAGGATAGTGGGAAGCACCTCTATGTGACGCGGCAGGCCCACAGTACTCTATAGAGGAGGATTACACCAGCAGCCGAGGTTTCGACAGTTTGACTGGGGGTGTTACATGTTATCACCCCTATAATAAAATCTTGGTTTTGAGCTGATTCAATGACTTTTGTGTTTTCCTCATGATTGAGATGGGTTACTAGATAACTTAGTTATATGTATGGGCATATACCTAAGTAATGTTTATCCATTGATTTCTTCCTTTGTGGTTTATTCTTATTGTATTTTGTGAGACCTTGAAGGTCTTGGGGTCCCTACTGATTATCGTTATACTCACCCATGCACGGGTTTTTCCCGCACCTCATTGTGTTGGTTGCAGACAACGGATAGCACTGACTGAGGCAGAGAGTAGTAATACTGGACGGTACTCAGAGGTGTACCACTCGGTGTGATGGTACTCAGAGCAGAAGGACGAACGTAGATTGCTGAAGAGGCCATTTGTACCTACCCTTCAGGTAGGAACCCCAGAGGACGACCTATTAGTTGCTTTACTTTACTTTATTTGTACTTGATTTTCAGTTGTACTTTCCTATTGGGATTTTATTTCCAGCCCCTTTTTACTTTCCAGCACTTCTTTTACATATAGTTTTGCCTAGTGTTTTGCTTCCATTTGTGTACTATGATATGTTTGTTTACAGTTTTAAAGGCAATGCCTTCCCATTTTAGGGATTTACACCTTTGGTTCTAGTCGCCATCCCCTGACCTATGGAAGGTGGGCTTGGGGTAGTCACGATATGGGCCCCAGGGGATGGGTCATGACACTTTTGAAATATTCGAGTGAATTGGAAAGGTATCATAACGGTTAGCTTTTCCTTCTCAGTTCATGTCAATTCATGATGCGTTCCATGTATCCCAATTGATGAAGTATAATTCAGACCCATCTCATGTGTTGAATTGGGAATAATTGGAGGTTGATCCCAATTTATCAGTGTTTGAACAACCAATACATATAGTGGATTATCATGAGAAGGTGCTTTATGGGAATTCTATTCCATTGGTCTATGTCCTTTGGCAGTATGGGAATGATACACATGAGACTTAGGAGTGAAAGTCTTTGGTCAAGCAAGAGTACCATTTTCTGCTTTCCGATCAAGTTTTGAGTTTACTTTCTGAGGGAAGAAATTTTTCATGGTGGGTAGAATAATTACATTCATGGTATTTTTTCATGTATTTTTTTCTATTTTATTTTTGGCCTATATTTTTTCCCTTGGTTTCCCTTCGAATTTTGGAGAAAATTGTAGTATTTTTTAGGAAAGGACACTACGCACGGTTAGTGCATGGTTAGTAGTAACTGTGTGCCCAGCCAATGAAATCATGTGGTAGGAGAAAGAACCTACCACACAGCCCCCTGCATGGTCATGCGCCTAGGCCTAGGTAACTACCAATAGGTCTTTCTTTAGACAAAATGCTCCACATAGTTACTGCACGGTTTCCCAAACCGTGCGGACTAACCATGCGCGACGTCAAGGTCATTAAAATTTTCTATCTCCTTTAGAGTTTAACCCCTAACCCACCTCATTTCTCCCCTACTTTGGGATTCCTCAACCTAGGTGCACCTATCCCTCCTTCCACTTCCCTTGGATATTCTATCTAATGGCATATTTAAGGCATTTTATCCTCGAATCATCATGTAAGCCTTCTTTCTTCTCCCAATCTCCCTCTATTCTAGGGTTTCCTCTCTTCATTTGGGGGTTTCCTCTTCTCCAGCCCTAGGGTTCCAATTTTAGGGTTTTATTTTGACATTATAGGTTCAATCCATTGTATTAGGTTTTGATCTTTCCTTCTTGTGGTGCAGTCGAGGTGCGGCTTGAGTTTTGTACCGATTTCCATAACTTTCTCCACCTGAGGTAGGTGATTCCATGCATAAATGCTTCTTGATGAATTTATTAAGCTTTCTTGTTTTCTTGAGCATGTTTTATGAGTTATAAGTGTGTTGTGAAAGTATTTTTTGAATATATTGGATATGAAATTGATTTTAAAATGGAATTTACATGTGAAAATGGTGTATTCTTTATGTAATCCCTTGTTGTGTTATTTAGAGATGTTTTATTAATTGAGTATATAATTTATTAAAGTGTGATTATGATGTGAATCATGGTTGTAATGATTTTTTTGTGTGCATTGGGTTTTAAAAAGGTTTTTGGGTATGAAAACGATAACTTTGGTGTGTTTAGTGCCTTGTTTGGCTTGTCCAATGTGTAATTGATATCATGTATAAAATGTGAAACTTGTTGAACACTAAGGGAAGCATGGGTAGCTAGGAGGGAGGGCTAGGACTAATGTGCTAGTGATATATAAGTGTCTACGGCCTGGTTTCACTTAGTAGGATTGATGATGACAATACTAACTAAATATTTATGATGATAAAAGACCACTAGAATATTGGATTCTTCTCCTCTCTAGTGGATCATGCATGGGAACGTAGATGGTTATGGTTCCTATACCACTTTTCACTGAGACGCAAGGTTCTAGGGTCCCATAACTAGCTAGTACACATTGGGAATCTCCCATTTTTAGTTCTCTTCAACTATGTTGCCCTCACTGTTAGCATGCAGTGTGGATATTAGGTTACATCAAAGGTAAAGGTGTTTTTATTTAAAGTTTCATTTTTTAAAAAAGTTATTTTCATTAAAATAGTTTTACTTTAAATTATTCTAGAATCTCTTTTAAATATTAAACTTACAATTTTATTTTTCATTTAATGTTTAGATTATGGAATCCTTTTGTGTGGAATCCTAGTGGGCAATAGCTCACACCCTTCTTACACCTTTGGGTTTAAGTAGACTTGGTCATGTTTGATACAGGTAAGGGTAAGGCTTTTGGTGATGGTGGTTTGAGAGACTAGAAATCTTCTTGGGTGGTGTTATGGTGATGGCTAGAGGGATACATTCCCCTTAACTTGTGATGGTTTTTGGAGATGGTTTTTGGTTCCATTTTTGCAGTAGCTCTCTTTTAGTTTTGTTTAAACTTACAGACTTAAACCCAAAACCTTGTACAGGCTTGTTTGGTTTGGTTTTCCAGCTTTGGTTTTTTTATATTATTGATTTTTTTTATGTTGGTATGTTTAGGTAAATCCTTCCCATTTTATAGTATTGATACCCAGGAACTTGTGCCAACCCTTGGGGATTAGGAATGCCCTTTGGTCCATGCCATGGACTGGGTCGGGTTTCGGTTTGGATGATGACCCATCTTGGTTCATGATAATAACATAGATTTAAAGATGATCCTAGTCATGCAATGAGTGATTTTGTTTCATCCTGGGGATGCCTTTAGAGGAGGGATGTCATTTTTCTACCTCTTGATGACATTCATCAGACCCATATAAAGATATTTGATGATACTGGGGTGGTATCAATGATGTAAGGTACACATTCAAAGTTTAATCATTTTGAGTTTATGTGTTATTTAATTTATATTTCATGGTTGATCTTGGATTGGGTTTTCTTTATTTATTTCTCTATATTTAAAAATTTTAGTTATATCCCATGAAACCCAATAGTGGTATTAAATCCTTTACATAAAAATGATTCATGAAATCATGTTGAGAAATAATGATTTGTGAAATTTTTTAACTCATCATATTCCTATCATAAAATAAAATTTAGAAGTTAGTTTTAATTGGTTTATTCTTGGATTATATAATTTCATGTATGTTATATTTATATTATATAAATATTTTACATAATATAAATTGAAATATAAAATACTTATATCTCACTTAATATCAAATATTTTAATTGAAATGTAAAATAATGAATAATATGAAGGAGTTTATATAATAGAATGAGTATAATTTTTTTATATTCAACATTATGGAATTTCCATAATCAATAACCAAAATTATAATGTTTTTATTATTATATTTGATTTATGAATTGTTCGTAAATATTTATCTCGTGTTTAAATGCATGAACTATTCATTTATTTAAAATATGTTCCCTTGTTTATTATTCATGGTGATTGATTTTTTATATTGTGAATATGTGTTTGATTTAGTTAAAAGTTGTTAAAATTCTTATAGAGATTATCATACATGTATCTAAGAAGTTAAATGCTAGGAATAATAATGGATTTAGTTTCCATCTACCCAAACCTAAGTTTGTAATCAAAGTTATTAGATTGAATTTAGTTATTTAATTAAATATACACATATTATGTTCTAGAGTTATGATAAATTATAATCTCTATAAATTAAGGTATCCCTAGGTATATGGAATTTATGTTAGACTTCCCACTAGCTTGGAGGCTTATTCCTAATTCTAGAAAAGTGGGGGTTGACCAGCTATGGCTCTAAGCTTACTCATGAGGGGATTGTCAATTTATATAATTCTAAACCTTTGCATAAAAATTTCTTGAAGCATATGATTGGGATTCATTTGGATATGTGTAAATATGTTTAGCTTCTATTTTGTGGTGAGTAACATAAACTTTGAGTTTCACAAAGAGTTACAGTGTAACACCCAAATTTTTTTATGAAATATTTTCTTTAAATAATTTTAATTATTTAATAACTTTCATTGCACACAATCATGAGTTTAAATGAACCGTGATAATCCATTAGAATAAAATGACCATTATAACCTAGATGTTAATATAAGGGAATAAATATAATTTAATTATGGAAATGTATAGTTAATTCATTGGCTACCAATTATTTATGAAAAATATAAACCAATTAAATGTAAAGGAAATATTTGTATTTTTATATTAATAAATGAAGTGAATTACAATTAGTAAATGAAATTAATGAAAAATATATGTTATATATTTAATAAATTATTTTTAATATTCATACAAAAAATATTTTAGTCATAGTATATGAATAAACTATATTTTATGTATAAAAAGCCAATATTTTTTAAAAGGGTAGTTTTACCGTCTTTTAATGGAGAACCCATTTTAAATTAAAATTTTGAAAAATTAGTAATTTTTATATGAAAAAATAAACTTATTCTTTTTAATTGGGATATAAACATTACTTTTAATGAATATTTTATATTTTTCTGATAACTTTCAAGTTTTAATGAATAGTAAAAATATACTAAATTTTAATTGAAAACAAGTTTTTTCATCAGAAGAATTTATGTGGATAAATTGTATTATTTAACAGTTTAAAATTATAAATAGATTATATTTTTATCATTAAATATAATGGAGGTCATTTTCAATGATTTTACATTGAATTTTGATGTAAAAATATTTCAATCTTTTGCAATGTTTTAACTTCCAAAAATTATTTTCTCATTCCAATAAATTGATTAATTTTAAATTAATTACTATAACTTATGTGTTTTGAATTTTAATAAATGGATTAAATATTTGGTTAGGTATAAATTATATAAATATATTTCTTTTATTTTAGGGTATTATGAATAGTAACATCAGTAATTTTTTATTAATACGATAAAACGGAAAATCGGGTAATTAAGTGTAAAAATAATATTATAAAATTACTCTAACACTTTAACTAATTTCATTGTATGAGTTTTAATTAACCAAAATCATCCTTGGGTGGAAATTTTATCCTTTAAAAGATACTTGGATGAGATTGGGACATATAATTTATTTTATTTCAAGAAAAATTAAATATGTCTCACTCAAATTTTAATAACTATATCATTTTTAATATAAGGTTATATAGAATATAAACTATAATATAAATGCTCAGTTGAAAGATAATTTTTTTTTACTTATCATGGTAATTTATTTTTAATTTTTAGGAAATAAATAATTACCTTAAAGGCTTATACATTGATAATACAGAAATTATTTAATTGATGAAAAATCAATAAAATAATTTTTTATTAAAATTATAATAACCATTAAAATACAATAAAAAATTGACCAAATATTATTTTTAGAGTATATATATACCATAATCATCCACGGGTAATTTTATTGACCATTTGGAACCATATGGAAAATATTATGACACTTATAATATTTTATTTAAAGTGATGTTAAAGTTTTCACATTCATGTTTTAATAAATATAACATTTTTAATATATGATTTTCCAAAAGATATATTAAACTATAAGTATTATTATGAAATATAGAGGATTTATATTCTTCATAGTATTTTATTTTTTATTTTTATTAAAAAAATAATTATATTAAATAATTTCTCAAAAATGATGTAGTAATTATTTTATTAAGGGAGATAACAAATAAATGTTATTAAAAGTATTAAAATAAATATAATTTTTGATAATTAATATAAAAAATTATTAGATTAACCTGACCTCTTAGTAATATAATAAAATATTTTTTCAAATTTAACTTGTTATCCTTATATTTTGAATAATCAATTAATTGAATAATGTAAAAATTGACACTATTGATTGTTTATCAAAATAATGTATTATTAAATTATTTAAAAATCATAAAAAATTAAAAATATATATTAATTATTATATGGTATAAAATGTTCTAAATTATTAATTTATGTTCTAATTTACATCATATAAGTAAAAATTTAACCCTTTTAATATTGAAATATTTGTTACCTTAGTTAAAATTTAAATAGAATAACTAAGGATTAAATAAAATGATAAGGTTTAAATTGATATAAAAACTTGTATAAAATTTATTTTTTGATTATATTACAACCTTATATCATCTAATCTAATAAACTAGTACATTTTTGAGGTTTTTGGATGGGTTTTTATTTTATTATAAATTAATATTCTTGGAGATTTTAAAAGTGTCCCTCACCTCAATTATAAAAGGGAACACCATCCCTCATTTATTCAAAACTAATTGAGCCTTCATGATCAGATATACCCTAATAATTTCCAATCTAAACTTCCATATTAACATTCTAGAGGTTTGCTTCTCCTCAAAAGACCAACTCGAGTACCTTTAAGAGGAGATCTTGAAGGAGCATGTCAAAGAAGAGGTAATCTCCTCTACCAATTATTTCAAACTTATTTCTTCTTATACTTCCTATTCATGAGTTTTTTCCATTATAAAGTAATAAATATGGTATAACTTATATACTGAGATGTTATTATAACTATGGAACAACCATATTCCACCTTATATCTATATTATGAAAAATAAAATCAACGTGTGTGTGTGTGTACGTAGAACTTACCATATCCACGTCGTGGTGTAACCTGTTTTCACCACCACCTTACTTGGATGGGTATAATGATGGAAATAATAACTATATATTATTATTATAACATTATATGTATTATGAAATAAAATATATAACAATCCACATCCATACCATTTCAAAATTATGGGAATGATATCACCGCTCATGTGTGCATACGGCCTACTATCTCCATGATGCGATGTGATTCATTCTACATGATATCCATTAAATAATAATTATATAAATCACTACTGGAAAGATGATCTTTCCCAACACTTCTATACCAACGGTTTGTAAAAACCGTTGGTATAGCTACCCTTTCCCAACGGTTCACCTAAACCATTGGGAAATGGTGTGTTTTGAGCCTCTTTCCCAACGGTTCACCAAAACCGTTGGGAAAGAGTGACCTTTCCCAACATTTTTGGTGAACCGTTGGGAAAGGGTGTGGGAATTGAGACCTTTCCCAATGGTTCACCAAAACCGTTGGGAAAGGGTGTGAGAATTGAGCCTCTTTCCCAACGGTTTTGGTGAACCGTTGGGAAAGAGTGACCTTTCCCAACGGTTCACCAAAACCGTTGGGAAAAACCACCCACAAATTCAACCTACGGCCTAAATGAATCCAACCCACTCTAACCTTTCCCAATGGTTTTGAAAACCGTTGGGAAAGACCTATCCCAATGGTTTTCAAAACTGTTGGGAAAAACCACCCACAAATTAAAGGGTTATCCCAACGGTTTTGAAAACCGTTAGGATAGGTTCTTTAATGTTTTTCCAGATCTACTAACCGAGAACATTATATAAATCAAAATTTTAAATAATTATGATAATACTTATATATATTTATGAAATTATGTTTACAAAAGTGATGTTAGCTTAGTGGTTAAGTCGTTCGATTATAAACGAGGGGTCCTGGGATCAAATCCCAGTGGATGTTTTATTTTTGGAATTTATATACCAACGGTTCCATTACCGTTGGTATAGATTTCTTATTACCTATCCCAACGGCTTACTTGGCTACGGTTCTTCAAACCGTTGGTATAGGCTATACCAACGGTTTGGAGGCCTATACCAACGGTTCCAAACCGTTGGTAAAGGTTAGTTTTCCAGTAGTGAATGTATAGAATAAATAAATATGATATATATTAAATTAATATCATTTTTTAAATTATATAACTATAATATAAAAAGTATAACTTGAACTTATTCAACAAAACATGTATAAGAAAATAAAATAGTTAATACCCAAATAATAAGTAATATTGCAATGTTATTAAAAAATGATGATTATATGATCATATATGATATCATAAAAATGACTATGATTTTTTAATTATTCAATTACATTATTTAAATCATTATAAATGAGGTTCAAATACATATAAAGGATATCGGGCCTATGGTAATCGATAATTTCACAATCTCATTATTATCTGAGGTTGTTTATATTTGTTGGGGTATATTTATCATCCATGTCCTTGTTTCCTAAATATGTATTATAAAATATTCTTTATATTATTATAAAAATTTTGGAATTCAATTTTACCCATTGGTGAAATTTTTATTAAACGGTATGAAAGGAATCTTTTGTCATTTTCAATACAAGGTACTTTTTGACTTATTTGAAAAATGTACGAGAAGAATGTATTCTTTTAACTTATATGACATGAACAGATTTTTACATTTTCATAAAACCTTATTTCCATGAATCTTACTTTAAAATATTTCATTTTTATTTTTAAATAAATTATTTTCTTATAAAATTTCATGGAATTTTGATAAAAAAAATTTAAAGAATAAATGATGTTTTCCTCAAGAATTACCTTCAAGTGTTCTAACAAAATTATTTTCCATCTAAGATGGAATTATTTAATATGGTTATGTTTCAAGTATACTATTAATATTATTCCTATTTTTTTATTGTTTTTATTATCTAATTTTATTTATGAAATTCATTAATTTTACATGGATTATGTTATGATGGAATATTGTTTAAGAAACCCATTTTATTATTTGAGTTATGCTATGATGAATGATTTATGTTTTTGTAGAACACGTAAGAATGATTTCATTATGAGATGGGTGAGACCTATATCTCCTTCTAATCAATTGGGTCAAGATTTATATCACATGATATAGATAGGTCTATAACGGTAAATGATATCATTTCAGTATTACAGGGCTGGAACAGGAAGTAAACTCGGTTCAGTAATAAAGGACTGGAACGATGAGTGAAATTGGTTCAGAAATGGACTTTGTCCACTATGATGCTATTAGAAATGAGCCTTGACTAATATGAAATTATTTTCTATTCTTTTGTGTATTCCACAAATTCCATGTCTTATGTTATGACTATTGGGAATATGTTCATAGATTCTTTATGAACTTTTATGATTTATCCCACGACAAGATATCATGATCTTTCATATGTAGGATACAATTTTCAATTGTTATGTTATTATATATTATGATAATTAAATGACTGATATTTACCTTGTTTACCCTTACTGAGAATCTGAGCTCACCCTTTATTATGTTTCTTTTCCACAGGTTGTGAAGAAGGGTATTAATTAAGATATGTCAAAAGGGGGTCTAGTTATGAAGAAATAAGCGGGAGACAATGTATATGTCTTATAAACCAGTTGTTTATATTTCCCAATTTCTAAAGACACTAAACCTATATGTTCTTGGAATGGTTTTTTTATGTTTTATAAGGAATATTTTTCAATTTTTAATAAATATCTATGTATGTAAAGTACGAATCATTATAGTTGGTTTCAGAACAAAGGTATAGTTAAGTTTTGGAAAATAGAATGAAAAAAACTTAGTAAGAACCCTAAGGATATGTAGAAGTATGGGATACAATCCTAGTGTTTTATAAATGATCATGAATAACCTAGGATAAAACCTAAAGTATCCCAAATTTAAATTTTATTATTGATTATGTGTTTTTTCCATTATGATTAATGTTTCTCATGCTATGATTACTAGTTTTAGTCAATGGATGGAACCAAAAGAAACCGTGTTAATGATGAATACAGTGGGAAATTCAATAATTTTCCTCCTAAGAAACTTAATGTTGTGGGAGCTCAAATGAAAAATATTTTTTTTTATTCTCAGACAACTTTCTCATGCTATGAATCATGTAGGACTTCCAAATAATCAAAATAGGGGAAAAATTCTTTTGAGTCCTTCATCAGGCAGTGTCCACCTTATTTTAGTGGGTCTTCTGATCCATTAATGGCTAAACAATGGATTAGTACCACGAAAAAGATATTTTTAGTTAACAATGTTTAGATCAAGATAAATTCATCTTGGTAGTCTATCATTTAGAAGGTCAAGTTGATAAATGGTGGAATCTTATCAAGAATACGATGCAAAGAGATGAAATTGACTCTATGGAATGGGATGAGTTAAAGAACTTATTTTTCAATAAGTACTTTCCTTGTATTATTCAAAAAAATATATAGATGGAGTTTCATGATCTTAATAAAAATTACATTGAATCTATTGGTACCTATAAAGAAAATTTTATATGACTTGCAAGGTGTGCTTCTAGAATTATTATCCAACCTGAGATTAAAATTCATCGATTATTTAGTGGATTAAAACCAATTATCTGAAGGGAATTATCCAAAAGGGACTTCAATAGATATGATGAAATCATTTGATGTGATATCAAGGTTGAGATATATATTGGAGTAACCCATTAGTCCTACAGGTTTTATAGGAAGAGAAAAATAGAATTCATGGGAAAAGATAAATACCACACTAAAAATAATATTAGTTTTCTCTTATACTCAAATTATGTAAAGAAACATGGAGGAAGTTGTATAAAAGGGACTAGAAAATGTTTTAAGTGTGGGATAGAAGGTCATTGGGAAATTTAATGTTGAAGTGATGGGAAAAATATTTCTAATGATGTGAATAGAGAAAATGATGCATAGAATGCACCTCACACACTTCAACTCTAAAAGTGAAAGTAAATCGGGCATTATGCCAACCAATTCTATAATCCAAGGGTTATATATGATAATATACATCAATAAACTCTTAAGGACAAATGAAAATTCAAGTAACATTCGATCACTATAGGTGACGTGGAGTATGATAATGAAGTGGTGAAAGGTACAATTACCATCCACTCTAAAGTATAAAATTTTTTATTTGATTATGGATCCACCTACTCTTTTATTTCTGAAAAAAATAAAAAGATATTGTCATATTACCTCTTCAATTATATTTTGAGTTAGTTGTGATAACTCTTAATGGAACAACGGTCGCATCAAAAGTTTATAATTCTTCTCCAGTTGAAGTTTATGGGAAAGTGCTTCTGGAAAATATTTTGATCCTTCATTTAATGTAATTTTATGTGATTCTTGTCATATATTGGCTTTCTATGTATGGATCTCATATCAATTTCCATGGAAGAGAAGTCACATTGCATATTCTGGATCAATATATGATCATCTATTGATGCAAGGATGAATATGACCTTCTAGTGGAAATTTCTTCCATCTTATGGGTCTTAGTTCCTATAAATGAGGGTTGTCTATCTCAAATGGTTGGGGGGAACTCACCATTAATAATAATCCTATTTTATGGGAGTTTTATTATGTATATCTAGAATAATATCTAGGTCTTACACAAAATCATGAAGTTGAGTTTTCAATAGAACTCATACCAGGTTTTATTCCTATTTCAAATACAACTTATAGAATGGCCCAAATTGAGTTGTAAGAATTCAAGAAGAAACTCCAATAGAATCTTAAAAAGGTATTCATATGACTATTGCATCACCTTAGGGTGCAGAGATTCTATTTGTTAATAAGAAATATGGATCAATGAGACTCTGCGTTGATTATCGAGAACCTAACAAGATCACTATCAAGAAAAAATACATTATTCCCTACATTTATGGCTTATTCAACCAACTATGTTGAGCTCAATAGTTTTCCAAGATTGATCTTCATTTAGGACATCATCAATTAAGGGTAAAGAAGGAGGATATACCAAACACGGAATTATGCAAAAGGTATAGACACTATGAATTTATAGTGATTCCTTTTGGTCTTACTAATCCCTCCACTATATTCATGGATCTAATGAATAGAGCCTTTAGAGACTATCTTCATCAATTTGTGGTAGTCTTTATAGACAATAGTCTAGTTCATTAGAAGATCAAGGAATAACATTAATATCACTTGATAATTGTATTAAAGACACTGAGAAAGGATAAGCTTTATGAATAATTTACCAAGTGTGAATTCTAGCTTAAAAAATATTCATTTTTGGGTCACATAATCTCAAGAGAGGGGATATATGTGGATCCATAAAAAATAGAAGTTATTGAACATTAGCCTAGACCAAAAATGGCAACTGATATCAGAAGTTTTCTTAGTTTGGCTGGATATTATCTACATTTTTTGAAATATTTTTCATGATTATATAATCCACTCACCACGTTGACTCGGAAAGGAGTTAAGTTTGTGTGTATGTAAGAATGTAAATAGAAATTCAATGTGATTAAAATAAGGTTAGCCAGTGCACCTGTTCTCACACTACCTTTTAGTGGAGAAAGGTTTTTGATCTTTATTGATTCATCCAAGAAGGTTCTAGGATGAGTTATCATGCAAAATGATATGGTGATATATTATGCCTCGCGGTAATTGGAAACCCATGAGAAAAATTACCCAATTCATGATTTGGATTTAGCTACGGTGATCTTTGCATTAAACATATATAGGAATTATATTTATGGTGAAATATGTAATATTTATATTGATCATAAAATTTTAATCTATATTTTCACACAAAATTAGATGAATATGTTCCAAATAAGATGGTTTGATTTGATTGCCCGAATGGCCTGAAGGCCTTTATTTTTTATTGATTTTTGATAACTACCCTTTCAAGGGATGAGGGGGAACCCTTACAAGGCCCATAGGCTCAAAGATTACATGGCCCATAGGCTTAGGAGATTTCATAACCTGAAGGTCTTAGGGAATTCAACCAGACTATCTACAAAGAACCACCCCTCCCCAGCATCTACATCATGATAGTATCTCTCCACCTTCGCATAGTTGTCAGGTTAGGCTTCCCGTGCAAGCATAGGCTGGTCCTGATGGCATAGTCATACCCTCTTATTCTGACAAATCCATTTGGCTCTGCACTGGTGAGTGCACCTTCTCGAAATCCTATTCTGAGTCTGCTCCTTTTTTTGTAGTGTTTCTGTGACAAATGCATATTTCCTAAAGCCCTTGAGGTGGCCCGAAGGCCTTAAAGGTGTCCTGAAAGCCCTACTGACCTCAAGGCCTAGGTGGAACGAAAGACTTAAGGACTCCAAGCCCAAATAGGTGGCCTGAGGTGAATAGTTTTAGCTACTATAGTACCGAACAATGCCTGCTACAGTGCTTGCACAGTGTAGAGTTCTGCTACAGTACTCACACAGTGTACAGTTCTGCTACATTGCCTGCTATAGTACCCCAGAAATATGCCTCTACCTGGTTTTGAACCTGGGTCTTGTGGATGCACTTAAGGATACATCACCAACTAGGATGAGGCTCATGTGCATGGTATGAGTTAATTAAATATTACAACTACTTGATACACTTCCACCTTGGGAAAGAGAACAAGTTGGCATATTCTTTGAGTCGAAAGGACCATGCTAGCCTATCTATAATTAGGATCATAAAAGATATAATATTTATGAATTTTCAAAGGATGGATATTAAAATTTTAAAGTAAGGGGAGAAATATTATCTTTCTCAAATTAATGTTCAACCATACATACAAGTGAAGATTAAGGAGTCATGGAAGGAATATGTAGATCTACAAAATAAGGTGAGAGATGTTCCTGAATTAAACCTTTATTGTGAAGGAATAACAAGGTTCAGGAACTGTGATTGTATCCCTCCAATACTAGAATTAAAGAAGGATTTGTTGGATGAGCCTCTGAGTTCTTTATTCTCTATTCATCCTAGAAGCACAAATATGTATAGGGACCTGAAAGAGTATTTTTGGTGGGATGGAATGAAAAGAGATGTTGTTGAATATGTCTCTCAGTGCTTGGTTTGTTAGTAGTTTAAGGCTGAGAGACAGAAGTCTAAGGGGATGTTACAACAATTACCCATACCAGAATGGAAATGGTAAAACATCATTATGGACATTGTCATCGGACTTCCCAAAAAATCTAAAGGACATGATGCTATATGGGTTATATTTAATCACCATACGAAGTTAGCACACTTTATTTCTATTATAGAGGATTTATATCTTGATCATTTTGCTATGATATATGTAAATTAAGTGGTAAGATTTCATAGAATAACACTTTCCATTATATTTGATTGGGATCTAAGGTTTACCTAGAAGTTCTGTAGAATTCTTCAACAAGATTTGGATATAGAGTAAAGTTTCAGTGATGCTTATCATCCTCATACATATGGTTAGTCATAGAGGACAATTAAAACTCTAGAAGAAATGTTGAGAGCTTTCTATATTTATTTCAAAGGTGGTTGGGATCAACACCTACCTTTTGTGGAATTTTCTTACAATAATAACTTTCAATCCAATATTTAGATGGTTCTTTATGAATCCTTCTATGGAAATAAGTGTAAAAATCTAACTTACTAGGATTAAGTTTGGGAAATAAATCTTTTGGGACCTGATCTTGTTGATGAAATGGAAGAGAAGGTCAGATATATTCAACAACGCATAAGAGTAGCTCAGAGTCGGTAAAAAATTTATGCTGACAACCAATGAAAATACCTAGATTTTTAAGTGGATGAAAAGGATTTTCTATGAATATCTCATTGGAAGAGTAATGAGAATTGGAAATAATGGAAAGTTGAGCCCTAATTATATCAGTCCTTTTGAAATTCTTAATATCTTATAGATTGACACTTCCACTAAATCTCTCTCAAGTTCATGATATGTTTTATGTATCTCTCCTAATAAAGTTAATTCCTAATCCTTTACATGTAATAAACTCAAAATTCATACCATTGGATCAAGATCTTTCTTATGAAGAAAAGTTGATAGAGATTCTGGATCGTAGTGAAAAAGTTCTATGAAATAAGACCAATCCCTTGATTAATGTTTTATAGAGGAACCGCCAATTTGAGGAAGCTATGTGGGAACTTGAGTATTTTATGAGGAAGAGGTATCCTCATATATTTGTATCCAAGTGATGAATTTCGAGGGAAAATTTAATTTAAGGGGGGTGGAATGTAACACCTGGATGTTTTTATGAAATATTTTCATTAAATAATTTTAATTCTTCAATAGCTTGCATTGTATGCCACCGTTAGTTTAAACAAACTATGAGATGTCATTAGTATAAAATGACCATTATAATATAGCCTTTAATATATTGGGAATAAATAGAACAAAATTATGAAAATGTATGGTTAATTCATTAGATACTAATTATTTAGGAAAAATTTAAACCAATTAAATGTAAAAGAAATATTTTTAATTTTGTATTAATAAATTATGTGAATTATAGTTAGTAAATAAAATTAATGAAATATAGATTTAATATATTTAATAAAAAATATTTTATAATCATCAAATATATATTTTAGTCATAGGATATGAATAAATTGTATTTTATGTATAAAACCCCTATGTTTTTCAAAAGGATTATTTTACTGCCTTTTAATGGAGAACCCATTTAAAATTAAAATTTGGACACATTAATTAATTTTTATATGAAAAAATAAACTTATTGTTTTTAATTAGGATATAAAATTTTACTTTGGATGAATTTTTGATATTTTCTGATAACTTTCATGTTTTGAATAGTAGTACAAATATACTAAATTTTAATTGAAAACAACTTGTTTCATAGAAATAATTTATATGGTCAAATTATATTATTTAATTGTTTTAAATTATAAATATATTATATTTTTATCATTTAATATAATAGAGGTCATTTTCATTAATTTTACATTGAATTTTGATGAAAAAAAATCAATATTTTGTAATGTTTTAGCTTTTAAAAACCTGTTTACTCATTCCAACAATGAGATTAATTTAAAATTAATTAATGAAAATTTTATATTTTTAATTTCTAAAAATGGATTCCATATTTATAATTAGTAGTTTCAAATTATGTAAATATACTTATTTTATTTTTGGGCATTATGAATAGTAACATCAGTAATTTTTTTTATTAATAAGGTAAAGGGGTAAATCAGATAATTAAGGGTGAAAATAATATTATAAAATTAATATAAAAGTTTTTATAATATAATTAGATGATTTTTTTTACAAGAATCGTCCTTGGGTCAAAATGGTATCCATTGGAAGCCACTTGGATGAGATTAGGATATTTATTTTATTTTATTTAAATAAAAGTTAAATATGTCTTACTAAAATTTTAATAACTATATCATTTTTAACATATGGTTATATAAAAAATAAATTAGAATATAAATACTCATTTGAAATCTAAATTTTTTTTATTTATCATGGTAATTTATTTTTTATTTTTAGGAAATAAATAATTACTTTAAAGGATTATACATTGATGATGGAGAAATTATATAATTGATGAAAAATCAATAGAATATTTTTTATTAAAATGATAATAACTTTTAAAAGACACAAAATCTTAACCAAATATTATTTTTTTAGTACATATCTACCATAATCATTAAAGGGTTTATTTATTGACTATTTGTAACCATATGTAAAAGATTATGACACTTATAATATTTTATTTAAAGTGATGTTAAAGTTGTCACATTCATGTTTTAATAAATATAGCATTTTTAATGTATGATTTTCCAGAAGATATTTTCTACTATAAATATTATTATGAAATATAGAGGATTTATCATCTTCATAGTGTTTTATTTTTAATTTTCATTCAAAAATAAGTATATTAAATAGTTATACAAAACCGATGTAGTAATTATTTTATTAATGGAGATAACAAATATATGTTATTAAAAGTATTAAAATAAATATAATTTGGGATAAGTAATATATCCAGAAGATTTTCTAGATTACTTGACATCTTAGTAATATAATAAAATATTTTTTTCAAAGTTAAATTGTCATCCTTATATTTTCAATAACTAGTGAATTGAATAGTGTCAAAATTGACACTATAGATTGTTTATCAAAATAATGTATTATTAAATTATTTAAAAATTATAAAACATCTTAAAAAATATATAATAATTATTATATGGTTTAAAATATTCTAATTTATCCATTTATGGTCTAATTTAATTCAAATAAGTAAAAAAAAATACACCCTTTTAATATTGAAATATTTGTTACCATAGTTAAAAATTAATAGAATAACTAAGTGTTAATTAAAATGATAACGTTTAAATTGAAAAAAAAAACTTATCTAAGATTTATTGGTTGATGATATTAAAACCTTGTCTCATATAATCTTATAAAATAGAACATTTTTGAGGTTTTTGTATTTGTTTTGATTTTATTATGAATCAATATTCTTGGAGATTCCAAAAGTGCCCCTCACCTCAATTATAAAAGGGCACCTCATCCATCATTTCTTTAAAACTCTTTGAGCCTTAAATATTGGATATATACTACCCATTTCCATTCTAAACTTCCATATTTACATTATATAGGTGTTTTAATTCTCAAAAGACCAACTCTAGGACCTTTAAGATGAGATCTAGAGGGAGCACATTAAAGAGGAGGTAATCTCCTCTACTAATTATTTCAAACTTATTTCTTATTATACTTCCTCTTCATGATTTGTTTCCATTATAAATTAATAAGTCCATTATCAATTATATTCTTAGATTTTATTGTGGCTATGTAACAACCATATTCCACTTTCTATCTATCTTATGAAAAATGAAATCAACGTGTGTGCGTACATACGGCTTACTATCTTTACGCTATGGTGTAACATGTTCTCACCGCCACCTTACTTGGATGAGTATAATGATGGAAATAATAACTATATATGATTATTATAACATTATATGTATTATAAAACAAAATATATACCATCCACTTTCATACAATTTCACAATAATGGGAATGATATCATCATTCGTGTATTCGTACGGCCTACCATCTACATGATGTGATGTGATTCATTCTACATGATATCCAATAAATAATAATTACATAAATTTATAGAATAAATAAATATGATATATATTATATTGATAGAATTTTTTAAATTATATAACTATAACCTAGGAAGGAGAACTGGAACTTATTCAACAAAACATGCAAAATAAAATGAAACAGCCGAAGAACAAGTAATAATGAAATTTTATAAACAAACAGATGATTATATGGTCATATATGATATCATAAAAATGGATATGATTCTATAATAATTCTATGAAATTATTCAAATCATTATACAGGAGGTTCAGATAGATACAAAGGATATCATACCTAAGTTAATTTATAATCTTGCAATCTCATTATTATCTGAGATTGTTTATATTTAATAGGGTATATTTATCATCCATGTCCATGTTTACTAAATATATATTAAAAAAAATTATTTATATTATTATAAAATTATTTAAAGTCAATTTTTCCCATTAGTTAAATTTTTATTAAACGTCATGAAATAAATATTTTGTTTTTTATATGAGGTACTTTTTTACTTATTCGAAAAAAGTACAAGAAGAATGTTTTCTTTTAACTTATAATGTATGAATGGATTTTAACATTTTCATAACACATTATTTTCATGAATATTCCTTTATAATATTTCAAGTTTATTTTCAAAGAAATTATTTTCTTTTAAAATTGTCTATCATTTTGATAAAAGAAAATGTTTTTGAAGAAGAAAGGATATTTTTCTCAAGAATTTATTTCAAGTGTTCTATCAAAATTATTTCCCATATAAGATGTAATTCTTTAATAGTGTTATGTTTCACATATAATATTCCTATTATTACTATGGTTTTATTTCTTTTAAAATGGAATTCTATTTATGGAATCCATTTTTTTTACGTAGTTTATATTATGATGGAATAATGTTTAATAAACCCATTTTATTCTTTGGGTTATGCTATGATGAATGATTTATGTTTTTGTGGAATATATAAGAATGATTTAATTATTAGATTGTTGGTACCTATATCTCCCTCTAATTTATTTGGTAAATATTTATAAGTCATGATATAGACAGGTCAAGAATGGGAAATTATCACAGTTCAGTATTACAAGGTTGGAATGAGAAGTAAACCCGGTTCAATAATATAGGGTTGGAATGAGGAGTGAACTTGATTCAGTAATGGACTTTTTCCACTATGATGATCTTGGAAATGATCATTGACTAATATGAAATTATTTTCTATGATTGTTTTTATGCCACAAATTCCATGTTTGGTGTTATTATTATTGGGAATATGTTCATTGATTCTTTATGAACTTTTATTATTTATCCCATGAAATGATATCATGATATTTCATATACAGGATAATATTTTCAAATGTTATGTTCTTATATCTTATTATTTTTAAATGACTGATATCTCCCTTATCTACCCTTACAGATCATCTGATCTCACCCTTTATTGTGTTTCTTTTCCCCAGGTTATAAAGAAGGGTATTAAGTAAGATATGTAAAAAGGGGGTCTAGTTATGACTAAATAAGTATGAGACAATGTATATGTATTAAGAATCAGTATTCTATGTTTTCCAGTTTTTAAAGACACTAAATCTATAAGTTCCTAGCATGGTTTTGTTATGTTTTGTAATGAATATTCTTCAATTTTAAAGAAATATATATGTTTGTAAAGTATGGTCCATTATATACACATCAATATGGTTTTAATATATTGGTTTGATTGAAGGAAAATATTCAAAACTAAGTCACTAGAATCATGAATATACAAAGGGAGTAACATGAGATAAGATGGTGAGATTAAATCCCCTTTATAATAATAAGTGTTACATTCCTTCCAAATTAGCACCTGTCTAGACCTCGATCATCCAACTGGGTAGGTCATATCAAATCGGGTTCCCATGTATTATCTTGTGTAAGTAAATTAAGTAATGAGTGACACTAATAGTATTATGTTAATTTTATTTGGGTTGCACTTAGCCAAGATAACCTGATAATATTATGTTACTGAAGAAATAGAGTTGGGCTTATCTATTTTATAGATTCTAAAAAAGATTTTTTTTTCATGAATATCTATGAGCTCTATATGATATAACAAAGATGATAACCTATCTAAATATCCATGTAAGGGGATAAATTATGAAGGGAAAATTTTGAGTGAAATATTGATCATAGCCCACCAATGGGTATGTTGAACATAATGTGGTCACCATTTTGTTGGGAAACCATTAAATAAATGTCCTTATTAAATGTGTATAAGGCATTATACTCATATAATAAAATCATATATTGTGTATAATAGCATCATCATCAATAAACATAACTAGAAGATCAAATTTATAAGAATGAGAATCTTAATGTATAAAACTCTTATGATTGGTAATGTTATAAGGGTTCTTCAGTAAGTAGAAATTATATGTGTTATAGAAACACCTTCCTGGGTAACAAATTATTTAAGTCATTTAAAAAATAAATCTAGATGTTTATAGAAGAATATAATGAATCACATGAGATTTCAAAATAATTATATATAATATTAAAATTTTAATTTTTGTCTCCACTAATATACTCAATATGATTGGATATATAAATGACTTAGGGAGACTAGAGGTTTCCTCTTGGGATTATTAGAGCTAAGGAATTCATTCTATTATCATTGATGGAAATTTTTTGACAATTTGAATGAATTCAATAAATGTTTAACCTATTTTCTAAGTGTTTATAATATATGAACTAGGCATGTGATGTATGGTTTTTTGTGCTTTATTGAAAGTACAATTGGATAAAAATCTAAAACCAAGAGAAGAAAAGTTATTTGTAACATATAATAAAGTCTATTTGTTAAATACAATAAATTTCATTGAAACCTAAAGATAAAATCAAGGAAAAAGGAGTAATTATTCCATATGATGTTATTTTATGAGATACCTAAAGGGTTTTGGAAGATTTATTGAATATACATGTTAGGTATTAGTGTTATAGAAATAAATTCTTCAGTTTTGAAGTATATGTGATAAAAAATTTATGTTTTATAAGTGTTGTAAACATATAGGAGTTCAAAATCAAGGGAATAATTGGTAGAGATTCCAATATACATTTAAGTGATAAATTAAGTGTTACTACATCAAATATTTGAATGTAAATGAATATCATGATCATATAGATCTAAGTAAATTATGTACATATTTTTCTTATTTTTATTATTTGATAATAGGGTTTGATGATTAAAAAAATATTTTTTATCAACAAAATGATTTAATGAATTCAATTCACTAGGTTTATCATTCATCAGATTCTATAATATTTTTTTAAAATAAGAAGAGGATATTTTTTTTTACCCAGGATAAAAGTATTCTCTAGATATTTCTCAAAATATTAGTAAAGGAATTCCCACCACCCATCATTGGTATATTTTAAATAATAATTTATTATTTTTAGATAAAAAATACACCAAACACATATAATAACATATATGATATGAAAAATAAGTTTATTTTTAAATTATTTCTAATAAAATTAAGTATGGGTTATTTATTAATTAAAATGGAGTTTTTGTATATATGCATGATATTCTAAAAAGAATATATTATTTAATAGGCTAATGAGAGTATGTTTACACTTAGGAAAATTAAAATTTAATAAATAAATGACTATGCTAGTCAAAAATTAAGTTGATCTTCACTTAATATCCTAAAGATTCTACAATATGTAATGGTAAATATAAATGAAAAGAGTTACATGTTGGTTGGAGTAGATTAATCAAGAGGGGGGTGAATTGAGTATCTATAAAAATTTCTGTTAAAATTTCACTTAAAAAGATTCCCTAATAAAAAGAATAGAGGCCAATTAATCAAGGTAATACTGTTATAATAGTTTTACTATTCAAATAACTTCTGAGAAAATTGATTAATTCTCAGTAATATCAATGTGAGTTATTGATACAACTTTTGAAGCTATTCTAATAAGGAAAAGTAGTTATAACTTCTATCCAAGACTAACTATCAAAGTAAAATCTAGTCTTTTTTGAATTATACAGTAAAGTAGAGAAAAACTAAATTAAACAACATAGTGGATAAAACAAGTGGTTCAGTCTCAATTTGAGACCTAATCCACTCCACTTAGTGATCAACTTCCACCAAGCAGTTTATATTAATAAACATCATCCACACCCTAGATCGGGGTAAACAATAGTACAAAAAATTGTCCAAGTCACATGACCACTTCCACTATTCTTCTTGGGTATAAACTACCAGGTCACACAAGTACCTCTTCCACACTTATCTGTGGGAGTAAACAAATGTAAGAAGTGATGAGAGGAAGGATATCTTGTATCCTTCAGTTTAGTACATGAGACAGTGTGTGTTTTTTATACAAACACACACACACTGATCAAAAGCTAAAAATGGTACAAAATAAAGAAAATATGATGAGAAATGGTTAGAAGTGCTCTGAGTGTTATTCTATGTATCTTTGGGCTTGTATGATGAAGTATATATTGGTATCAATTCTTCTTGTGAAAAACAGAGTATCGCAAGTCTGGTGCTCCGGTTTCCAGTTAGATCTAGCTCGTGTTCTTCATGTAGTTGGTACTGTAAATATGATTTTGATTCTGATCTAAATTAGTCCATCCTTTTTGAATTGAGAGTGATTAATTTGTTCTTCAGTTGTATCTTTTTTCATGCATAGTTCTCTTTTTAAAAATTCTTTCTCTTATTCTTCTATGACTTTATATGTTTGCAGCCCAACTTATCTTCCTTTTTAATTGTGGGTGCACATGTTGGAACTGACAAGACGCATGTATTATGCACCACGTACCTCGTACTGTCAAGTGACATTTCTATAAAGAAACATTAATTATGTAATTTCCTTTAAATGACTCAAATATGGTCATTATAAATTAAATTGAAAATAAAAAAACTAATTATATAACAGTGTCACAGTTTGTCTTGAAACGATATCACTTGGAAACAGTGTCACCACGAAACGGTGTCTTCTTCTTTGACGTTGAGTGGTGATACAGTCATGATGCCACAATTGTATTGAAATTAGGAACTAGTATCACAGATGCGGTGTTAGGATCATGGTGTCTGTTCCATTGTCAAACTTTGAATGGTGTCTTCGTGATAATAGCATGGAACCAGTGTCACAGACTTCATGATATCTAGAACTAGTTACGGTGTCTGGGTAACGGTGTCTGGGTCATGGTGTCTGGGTCACGGTTTCTAGGTCACAGTGTCTAGGTCATGGTGTCTGGGTCACAGTGTCTGGGTACTTTTCCAGAAAACCAGAACAGGTGGAAGAGTCATGGTTTCTTAGACCTAGACAAATATCTGTAGACAGTATTAAGAAATAATATTCACAAAATGAATTATAATTAATCATTAATATAATAAATAATTATAGAACAAAATTAAATATATTTTACAGTAATAAAACATGATTTATAGGAAATAGGGTTAACAGGATTTGTGGTAGAGTAAACAGGGTTAACCAAATTTGTGATAGAGTAAACAGGGTTAATAGGATTTTTTATAGAGTAAACAGGGTTAACAGGATTTGTGATCATTAAAACATGATTAATACATGAGCAGGATAACATTAAATTTAGATAATTTGAGAAAGTAAATATCATTATTTTGTAAAGGATTGTTCCAGTAAAAATACAAAGTAAATTTCACTTAATATCCTAAAATAGATTTAGGGTATGGGGGTAAAGAGGAATGTTAAGATTTATATTTAGTTACCATAATAAAATTAATTTCACTTTATCATTAAATATTTTATGATATGATTGTGGTAATAATGTAAATAGTTACATTATTTTAAGGAAAATTTATATGTAATGGGTTCCAAGGATGATGAAGTTACACTTAAAAAAATTTCTTAGTAGAAAATATAATTTATTGACATCGTAACATTTGATGTTGTAGAGTTAAGGAGTTTGAATATTTCTATGGAGATTAACATTATAAATATGATTCCTAAATCTCACTATTATTAAAACATATATTCTGCATAGATTTTACTCACTAAATATTTCACTGTTAGGATTTTTTTCAGGTGGTCACATTGAGAGGTGACCAGAATTACATATAGATGTAATGTGTTAACCAAACCATGGAATGTGAAAAAATATAAGGCTAATATCGTAGTATATCATATATAATATGTTTTAAATGTACTTATGTAGGGTATTAGTAAGTATTATTAAAATATTTTTAAGAATATAAAATGTATCATATAAAAGGAAATTCATTGTCCAACCACCCTGAGCCACTAATCGGTTCCCAAACCGATGGTCGCTACTATACCACAGGCATTCCTCCCTATACACAAGAGGATATTGACTAGCAGTTGAAGTCTAAGATGGTACCATGGGGAGAATATACCCCCTATATCAAAAGTGAATAATAATATGTAGAATAACCAAGAATCATACACATCCATCATATTAGAGTACACATAAGATAAATTAATAGAATAATGCAACAATAAATAAACAAATTTTTATTACAAGACTGATATCCCACTAGAATGATCACATATATAGAATAAAAAAATGAAATTAACAAGACTATAACACGGTCCCACCCCCAATTACAGGATTCACCTCCAATCTCCTAATCCTTCTTGAACTACTCTAGCTTGAATAACTAATATCAAGCCTCAAAACAACTTGTACTTGTAACCAAGGGAGGGTTTTATTTGGTAACATAATTTAATGGTTGATAGATCAAGGTGTTAGTATAAAACTAAATTGGGAACCACTAATACAGTCGCATACAAAATTGACAATGAAGTTATATGTGCAAGTGATACACTCAGCTAAAAACAATAAAAAATATAGGAAATGATTAAATAAATAAATTAACCTTGATCAATCCTCAGGTTTTTGACTTCGATAAACTATACCTAATTTTTTCAGTGCTAGAGTGTCTATGATCACATCATCATATCGTAAAAAATGGACAAATATTGGATCCTAGAGAGTAACCCAAGAATCCCTAAATATCATGACCAAATATCCAAACATCTTATTGGGAATTAATTAATAAATATATCCTAGGTTTCCTAAAAATTTATATAAACCCCAGTATAATAAATGGATTGAAGATGATTCCTAATTATCCTAGGTTTTCATTGACCAAATTCATCCTCCATGTCACCGTGCCAACTAGTCAGGTCCCAAGCATCCTAGGCATCCACATTAGGTGTGGATAATGTCATTAGGATCAACTGGCCATATCCTAGGGGTGACCAAGGAATCTCATCATAATAATAGTGATCACAATACCCAAGATTTAATGATTCGATCCTAGACATGATAGGAATCCTAGGGACCCATGGAATCCAGGTCATCCCATACAGAACCAAGGTCAAATCATGAAATCTCAAACATTCTTAAATGGCTTAACTTCCGGATCCCATGAAGCACATCTAGGCATCAACAATGACATCATCTCATCAATTATATCATGCCAATATCACATGAAGTTTGAAATTCAGATCCTAGGAAGCACCTCCAAGGATCCAAAATGTCACTATCACATCACATCTAACCCATAGGATGGGTCATGGGAAGTACATATAGGTATCCATAGTTGCATTAAAATAAATAAGTGAAAGCATAAACAAAATATAGGGGTTGACCAAACACCTAAACCCATCACCACTATTCATATCCCTCTAGAATCACACATTTGGTACAATTTCTAAGGTGATACCTATTACCATATATACACATGATGATGCACACCTACTTAGTGTCGGTCTATCACTGGGGTAGCTACTCAGTTCCCCTGGGTCATGTCAAGAGGGAGGATCCATACTTGAGGTCCTCCTAGAAAAAATAAGGGTATAGGTACCCACATAGGTCCTTAGTCTCAATCTGATCTTATTCTAGTCTCAGGTCATCACTCATCTCTCAATGGGAATTACACTCCTCGACACTTGTCTTAGTCTTTATCATCGATAGGAATGGGAAGTGGGCCTCTTATATATTATCTAGAAATAATACATATTCATGCTAATAATACCCTATGTCTTATCACTCTAGTGTGTATTTATGATATCTATATATTTTTTAGATACAAACCCTCTCCTTAAAGTGGGTTAGGCCCTTTAATACCAGGGGATATAGAGTTCTACTTGATTCCCTCAAGGTGGTGAGACCTTGATCTCATGGTTGTGGTGGAATAGGTGGATTATCATATGGGTAGATCTGGTTGAGGTATGATACTCATGGGGGAGTTATGCCTTAGGATCATTCATAGGTGGGGTAGTTTTATATAGTATAAAAGGTGTCTTTAGAATAAGATGTAGGACTATCAACTATGATAGTTTCCATCCTTATTTCTTCATATATGGCTATTGATTTATTTATAAACCATTCATTTATATCTACTTGTATCATTGATTTACAAAATATATTTTCTGTTCTTATGCCTTGTGTTATGGAGATATCAACACCCCTTAGAAAGAAAAAGGATTGAGGCTTTCAATGTCCTTGGTGTATTGCCTCTATATCATAAGTGGTGTTTTCATGGGATATTCTTATCCTCAATATAGATATCTTTCATTTTATTTTTTGAATTTATTGGATGAATATCCTCAAATATTGTATTGATTCATCATAAAAATAAGGAGCCTTCACCACCCTTGATGGTAGATATTATGTATTTCTAGGAGAATAGGATCCTTGATCTAGTTAGAAAGGACCTACTCTTATCGAGGTAGGAAAATTAATATATCAGGTATCATATCTTATAGTTGATGATAATGGAGGGAAATTTAAGAGTCATCTTCCTCCAATAGTTAGGGAGTTTTCTGAGTTGTTTCCAGAAAACTTATCAGGTTTACCTATAGATTGGGAGATCATGTTTTTTATTGATATGGTGCCCAGGACTCAATCAATTTCACTACAATCTTATCATATAGTGGCTGTGAAATTGAAATACATGAATATTACTCTAGATGACTTGGAATATAAGGTCTTTGTTCATCCTATTATGTCTTTTTGGGTCACACTAAGTCTCTTTTCTAAGAAAGATTATGGAAATCCATGCTTATTCATTGGTTATAGAAATATGAAGCAGGTGAACATTATGAATAAATATCCCTTTCCTCATATCTACGAACTCTTTGATTAGTTGAAAAGGGAAAGTTGGTTCTCAAATACTTACCTTCATTTGGTATACCACCAACTTAGATTAAATGAGTATGATATTCTCAAGAATACCTTTAGAATAAATTATGATAATTTTTAAAACCTAGTGAAGTCATTTGGTTTAACAAATATTCCCAAAATATTCATGGAACTTATGGAATAAATATTTCATAGATACCTTGGCACCTTCATTTTGGTATTCATGGATAAAATTATTGTTTATTCCATGACTAAAGTGAAGTGTGAGCATCATTTCATAATAATCTTGAGAACCCTTCATGACCATCATCTTCTTACAAAATTGTATTGATGTAGCTTATGGATCTAAGAAGTCAGGTTCTTGGGACATGTGGTGTCATGACAAGGAATTTTAGTTAATCCTGAAAAGGTGAGATCTTTCATTTAGGAATAACCAAAGAATTTCTTCAAGATACAAAGCCTATTGGGTCTAGTAGGATTGTACTAATTATTTATTAAGGAATTATCAAGTATTTCATCACCTCTAACCTCTCTCACTCAAAAAGAGGTGAAATTCATATGGATCCCTAAGTTTAAATTATATTTCAATGAGGTAAATTGGTAGTTTACCTCATCTCATATATTGATTCTAACCAAGTCCATTCGGGGCTATGTCTTTTATTAAAATTAATTAGGTATGGGATTGGGTTTCATTATTATGTAAGGTGATCACGTGGTGGTGTATGGTTCTCATTAACATTTACTACGTGAGTAGTATTACCAAACCCACATCCATGATTTAGAAAGGGTTATTCACACTTTTAAATGTTTTCAACATTATATTTTTGAGGAGGTATTCACAACTTATTTAGATTAAAAAAGTTTGAGTCGTATATTTTCTTAAAAATAATTAAATATTGGGTAGAGGTCATGGGTGGAATACCTTTATACATTTAATTTTAACCTTTCCTATACACCAAGAAAATATAATGTGGTCACTAATATCTTCATAGGAATTTTCCATCATAAGATTTGAAAGACCAGTGATGAGTAGAATCTGATGACCCTATTTTCCCAAATACACTTAGAGGAAAAGGAAGAGTAACATGATTGTTTCTTACAAGTATCTAGTTGAAACCTTTTATTATTGAGATTATTCATCAGGAGAAACTAGATGAGGAATAATTACATCATATCAGGAAAATATTAAATGGTGGGGAGACCACTGGTGAGTGTTCACTATCTTCTAAGGGCATTATTTATTTCAAGATCCATTATGTGGTTCCTCTATCCATGAGAAAAGTGGTAAGGAATTATTTCTATAAATCCCAATGTGATTTACACAAAAGATACACCAAGATATACTATGATATGAGGCACCAATATTATTGGGTTAATTTGAGATGTGACATAATATATTTTGTATCATGATGTTATACCTATAAGTAGGTTAAAGTTGAGCACCATAAGTCTTAAGGCTTACTTAAGCCTCTTTATATACCTATATAGAAATGAGAAGAGATATCCATGGATTTTTTTTAGATTTCATCATAGACCTTGGTTGAATAATTATATTTTGTTTATAATTGATTTATTGACAAAATAAACACAATTTATTAAAATTAAACATACTATTAAGGTATAGGATCTTAGAAAGTTGTATGTATTGGAGATCATGAGATTGAATGATATTCCTTATGATGTAATTTTTTAATAGGGATCCCTTATTTACCTCATGGTTTTTGGAAGGATTTCAAGAGGTGATAAGATCCCTGGTGAAGTTGAGTATGGTTTATCATCTATAGATAGATAGTGAGATAGAGAGGGTGATCTAGATTTTAGTGGATATGATATGTGATTTCATTATAGATATATAAGTATCATTAGATTGACATATTTCATTGGTTGAATACTATTATAATAATATTTACTATTATTTTACCAAGATTTATCCTATCAAGTATTGGAATATCTAACCATGTTGGTATCCCCTTTGTTAGACCGAGGTGGGAGTGACTTCTTTGGCGGGACTGCGTATTATGTAAGAGATGAAATGTAAGATTTAAACTATATGAAAGTGAATAATTTTAGCTCATAGTCACCATAAATATTATATAGTTAATTTGTGTCATCCTTTGATGTTTTTATTTAGTGACCTAGTGATATTAAAGGTACAACATCAGTTAGGCAACCAACTACTTAGGAAGTAAGGAATCTTACTTTGAGGTATGTGGGACCCTTCAAGATCAATTGTAGGATTGACAAGGTGGGATATCAGTTATAGTTACCTCCTCACATGAAATAAATATATAATGTATACCATTTATACCAGTTAAATAACTATTATTCTCATCCCTCTTGTATATTGAACTATTAAGATCTATATTTGGATCTAGATTTCTTGGTGACTGAGTAATCAATATAGATTATTAACCCCTTGAGATAAAGTGTTATGTGGGAAATCTATACCATTAGTTTAAATTTTATGGAATCAAAATAATGATTCTCATGAGACATGGGAATATTAATCTTTTATGATGGAGCATTGGTCTTGCCTATTTATTAATCATTTTTATTTGAGATAACTTTTGGGTGTAGAAAATGATATAGTAGGAAGAATAGTCACACCCACCATGTCATTTTCAGGTACAAACTTCATTATTTACTAATTTATATTATTCTCATTGATCTAGAGACATTTTTCCTTTATATTTTTTGTATAATTGATAATTTGTACATGTATCGTGGTTTTTTCATGGTTAGTGAAAACTGTACAACCCATCCATGAAAAACCTACAACACATTTCAAAGGTGATCTCACAATTAGTGAATGGTTTTCCAAATTGTGAAGTCAAACTGTGAAACTCTTCCATGTGTTTTTATTACCATTTTTATTATTGGTTCATGTCTTGGTAAAACATGTATCCAACCCCTATGGATTACACAGTTTCATTAAAATATGAAATTAAAGATCTAGCCTTACTCGATTTAACTTTATTTCCCCCATTTTCCCTATTCAAACCCTCCTAAATCTAGACACATGACCTATATTTTCATCCTCTATTTCAACTTTATTATTGTGGATCATTCACCTAGAATCTCTTATAAATATTCAAGTTAGGGACCCTTTATATCTTCCTTGGTTCGATTCTCCACTTTTCCCTTTGTTTTCATCTTCCCCTAAGGCCATGGTGGCCTAGGGTTTGTGTTACTTTATTTCTATGGTATGGGTATTGATTATTAGGTTGTTATTTTTACTTATAATGGGTCTTCCCTCTTCATTGATTTAGGATTCACTCCATTGGAAATTGGTTCAATTGATTAAGGTTGGTTT
Organism: Viscum album; assembly: GCA_963277665.1. Lineage (NCBI taxonomy): Eukaryota > Viridiplantae > Streptophyta > Magnoliopsida > Santalales > Viscaceae > Viscum > Viscum album. The sequence continues at coordinate 1,914,701,586 of OY728127.1, forward strand.
TTCATGAATTTCCTTTTTTTGTGGAACCCAAAGTGTTTTATTATGTTTAAAATAGTATTTTAAAAAAATTAGTCATGTTATATGATCCTTGAGGACTTATTATGAGTGATATTATTGATATAAATTATTACCTATTCATTTTATAAACCAATATAGATTTAAAGTCATGTTTTGTATATGAGGATCAAAGTTTCACACTATGTGTTTCATCAAAGTCCTGTTTTAAATGGAATGGAATTGGGAAATAGTATAATAATGAAATTATAATTATTTAATAAGGGGATAAAACATGTTATCCTAGTGATTATGTGGGAGAACTTGGACAAGTACGACTGGGTATTTTCATGCTCTACTTATCCTTAGATCAGGCCCCTAACCAACTTACACTATTGGTAATTGGATGATATGGTAATGGTTCCACTCAAATAGAATTTCACCATGTCTCAAGGCATGTCACATAACTCTCTATAGTGTCCCATTCACATATTGGATATAATTGGTGTACACATGAGATAGTTCATGGATATTAGGTTCCTTGACCATAGAAAACTTTAGGGTTTCTCTTGCGGTGCTTGTTTTGAATTGATTCTTTACATGGATCTTACTTTCATATTTATATTTTTTAAAGATATATCATGTTACATGTCTTTAATATATTAAAATAATACTTTCATATGGTTTATTTTAAAACTAGAATGATTGGATTATCTAATAATGGTTTTTCAGGGAAGACTTGGTGGGATCTTACCGGGCTAGTTATGATCACGCCCTACATACATCCAATAGGTGTATATAGACATTTTTTGACAGATAAAATAATAGTTTTTTGATCTTATAAAGTTTTAATGATAAAAACACTCTTTAAAAATAATTTTTTAGTATTTAAGACTTTACTTATTACTTTTTTTCAAGGTAAATTCACCCCCCCCCTCTTTCCATTTTATCCTACCCCAACCTATATTTTGTATGAGAGTAAATATTAAATTATTTTTTATTCATTTATTTTTTTTCAACTATTTCAAAGATTAATTATTATTCAAAGTCCTTAACTAGGTTTTCAAGAAAAGTTCTTTTTTAAAATGTATTTTCCAAACACCCATGGTGCTCCCTAAAGATACTCAATGGTTCATTCTCCATTTCTTGATTTTTCAAATTATGGTTATAATAAGACACATTTTTTGTTAAACTCTATAAATACCCCAACCCTAGAATCCCAAAGTCACTGGTCACTTTATTACAATGGCACTAGATACAAGTGATATCATCCCATAGGACTGAATAATTTAGTAGTCTTGGAAAACTAGATACATACTTAAATATAACATTAAATTTCAAAACATAAAATACAATATAGCATTTTTTGAGAAAACAATTATTTCCTATATAATATCCCTTCATATAAATAATAATAAAATTTATAACATCATGGGGAAAGTAAACATAATAAATGGGTGATCTCAAATGCTCGGTAATGGAATGCATAAAATGGAAGCTAAATAAGGCACACATAATATGGTAGGAATAAATGATAGTCAAATAATTTCATATAAATAATCTCATGATCTTGAAAATTATCCATGTATATCATAACTATTCAAATAATTATATGTACATCAATAATTAATTTCATAATGATGTAATGAATAATTCTGAACTTCTTAAACATACCATCGAGGCCTCATGAAATGACATCTATAGAAATGGGTAAGGCCTCAACCAAATGTCCAACTTGTTTTATCTCATGAGACCTATTAATGCATTGAGGGGCTATATAATTATATTTCATACCCATCACGTAAAAATTTAAATACATTAATCATATGAATACACAATACAACTTAATCAATATTCTTTAATAATAAAAAATTGTCAGTATTGGAAGAACTTGCATACAGAATGTTAATACTTTCCCTACTTGAACTAATAATATACCATACAGATAAATATGGTGGATGGTATTATTATATTATATCATAATTATAGCATATGATTCAATAATGTATGTTGACCAAGATAAAAATAATTTAAAAATATCATTGGAAATTTTCTTAATGAAAATACCCTATTCACTTTGAAATTAATTATTTAAAATCTAAAATTTTAACAAATATTAAGGAAAATAATTTCAATGAAAAGAACCATTTAAACTTTTAAATTATTCTTAAAATAATTGTGAGTTCATGATGGTAGGAAATTCCTTTAATGTCGTGTATGTTAAAACATAGCTTTCTTTCACATTTTATGTAAAATTCAAAAGTACCTCATTCATAAAACAATAAGAAGATTAATTTTAAACCATTTTTTAAAAATTAAAACATGGGTGAAAATTTATTTAATAAATCAATGGATAATATAAAAACATTATTTAAACATTTTAAGGAAAATACGTACATGGAAAAAAAAAGATTCCCGACTGAGTAGAAAAACAAAGTCGGTTTTCCTTAAAAGTATTATTTTGGTATATTGATTAATTAAAGGTATTAAAATAAAAGGAAAAAAATTAATTTATATAAATAACTAAGTTTAAAAAAATATAGGGTTTAAGATAGAAATATCAAATAATTTCCTCAGAGTAGACTTAAAAATAAACAATCCCGAATAATGATGAGATTATGAAATAAACTCTAACCTCATGTATGAGTTCCCTTGTATGTCTTCAAACTTACTATATAATAAATATATATTTATTATAAATATATTATAGAACCATAATCATTTATATCATACCATATTTTATTTATTTAGAAACTTTTATCACCTGTTTATTAACAATTATTTATTAAAATTATTATTCAGAATACTAACTACTTTATTTTTCATGTATGTTTTGGTTTGGTATTTTTGGTACTTGTAATTTGATCATGGTTCCATAATATATAGAATTTTAATCATGATATAAATATAATATATATTCTCTATATAAATATTAAGTATTATCTACAAAATATAGATATCAAAAAATGAATTACACCATTCTTAGAGACAGTTGGTTGTATGTATAAATGAAATTTGTATTCTATTTTTGAAAGATGGAATGAAAGAAAGGTCAATAATAGTTAAAATTTAAAAAATAATTATTAAATCATATATATCATATATATTTATTAAATATATTCTTATTACCATCCATGTAAATCATAAATGAAAAACGGATCACATCGTTTGGTGGTAGTCCACACATATTCATGAGACATGCTATCATTTTCCAATGGATTAGAAGGTAAAAAGGTATATTTTATATTATATTTCCAAAAACATAATTATGTTATAAATATAATATTTTATAGGCACAAAAGGGTCTTAGATATCCTGATAGGGGGTATAAATCAGGGTATGGATATTATTTTCAAAATTCTTCATGCCCCATTGGATCTTGACCTCTTTATTATAAGGGTCACTTTGTTTGCTCTTTATTATTTATGTTGATCCTATATTTTCATATTTATTTGATTATGGTGCATAGAATTTAATGTAAGGAAAAAATAGCGGGGACACATAGATTTTTACTTGGTTCACCCTCATTGGGCTATATCCAAGGAGTATAAAATGAAAATATACTGATGTACCAAATACACTAAATCCCATTAGAAATACGCGATTTGGGATAGATCACTTCTATTCCCAGACTCACTACCTTACAAGATTTAGGGATAGCTCACTGCTTCCTAAGGGTCACTCTCTTGATATTTCCTTCAATATCTCACTATCGACTAAAAGGATCACCTTATTCCTCTTCATTTTCTCACTATTATATAAATAATTCATATATAGATTATGAACCTGTAGGTCCCTTCATTATAAATATTGAATTCATCCTCAATTGTAGTTTTATGCTCTATTAATTTTCTTTCTGGGTTGCTCCTTTTCTTTTGTTAAAGTAACTTGGTGCATCACTTCCACTTTCCAGACACCAGGAACAAACTTCTATTTGCAGTAGACGCAACAATTACAAGCTCAATCTTTGGAAGGATCTTTAATGGATTTAAATTCTTCTTTTCATTGGATTAGATATAGTAATTAATTATTTCCAAATGGTTCAGATCCTCTGTTTTCTTCTTCTTCTTAATTCAGATATGATAATTATATTTCTCATAGAGTAATGATGGTGTGTATCTCCTTACTCAAGACCCTACCTTGTTACCCATTTGTAATACCCTAGCATGTAACCCCTTGTGTGAGATCCTAATGTGCAACCCTTGCACGAGATCCTAACATGTAACCCTTGTTTGAGATCCTAGCATGTAACCCTTGCATGAGATCCTATTTAGATCATGTGGATTGTGATACCTTGTTCAGATCATGCGGATCACATGGAATTGTTCAGTTCATGTAGAACATGAGACCTTGTTCAATTCATGCAGATCACTAGATCTTATTCATTTCATATGAATCATGAGATCTTTGTTCAGTTCATGTGTATCATGAGACCTTTCTCAAATCATGTCAACCACAAAATCTCATTCAGTTCATGCAGAACACTTACGTGATGTCAATCGCATATTCTCATTCGCTTCATGAGAAACCCCTTCTTCATATTTTTATTCATATGAATCATTTAAGAAAAACTTGGTCACCTCGTATGGATGGTTCATTGAGTATTTATAGGAACAATCCTGCCACCTTAACTCCACAAATTGGGTATAATTGTCTATTCCACAGCCTAAAAAATTCATATCACGTGCTTCGTATGATCACGTGTTGTATACCACAATTTCTTCATGTGATCATCGTCATTTTATTTTTGTGTGTCTCATGATCCCATCATGAGATCCAATGAAAATCATGTTGTCAGTGAAATTTTCTTTCATCACTTAATGAGATACCATAATGAGATCCACTTAAAATCATACACTTTTCATGATACTATCATGATATCCAATGAAAATCATGCGATGGTTAGAAAAATTGTCTTCTAGTGCCGTGTGTGACACATGTGATATCCAAAGAAAATTATTTGGCTGGTTATATTGTCTTCTATCCCTTTACATCACCCATCATGATATCCATTGAAAATCATGAACTTTGCACAATCTCGTCGCAAGATCCAAAGAAAATCATGTTAACAACACCATTATCTCGAAACACTTCATGTGACCCCATTATGAGATCATCTGACAAACATGTATTGCTTGATGAGATCATATCATACATCTCATGATCTGTGAGATCATAAATTTTCGCTCCATGAGATCATATATTCACGCTCTGTGAGATCATACATTTCACTCTTTTGTGATATCAGACATTTCATATTTCCATGAGATAAAAAATTTCATGCTTCTATGAGATTATACATTTCATGCTACCAAGAGATCAGACATATCACAATCCTATGAGATCAGACATTTCATGCTTATGTGAGATCAGCCATTTCACACTCACTCTTCATGCCTCCTCTGACATCCATCCTTCATCAACAACCTCAAACCATTTAAAAAAACATAATCAACCCTAAATAACAATTATAAGGGATTTTTTCCAATGATTTTTTCATTTGATGTATTTTTAGAATCATTCTTGATATGTGGATATGGAAAATGAATTGCATCACTTCATGGAGGTGGTAGGCCATACGTTCACATGAGCAATACTTTCACTTCCCATTTTATGGAATATAGGGTGTATAATGGTTGTTTCATAATAATAATAATATTTTAGAATATTGAGAATATTGAATTTATTATTTTATGATTAATAATACAAATTTATAAGAGGTAAAAGAAAAAATAAATTGAAATAGTTTGGGTAAGATAATTACCTGTTCTTTGGTAATCCTCCTTTAAATCCATTATTAAGGACCCCTGGAATGGTATTTCAAGAAGATAAAGACCTCCAATTCATAAATATGGAATTTAATAAGATAATTTGGAGGGTTTTGGTTGATCTATATGTCTCAAAGTGTTTTAAATAAAATAGAGAAGGGGTGTCCTTTTATAATGGTGGGAAAAGACTCATTTGGAATTACAAAAAATATTAAAATATAATTAATTCATTCTCAAGAAAAATGATTCCAAATGGATATAGATTCAAATAAAAATAGTATAATGCCTAAATATTATCATCTAATTAAATTTAGATAGGTTTTTGTGTCATTTTAAACCTTATCTTTTTTTAACCCCTTGGTTAACCAATTTTAATATTAATTGTGGTAATGAATTTTTTAAAATTAAAGGGTTATAATTTTACTTAAAATGTAAAAATTGGATCATAAATGAACAAGGGATAAAATATACGACCATTTATCATCATACTTGTCCAATTTAATTCTTTTTATATATTTTAAATAATTTTATAAAATATTTTTATCATGAAATACTATAAATGTCATTTTAAGAACTATTCGCGTAATTTGACTTTGTAAAGAACATGAAAATAGTGAAATTTTATTATAAACATTTTTAACATCACTAACATGATATATTTATCTAAAAAAATTGGAACACAATAATTCACCCAAATTGATTTACTTTTAATATTTTTAAAATCATTTATTTTATTTTTCTATTAATTGAATAAACATTATGTTGGTGTTTCATAAGCATTTTAGGTAATAATTTAATCAATATAGATTATAAATAAATTACCATGACAAAAAACTTAATTTTTATTTCCAATAAAAATTTATAACTAAACATATCTTCTGTTTTCCTTATGTAATAATTTTATAGATTTTAAATTCAAGAGAGTGACATTTTGTATTTATTCGTTTATCAAATTAATATAAATGTCATAATAAAAGATAAATGGAACTAAGTGGAAATATATTTGAGACTATGATGTACATGGACAAAATAAACTCATCCAATATGATAAATAAAAGTGTTTGAATGAATTTTAATCCTTATCACATTAGTTTTAAACCAAATTGGCCTATTTTGCCTTTACCATGGTAACAAAGATTTAATATGGTTAGTATTCATATTGACCAAAAATTAAAGCATAATATTTATCAAATTTGGATCTCGTGATTCAAAATATGGGATCCATTTTTCAAGATTCAATTCATAGAAGTGTTATAATTTAATTATTATTTTTTTCACCGAAAAAAATAAAAACAATTTTTGAGGAAAAATGTATTTTTAAAGTATATAATTAATTTAATAAAAATTGAGTACTTATTTATCAATATATTTTATTTATCTAAGATATTTATTAATAATTTTAAAATTTTGGTTATTCTTATTCATTACATAAATTTAATGGTTAGGTTATGATGGAATATTATATTGCGGTTCATTTAGACTCAAGGTTTCATGTATCGCAAGCTATCGAAGAAATTAAATTTATTTTTTGATAAATGTATCATAAATTATAGGGGTGTTACATTATTTTCCCCTTAAAATGATTTTTTCACTCGAATTTCTATCACTATAACACAAAAAAAATGAGGATATATTTGATTCATCACATCCCTCAGTTCCCAAGTAGCTTCTTCAAATTTATGATTCCTTCAGAGAACTTTAACGAGGTGAGTAGTCTTGCTTCATAGCACTTTATCTTTATGATTCATGATTTATACTAATTTTTCTTCATAGAAAATATCATGATCTAGTGGTATGACCTCTGAGTTTAGTACATGTGATGGATCATGCATGTACTTACTCAAGATATATACATGGAACACATATTGAACTTGAGAGAGATTTGGTAGAAGCACCAAGAAATAAGATACCTTCCCGGTTTGATCCAAAATATTAAAGGGAAAATATACATAATACTAATAGTTCCATTATTTCCAAATCTCATAACCTTCTTCCATGGAGATATTTCTTGGAATACCTTCTCAATAACTTCAAATTTCATATTTCACAGATGATTGTAAATATAAATTTTTTTTCGACTTTGAGTTATCGTGATATGTTGTTGAATGAATTTTATTTTCTCTAAATTTCATCTACTAGTTTAGGTCCAAATATCTTTGTTTCTATAACTTCATCCTATTATATTATAGTTCTATAATTATTTCTATAGAGGTCTTTATAAGGAATCATTTGAATACTTGAGTGAAAGTTATTTTTGTAAAACAATTACACCAAAGGAATGTGTTGATCTCAACTAACTTTGAAATCCATAGTGAAATCTCTCAACATGTACTCTAGTGTTTTAATGGTCCTATCAAAATGACCATATTTTTTAGGATGATAATAAGTGATGAAACTCAACTCTATATGTAGATATTGCTAAAGACTTTTCTAGAACTTTGTGATAACCCTTGGGTCCCAATCAGATACAATAGAATGTGTTAATTCATGTGAATTATCCACTTCATTAATTTATATTTTGGAAATTTGATCAAGATAAAAATATAATTTTATATCAATGAAGTGTGCAAACTTTTTAAGGCGATCGACTATAACCCAAATAGCATTATAGACTTTTGAATTCTTGGTAATTCCTATGAAAAAATCCATGGTGATTTTTTACCATTTATATTCTACTTTAGTAAATGGTTATAACATCCCCTTATATATTATTCTCTCATAATTAACTTTCTAACATAATAGGCACCATGATTTATACTATGCAATATCCCTTTTCATATTATCGCACCGTAAATACTTTTTTAGATCTTTATACATCTTTATACTTCCAGGAATAATAGATACTAATGAACTATGAGCTTTATCCAACAGATCCTTATTTAATTATGGTATTTATGGGATACATACTTGATTCCTAAACCTTATCATTCCATAATGATCATTATTGAACTCATGAACATTCCTCACCTTCTTCTGTAATTCCATATATTCCTGTTATGCCTTCTTAATCCTCTCATGGATGGATGGTTGAACATTCACCTAATAATGATAAGATCATTCCCATTTCCTCAAGATTTCAAGATCAATATTCTATTAATCCATAAATATTCGATCACTTTCAATCCTCATCATGGAAAAACTAGAATGGTCTTTCTGACTTAGAGCATCATCCACCTTATTTTCCTTCTCAGGGTGGTAATGTATTGAGAAATCATAATATTTGTTCAACTCTAAACATCTTCTCTAGTGAATATTTAACTCTTTATATGTAAATATACACTTCAAACTTTTATGATCAGTATATATATTATACATTTCACCATATCGAGAATTCATCCATATCTTCAATGCAAAAAAAACTACTTCCATATCCAAATCATGAGTTAGTTGGTTTTGATCATGAATTTTTAATTGGTGAGAGGCGTATGCTATCGCTATTTAATTCTACATGAGGAAGCATCACAATCCCTTCATTTATGAATCATTATAGATCAAAAACCCTTCTCTACTATAGGGTAGTGTAATCATAGGTGCATTGACCAATCTTCTCTTTAGTTCTTTAAAATTCCCTTCAAATTAATATTTCTATAATAATTTAACCCACTTTTGATTCAAATTAGTGAGTGGATTTGATAGTTGTGATAAATATCTCACAATGAGTTGGTAGTATCCATCTAACCTAAGAAAACTACAATTTTTTGTTATCATGATTGGTCCAGTCCATTGCTCAATAACTTCTTTCTTTGAAGGATCCACTGATATACCCTCACATTAGATTATATGACCCAATAATGAATGTTTCTTAATCCAAAATTTACACTTGGTAAATTTATCATACAAATTATCCTTCCTCTGGTTATTTAGAAAAATTCTCAAACATTCTTCATATTCTTCCTTGATATTTAAATATATATGAATATCTTCTATAAAGACTACCATAAACTGATCAAGCTAATATCTAAAAACTCTATTCATTAAAACTATAAATATGTCAGGATAATTGGTAAGTCCAAATGGAATTAATATAAATTCATAATGACCATAACATGAAAAAAATGTTGTATTAGGTATATCAACATTCTTTATTCCTAGTAAATGATATCCAGATCGAAGATCAATCTTTGAAAAATATAGAGATCCTTATAATGGATAAAACATGTCATCAAAATGGGGTAGAGGATACATGTTCTTAATAGTGATACTATTATGTTTCTGATAATCAATGTAAATATTCATTGACCCATCTTTCTTCTTAACAAAAATGAGCAAGTTCACCCCATGGTGAAGCACTAGGCCAAATGATTCCCTTATCTAGATTCTGCTAGAGTATCTTCTTTAATTCCTTCAACTCAATTAGGTATATTCTATATGGATCCTTTTAAATATGCATAACATCGGGTATGAGTTTTATTGAAAAATCAACTTCATGATTTGAGGGAATAATAGACAATTCTTTAACAAATCCATGAGAATATTCCCAAATAATAAGCACATTTTCAATGTTTAGTTTCTCCCCAATCATTTGAGATAAATATCCCTTATAAATAGGTATTAAAACCCATATGATGGAAGTAGTTTACATTGGTTTTTTAGGTTATTCCACACACTGATAGACAATTGAAGTTTGATTAGAAATATCAAATGTAACATCCCTTACTAAACAATTGATATGATATTTATACTAAGAGATCTAATCCATACCCAAATTTTGTAAAATTCAACTAGAGTAAGAATAAAAAGATTCGCATGAACAATATTCCCACCAACTTCTATCAGAGAGGATATATAGAATTGGGATTTTTTTCATCATATCGTAAGGGGATTTAAACACCAACTCAATATATAATCATTGAGGTGGTGATGTGATACCCTTAGAAAATTATTCAGATATAAAAGAGTGGGTAGAAATAGAATCAAATAAAAACTCAATCCTGGAGTGGATGATAAGTGTACCTTTAACCACATCCATAGTCACTTACACATTGTCTATAGTAATTTCATAATCTTGGCCTTCTCAACTTGTATTATTTTGGGGTAATTTTCCTTGATGTGTGGGGAATTGGTTGGAATAGTGTCACATCTCCTCACAGTAAAATCATTGTACTTTGATGGATTCTCCATTACCCTTGCATTCATGATCCTGATGACATTTTTCTACACTCTTAAAGAAAACTCCTTTTCCTTTTAAGAATGTACCAAGGTGTTTCCTTCCCCAAGTATCACATGTTGGAAAATTCCCCATTCTCTTCTTCCCATTATCTATTTTTTCTCTGATATCCTCTTTTTCTCTTAAATTCCTTTGAATCCATAAGACTTGGAGAATTATTTCAATGTCTTTATAACACATGATACCATATACTCATATAATGAGAATTTTTGGGAGACTAGTTCCCTTTGAAGGATTGGCTTAAGACCATCAAAGATATAGTCAATCGCTTTCTGTGGATTATGAACATAGTCTACAACATACCTTGATAACCTTATAAATATAGCTTTAAACTTGGTAACACTTTCCAATTACATTTGACTTTGAATCCCAAATTGTCTCCTCAAATCACCTCGGTATTCATGAGGAATTTTTTTTCTTTGAAAAATAACTTAAAATCATTCCACACTCACTCACTATTTCCTCTTCATCCTTAGTGTTTTGGATTAATAACCCTCATTGATCTGCATCCCATGTGAGATGATAAACTTCCATGAAAACCTTCTCCTTTTCATTACTTCCCAAAGTGAGAAATATCATTTCTAAGGAAATTAACCATTTATCATCTACATATATATTTTTGGTTCCATTGTTTGATGGAGGTTATTGTAGCATTAAACAGTCTAACATTGTCACACCACATTAAAAATCATCAGGTTGTTCCATAAAAAAAGTTTATTGGTCATAACCTAAGTCATCTACCCAAATATAATTATAATTTTTCCAGTTCCAACTCAATATCCAGCTCTAGATTCATTATCTTTCCTAAGAGGAAAATCCCTAAATAGATTACATGTATTGATATAGTTTCCATTCCTTATGATATGCAACATTTATGAATAATTACATACACTATATTAGATCAAGACATTATCCATCATAAAGTTTAATTTTTAAACTAGTGAAATACTTAACATAAATTTAAAATTTATTCCTAACTAATATCAGAATCATAAACTTGGTTTCCTTGGTAATATTTTCAAATCATAAAAATATTTTCAAATATTTTTTAATGGTTTGTAATGAAAATGTGAATTAACCTAATAATGTACCATAATTATTTCAAACCATGTGTGTAGTATGGTAACACTCTCTGTGCACCAAAATGATGGTCGATATATACTTGAAAAACTCTTTTCAATGTTATTACCCATAGATGAATTTGTTCCAAAACCACATTCACTTGTATTATCCAAGAAAGGATGTATTTCTATGAAACCCAAATAATTTATACCTTACAAAAACTTTAGTATGTTATCCTATACATATACTTATCTTCAAATTTAGTCAAAGGGTTATGTTACCTAATCTATGTTATCCAAAATCTAGTTCCCAAGGATTCTACTAAACATGATATGATACCAACTATAAATAACTTGAACCTAGAAACCCAAATCCAATGGTTACTTTATTGAATTTTCAATAAATATAATATATCACATCCCAAAGGACCGAATAGTTTATTTGTCTTGGAAACAATATACATAATTAAATTTAATATGACATTTTAAAGTATAATATACAACATGGAATTTTCTTTCATAACACTATTATTCCATCTATAATATATCTTCATATCAATCATGATACAGTTTCTATAATCTTGGGGAAATAAAACATAAGAAAGTGATGATCTCAAATGCTCAATGAGGGAATGTGTACCAAAGAAGCTAAATAAGGCATGAATAATATGGTAGTAAAAAATGATAGTCAAATAATGCCATATAAATAATCACATGAGATTGAAACTTATCCATGGATATCATAACTATTCAAATAATAACATGGACATATAAAAATTATTTCCTAATTATGGAATGCATAATTTTAGATATCTTAAACTTATTATTGATGCCTCTTCCCAAGACATATATATAAATGGGTAAGGCCTCAACGAAATACCCAAACTATTTTGTCTCATGAGACCTATTGATTAATTTAGGGGCTATATAATTATGGTTCCCACCCATCACATAATAATTCAAATATATTTATCATATCAATAAATAATTAAACTTAATCAATAGGCCTTAATAATTAAAAACGAGCTGTATAGGAAGAAGTAACATACATAATATTAATACTTTCCCCAATAAAACTAATATTATTCCATCCATAGAAATATGGTGGATTATATTATTAGATTATATCCTTGTAATATAATAATATTCCTCAAAGGATGTTGAAATAGATGAAACTAATTTAAAAATATCACTAGAAATTTTCTTGAGAAAAATATCCTCTTAAATTTTGAAATCATGTATTTAAAATCTAAAAATTTCCCCAATATCAAGGAAAATATTTTCATTTAAAATAACCTATTAAAATTATAATTTAAGCTTCAAATAATTGTTTTTTCATGATGGTGGTAAATTCTATTCATTTCTTGTACATTAAAATAAAGATTCCTTTCAAATTTTCAGTAAAAGTCAAAAGTACATCATTCAGAAAATGAAAAGAAGATTCCTTTTGAACCATTTTGTAAAAAGTAAAACATGGGTAAAAACATATTTAATAAATCATTTTATAATATTAAAAACATTATTTGAAACATTTTAAGAAAAATATGGACAAGGAAGAAAAATATTCTCGATCGAGTAGAAAAACACAGTCGGTATTCTATAAAAACATTATTTCGATATCATGAGTACTTAAAGAGAGGAAAATGAAATAAAAAAAATTAATTTATAGAAATAAAAATATTTTAATAAAATATATTGGTTTTAATATATAAATATAAAATAATCTCCCCAATGGAGACTTAAACATAGACAATCCTGAATAATGATGAGATTGTAAAATAAACCCTTACATTAGGCCTGACTTCCTTCATATGTGTTTGAACAACCTGTATAATAAATATAGATTTATTATAAATATATTATAGAACCATAATAATATATATCATGCCATATTTTATTTATTTATAACATTTTATCACCCATTTATTAACAATTTTTATTAAAATCATTGTTTCGGGTGATAACTCCTTCATTTTTCATGTATGTTTTGGTTTAGTAATTTTGGTCCTTGTACTTTGATCATGGTTTCATGTTCTCCAAAATGTTAATCATGATATAAATATCATATGTATTAACTATATAAATATTTATAATCATCTATAAAATATAGATAATCAAAAATAAATTACACAGTTCTTGGAGACGGTAGGCTATACATACGCATGAACGTTGCTTTCACTTTTTAACAGATTGAACAAAAGAAAGGTAAATAAAATAAAATTTTATAAAATCATTATGATATCATATTTATCATATATATTTATTAAATTTATCCTCATTACCATCCATATAATTAAAAAGTGAAAAAATAGATCACATTTCATCACAGATGTGGTAGTCTACATGTGCGCACGAGCGGTGTTATCGTTTTACAATGGATCAAAATGTAAGAAGGTAGATGTGATATTATAATTAAAAAGGAATAATTATTTTATAAATATCATATTTATTCATTATATAAATTTTTATAATCATTATTTAAATGTGGATATGGAAAATGAATCATATCGCTTCGTGCAGACGGTAAGTCGTACATACGTTTGAGCAATACTTCCACTTACCATTTGATGGAATAGAGAGTGAATAATGATGGTTTTATAATAGTAATAAAATTATATTATATTTAATATACTGAATTTATAATTTTATGATTAATAGCATAAATTCAGATGAGTAAAAAGAAGAAATAAATTGACAGTGGTCAACTAAGATGATTACCTTTTCTTTGGTGAGCCTCCTTTAGATCTCTTCTTAATGACTCTTAAAATGATCTTTAAAGAAGACAAGAACCTCTAATTTTTGGATAGGGAAGTTTATAAGAGAATTGGTTAGGTTTTTTTCGATCTATATGACTCAATGTGGTATAAAGAAAGGATATAAGGGGTGTCCTTTTATAAGGGAGGGAAATGACACATTTAGAATTACTAAAAAGATTAAAACATAATTAAAATATTTTCATACCAAATGCTTCCAAATGTACATATATTCAATGAAAAATAGGATGAAGACTATATCTCATTAGATAGTGAAATTTAGATAGGTTTTTGGTGTCATTTTAAACCTTATGTATTGATTTAACCCCTTGGTTGACCAATTTTAATCATAATTGTGGTAATGAATTTTTTTTAATATTAAAGTGTTATAATTTTACTTATAAGGTAACAATTGTATTATAAATGAACAAGGTTTGAAATTTATGAAAATTTATCATCATAATTTTCCTATTTTAATATTTTTATTATTTTTATTATTTTTAAATAATTTTATGAAATATTTTAAAATAAAATACTACAAATGTCATTTTAAGAACTATTCACATAATTAGACTTTAAAAACAACACGATAGCAATGGAATTCGAATATAAACCTTTAAAACATTCCTAACATGTTATATTTATCTAAAAATATCTTTGAACATAAAAAATCACCCAAAATTTTATTACTTTTAATATTTTTAAAATCATTTATTATATTTTTCTATTAATTGAATAAATATAGTGTTGGTGTTACGTAAGCATTTAAGGTAATTATATAATCACTAAAAATTAAAAATAAATTAGCATGATAAAAATAATAATTCTTATTTCAAATAAACATTTATAACTAATCTTATCCTCTTTTTATCCTTATGTAATAATTTTATAGATATTAAATTCAAGAGAGTGACATTTTGTATTTATTCTTTTATAAAATTAATATAAAGGTCATAATCAAAGAAAAATGGAACCAAGTGGTCATATATTTTATACTTGGATGGAAATGGAATAACTACAATCATAAAATAGGATAAAAGAAATTGTTTGAATGAATTTGAAGTCTTATCACATTAGTTTTAACCCTAATTAACTTATTTTACTTTTACCGTGGTAACAAAAATTTATTATGGTTACTATTCATATTTACCACAAATAAAAGGGTCCTATTTACAAAATTTGGATATCCTAATTCTAAAAATGGAATTAATTTTTCAAGATTCAATTTCTTGAAGTGGAATAATTTAATTATATTATTTTCTCACTAAAAAGTAATAAAAACCATTTTTGAGGAAAATGTGTTTTTAAAGCATATAATAACTTTACTAAAAATTGAGTACTTATTTATCAATATATTTTCTTTATCTGATAAATTTATAAGTAATTTTCAAAATGTGGTTTTTCTTAATCATTCTACCAATTTCATGGTGATGTTATAACGGTATATTATATTATAGTTCTTTTAGACTCAGGGTTTCATGTATCACAAGCTATCAAAGAAATTAAATTTAGTTGAATAGAAATATGTCATAAAATCTTAGGGTGATACAAAATCCCAAAAATATCTAAAGGATATAATAATATTTGGGTGTATTCGATCAACCTATGAAGTCAGTACACTTCATTACTATCAGAGAAAATTTCTATCTCGACCAGCTTGCCATATATAATATATAGTATATAAGTGGTATAGTTTCATGGAGTACCACGTTCTATTGTATATGATCAGGATCAAAGTTTACCTCAAAGTTCTAGTGAAGTCTTCAGTAAGATCTAGATACAAATTTGTGTTTCAGTATTTCTTGTCATCCTTAGATGGATGGTCATTGATGAAGGCTTTTTAGTAGTCACTTAAACCTTCTTCAATATTTTTAATCTCCTAACTACTGTAATATAGCATCAACCAAGGTTATATCCCAATGAGACTTCATTTAAGAAGCTTCTTTGTCATGATTTTTATTATTTATTATTATTTACTTATTATTCTATTTCTATGGGGGATTCTAAGAACAAAAATTGAACTAAACTTTTTTGGAAAATGAAACTGAAGAAAAAAGTAACATATTGAAAGTTGGAGAGATTTCAGAAAAGAATTGGTGGTTTTCCCCAGTGATTTTACCGATTCATCCATTCTTCATTACTATCAGAGAACATTTCTATCTTGATCATCTTGCTATAATATATAGTACGGAAGTGGTACAGTTTCATGGAGTACCACATTCTATTATATCAGGTCAGGATCCAAAGTTTACCTCAAAGTTCTAGTGAAGTCTTCAGTAAGCTCGAGATACAAATTTGTGTTTCAATACTTCTTATCATCCTCAGACAGATGGTCATTGATGAAGGCTTTTTAGTAGTCATTTAAACCTTCTTCAATATTTTTAACCTCCTAACTACTGTAATATAGCATCAACCAGGGTTGTATCCCAATGAGACTTCATTTAAGGTGCTTATTTGTCATGATTTTTATTATTATTTATTATTTAATTACTATTCTATTTCTACGAGGGATTCTAAGAACAAAAATTGAACTAAACTTTGTTAGAAAATTAAACCCAAGAAAAAAGTAGCATATTGAAAGTTAGAGAGATTTCAGAAAAGAATTGGTGGCTTTCCCAAGTGATTTTAGTAATTCATCTATTCTTCATTGCTTAAAAAGAATTCACTCCATAAATTCTATCAACACGCTATCCAAAATCTCTAATGGTGTGTCTTATTAAGTTGGAATAGTCAAAGTGTAATAACTAGGCCCTACTAACAGCGCATACACCCCGCCTTAACATGGTCATTGAGTCCTAGCTTGCCAGGTACCCCCAATTGCCCTGCAGGCACATAGTCCCCTCCCTGGGGCCCAACCACGTGCTCAAATGGGTCATCAGACAAATGATTGTCTCCACAGGCCAACACATGTTGTTTCTAATGATTTTTTTTCTTCACCTGTACACACCATGGGAAACTTTCCAAGAGGTCACTCATCCTGATCACTACTCCAAACCAAACATGTTTAAGTGTGGAGTTTTAATTAGATAGACTCTCGAAAAGAAATGTTCACCTTGTTGACATGAGTCATATCGGTTAGTCTTTTAACCCTTTATCATTCTGAGGTGTTACATTCATCCCTCTCCTCCTCTTTAGGGCACAACGTTCTTGTTTTGGACCCTATATCACAACTCAGGCAATGTCACCTCACTTAAGGTTGGGTTCCTGCTCTGATACCAATGTAATAATGAGCTCCACTAATAGCACAAACACCCCCGCCTTAACATGCTTGTTGGGTCTTGGCCTGCCAGGTACCCCCAGTTGCCTTGCAGACACATGGTCCCCTCCCTAGAGCCAAACCACATGCCTGAACGAGTCATCATACAATTGATTGTCCCCACAAACCAACATATGTTCTTTCCAGTGTGTTTTGTCTTTACTCGCATACACCCTGTGAAAACTTCTCAGGATGTCACCCGTCCTAATCACTAATCCAAACCAAGCAGACTTGACTGTGGAGCTTTAATGAGGTGAGTTTCCAAAAGAAGATGCATCTTGTTGACATGAGTCATATCATTTAGTCTTATAACCATTTATCATTCTAAGGTGTTACATGAAGCCAACGACTAAGATATCGGTAATCTCCTTTCGCCAAGAGCCGCTCAAAGTATTTGATGATCGTCAAACACCATGATAGAACTGAAAATATGTTGTGCTCACAATTCTCGTTATAAAATTGAGAAGCTTCAATAATAAGAATCAACCAACAAACTCTTAACCAGACTGACCTAACAGTCTACACCCAATGAAAAAAAAAAAACACATTGATTGACAATGTATCGATCAAATAAACAAAATGACAGAAAAACAATTATAAAGCATCAATTGATTATTCAACAGTTACAATTCTGGAGATTATTTATATATTGAAAGAAAAGATTAAATATCAGAACAAATTCACCTGTTTAAATCATAAGGATCAACCATTAAAAAATTAGTGGATCATGCCCACAAAACATGGTTGGCCTTCGATCTTTAACTCCATGATCAGAACCAGAACTTCAAACTCACTGGAAGATCTCTCAGTTCTTCTCTCCATTGTTCTGCTCCAGTTGATGTAAAAAATGCGCACTGCTTCTCATGTTCACTATCTACTATCATTTGGAATCTACGTTGAATTTTCAGAATATTCCTCTTTTTTGGAATCCTGTAGTATTTTTATTATTCTCTTTGAGTCACCGAGTTAATTTTCTAATCCCACCGGTAAGTGTCACTGCTCTACTGCAGGTGTCATTACTTCACTGTGTCAATTTTTCACATCTTAGTTACTTCAATAAAATTCTACACTGAAAATACTCAATCAAGGAATCAATAATTTCCTCTACCAGCAACTTAAAATTCATTATTTTAGAAAACTCCATGTCAACCATCTACGCCTTTCACCTTTAATTCCTTGGAATTAATCCAGTCAAAAAATTCCCACGAAACATTTGGGCTCTTCAAGCTCAACTTGAATGTTTACTACCTTCAATTTGAACTCAAAACATCAAACTATGGAATCCTTAAAACTCCAAATCGGTCAAGATCTGTAATCTGGTAATGTACTTTTGATCCACTTCACATGAACTCGGCCTTTGCCATTGCTTGCTGTTAACATTCTCGAAGGCTTCAATCACCAACTCAAGCACAAAACTTGCATCTTCACAAAATTACTCAGCTGGGGAACTAGAAGACATGAACCCTCGACCAGTTCACCAAATAACAGCAACAAGGAAAAGCCATTTTTTAAACTCAACTTCTTCAACAATTAATGAAACATGTATCTTCTTCAACAATTACGATCAGAACCACAACCCCGACATCAAACTCGTCATCATTCTGTTCAGTCAATACGTTCGAATGATTCGGTCTCGAAGCTTCATCAACAAGCTCAGAGTTCTTCCTCAACACATCGCCAACCAAAAAATGGGTGTTCTTCGTATCTGGGTTCCGGTATTCCTAGATCCATCTTCAGCTTCAACAAATCTCCGCACGTTTCATCTTCATTAGCAAAGAAGCTTCGAAAATCAGTTCGGTCAACGTCCTCAATCTTGGATCTGACTGGTTCAGATGATGTTAACGGCCTCAGGTGTTTAATTATCAACAATAGAGACCACAGAATTAGCGGATCTGATTCATATTCAACATGATCGGCTAGATCCAGATCTGATTCATATTCAACATGATCGGCTAGATCCAGATCTGGTTCGTCCTCTTCGCAAGCTCGGTCGGAACATTGACGGTCGTCTTCAACGGTACGGGCTCCGTTCTTCCTTGCTCAACAGCGGTGTTGAGATCTCTCAATGCGGTTGTCCATTTAGAGCCACGAGTCATCTTCTCCAATTTATTCGACCTTATCTGATTCATCCTCCTTTCTATCTCGGTCAGAGATGAAGAACCCATCTACGACCATTGGTATATTCAGATCTGAATCATCTCCGCACTTGAAACGAGTTCCGGCTTCGTATTCATCAACCTGAATCGGCTATGTAGGGGTAATTAGGGTTTCCCTGAAATGGCTGGTTCTCAACTCCCCTGCGTGGTGTTCAAGTTATGTGGTTCCCCTCAAATTGGCTATGTGAGGGACTTCTAAGAATTTGCATATGTGAATCCATTTGAAAATGGTTATGTGAACTGTACACAAAAAATAAAAAAGTAATGAAATAAAAATTCAATAAAAAAATCTTTTGTCAATTAATTATTAATGAATCTAAATATTTAAATAAAATAAGATCTAACTTTTTATTTTGTTAAATCAATAAAAGATTAAAAATATTAAACAAAACCCATAAAATAATTAACTAATTATTTAATTAATTAAATAAAGAAACTATAAAATTTATTAAAAGAAATAAATTATAATTACATGAAACCAATTATTAAATAACAAAATTGCACACTAAACAACAACAAATTAATTAAATACAAAAACGAGGAAAATATAAATTGAATTAACATAAAATGAAATTAAACAAAAACACTTCAATGAATATTTTAAAATAAACTTCAAAATTAAATAATAACTCAAGGTTACAACATAATATATAATTAAAACATAAAATAAAAATTAATTAATCATAAAACCATTATTTTAAGAGTTTTATTCTTTAAAAAACAAAATCACACCGAACTAAATTAACTAATTAAATAATTGTTAAAAAAAATTAAAGATATGTAGAAAAATTGTATCAAAATATCACCACATCAATTCTCTCACACTAGGCTTTTGCTTGTCCTCGAGCAAACAATGAGTCAAACCCAGTTGAATGAAATAAATCTTAAATTTGAAATACTTGATAAACATGAAAAATTGGTTTTTAAAATGATTTCCCCTCTTGGATTTCATCAAGAAATGAAAATATTTTACCATAAAGAAATTAAGTATTTTCAAGTACAAAACTAATTCTTGTTTTACAAAAATGATTAACCTTGAAAATTTGAAAATAGATTAAACCCGTTTCAATTTCCATTCAAATGTAAGTCAAAACTTATCTTTACCTTTAGGAGAACAACCTCACAAAATTAGAAATCAAATAAATTAGTCACTCTATTGGGACGAGTGGACTAAATAAAATAAAAGGAGTATAAATAACTCATCCAACAGTTTTAAGAATACAAGAATTACTTTAACTTGGATTAGGATTTTCATTTCATAACCCATTTGAATGCATACCTTACGATTTTAAATCCTATTTCAAAAAATCAAAGTCAATGATAATTATATAACATCCACACAAATTTTTTACAAAATCCAACTGCATTTTAAGAGGGAAATGAAAAATGTTTTACTCAAATACATCCAAGGGGTAATATATAATTAACCTCATTACCCAACACTCAAACTTCAGAAAAATTTAAAACTACTGAAAATGTTTTATTATAACTTGAGAAAAAAAAAATCAAATTTTCAAAATTTTAGGGGTTTTTGATGGGATCACATCATGGTAATGTTTAGAACATTGAAATACCCTCTCCCCCACACTAAATCTCAACATTGTCCTCAATGTTGAATCCAAGGTGGCTAAAACACGTAAATTCAATTTTAATGATCAAACACATTTGGAAATTTAGTAGATTAGAAACATGTTCAAAGGGTTACAAAAAAGCTCAATAAATTTTTTGCCACATAATAAAAATAATTAACAACAATGCACAATATGCACAGAATTTCACTACTGGTTACCACTTAAAAATTTTCATCTCAAGGATAAGTTTTGTATATCACTGCATTTCAAGAAAGTGTGTAGAAAAATTTCTAGAAAAGTAGACAATATTCATCACTAAAACATAATACAAAAGAAATCAATTTAATAACAAAAACCAAAAAGTTTCACCAATAATTTCAACATGAAAAATTTCTTCCATGTTCTTTTTTTAAATAATTCAAAAACCAAATCAACAGCGCCACCAGATTTAAAATTCATGCAAAAGTGAGAAGAATTTTAAACTCAAAACTCCCTAAATTAGCATATCTTATCTTCCTCAATTCCACTCAAATGTACCTCTTCTTCACTTTGAAAAAGTCCCTCGAGTTAATCCAATTCAAACTCTTAAATATAAAAAAAATAACATTAAATTCAAGAAATTTCAGATCAATTGAAAAGTGACTAGAGTTTTGAAAGTAAGTGGGACGATCGAAGTTTCTTGAGGTTGTAGCTTATTTTGATCATTGTAGATCATAAATTATCTACCCATATTGAAGAAAAGAGTGGCCTCAAGTGGATTCCTGATAAGATGAATTTTTATAAACATTTTGGATACATTTCATTAATGATCAATGATGTTATATTTGATATAATACTGCATTTTGATGTGTTTTTATAGGAATTAGGAATTCAAGACTCAAATGAATAATGTTGGAAAAACAGCTAAAATTGCACATTACACATTATGAATATGAAGTACATGACATGTACGCCTCGAGCAAACCACCTTTCAGATGAATTATAATCTCTGAATCCCAAATACAATGTGTGAACCAAGTACACGACGTGTATCCTAATTACACATCCTAAAAGATTCAAAGTCCAAATCTGAAGACTACAAGGCGTGAACTCATTACACAACATGAGAAGTTCGAAATCTATTTCCGCTTAAGATTCAAGCCGAAAAATCCACAAAGATCCAAAATATTTAGAGGCTTTGGTAGATCTTAAGTACACGACATGAAAACCAGTTACACATCGTGTAAATGTTGAGGAAGAATCCACTTAAATCATGTTCATGATGTGAATATTATACACATCATGAACTGATCGAGCTCTATATATATGCAGCACCTTCGACTTGCATCAAGATTTCATAGCGTCTTTTTTTTCTTTCTTTCATTATTCTATTTTTTTATTCCATTTTCAATTTTGTCTACCTCTACTGCTTTCTTTTATTATTCTACACATTTCCTTGTTTTTACTTTCAATTCAAAGATGTGTTTGTTGATCATTGATGTTCCGAAATTCCATTTAAAATCCCATTTTTTGTGAAACATTGATTGTCATGGAATTATTCATTAATTATTCATTCAAGTTATTGTTTAATTGATTTTACATGATTTTAATTGTGGATTGATTTTCTTCGAGTCATTTATTTTTTATTCCAAGAATGTTGCATTCTATTTCCCCGATTTTGTACAATTTCACTATGCATGGCTAATCCTCTTAGGTTTAGGGGTCAGAAATATGGGTGGTTTGAACCTAATGAATATATAAAATCAAAATTGGATAACCCTATGGCTAGTAACAATGTTTAAAACAATTTCCAATCTCATTATTTTGCACCCTCCCCGACCATTAGAGGTGAAAATTGAATGACCATGACCTAATTGGAGAAGATCAGGCTAGGACCAATAACATGTGATTCTTTCTTCCTAGAATCCAAACTTCTCATGCTTATGTTGATAATTACTATGGACCAAAGAGTCTATTCCATCTTAGGTTGATCCAACTGGTTAGAGCATGATTACTTGGTTTCTTTTGCACCACTTTGCAGCCTACGTCATAGGTTTATCCCAAGTTAGATTTTGGATTACCCTGTTCCTTTACCCTAAAATTGACCCTAAACCCTTCTTTTAATCTATTTTAAGACCCAAGACACTTAGTTTTAGTAAAACCAAACTAAAAAAAGTTATAGTGAGGAATCCTACTCAAAATGTTCTGACCGCTGGGTTGCTTGTCTAAACAAGTTGTCTCTATGGGTTTGACCTCGAACTGCCACTTAATATTCCTTAGTTGTTAAGTGTAGTTTGGGATATAAATTTATAATATATTCATGCCTGGAGGAATCAACTAAACTTTCAAGGGGCATCAAATTTTGGTGTTGTTATTGGGGACTACTATTCTCAGGCACAACGACCTTCAATATGAACCTCAGATTACCTCACCACCTCCCCTTATATTCTTTTCCTTCCCCTTTTCTTTTTGAAATCTTTTTCAATCATGAACTAGAACCCGTGACTTCTTCTTCTCGGATAGTTCATGCATCAAGACCCTCTGACCTACTTGAGGATCCTTGAATCTCAATAACTATTTCCATTCGATCATGAGAATGATTGATCATTAGTGGCATGTCACCGCTTCACAATGGATAACTGTAATGATCTTGTGCCCCCACACCTTCAAAACCCCCACTATGCACCACCTAAAAACCAGTGTGAGTGACCAAAGCTATAGGATCACACCCTAATTGACTACGGAATTTTGTCCATTAGTTGTGTTGTGCCCAACATTGTGTGACCACCTATTTAGGCGCACTCTTTTGAAATAAAACCTGGAATCATTCATATAATCCAGAACATGGGGAAATTCAGTGGGATTCAAAGCAAAGACTGCCATGAACACAGTTCTAATTTCCTTGAGGGTTGTGATACCTTTTTCAATCAAGGAGTAACATTAGATTCCATTATATTATGAGTCTTCCTATTCTCCTTACATGATAGATACAAGTATTGGATTAAAATTCAAGCTCTCGAGTCTATCATGACTTGGGAAGACCTTGATAAGAAATTTCATGAAAAGTATTTCCCACTCATTTGAACTTGGAAGCCCAGAAATGAGATTCCAAATTTTAATTAGGAGGATGAAAAAGTAGCATGGGAAGCATGGGACCACTTCAAAGAGCTAACACACAAGTGACCACATCATAGAATCGACGTGTGGCTACAATTTCAAACCATCTAGTAGGGACTTCAACCTGTTGATCAGATTATTTTGGATGCCACCACTAAATAAAGGCTCATGTTAAGGTCACCTAAAGTCGACATAGCACTATTAGATGAAATTTCTCACAATTCCAGTCTATGGAAAATTTAAATAAGACCACCTCGACATGGAATCCATCAAGAAGAAGAGACCACACACCTAACTGCCCATGTAGAAACCCTTACCAAGAATATGAAATCTTTTCAACTACTTCCTACTCCGCCATCATAACCTCCTACTCCTATTATGGAGATCCAATCTTGCAAGATGTGTGAGGGTCCACACCTATACCGAGACTATATGGAAGGTATAGAGGAACATAAATTCCAAGATTGTATTTACATCAATTACAATGAATAAAATCTGTAGTACCAGCAACCCCAATAATAACAACATCAATACTACTAGAAGAGGACAGATCAGTAGCCACAACAGTGAAACTAAGGTTATTACCACTATATGAGGGAATAAATTCCTCCACATAATTAGGGACCACCTTGATACTATCCACATGGTCTAGCTCTTTGAACACAAAAACAATCCCAACAACCTTTTCATAGATCTCAATAATTTCCACAATCACAACAGCAGAAATTCCAACAAGCTCCGATATAATCACCGGAAGAAGCCCAACCTATCCAATTTAATCTTGAAAACCTTCTCACTAACTTCAAATAGAAATCATACCAAAAGATGAAAACCCAATAGAATAAAATGAACAACCACAAGGATTCACTATGAAACCTTGAGCATCTTGTGGGGAAGATCTCTAAGCCTTTATTAGATTAATTACCAGGTAATTTGACTGGTAATACTGGAACTCATACAAGAGAGGAAGATAAGGCTGTGGTTCATAGGAGAGGAAAAATGTTGGATTTCCAATAATCATGCTTAGGTGAAGAAAATAATATTGAAGAACCTGAAAAAATGATACAATCAAAAAACGTATAATGATGGTCACACAAATAAAATTGATCAGGAGAAAAACCTAGAATCAGAACATGATTCAAAATCCCCTATACAAGAGCATCCTAGAAAAGAATAAGTCTATTTGGAACCACAACCTTACAATCCCTCTCTCTCATTCCTAGAGAGGATGATACAAGCCAAAATAGAGGAAAAATACAAAAAAATAGAAAATTTTGAACAATTTCACATCAACATTACCCTTGTAGAAGAAATTGTTGAAATGTCCACTTACAAACAAAATTAAGGACTTTATCTCAATTAAGATGAAAATGGAAGACCTAGGAGTCATATTTTTAAATTAAAAATGCTCTACTGTTGTTCAGCAGAATCTACCTCCCAATATATGATACCCCGAAAGTTTCTCTATTCCTTGAACTACAAGGACATGCAATTTTGGGAGATCCTTGTGCAATCTTGGTGTGGGAATCAATTTCATGTCTATGAGTGTCTTCTAAAAATTGGGGCTCAAAGAGTTAAAACCAATGAGAGTAGCACTTCAACAGGATGACCTATCAGTTGAATAACCTTGAGGATATCTTTGTCAAAGTTTTAAAACTCATCTTCTCTACTGATTTCCTTATCTTAGACATAGAGTAATAAGGAGACATCCCTATAATTCTATGGAGATAATTTCTCACTATAGAGAAGGCCTTGATTGATGTCAATACAAGGAGACTAATTTTCAGAGTTGGTGACAAACAAGTAATGCTCAACCTATGAAGGGTCTCCAAGAAAGGCGATGACTCATTTGAATATCATTCCATCTTTCTTAATGATGAGAGAGATGATTATATGAACATTTAGTACAACAAAAAGACTCAATCTCTAGTTGAGGATGGAGGTATTGACTACGATGGAATAAATTACACTTAACATCTGACAGGGGACACTATACCACCATTCACTGCTATAGATAGTGATTTTATTAGTGCTAGAAAATTATTTTAACAGTGCTAGAAAAGAGCTGTTAATCTCAAAAAAGATAAAGGAGGGGTCCCCTTTAATAGTGCTAAAAAAGCGATGATAAAGGGTGTCCTTTATCCATGCTAAAAAAAGTGCTAATGAAGGCCCCCTTTATCCGTTCTATTTTACCATGGATAAAAGACATTTTTACCAGTGCTGATAAAAGACCACTTTATCAGTGCTTTAATTAGCACTGATAAATGGTGCCTTAATCAGTGCTACTTTGAGCACTGATAAATGCCTAGCTGCCTGTGATGAGTTGTTTATATAACAACACACCCACCGGCAGCACGTGCACAACACACACACACACCACCTACACAAAACAACACTTGCACAACACACACAAGAACAAAGAAGCACACACAAGAGGTTGAAAAACAATACTATATACATTTCAAACAATTTTTTATATAATTACATTTACAATTATCCAATAAATAGTTAAAAATTTAAGGTTTTATCCTTTTATATCTGCGATCCCCTCTAAAAAATTCCCACCCATGATATTAGTTGCCAAAAAAATCATCCCAACTCAAGAAAAAGGTTCCACCTATATAAGAAAATAAATATTATGTTATCAATACTATAAAGAAATAAATTACTCATTAATATGAAAGAATACATTAATAAAATGTCAATTTTTAATAAAAAAGACACATTTGGAGTTATAAATGTCACACTATTCATAGTATTGTGGTGGAGTTGATTCATACATGTCACAAATGAGTTATGGATCATTGTCCTAAAATATCAAAACAATATGAATGAGTTTTCTTGGTTCTGAGTATGTACCTTGTTTTTTACTAAAATTAATATCAAATTTAAATGATATACTAGTATTTATAATGGTCAAATAATTTGTTGGATTGAGGTGTGGTTGATTCTTACATGTTAAAAATGGCTAATGGATCATTTTTCTAAAGTATCAAAACAATCCAAATGGTTTTTCTCAGTCTTCAATATGATAGTTTTGTTTTTTTACTGAAATATCATTTCAAACCAGAAACACCCATTTTGAGTCATATCGGTTGCATCGTGTGTTATTTTGAGGTGAGAATACTTCATACACATCACAAAAGACTTACTAATCACTCTACTAAATTATGAAGACAATTAGAGGTAATTTTCTTTGTTTTTAATGAGTGAAACATTTTCAGCTAAAATGAAAAATTTTAACTAATAACAGACACTTTTAGTCATACTAGTCACAACGTATGTCGGATTGAGGTGTGGTTGATTCCTAAACATCAAAAATAACTCATGGATCATTTTCTTAAAGTATAAAAACAATTCTAATGAGTTTTCTTGTTTTTCAGTATGTCACTTGTTCTTTTTTACTTAAATTAATGTCAATTTTAAATAAAAACACATTTGGATTTATATCGATCGCATCATTTTTCATATTGAGGTGTGGTTGATTCTTAAATGACACAAATGACTCATGGATCGTTGTTCTAAGGTATCAAAACAATCCAAATGCATTTTCCAATTTTTTAGTATGTCAATTTTTTTTGTTACTAAAATATAATTTCAAACCAAAGACACACTTTTTGAGTCATACCAGTCACACCATGCATATATTTTATGTGAAAATCCTTTATACATGTCAAAAAGTACTTAAGAATCACTGTCCTAAATTATGAAGATAATCAGAAAGTGTTTTCTTGGTTTTTAGTGAGTGACATGTTTTGAGCTAAAATGTAAATTTTAAACTGATAACAAACACTTTCAGTCATACCGGTCACACCATGCATCATATTGAGGTGAGGTTGATTCCTAAACATAAAAAATGACTCATGTATCATTTTCCTAAAGTATCAAAGCAATCCGAATGTGTTTTCTTGGTTTTCAATATGTCAGTTATTCTTTTTTACTTAAATTAATGTCAATTTTAAATTAAAAGACACATTTATATTTATACCGGCCACATAGTGCATTGTATTGAGGTAGGGTTGATTCCTAAACATCAAAAATGACTCATGGATCATTTTACTAAATTATAAAAACAATTTTAATGCATTTTCTCAGTTTTCAGTATGCCAGTTGTGTTTTTTTTCTAAAAATTAATATCAATTTTAAATAAAAAGAGACACTTCGAGTCATACGAGTCACATTATGTGTCATATTGAGGTGATATTGATTTCTACATGTCACAAATGACTTATAGATCATTTTTCTAAAGTATCAAAACAATACGAATGAGTTTTCTCAGTTTTTAGTATGTTAGTTGTGTTTTTTACTAAAATATCATTTCAAACTGGAAACACATATTTTGAGTCATACTGGTCACATCGTGCATCGATTTTACATGATACAGCTTCATACATTTCACAATGAACTTATTAATCATTTTACTAAATTATGAAGAAAATTTGAGTGAGTTTTCTTGGTTTTCAGTGTGTGACTCATTTTGAGCTAAAATGTCAATTTTAAACCGATAACAGACACTTTTAGTCATATCAGTCACACCATTAATCGGATTGAGGTGTGGTTGATTCCTATACACCAAAAATGATAGTTGAATCATTTTCCTAAAGTATCAAAACAATCTAAATACGTTTTGTTGATTTTCAGTTTGTCACTTGTTCTTTTTGCTAAATTTATTATTAATTTATTATAAAAATACACACTTAAAGTCATAACGGTCACAACATGTGTCTTATTTTGGTGTGGTTTATTACTACGTGTCACAAATGACTTATGGATCATTTTCCTAAAGTTTCAAAATAACCCTAATGCATTTGATCAATTTTCAGTATGACACTTGTTCTTTTTACTAAAAATACTGACAATTTTAAATAAAAATAGACACTTCAAGTCATACCGGTCATATATTCATTCTATTTCTGTACATTCTTCCATCAGGTATGCTTCCCATTTGTTTCTAAACAAATACATCTCATCTTGTGAATATGAGTCTTTTCAAAAATCATGGCAGTACTGAAAAAATATAAATAAAAAAAGGATTAATAAGTATTTAAAATGAAATAGTAATTATCTTCAAAAATACCTCTTTAGGGATGCTAGTTTGTTAATGGAATATGATCTATTTCATAAATTTACAAACATAATAACCACAATATTTATCATTTGTTTGTTTCGGGAACTGTAGAAACACTGAGAAAAATAATTAATTTTTTTATATGTGTTTGGATAGTGAAATCTTATTATATATACCCTGATTTTTATCCAATCATAGTAATTTTGATGTTTCTTGTCCTTTTCCCCTAGCCTCATTCCATGATGTAGATGATATTCATGCACCACCCTATCATAACAGAATCCTCATTAAAAGATAATATAAATTATATAACTAGATGTTTAGTTCTCAAATTTTGGATGTAGTGTATTAAAAATTGAAAAACGCCATCATTTGTGGTCGGTTTGTTGGATATCCATGCATTGAATCCAAGAAATAAATCTTTAGAGTGTCTAAATTGACCGTAATGATCATCCAATGATTCCTAAACACACAAAAAAGAATAAGTAATGAAAGAAATTAAAATATATTTGATATGATTAAATTTTACAGTTTTACCCCTACATCGTTGGTATTAAGAAGAGTCTGTCATCCATAATTTTTATTTTAAATGATTTGAGTAGGCCTGTCACTATTTCACCCTCTTTCTTGGATTCTATAACTATTTGGTCTATAGAGGTGACGTGAGGACTAATGAGTCCAAATTTTTGTTCAAGGGGAAATCCCTTCAATTATTTTTCATATATATGCCTACAAAAAATATGAAATGTATTTAGTCATAATTATAACAGTATATCAGCTTTTGAGAAATCATATCATAAAAACATGACTCATGTATACATTTACAGTTGATCCACCTAACCAACCATAATCCAAGATTTCACTTACATTTTCAACACTAATGAAATCTAGATATTCCCCACTATACATATTTTCATCAAAAATAATTGTGTGAACCACACCATCTTTCAACTTCATATTCACATGAGTCTGAAATGATAATAAATGTGGATATAGAACAAGTGGGTTTAATGTGATTTCGGTAGATTTTTTCAATCGGTTGGTTGATCCTTGAGATGGTTTTGAGCTATTCTTTCTTTTCACCCCCTTACCTATGTCTGACTATAATAAAATTCATTGGTTCAAACCTTTTTTCATTAAATGTTAAAGGTTTATCTTGAATTTTTTTTGGAAATGAATACCTCCTTATCGACTTGTTTTTTTACAAGCTGTGACGACCATGCGATGAATGTTCCAAAAGCTTGTTCTACCTTATGAATATCTTCATCATTAATTGGAACAGGTAGCTCAGTGCTCGACTCATGGGATACATTAATCATCACTTTGACATGACCTATTGGAAGTGTTCTGTTATATATCATGACGTCCTAGATATTTAACATCATAGCCATCGCTACAAGGAAATGTGCGGGTGTTGATAGATATAAATCACAATCATTTTCACCCTAAACAATATCAGTACAAGAAAGGTATCAGTGTCTATCTGATTCATAATTCAAAAAAACAACTATTAGAACATTGATTACCTTAGTTAAGACATGTTTTTATGGTAATGACTCACCTCAAAGCTAGTGGGGGTGGGGCAGGATCTTCACGCGTTGGTTGATCTTGAGTTGTTTCTTCTATTTCCCCCCCGCCATAATATTTTCCATGAACTCTCTCTGCAATTTCATATGTTCTTCAAGGATAGATATTATTTATCTCATTATTTTTGATTTCTGCACTTTTATCTCCTCTTTTTTTTCTCAAAAAATGTTCATAGTGTCACCCCAAAACCCGCACCTCTAACGCGACCATACTTTTCTAGCTACTTCAAGGACACTGAAAGTATGTCCGCATCCAGTTTGGGTGTTGTTTATTCATGTGATTATGTTAGATAGAAAATATAGTAAAATAAGTAATCATTGTTATGTAATATCGATTTAAAGTAAAATAATATTTATTATATCATACTTACACATGTTTCCCACAATTTTTGTGTGTTTTCATCTATTAGTATCCCATATTTATTTACATGCACCTTCTTCCATAGCATATGGTGTGGGATGGAAGTGACATTGGATTTAGATTCATCAATCTACATATAAACCAAGGAACATAGTTTTGGTGTTGTTTTATGTCACATAAAAGTATTATGGTATATTTAAAATATGTACCAATTTTTTTTCAAGTGAAGCGTACCCCAATATTACTTTATGGTAGGGGTACACTAGTTTTTATACTCATTCCTTATTTTAAGAACTCATTTGTTGTTTCATAAATAAAAAATTGTCAATAAAAGTGATGAATACATGTATCATCAAACAACATATTACCAAACACAATGTACCTGAAAAGACTGCTCCTCATGACGGCTAGTAAACGCATCCCATACTCCTTGAGTTATCAGGTGTGCATAAATAGAAGGTGGGTGCGAGTTTATTTTCCCTTCAACATCTTTAAGATAAAATTTTGTTAAAATTGTGAGAAATCCTCTATGAATCCTTCCAACAACCCTTAATACATAGTCATTGTGAGAGTTATCCACTATAAATGCACTCTACAAGGCATGATGAAGAGTAAGTCAATGTTTCATTATTTTATTTTTTAGTAAATTAAATAAATGATATATCATAATGTTACCATAATATCTACCAACATTAGTGTCTTAATACCATTGAAAACATGGTTTCACGACTGTAAATCAATTGGAACACGTTTCTGAGTGATGATTCTAATGTAACTACTGAACATAGCCTTTTTGGGGTTAACATGATGGGCCCTCTTATTCCACCTGACCTCATATTTGATGCCTTTCACTTTTTCCATAAGTATTTTTTCTAACACCATCAAACTACGATGCTCCTATTTTTTCTATGCTGCCAGTGTTTCAGTGCCTACCATTTTCTCAATTTCAACATCATCAATATGTTCCTATGGAGCACTAGCATTGGCATGTGTAGATAGTGGTTGTACCTCTACACTGAGAGAAGCAGTAACAACAGGATAAGAAAGTTGTTGGTCCTCTACACTATGACCAACAATAGGTGGAGATACTTGTTGTGCCTAGGGATTAGGAGCATCATCATGTGCATAAGTCATTATCTACATATGTGGTTCAACATTTAATTTAGATTACATTAAAGTAGCAGAGAAAATATAATAACATAAGGTAACATGATGTATATTACAAAAAATATACAACTAGATTATTGAACTCTCATTTTTTTAAAGTATGAAGGGATTTGAACCCTCTATCGACTATCCAAATCCCTTCATTGTGGTCTCCTATGACATACAAAACACCATCTACATTGGGACCACTTCAAAATTATTGCAATGTCCCAATGAAAGGGTCATCCTCTATTGAATTTTCATCTGACCCTTCAGTGGTTTTGGTGGATAAAAGAACCATTTACCAATTTCAGTTTGCGGGTTCTAGAACATAAAATACTTGTACTGCCTATGATTCCATTATAAATGGTTCATCTTTATACCCTTCCTTACTAAAATTAACTTTCATGAATCCCAATTCATCTATTTTAACAACACTCCTGTTATCAACCCACTTTCATTGAAAAATCAGCACTTGGAAGTTCGTATAATCCAACTCCCATATTTTTTTGATGATGCCAAATAATGACATATTTGCATAATTGGATTTCTGTCCTTAGCACCGAAAACATGCATCGCTTCAGCCACAAATGTAACTCCACTATTCTAAATGGCACTATCTTCATCATGTTCATTAGTATAGAATGTATAACCATTAATTACATAAGAATTGTAAGATAATATATACACACTTATTCCTCCAGCTATCCATCAAAGTCGTTCTGAAATTGAGTCTGGATTTTCATCTAACTCCTTAAATATATGGCCCCAAAACCATCCTATAAACTATTGATTATGTGTATTTGATATCTATTTTTCATAGCTTGATTGATTCAAATGCCTAAGAATTTATTTTTCAGTTTCTACATATGGGTCAACCTCCAAACTGTTATGAAAAAACATAAAGGTGGTTCTACTCCTGATCTGTAATATTGATTGTGACAACCACTCTTCTAGAAATTATTTCACCCACAAGTCACCTAGTGTGACGAGATTTCGGTAGACCAATGCTTTCCACACTAGAAATGTATTCAGTACAGAATTCAATGACTTCCTCAACAATATATTGCTCCAAAATACAACCCTCTAGGCAACTTTGATTTTTGACATACCCTTTCAAAATATTCATACATCATTCAATAGGGTACATCCATCTATAGTATACAAGACCATATAGTTGAATCTATATCACCAAGTGAACCATAAAATGAACCATCATATCAAATAATTTCAACAGAAATAACATTTTCATTTCACATAATATGATGGCAATTTCCCTTTCCATACTCGGCAATTTCACCGGGTCTATAACTTTGCTGCATATAGCTTTGAAGAAGAAACATAGCTTTTTTAATGTATAACAGACATTCTTGGTCAAAATGAAATGTAAAGATATAGGAATTAGATATTACATCAAAATGTGGAAGTCTTGTAATTTCAGACCATTTAACTTTAAATCAGTCATTGACACAATGTTCTTGATATTTAATAAATACCCCTCTAGAACCTTTATGCCATTTATGAAGTTTCAAAACTGATATATCTCCTTCCTGGAAAGAGTGTAATAAGACAGAGGAATAAAAGTTTGTTTTTCACCCTTCACTGGTGCTAACTCTTCATATTATCATGTCAACCATGTCCAACCTAGCCTTAATTCCATCATTTTTTTGCCGGGTGCATTTATCAATGTGCCAATGACACTATCACATACATTTTTTTCAATATGCATAACATCAATAAAGTGTCTGACGTACAAACAATTTCAGTATGGTAATTCAAAAAAAAAACTAATCTCTTCTTCTAATTGGTTTTCATAAAGTTTTTCAAAAATGGTTTACCAAAAGTAGTGTCAACATCTTTTACTTTCCCAAATAGTTGATCACCAGTTAGTGGAGATGGTGTTGTATGTTCTTCCAAACATCCATCGAATGATGTCGTCCAAGATCAGTACTTATGTCATCGGGGTAGAAATCTATGATGTCCTAGAAACATGGTTTTCAATTAATGTTTCAACCTAACTGACTATGTACCTTGTTCACAGATGAGACACCCATGACTTCCTTTAATGCTATATCCTGAAAATTGCCCATAAGAAGGAAAGTAATTTATCATCCTATAAAACATGGCCCTCAACATGAAATCTTAATTTTTATAAGCATCATACAATTTAACACCTAAATCCCACAATAATTTCAAATACTCGATCAATGGAGCCAAATAAACATCAATATCATTACCTGGTTGTTTCGGTCCTGATGTAAGCATAGATAGCATGAAGTGTTTTCATTTCATGCATAACCACAATGGAAAGTTATAATTTAACAACATAACCATCCATGTATTGTGAGTGCTACTTTTAAAAACAAAAGGATTCACTCCATCTGTAGATAATGAAAGATGAAGGTTTCTCGGCTTATTTCCAAAATTAGGATACTCATGATTGATTCTCTTCCACTGAGAAGAGTCTACCAGGTGATGTAGTTTCCCATATTTATTTCTTCTATCTGTGTACCACATCAATTAACCTACAGTCTCCTCACTTTCATATAGGCACATAAACCTTATAATGATTTTAAAGTACCATACAACTTTAGTAGGATTGGATTCATCTTTATTGTATCGAGAAGCTCCACAGTTTGGGCATTCTGTAAGTGATTTTTGGTTCTTGAGAAACAGTATACAGTCATTTGGGCAGGTGTGTATTCATTCAGAGATCATACCCATCGAACGTAGCATTTTTTGGTGTCTTATATTCAGCTCGGGAGCTCATTATCTTCTGGGATCAGGTCATTCAAGAGAGTAAGTAATTCTATAAAACTGGTGTCACTCCATCCATTTCATGCTTTCAAATTATACAGCTTCAATATGGCTAAAAATTCTGTATTTTTAGTGCAACCACCATACAAAGGCATCTTTTCACAAATCTTTAACTGCTCAAACAATTTTGGCAAATCATGGTGTTTATCTTCAACTGTCCTTGTCATTTACTCAATACGATATTCATCATCATTCACATATGTAATCACGTACTCAATAAGGTCTTCTTCATTTTACCCACTTGTAATCATATCATATGATCCATAAAATACATTATTATCCCAGCCACTATCTACATTTTCTTTTTCCTTGTGTTTATTCCAACACTTACAACTTTGATCTATTCTGTGATAGATCAAGTGTTCTTCCAACTCCTCTAGACTAACTTGTCTTGAATAACAATAACATAAACATAGACAAAGGATTTGAGAAGGGTTATATGCATGATATTTTTCAAAATTGATGAAATATTTCACTCCATCTTTATACTCTCTTATAAAATGATTAGAATCCATCCAGTCTTTATTCATATCAATCCTACTTTGATTTGGTGATATTAATTTTTAAGAAAATAAATAAACAAAAATTTGATATAAAAATTAACCAAGGATAAAAATGTTATAGACTTTAAGTCTCATTTGAAAACTATTTATAAAATCACAGTTTAAATCCCATTAAAAAACCAACCATTTATAGAAATTCTTCTTTAAAATTACACGCCCTTTTTAAAATAAACAAATCAGTTTCAAACACTCTTTCTCAAAACCCCAATTTCTTTTTTATAAATCATTCAAGGAAACTTCATGACCCAATAATGTTAATCATTTAAAATGAGTGAAAACCCTCTATATTTTACAAATTTTTATTTAAAACTTCATAAAACCCTTGTTAAAATAAAACCAGCATTACATACGCTTTCAATACATTCACATCCCTTTATGAAATCTAATCAGGTGAGTTGAGAAACACTTTTCATGAAACCTAAGTCCATGCAAAGTGTTTAAATAATTTTAAAGTTATTTAAAACCAAAAAATGTATGTTGAAAACATTTTTCAAACACTTTTTTAGTGTATTCCATTAACACCTCCTGGAAAGCACCACTATTTCCAAATATAATAAAGGATTTGGGAAGTTTCTCTTATGTGTTATCAACTGTATGGACCCATAAGCAACCACATGACCATCATGGATAGAAACTTTTCAAATATTAACTCCTGATACATCACAATATAAGCCATACTCATTACCCATCTCATTTATGGTTAATATTGGTGTTTTCATCACTCTCCCATTACGATCTTAGAAGGATCACTCATGAACATATAAATACTCATATTGATCTACAAAACTTAGGTCAGGTCTCATATAATGCCATGTCTATTTCAATGGTATTATCATAGATGTGAATTTAAAGTTAGTAGTTTATTCCCATATCATATAATTCAAATCTCAGCTTAAAATCCTCTACCATCTCACATAGAGTCTTATCTACTACCATGCCTTATCTAGACCATTAATGTAGGGAGTATAACTAGCCAATGGAAAATTAAGCATTATTACAAAGGGTAGTGATTAAGAACCCACTCCAGATTCCTAAAAAAAATCATAACTCATTATTACTAAGATATCCTTAAAGGAAAGTTAAAAGGGAATCAAAAACCAAATAACTCCAACATCAACACTAGTGACCCCTAGTAACTCACTACATCCCATCGTCCAACGATGGACCAATCTGATCATAAAGAACAAAACAAAATAAGGCATTGGAAAAAGAGATATAAGAGTGTCATACACCCCCGCCCACCAATACATATGTAGGGTGTCAGCTAAAAATTATTTGTATGATTTCATAAATAATTCTCTTTGAATATTTTCATAATATAGTTCATAAAGTGCTAGTTTGAACATAAGGTATAAAATATATTTTCACATGAATTATAAAACAAGTGTAAAAACAATAAACTTACATATTTTCAAACAACCACCCTTTTTATAATATACAAACAAGGATGACTAAAAATTTGAAATAAAAATATCAAAAAATGGAAAGAGGGCCTTTAAAACCATATAAGACATGTCAAATCACAGTTTATCACTCTTTTAGAACATTTTTTTAAAACTATTTTTCATAAATAACCACAATGAAAAGCAATTTTTTTAAAACTAATTTAACAAATAACCATTTTTTTAGTTTTTTAATTAAAACTTTTTAACCATTTAAATCAACCTATTTGAAAGTAAGAAAATACACACTCAAAGTGAAATAATTATCATACATAGGCACTAAGGAAACAAGGAAAGATAATCCAAAAAACAACCAAACGATAGTGCCATATAATAAAAAAAACTAGGGTAATACAATCCATCCAAGAAAATAAATCCTATAAAGTGTCCTAAGAATTATGTAACCATCATGCGAAACTTCATAAGACTCATGTATTTGGATCCTGAACTGGATATGAGGAACCTAGGTCGATACTATTTAACTAGTCATATCCAAGTAGTCCTATAGAACTCACTAGGCTCTATCATGATTAGGGGATCAAAAGAAACCCTGGTTACTTCTAGTACATTCTAGGTACATTGAAAAATCTCAGAAACTCACTCAATATAACTGGGTCCTTACACTAGGAAACACACTCAACACTAGGTATTTCACTTATCTGAATCCCTACCAGTCTCCTAAGACACCCATAAAATTTCAATAGTGGAAGTGAGAAACCAATGAAATAATAGATCATCACATAAATATAATTTCAATAATTTGAAATTTAACCTCACCCCACCTCTTACACCCTCACAAGAAACAACCCCTTTCACATCCTTTTATAATCTTCACAATAAGCATAATAATATAAAGAATCCCCTATGGGGTCACGATCCACAACAAGAACAATAAATGCATGGAGCTCAATTGAGGGTTTCCAATATTTATAAAATAACTTCATTTAAACTACCAACTAGGATTTTACAAATGTTCTTGAGAATCCAATCCATTTCACCCCATTTGAGAACAACATTTCAAATTTCATCCAAAAATATTTATCAAAATGCACTAGAAATCCCATTTGGAAACCCAACCATTTTCTATAAATAAAATTTTAAAATA
The DNA here is from genome assembly GCA_963277665.1 of Viscum album. Taxonomy (NCBI): domain Eukaryota; kingdom Viridiplantae; phylum Streptophyta; class Magnoliopsida; order Santalales; family Viscaceae; genus Viscum; species Viscum album. The sequence goes on from OY728127.1 coordinate 1,914,740,496, forward strand.
ATAAACCCTTTTATTTTTGAAAGAAATATGTTCTAAGAACTCTTTTATTAAAGTTAAATATCCTTTTAAATGCATATTAATCCACTATGAGAGTTAAGGGCATCAAAACCATTTAAATAGATTGAATATCAATTCCATTCATTTTTTAAAACACGACTTTAAAATATTGCATATTATCTTTAAAGAAAAAAAATATTTATGACCAAACTTTCAAAATATTTAAATTCCTTTACAAAATCCACTCGGGCCTTTTACAAAACACACAGCATGTGCCATAAGTCAATGACAATTATTTAAACCATTTTCAAGCCAATTGAAACCTGAAAAATTCATAAAATAGGATTATAATTTCATAAGAAATCATTTAAAAACATCCAAGAAATTTATAATATGTATTACATGGGAGTTCCAAAGAAGCACCCACCTCACTCAAGAAAAATCGAATCTAAAACTTGTCGACATTAATGGAGAACACATAAATATGTCAAGTGACATACTACTCAACTGCTAACAACAAAAATCCTCATTATTAAAAAGTAATTACACTATGATCTAGTGGAATCACACTTCAAATCCACAACTGAGTCACACAAAATCAAAGGAAAAATATGTAGAGGAACACCAACCAACATGCAATTCATTCAGTGCGCAAACAAGGACCACCAATATTCACGATTTTCAGCAGGGTATTTAGCCCATACAATTCACAACATACCATCAATATAAAACTATAATTACAAGAGAACAAGATAAAACATATGACAAATATGAGAAAACTCACCTGCAGAGGAGAGGCATGCAATAGAGGAGAGGTGCACAACAGAGGTGTGGCGCACGATGGAGGTGTGGCGTGTGGCGGAGGAGAGGCACATGACGACTAGTTCACGCACGATGGAGGATAGGTGCATGATGGTCTAGTTTGCGGTGGAGGAGAGTCGCACGGTAGTGGTGTGGTTCACGATAGAGGAGAGGCAGTAGGAGAGGAGGGGGAGGAGGAGGAGGAGGAGTCATGGTGCATGGGCCAACTTTCATGAGAACTTGAGAGGTGCAATAATTAAGGAGACTGTTAGAGTTTTTTTTATAAAACCCGGTGAACCTTTTCTCAGCGCTAGCTAAAAAGCGCTGATAAAGGTATGTTTTATCAATGCTAAAATAGAAAGTACTGGTAAAACATATATTTATCAGTGCTTTTTTAGCACTAATAAAGATGGAGGTTTATCATCGCTAAATAAGAGCTGATAAAAGGTGTCTTTATTAGTGATAATTTTATATCGCTGATAAAGACACCTTTTATCAGTGCTTGTTAAGCACTAATAAATGCCCATTTTTATTAGCGCTAAAAAAGAGCTGATAAAGATATTATGTTAATAATTTATTTATATTAATATATATATATATTTATAAAATTATATATATGATATATATATATATATATTTATAATTATAACTATGAATAAATAAATAAATATTTATATTTATAAAATTATAATTTAAATAATTATAAAATTCTAAGAAATATAATTATAATATTTATAAACTTATAATATATATAATAAATATATTAATTATATATATTTATAAGATTATAGATATATGCACTATATTTCTTTTAATTTTATAATTATTTATGTGAATATATATTTATTTATAATTATATGAATACATATTTATTTAAATAATTATAAAATTATAAAAAATTAATATTTCTAATTTGTATAATTTTATTAATATATATTTAATATATTTATTATAATTTTATAATTATTTAAATATATTTTTATCTATTTATAACTATAAATATAAATTTTTTTATTTATTTATCAATATTTATATATAATAAATAAATATTTATTCATAGTTGTAATTATAAATATATATATATATATAATTATAAAATTATAAAAAATATATTTATAGTTTTATAAATATATATAAATATATTTATTATCATTTTTTAATTATTTAAATATATCTACATTTATTTAGGATTATATTTATAACTATTTTTATTTATTTATAAATATTTGTTTATAAATATATATAATTAATATATTTATTATAATTTTTTAATTATTTAAATATATCTATATTCATTTAGGAATTATAATTATAAATATTTTTATTTATTTATAAATATTTTTATATATTTATTAATATATTTATTTAATTATATTATAACTTTATAAGTAGTATAATAAATATATTTATTATAATTTTATAATTATTTACATATATATAGTTATTTATAGTTATAATTATAACTATAAATAAATATATTTATAAATATTTGAATATAATTATAAATAAATATAAATATATATATAATTATAATATATGTATTTATTGTAATTTTATAATTATTTAAATATAAATATATAGCTGTAATTATAATTAAAAATAAATATATTTAAAAATTATTTATATGTAATTAAAATTTAATAATTATAAATATAATAAGTATATTTATTATTTAAATATATTTAATGTAATTTTATAAGTATTTTTGAGAACATAATAGTATATATGGGTAACCTGAATTAATCATATACCTACTAAATATACATAATAAAAAACAAGCCATCAATGGACAATATGAATAATAAGAAAGGGTGTAATGTATAAATGAACATTATGATACATAACATATATGCAAGCATGATCAATATAATTATTGACCAAGTTCATTGGAAACACATATATATTTAATAATTAATATACATATATATATTTAAAAAGGTATTTATATATATTAATTATAAATAAGATAAATATATTAAATATAAAAAATATAAAAAATATAATGAATCTAATAAATCTAATAATCTAATAAATATAAAAAATCTAAAAAATCTAATTAATTAATCTAATAAATATAATAAATATAATAAATATAATAAATATAAATATAAAAATCTATAATAAATCCAATAAATCCAATAAATCTAATAAATCTAACAAATCTAATAAATCTAATAAATCTAATAAATCTAATAAATATAATAAATCTAATAAATCTAATAAATCTAATAATTTTAATAAATCTAATAAATATATTTATTATTTAATGTAATTTATTATAATCTTATAATTATTTAAATATATATATATATATATATTTAATTATAATCTTAGAAATACTTTTTTTAAAACATTATATATATATTTTTGAATTATTAAAAAATATATATTAATTATAAACATGTGTGTTTTTAGTTGATGTATCCAAATAAATATTATTTTTGAATATAATTTTTTAAAAACTTTTATCAGCACTAAATATAGTGCTGATAAATGAATCCTTTATCAGTGCTGATAAAGGTATACCTTTTATCATCACTTTTCTTAGTGCTAATAAAGGATACATGCATCAACGCTTTTATCTAGCACTGATAAAGGCTCCCCCTTTATCAGCGCTTTCTGCTTAGCACTGATAAAATGAGGTGCTTCTGTTACCCTATTTTGTGGTAGTGATTTATACCATCGTTCATCAAACCACTAATGCTGGAATTAAAACCTCTATCAGGAACCCTAAATTACTCATTCATAGAGACTTCATCTTTAATACTAGTCATTATCAACGGATTACTAAACCAAGTATGAGATGAAAATATCATTGAAGTCCTTAAAAGACACAAAAATTCAATTTCCTGGGGAGTGGCTAACATTAAAGGAATCATCCCCACAATATACACCCACAATATTTTACTAGAGGAAGTTGCTAAGCCAAAATGAAATCCCAGAGGTGACTCAACCCTCCAATGAATGAAGTAGTCAAGAAATAAGTACTGAAGCTTCTTAATTCTAGGATAATATTTTTGATCTACGACAGTGGGTGGTTGAGTCCACTACAAGTCGTCCCAAAGAAAGGTGGCTTAACATTTGTTAAAAACAATGAAGAGGAGTTGATCTCAACTCAAAAAATCACTAGATGGTGATTATGAGTTGATTATAGAAACCTCAACATGACATCCCGAAAGGGTAATTTCCTATTTCCTTTCATGGATCAAATGTTAGATAGACTAGATGAGAATGAATTCTATTATTTCCTAGATGTCTACTCTAGGTACAATTAAATATTTTTCAACCCAACAGACTACTCCAAAATAATGTCTACTTATCCTTTAATAACCTTCTCCTATAAAAGGATTCAATTCCATATTTTCAATGCATCATTGAGTTTTCAATGGTGCATAACACATATATTTCATGATATGGAGGAGGAATTCTTGGAGATCTTTATGGAAGATTTCTATACTTATGGAAGATCCTTTGAGGTGTGCTTGAGAAATTTGGATCTGGTCCTACAACATTATGAAGGAAAGTTCCTGGCATTAAACTGAGAAAAATTCCACTTTATGGTCCAAGGAGGAATATTCCTCATATAAAAAATATCGAAATAGGGCATTGAAGTTAATCCAGTGAAAATTATAGTCATTAAATACCTACCTAAGCCCACACCCATAAAAGGCATAAGGATTTTTCTGGTCCACATATTATTTTATTGCCGCTTGGTTCAAGAATTTATAAAAATAATCCACCCACTAACACACATTTTATCAAAGGAAACTCATTTTGAGTTCACTGAAGAGTTTTGGAGGGTGTTCTACGTTGTGAAAAAATAGCCTGGTAGCCACTCCTTCCATAATATTACTGGATTGGGGAAATGAATTTGAACTGATGTGCAACACCAATGACTGTTGTGGGTGCTGTTTTGGGACAGCAGGTCGGACATATATTCCATCCCATTTATTATTCCAGTTATACACTGAATGAAGCTCAAGTAAACTATATGACCATCGAAAAAAATTTGCTTACATTCACCTATGCATTTGAAAAGTTTTAGTCATACCTCATACTTTCCAAAGTAGTGGTCTCAATGGATCAAACAAAACCAAAACATCTTCTGAGTAAAAAGGATGGAAAACCTTGACTAATATGTTAGATCCTATTTCTATAATAATTTAAAATAACGATCAAGGATACAAAAGGGACTGAAAACATCATTGTTGATCACCTATCTAGACTCCCACTGCCCAACATTAAGGATGATGGTAATCTAGCTATTGAAGAGGATTTTCCTAATGAAAATCTATTTAAAATAATTTTACAAACACAATAGTGATTTTTGAATATTGAAAACTACCTTTCCATGGGATTGATTTCCCCCCACTTCTACTACCAATAGAAGAAAAGATTATTGGTTGAGTCCTCACACTATTATTGGGATGACTCATTACTATTTAAGAATTGTGTTGATAGCTTAATGCAACATTGCATCCCAAAGGATGAAATATAAATCATGCTCGAGATGTATCATATGTCACTGGATGGAAGAAATCATGGGAATGAATGCACTATGGATAAAATCCTAAAAGCGGTATTTTCTAGACCAAACTCTATCAGTATATAAGGATCTTTTTTCAAAGATATGGTCGGTGCTAATGAGTAGGCACAATTGGAAAAAGAAACTAAATTCCCCAGAATATAGTTCTATAAGTTTAAATATTAGACACATAAAAATTCAATTTTATGGGTCCATCCCCAAATTCTTATCATAAATTTGACAACCTGGTCAACATGGATTACGTTTCAAAGTAGGTGGAAGACAAAGCCACCACCACGATACAACTTCAGTGGTCATGAAATTCTTAAGGAAAACATTTTATCAAGATTTAGATTCCTTCGATTTATCATTAGTGATTGGGGAACTCACTTTGAAAATAATGTTGTGAATGATTTTCTTGGAAATTATGGAATCCATTATAACACAGGAACTCCCTAGCACATGAAAACAAGTGGAAAAGTTGAATATTTTAATAGGGAGATTAAACAAAATCTTAAAAATTTGGTGGCTAAAAATAGAAAGTATTGGAGCCTCAAATTGGATGATGTACTTTGGGTGTATCACACAGTGTATAAAACACCCTTCAATACTCTATTACTTATTTTTTATGGGAAGACATGTCACTTTCCATTTGAATTAGTGTATCACTCTTATTGGGAAATTAAGAAAATTAATATGGATGGTCAAAAATTCAGGAAAGTTAGAATGATACAACTTAATGATCTTGAAGATATCAGAATGAAAACTTATGAAAATGCTCACATTTATAAAGAAAAAATGAATAAATGGAATAAACAATTCATTACACGATGAATTTTCACACTAGGGGATAAAGTTATACCATCTAATTCCTGATTGAAGCTATTCCCTTGGAAGTTTAAATCCATATGGTTGGGTCCCTTTAAAGTTGTCAAAGTGTTTCTCTATAAGGTAATCAAAATTCAATAAGGCAAAGAACCACCCTTCAAGGTCAATGGACATATATTAAAAATTTATCAAGAACCATTTCATAAAGGGTGTGGTATTTATTTAGAGTTTATCTGACTCATTTTTCCATCCATCTGGATGATGACATCATTGTTATCACTTTATGGGAGGCATCCTATATTTGTGTTTTATTTATTTAAGTTATGTGATTAGGATTTTTATTTTTCCTTTTTCTTTCATTTTTAATCCATTAGATATCCCAAACTTCACTTTACACCCTTAATCCATTTATTTGAGTTGTGTTCTTTCATTTTCAATCCTTTAGATATCCCAAACTTCACTTTACACCCTTACTCCATTTATTTGAGTTGTGTTCTCCCATTTTCACTTTATGCACCTACTCATTTTTCTGCTTCCAAATTGGTTAACCCATGTGGACTAATGGTCAATCTAGTGTAGGTATGTTGTTTCTAACAAATTTTATAGGTAAAAAAATTTCCAATAAATATCTAACAAGTTTCCCCATGGAATTAATTTCAATATTGGTAGATCTCTATTCCCAATTTTCAATTCCTAAAATGCAATTTCATCTTTCTCTATAGTTTATTTGCTTTATATCCAATGATGCTTTCAAGAAAAGTGTCCAAAGTATCTCATTTTAAGTGTGTGTGTGTGTGGGGGGGGGGTATTTCTTGATATTTACTATGTATTCACTTGAATTATTTCATATATTCATTAGTCTAGGAGTAATTTTTCATTAAAATCATGATTTAATCTTAAAAACTCATTGTACCAATTTAAATAAAAGACAAATTTAGGTTTGAGATTTGGGAAATACATTTTTATTTTTATTTATATTTTTAGCATGATTACTGATTTGAGTACTTTAATTATAATTATATATTCTTGAAATTGATTTAGATTGACATATTAGTGGATACTATTCCTTAAGCAATAGTTAGTTATTTTTTTACTCCCATTCTTGAGAAAATTTTAGACCTACAATGTCATATTCTTTTCTGAGCATATTTCTTGAGAGATACTTGGTGGAATGTAAACCTAGAAGAACTTTCATTGAGATATTATTGAGGATTTGATTGACCAAATACACCATTAAAATTATTGAGTAAATCTTTTATGAGTTAGTTTTCCTGAGACCCACTGGTACACCTTTCCATCTTTTTCCCATAGTATCCATGAATAGAATTATTAGGATAGATCTATTTCAATCATATTATCCCTTCCTACGCTACTCTTGGTATGATGCATGATTGTCCTTTGAAAATGTGTGGGGGTATTTTTACTATCGATGGACACAAGATATTGATATTGAGGAGACGTATGGTGGCACTTTCACTATTTTTTTTATTTGGTCTATGATTACTTTGGGAATTTTCTATTCTTACCCTATTCCTTTGAAAAAAATAAATAACTAATAAATAAATAAAATATTGTGTTGTGTATTAGGAAGGTAAAAAATAACCATTAATAAACTGATGAATCCTATGATGGATAATATGTGGTTATGTGATGGATGTGATATCTATCCTAAACATGATTTTTGAAAAATAAAAAAAAAGAAAAAAAAGAAATGGACATGGTACATTCTTGATACTAAATTGATATATTCATAGACCCATTTTGATATGTTTAGTGCATGGTCACATTTTTTCTAGGAGTTACTTCATTGTACTGTTCACTGTTATCATTCATTTGACTTTAGAGCTTACCCTCCTATTGATCTTGATTGTTATAAATTTCCCACATGCCCTTAGCCTCAGAGACATTATAACCTTATTGTTGAATACCTCATGATTAATTTTGTTTTTTTATTTAAAAAGTGGAGATGTTAGAACCAATGAAATACCATGGTTAGGAACATGTATTTAGGGTATGATCATAACTCCATCTATATTTTACCTTGATTAATGAGAGAAAATTTATTTTGAGGTAAATTGAAAAATTGTTATATCTTATAAATAACTGTTATGAAATTATAATTTAAGGATGGAATAATCTGAATAAAGAACTTAACTATGAGGCATGACTGATTTTATCTACAGGATTAATTATGGTGGACTTTATTTTTCCACTTTTATTTAGTTTTATTTTCCTAGTTTTTATGGATGTTTCCTATTTAAATATTTTTTGATTTGGAATCCCTATTGAGATTGTTTTTTCTTGAGGGAAATAAATGGTTCAAGTGTAGAGGAATTTGATAAGATAAATTTTTATATATATTTTGGATATATTTCATTAATGATTAATCATGTTTTATTTAATATAATATTGTATTTTGACATGTTTTCACAAGAATTAGGAATTCAAGAATCAAAGGAAGAATGATGGAAAACTTCAAAAAATACACATTACACGTCATGGATATGAAGTACACAATGTGTACACCTCAATAAGACCACCTACCAACTGAATTAAAAGTCTTGGATTCCAAATACAATGAATTAATGAAGTACATGACATTTATCCTAATTAAACATCATGATATATTTTAAGTCCAAATATGAAGATTACAAGGAGTGAACTCATTGCATGGTGTAATAAGTTCAAAACCTAGTTGTCGCTGAAGATTCAAGCTAAAAAATCTGCAAATATCCAAAATATTCAGAGGATTTTGGAGATATAAATTATATGATGTGAAAACCAGTTAAAAATAATGTAAGTGTTAAGGAATAATCCACTTAAATCATCTTCATGATGCGAATACTATATATGTCATGACTTGATTAGGCTCTATATATATGCAGTGCCTATGACATGAAATGGGAGTTCAGAACATCATTTCTTTATTTATTTCATTATTATATGTTTTTCTTATGTTTTCAATTATGCATGTATCTACTTATTTCTTTTATTATTATACACATTCTAGTGTTTCCACTTTCAATTCAAAGATTCATTTTTTGATCATTGTTATTCTGATGTTCCATTTCCAATCCTGTTTTCCATGAAACTTCAATTAATACTATGTTCTTCATTGATTATTCATTCAAGTTATTATTTAATTTATTTTTCATGATTTTAGATATGAATTTATTTTCTTTGAGTCATTTATTTTTTATTCCAAGCTTGTTTCATTCTATTTCTATACTTTCATTCAATTCCTTCATGCACGGTTGATCTACATAGGGTTTGGAGTCGTGAGTAGGGGTAGTTTGAACCTAATGAATAACTAAAATCAAAATTGGGTAACCCTATGGTTAGTAACCAAGTTTAAAACAATTTTTAATATCATTCTTTTTCATTATCCCTAACCATCAATGGTGAAAATTGAATGACCCTGACATAGTTGGAGAAGATCAAGATAGAACCAATATCTTGTAATTCTTTCTGCCTAGAATCCAAGATTTCTACACTTATACTGTCAATTTATTTGGACTAAGGAGTCTTTTCCAACTTAGGTTGACCCAATTGGTTGGAACAAGATCATTTGGTGCCTTTTTCACCACTTTGTATCCTACATCATAGGTCTATCCCAAGTTATATTTAGGATTACTCTTTACCTTTACCCTAAAATTGACGATGAACCCTTCCTTTAATCTATTTTAATACTCAATATATATATTTTTAGTCAAAATAAACCATTAAGAGTTATAGTGAGGAGTCCTACTCAAAATTTTCTAACTGTAAGGTTCCTTGTCTAAATAAGCTATTTATATTGGTTTGACCTTGGACTACTGCTTATTATGCCTTAGTATTCAAGTATAGTTTGGGATATAAATTTATAATCTGATCATGAGTGGAGGAATCAACTATGCTTTTTGGTCATGTCAATTCTACTAGTGAAAAACAAACTAGCAGCTTGGGGATATCCTTGGAAAGGTGTGTACACAGTTGTTGTCCACTTTATTTTCTATAAGAAAAATTAGAAAATTTTAAAAGTTGATTGAAATTCAAAAACTTGAACCAAAAGTAAAATGAAAATGAGGTAAAAAATAATAGAGATATTGGGTTAACCCCCCCCAAAGAGGTGTTTCTTTTTTTTATTGCCCTCAACTGGATAGTTTATTGTTCATCCTCAATCCATCAGTGGATAGGGATTATGTGTTAATAACAACCACATATTATCTCTCCCATAGTTAGTAAGCTTCATCATTATGTTGACATTCCCTTGTAAATAGTATTATGTTTCCAGACCCCCTGTAGCATGGTATATTTATTTAGTTGGGGAAAGAAGAATGATATACAGGCCCCCCTATTCAGCTTCTATAGGTGGAGAGTTTTCCCTTATTCCATCAACATCATATTGGAAAATATTTAGTAGACATAAATAATTATTATTTTTCTTTAACCATACAATTTCCTCTTCAATTTCTAGATCTAAATAATTTTCCATAGAGACTATCTCAAAATCCACCTCTAGCTCCATTAAATCCTTGAATTCTCCATAAAAAGCACTTTCTTACACAAACACCTCTAAATCATCATTGGACAGTGAAGAGGGTACCATGACTATAGTGAAACAATAAGGAGATTTAGTAGAAATATCATATTAAAAAATATCTAAACAAGAAGGGTCATAAATATTGAAATACCCTACAGTAAAATGGTTGGAAACCCTTATTCATATTTCATGACCATATATAAATTAATCATACCAGGAAGTGAATGTTCTTTAAGTTTTACCTCAACATATTGGATGTCTTCATCAAAATTTGGGAAGTAAATCTATCATATATAAAACTCATGTAAAGAATGTGAAAACTCATGAAGCTCTTCAACTAAGGATTTCAAGACTTATGGATTCATATATTCTTTAAGATATTCTATCAGTGTTTTAAATTCATTTTCATTCCAAGTATTCAAATTCTCCATAGTTTTATAGGAAAAATACCTAACAAAATCTTCCAAGGATGGGTCAAAATACATTTGTTCTTATTGTTTTTTTGAATTAGTTTATTTTATTTTCTAGTTAATAAATATTTTTTTAAACTCCTTGGAAACCTCCCTAGAAATGGTTCCAATTGATGAAGGATTTTTAGTATTAATTTAAACCTTCTTTGATATTTTTAATCTCCTAACTAATACAATATAGTAGACTCTAGGGTTGTATCCCAAATAGACTGCATTTAAGAAGCTTCTTTGTCATTTTTTATTACTTATTATTACTTACTTATTATTTTATTTATAGGGAGGTTCAAAGAACAAAAATTGAACAAAACTAATTTCTAAAACTAAGATGTAAGAAAATTAAATAGAAGAAAACAAGTAGAAAATTAAAAAGTGGAGAGAAGTCGGAAAATAATCTGTGTCTTTTGTAAGTGATTTTACCGATTTATCCATTACCCATTGATTAAAAATAATTCACTCCATAAATTCTCTAAAAAACAATCTAAAATATCTAAATTTCATCTCATTATGTTTTAAAAGATGAATCCAACAAATGAGATATCAGTTATCGACCTCATTTCATCAAGATCAGATCAAGGTATTTGATGATCATCAAACACCATGATAGAATCGAAATTCCATTGTGATCATGATTCTTGATCAAGAATTGAGAAGCTTAAATAATGATAATCAATCAACAAACTTTAACCAATCTAAACTAATAGCCCTCACCCGATGAAAAACACATTTTGATCGACAATTTATCGGTTAAATAATAGAATAGAAAATGAAACAAAATTATGGAAAATAAATTATAAAACATCAATAAATTATTAAATAGTTACAATTCTGGCGACTATTTATATATTGAAAGAAAAGTTAAAATCCCAGAAAAATTGACTTATATAAATCACAAGGATCATCCAATGATAAATTAGTTGATCAAGTCTAAAATATGCGATCGATCTTTCATATTCTTCTCCAAGATTTAAATAAGAAAATCTTAAAGCTCATCATAAGATCTCTTGGTTATGCTCTCTATTGATCTACTCTGATCGATGTAAAAAATTTACATTGCTTCTTTTATTTGTTGTATACTATTATCTAGAATCTATCATGAATTTTTAGAATATCCCTCCTACTTTTATCTAGAATACTAATTTATTTTTATTATTCTCTCATAATCACCAACTTAAGTTTCTAATCTAATAGGTAAGTGTCACTGCTCTACTACATGTGTTATTACTTCACTATTTTAATTTTTCATTACCCTATTATCGTAATAAAATTATTTAATTAAAATACTCAAACAATAAATCAATAATTTCCCCTGATGGTAACTTAAAACTCACGATTTTAGAAAACCATGTTTCAACCATAAACACCTTTCACCTTCAATTCATTTAAATTGATCTAGTCAAAAAATTCCTAGGAAACATTTGGGCTATCAATCTCAACTTGAACACATGGTTCACACTACTATATTCAATTTTAACTCAAAAAATAAGACTATAGAATCCTTGAAACTCCAAATTGGTCAATCACTATAACCTAGTAATGCACTTTAGATCCACTTCACATGAACTTAGCCTTCACCATTGTTTTCTATTAACATTCTTGAAGGATTCAATCACCAATTCAATCAAAAATTTTTCATATTCACAAAATTACTCAGTCAGATAACTAGAAGACATGAATCCCTAGAACACTTCACCGAAGATCAGTAATAATAAAAAATCACTATTTAAACTTGTATTCTTCAATAATTAATAAAAAAAGTATCTTATTCAAAAGTTCAGATTAGAACCACAACCCCGATATCAAACTCATCATCATTTTCTTGGGTCGACACTTTCAAATAATTTAGTCTTCAAGCTTCATAAACAAGATCAAATTTCTTTTTTACTTAACACACTACCAATAGAAAAAGGGTTATTCTTTGAATTTATGTTCTGGTCTTCTTCGATCCATCCCCGACATTAAAAAATCTCCACACATTTCATCTTCATCTTTAAAGAAGCTACAGAAACCAGTTTAGAAAATATCCTCAATCTAGGATATGATTGGTTTGGATGATATTCATAGCCTCATGTATTTAATTATAAAAAATATTGGCCTCAAAATTAGTGTATATGATTTTTATTCATTAAGCTTGTCTAGATCCAGATATGGTTCATCCTCTTCCCATGCTTGACCAGAACATCGACGAACATCTTCAATGTCTTGGGTTCTATCCTTTCTCATTCAAAAGTGGTGTTGAGATCTCTCAATGCAGTTCTCCATTTTGATACATGATTTATCTTCTCCAATTTATTTGAGCTTACCAAATTCACCCTCCTTGTCTCGATCACATATGAAGAACCCATCTATGACTATTGGTATATTCAGATCTTATTCATAGGCATGATTTGAATGACTTTAGGCTTCGTATTTATCAACCTGAAAATATGGATATGTGGTTCCCTAATAAAATCAACTGCATGGGGGTAATTAGGATTTACCATATGTGTCTAGTTCTCAATTCCACTACATTTCATTTCCTTATGTGTTTCCCCTCAAAATGGTTACGTGAGGGACTTATAAGAATTTGGCTATGTGAAGCTTTTTAAAAATGGCTTTGTGAACTGTACAACAAAAATAAAAAAGTGATGAAATAATAATTCAAAAAAAAAAACTAATTTATTTATTTAATTAATTATTAATGAAACTAAATATCTAAATAAAATAAAATCTAACTTATTATTTTTTATAATTAATAAAATATTAAAAATATAAAAAACGCATAAAATAATTAACTACTCATTTAATTAATTAACTAAATAAATTATAAAATTTATTAAAAGAATTAAATTATAATTACATGACACCAATTATTAAGTAATTAAATTACACACTGAACTGAAACTAATTAATTAAATACAAAAACATGAAAAATATAAATTGAATTAATAGAAAATAAAATTAAAAAAAAAACACATAAATTAATATTTTAAAATAAAATTTAAAATTAAATAATAAATCAAGGTAAAAACTAATTTATAATTAAAATATAAAAGAAATTAATTAATTATAAATACATTATTTTAAGAGTTTTATTATTTAAACAAAAAACTAATACCAAAGTAAATTAACTAATTAAAAAATTATTATAACAAAAAAAATATTTAAATTGAAGATATTATGTGCTAAAATTGTATCAAAATATAACCACATTAGTCATAATGAGAGAACGATTCAAACCATAGAGGATATATTGAGGTCTTGTTCTATGAATTTCAAAGGTGGTTGGGATCAATACCTTCCTCTTGTCAAATTCTCTTATAACAATATCTTTCAATTGATAATTACAATGATTCCTTATGAATCCATCAATTATTTGATGGTTTGGAATAGATATCATTTGCCCCATATAGGTGACCTCTTCGACTAACTCTGGAGCTTGGGTTTTCTTGAAAATTGATTTGCGGTTATGTTATCACCAATTTAATCTTAGGTTGATAGATATACCTCATACAAACTTCCTTAGTAGGTATGATTTTATAAGTATTTTTTATGTCATTCAGTCGCATGAATGCACTTATCATTTTCATGGCCCTAATGAAATGGGTTTTCCACTAGTATCTAGATTATTTCATGATGGACTTTGTGGACAACTTCTTGTTTTATTATCATAATATAAATTATAATTCCAAATACATTGAAATCATTTTGAATACACTAATAGAGCATATGTTATATTCTAGGCTTGCAAAATTTTAGTTCTGGACAGATAAAGTTCACTTCCTGGGTTGCATCATCTCAGAGACAAGAGTGTTTTTTAACCCAGGGAAGTTGAGTGATGTGGTTTATTGGGAATATTCCAATAATGTATTTTAAATTCATTTTTTCTTAGGAATATATAGTTATTAAAAGCATTTAATCCAATACTTATCATGTCTACATATTCTGCTTATGGGATTGACCAAAAAGGGGGTGAAATTTATATGGTTTAAAGCATGTGAAATGGACTTTCAAGAGCTAAAAGGAAGGTTGACTTTAGCACATATCTTGATTATTCCAGATCCTAGAAAAATTTATATAGTTTATTGTAATGAATCATACATTGGGTTTGGAGTTGTTCTGATATAGGTGGATCGAGTCATGGCATATGATTCTCGCTAGTTGAGACATCATGAGTGGAATTATCTGATGTACGACCTTGAGTTAGCTACATTTGTTCATTCCTTGCATTATTGGAGGCACTATTTTCTAGGAGATCATTTTATGGTGTACACAAACCACAAAATCCTCAAATACATATTTACACAACATAACCTAAACCTTAGACATATTAGGTGTATGAATTATCTATAGTTGTTTTATGTTGATCTTTCTTATACGCATGGTAAAGGCAATGTAGTAGTTTATAATCTAAGTTGGAAGAATCAGAACCAAGCAGTACGGGAGGAAAGTAGTGAATGAAAATTAATAGGATTGTTCTCTAAGATGCACTTGGAGGTTTAGTATGGTCATGAGAAGAATTTTCTCTCATATTTAGCAGTGAATTCCACACTTCTAGATAAGGTAAGGATGAGATAGTTATCAAATCCTGATGTCTTAGTCTTGAGGGAAATCATGCTAGGTGAAGACCTTCCACCCAATTGGATCGATGTTGAGGATGAAATTCTACATGTTCATGGTTAGGTTTGGGTTCTAACTGATGTACGAGGGGATCCGATGAATGAGTTTCATGCCTCCACTTTTTCAGTGCATCTTGATCTTACCAAGATGTATTAGGATTTTTGCCGATAGTATTGGTGGCCAACTATGAAGTGGGAGATATCTGGTTTTGTTACTCAGTTTCATTGGGGATTTTTTAATAGTTTACCATTCCCTAATAGAAATGGAATGATGTCACCATAGATTTCATGACTGGGTTACCAAGGTCAACTTGAGGAAGTGATGTCATATGGTTCATTATGTACAAGCTAACAAAGGTCATCCATTTATTACCTATTAGGGAGAAATTCTCAGTATATGATCTTGATATACTATACATCTGTAAGATCATGAACCTTCATGGTATTCCCCATAGCATTGTATCAAATAGGGATTCCCACTTCACATCTCAGTTTTGGAAAGGTTTATTGAGGGTGTTGGGTTCATTGGTTCTTTTGATCATGGAATACTACCACAGATTGATAGATAGTTAGATCATAAAATACAAGTATTAGAGGATATGATTAGAGAATTTATCCTTAATTTCAAGGGATATTAGGAGAGGCATTGATTTCACAATGCTTCACTATTTTATTTCACCCTAACACAATTGTATTAAACTGATTTTTCACCATAAGTTCCAAATATAATATAAAATTTCACTTCATATTTTACTGAATTATTTAATATTTATCACTATTAAAAGGGTAAATTACATTTTCTTTTATATTTTCATTTAAGGTGGAGGTGACTTGGAGGCCCCATAGATGATTCATTAGGAAAATGCTCCAAACCGCATGGAAGCTCAAGCACACATGTCCATTATTTTATAGATTTCAAGAAATAAATGCCTCCAAATGGGATAAAATATTGTGGGAAGATCCATAACATCATAGTATAAAACTCATCTCAAGAAACCTAATCCCAATTCATCCATCTTCTATCCCATCCGAACCATTATGTCCAGGGGACAGAATCTGCACGAAGTCAAAAGTTTGGTTTGATATTATGACTATATATATAATTATATATTTCCAATGGCCACCAAATATGACATGGTTATATTCAAGAGTATGGGAAACAAATTTTATCTTTTTTCTAAGTCAAGATAATTCCATTTACCAACCCAAAATCGAGACATGAATGGTATCACCAAAACTGGATGCTCAAAACCACTTACCATTTTGGCTATAAAAGGGAACCTAGGGAACCTCATTTGGAAGTTCAAAAACAGGATACAATATATACAAATTTTTAGTTCTATATGAGTCTTATCTTCATCATATAAGTTCTTGAGTACACTATCCTCATAGGGGGATCAAGGATGAAGAAGGAATTCCACCCGACTTTCCTCCTCTCGATATTGGGATAAACGGTGGGGGTTTGTTGTGAGGGAGCTACACATATTGTAAAAGGAGTTTATGAACATTTAATACTACCATTTTTATGTATTTTGGGTTTGAAAAAATTTAATGTAGATTTATTTTACTTTGATTCATGTTTGAATTCTTTGTTTGATTGAATCGAATGGAATGATCTTTACTTTTAACCGATCGGTGTGAAGTCTTGAGTGCATGACTTGTGTTGTTCCGATTGGATATCACAAGAATACTTTTCTTCCCCACATATTAGAAATTTCAATTTTCTTTGGAAGTTATTATAACATGAATTATATCTGGACCTTTTCTATATGATTTTTATGTCATGGTTTGGCTCAACATGCTTTGATATAAAATATTGGGAAGTAATTAGGATTCTGATTAATTTCAACCAAAGAATTACATAAAAACCTAATTAATATCCAAGAATGATGAAATTAAAATTTTTGTAGTGAACTTACAACAAACCCTTTGTCACATATTTTTCAAAATCCACTTGGTTATTCAACTATTAAACTCTTTAAATTAAGTTATTTTCTTTAACTATTTTCAAAACAACCCCCTCTTTTAGTATTTTTTATTAAGAATACACACTCTAAACCTATCAAAGATCCTTGATAGATGACCTAGGGTCTTCCATAGACTATAAAATCATATTTAAATAATAATTAATTTGATGTGTCATGCCAACCTGTTCAGTAATATACACCTAGTTGAGTTCACCTACAATAATAATAATCAGATAACTATACAGATGGAGCCTTATGAGGCTTGGTATGGTAGTCCATGCTGATCACCTCTGTGCTAGTTAGAGGCAAGGAAGTAAATGATATTTAGACCATGTCTAATTTAGGATATTTTAGAGTAGGTGAAACTGATCAAGAAATGAATGTATACATCTCAATATAGACAAAAACACTACGCCGATCGCCATTGACAACCTCTGGAGTTTGAGGTTGGGTATCGATTATTTTTGAATATATAACCCAGGATGGGGTATAGATGGATTCATAGGTAGAGTAATATTTTTCCTCATTATGTTAGTCCTTTTTAGATTTTGGAAAGGTTCTGGAAAGTATCCTATCAGTTGTAGTTACCTCAAAGGTACTAATTCATGCATGAAATCTTCCACGCATCTCAATTACATTGTTATCACTCAAAACCATCTTACACTATTCAACTGAATGAGGTTGATTTGTAGGTATATTATTCCATTGTGTAACACCCTAAAAGTATCGTTGATAGGAGCATGAAAGCTCTATGAGGTAGGTCAGTTCCTCTAGTTTGGGTGCTATGGCAGCACAACCATGTGTAGGATGAGACATGGGAGAAAAGGTATATATACATACCCATTATATAGAAATCCTTTTAGATTCTACATCACCTATGGAAAGGAAAATTGGGGATCATTTTTCCTAAGAGGGGTATATTGTAAGATACCGAGTTTTTCATGAGTTTAGTATCTTTTAAATTTTAGTTTAAATCATTTGTTTTATATTTATAAGCATGTCCAATCACATAAGGAAGGTATCAAGAGTTTCAGATGATTTTTCAGAGCCTGAAACTCTAAATTATAGAGGAAAGGGACTGGCACACGGTTTGACCAAACCATGCCCCAGAGGCCGCATGGTTTGGAAAAATCATGCAGGGTGTTATAGGGCTCTATAGAGAGGAGCACATAGGTAGATCATAATTATATGAACTGTGCCCCCCAACCATGCATTCCATGGTCTATGGATAGTGGAAAGTACATGGTTGGTGCACATTTTAGCTAACCATGCAGCCAAATTGTGTTCCCTTTAAAGAGTGGGTGAAAAGTCCATTTTTTCCTTAATTAATTTATATTAAACTCACCCTTTTCCCCTCCAATTTCCAAAATATAGTGCATCCTACTCCTTGAGAGCTCAATGGTTTATTTAACATAGGATTTGGGATTTCTTATCCATCTGACATCTGATTTGAGTGACATTCATCTCATTGGATCACCATTAATAAGAGATTTATTACACTTCTTTCCTTCATTGGATTTCTTCATCGTATGGGATGTTGTTTTCATGAAATATCATATGACCTATTTTTAGGGATTTTGTCTCTTTGTATTTTTTCTTTGGATCTAGACCAAATCATATGTTGAGACTGGACGAGTGTTCCTATAAAGGAATAAGGTAGGTGGTCTATAAATTTTCCGTCAATGTTTGGTTGTTTATACCTTGTTTTCATAGTTCTACACACTTGCATTTATGGGTGTTTCTTCCTAAATTAATAATCCCTTAAATAAAATGTTATATTCTTGTTTAAGTCATTGCATGACACCCATATACAAGGTTGGAGGTTTTTGACCTTAACCTAAACCACTGATAAGGTATGTTCTTTCCCTTATTCATGAATATGACACCTTTGAGGTGATTTGAGCTTACTTTTCTTTATTCATAATAGAATATGAGAATAAATTGGATTTTTATTTGTTATAAGTACCTTGAGAAACATTTTCATTTATCTATGAAAGGAATTAAATGGAGAATCACTTACTTGTAAGTTTTTATAAAATAGTTAATGAAATTTTTTTGATGAGTTAAATGATAAATGGAATAGAAATTGACATGGTCCCTTGTTCCCTTTTATCATCATGTTAATGATGGATGTAATGGTAGGACACTAATGTAAGACACATGATATGGAATTGATGTGGGGATGCACGATATGGCATCGATGGGGGGGGGGGTCATGGTATGGAACTAAAGACCCACTTGGATGACTTGGTTTTTACACCATGGATCTAGCTTTCTTGGACCACCTTAGACATGTTCATTGGGCTCCACATAAGTCTTTATTATGTTTTCTATAGATGCACTCTATGGAATCGAAGAGGACCCCTAGCCATTGACCTTGGGTCCTGGACCATGTAGGTCTAATACTTGATTACTCGACATAGTCTAATGATAATGCTTTACCTTTATTTATAGTTATCCCTTATTTATGGTTTCCATATCATAGAAAGTTATGGTACACCAGACAGTATAACTTCTAATTTTATCACTTTTATTCCTATTTTTCATAGAAACCACTTCAGATTATATACATAGAATGAAATTTTTATAGACACCATTGGTGGTGGAATATTGAGTGTTATCTAACTCCCTATTTGGGCTGTTGTTTGGTACCTTGACACATTTCATGGATGCAGATAGGGATATGAGCAAGCGCCAACTTGACATTTCTTGATGGTTTGTGTCATAGGAGAAGGGGAGCATGTGCTCGATCCACATCTCATGATGCTATTTGGAGATAGTATTTTGATCTTTTTGTATTTTGATAAAGATATTACACCAGATACCTATTTACATATATTTCATGTATTTTTTATATCTCCATAACATACACATCATTTTTTATATGTTTTCCCCTAGGGTTTGATTATTATAATGTTGTCTGGATGATTTTTCTTCTATTGCTAGTTGATATTATGATACCACCTTTCATTAATTTATAATAGCGTTGTGTTGCTATGATCATGAGATATAGTCTCCCCATTGTACCATCATAAACCATCACTACCAGTAGGAAGAACCTAGCATACGAGAAGGCACACATGAGGCCATGTGACCCACCAGCTCAGGGCATCGTTTGGTGGATCTTGGGTCGGGATGTTACACTAATGACTCATTTAAGGAGAATAATGATTGTAGCCCATAATTTATTCGTAATTCATTTGATTATTTTAATGTTTTACCATCTCATCATAATTCTAGGATGGATAGATTATCTTAAGACTATTTTTCATATGGGGATATTCCATTAGTACTACCTCTATTTCCATACATCATCCTTCCTTATCCCAAGTAGTCTCTCCCATGAGCTCATAGAGGGTCCACTCAGACCCACGAGATAATGATGTGATAAATATATTTTCATTGATATTGACATCTAATTTATCTCTTGCTACTGAACAAAATTAATTGGTGTTTTCTAGTATGAGAATGCATGTGGAATGAAAAAGAAATCATCAAAATTTCAATAATCTAGAGCCTTAAAATGTGAAATCCTAAAAAAATAAAGGGAACCATAATAAATCTCTCTAAATTGAATCCACCTTAAATGAATGAATATATTATAAAATAGATCTCATTTTAAATATTTATAGGTGGAGGATGGAATGGAACATCCCACCTTCTATAATGAATCTTTTTTTCTAGAACTATCATCAGCTTAGATACCCATGAATATTTTGAATGGTCTATTTTTAGAGATCCATGTTTTTCCTTTACATGATTTTTCTATCAAATACCAAGTTGGAATGATAATACATGCATGATGCTTCCTCCAAAATTATATTATAAGGCATATTTCCAGTTATAAGGAAAGGACATGCATGGGTCCTTTGCCTTGTAATGTATCAACCCAGGATACCATCTAAAATGGTACCCAAATTTATCCACTACTAACCCAAAATGTGTTCCCAATCCCCATATACTGGAAACCAACACTCAGGAATCAAATAAAAAATAAAGGGAATTATTTCACCCAACATGAAACAAGATACATGGAATATATGCACAGTGGAAATAAAGAACTAGAGAATAAATATTCTATAAATGAGAGAAAAAATAGCAGTGATACAAACCAAGAGCAATAACTAAAACTCAAAGCACATATAAAACAACCCAAAAGGAAAACTAAAACTAGAAATAACTATACTATGTGATATGTTGGAAACATCCCACTATCTCACCACTAGCTACCTATACCCAGCTGACATAAACCTCATCGCCTCACTGAAGTGTCATGTGTTTTCATATATCAAAATATAATGGAAGGTATACACAACCATAGTTGGGGTGATATATGAATAGTTAACACACCCTGTAATCTTTTATAAAACCCCAGATCAAATATTTGTGAATTAGTATTTCTTGGAACTGTAGTAGTATTGTAGTAACACTATATTAGTGGAAATATTAATACGATTTGGGTCTTTGGGAAATAGGGCCTTTCGACCACCTAAGGAATTCATTTCATGATATTTTGGGCCATAGGGCCTCTGGTCTACGAATCAATCTGGTTAGACGACACAGGAGCAAGCCCCAGAAGAGGAATCCGAGCAAGTAACAACCACAAATAGAGCTAACTAGATTGTGAATGAAGATAAGGTTATTTAAATCACTATCAACATTAGACAACATGAATCTCTATATGGGGAAATTATATCTTATCAGTCATGCAATGTGGGGATCTAGGTTCCATCAATAAAGTAGATTCCAGGGAGGGGTAGTTCTTGTGTAGTTGGGTCTTTGGGTCTTTGGGACATATACTAGGCCTTATGGCTTTAGGCCTGCGGGGCATGTAAGGTTTACCACTCAACCCAGTTAAAAAGGGGAATATCAAAAAATAAATAAATAACTAAGGCCTTAGGGCTATTCAGACTAGGTCTACATATCCTCGAGAGTGTGTGCAGAGCGTGAGCTAAATAGGATCAATATGATCTCACAAAGGTGTTCCATATCAAGTATCTATTAAAAAATAACAATATTCTCAATTTAAATAAAACATGGAATGATAAAATTTAATTAATTTTTATATAAAATCATGATAATTTTTTCCCTTTTTTCAATAGTTCCAAAATAGAGATAGGTAAAATGGTTTCAATGAACATTTCAAATAATCAGTTTCATTGGTCAAAGAAAGCATCCTTTCATATTAAACCAAGAAGTTCAAATCCAACACAAGAAGGATAAACACACCAAGGATAACATAAGTCAATCTATTTTTATCACTTATACCTCATCAATGACTATTAAACATTACAAGTCCCTAAAACTTATGCATAAAGTCTAGGGAGATGAGGAACTCCCTCGAAAGTGAACCCCTTGATGGGTCAAACAAGTCATGTTTCCTATGAATATACATCCCAAGAATAGAGGAACACCCCAAAAAGTGAACCCCCAACCAATAAAGATAGAAGTGAAAAAATAATAGACCTACCACCTAAGTAACTAAGACTCCCATTTATAGCACATTTAAAATCAATTTCAAAGTGATTCACATTTCAAAAAAAAATCCAAACAACCTTTTATTTTATAAAAAATATTATTTGAAAACACATTTATTAACTCATTTCACAATGCTTTGAAAGAACCTTTTAATTTAAAAAAATAATTGGGAAACCATATTTTCTCATAAACCCTTTTTACACAAAAAAAATAAATCAATCATGCTAATTAATTTAGAAAACCATTTGGAAAATCATAAGCATTCAAGGTTCACCCAAAATAGGCTACAGAAGAAACCACCTACCTCAAAATCACATCGCACACCAACCATGATGGGATCCACACATACCATAAATAGATATTGGCAAAATTAATAAAGGCCCTAAAATTGATTCTCACATCTATGAATCAATTTACATAAGAAAAAGTATCAACAATGAAGTTAGATCAACACATACCTTAAGAAACTCACATGCCTCACCACAACCAACACAAGCTCCGACATTGAAAATATGATCACCCAACAGATCTATAAGGGAATGATGAAAAAACATCACATGATCATAAATACCATAAAATAAGCCCAAAATTGCAGCCAATAATCACATAAAATAATCCAAGAAGAAAAGAAAAAAATCAATTACCAAAGAGAAGCAACCTACCAAGCCATAGATCAAAGTGAAAAAGGAGGAGCCTAAAAAATATGAATCCACCCAAAAACACCTAGAGAAACCCTAGGGTTCTATGGAGGCGGTTCATAGTGAATGAGTGAAAAGTTATGTGTGCATAGAATTAAAAACCACTGGGTTGAATCATTACACGATATGAATACAAGGTTCACAATGTGAATCCACCAAGTTTCATATACACCAAAAAAATATCGTCTCATATTAAAAAAATACAAGCGACCAATTCATGATGTAAAGGAAATTCAAATCATAAAATTTTTTCATACTCTAAACTGAACTTATGGATTTTTCCCAAATAATATTTCCATTGTGAATATTCCATTCATAGTGTGAACCAACTCCTACAACCAGTGCACAGTCTAGTTCCTTTAGAAAAAACCTTGAATCATATATGAAACCCTAAAAACCCAATTTAAAAACTCTTAATAATTATAAAGAGAGTGTAAATTAAATATGATGTTATAATTATACCTATTATAGGACTTTCCATCCCAGGAAAATCATGTAGAAGAAGGATTCTCTATAAATAGGTGAGGTCATTGCTCCCTCACTGACGATTCACACTTATAAGTCTCATGATAATCTGATATGTGTTTCCGCAACACTTTTACCATTGAAATAGACTTCCCACATAATTATTTCACCTGATAATTAATAATTACCATTATTTTCTAGACAACAGATACATCTGCGTCTAACACAATCTCCTCCCAACCTAGAACATATGAAGGACCATGATGGAACTTCTTGAACTGATATTTGTAGAAAATATCATACATACCTATCAATTAAGCCAATATTTACAACTGATAAGAAACCTGACCAAGAAACTTAGTGGTATCAAATAATATAACATATCTGAAATCCATGTTCCCTTATTTCATAAGCTAATGGTGACCCAACCATAGATAAATTTTCAAGAAAAATCAGTCACCTATGAAAAACTCCAAATGAAAGTTCCAGTGATCCACATATGATTTCTTACGACTCTTAGATATAACCAATCATAGATGTATATCTTGGATCCTATATAAAATTACATTAATGAGACACTATCCCATGAGAGAGTCCTTTACCACCACTTCCCAATAAAAAGGTGACCTACATGGGTGACCATACAAATATTTGAAAGGTTCTATTCTAATTGATGACTGGTAAATATTATTGTAAGAAAAATTTTCCAATCCCAAATGGATATCCCATGATTCATTGAAATACTAGATGCTAGAATAAAGAATATGCTCCAAAATATTAATAGAATGCTCCATCTAACCATCCATCTATGGATGAAAAGTTGTAATCAACCTAATCTAAGTCCCCATTTCCTCTTGAAGAATATTCTATAATCTAGAAGTAAACCTTAGATACCTATATAAGACAATGGAAGATAAAACCCCATGAAACCTCGTGATATTCTGTATATATAGCTGACCCAGATCTTCAACTATGGTGGTGTCCTTCATTGGAATATTTGAACTCATTTTTTCAACTGATCAATCATCACCCAAATATAATTCTTCCCTAGCGGAGTTCAAGGTAATCCAACAATGAAGTCCATGGACACCTCATCCCATTTCCAAACTAGTATTAGAAGAGGCTAGAGTAGACTATAAGGCTTTGGGTTCTCTACCTTTATCTGTTGGCAGGTGTAACAATAAGACATGAAACCTACAATGTCACGCTTCATACTCGGTTACCAGAAGAACTATCTCATATCATAGTACATATTTATAGTGTCGGGGTGAATGATACATGAAGAACTATGAAAATAATATAAAACCAAATTACTCATAGAGTATGGGATGAAAAATTAATCCTTGAAGAGGAGAATACCATCAGGGGGTAGAGATCAACCAGAAATGGTTTCCTCCTTATACAGGGTTTCCCTAATTCCTATAAACTCATAATTCTAGTTATAACCCTATAGAATAGACTCATGGAGAGATGATTACAACTGAAAACTGGTTAATACCATACCTAAATCATCCCCATGTGTGTCCATATGACACTCATCTAAGAGAACTATAAGGTTCCACTCTTATTTTGATTCCAAGATAGTCTATGTTGGAACTTTACTATTGAGATAATATGTGATGAAATTTACCTTTTTTGGGGTGTAGTTGATATCAAAATCAAACATTTGAAGATATTCCATCCACTTCCTTTTACTAATATTCAAGTTATTCAAAGAAAATATACATCTCATACTATTATGGTCAGAAAAGACCATGAACCTCTCACAAAAATGATAGTTCCACCAACACTTAAGCACACACATAAAAACAAAAAGTTCTAAATCATGTATGGGGTAATTTTTCTCATGTGGTCAAAGATGATGAGAGTTTTAGGCAATGACACGATCATCCTGTATAAGTAAAAAAACCAAACCAATGCTATAATCATCAAAGTATACCACATACCCCTTACAGGGCTCAGGTAAGATCAAAATAGGACCTGATGTCCAATGTCATTTCAACTCATCAATAGAAGTCTTCCATTTATTATCCCATAAGAACTTCACCTCTTTCTGGATAATAGAGGACAAAGGTGATTCTAAATTTGATAAATATTTGATGAACTTTTGATAGTATCTGGAAAGACTTAAAAATATATGTATCTTGAAGACATTTCGTGGATCATCCCATGAAAATATAGCCTTCAACTTCAAAGGATTGACTGATATTCCATATTCAAAAATCATATCCCCCAAGAACATCACTTTTTGGATCAAAAAATTTCATTTTGAAAGTTTCCCATAATTATGGTGGATCCTTGAGATTTCCAAAACCAAATTCAGATAGCGATCATGCTCACACTCAGATCATGGATAGAACAGGATATCATCGAAAATCACTATAATGAAGGGGTTCAGATACTGATTGAATATATAATTCCTCAAATAAATAAACACTACTTGAGTTTTATTCAGAACAAAAGGCATCAAAATATATTCATAATGGTCGTACATGCTTCTAAAAGTGGTGTCCTAAATATCAGACTCCCAAAACCTAGGATGATGATAACCCAACCAATGATCAATTATAAAAAAAATACTCCACCCCCTTTAACTAATAAATTTTTTCATCTACATAGAGAAAATGATACATATTATTAATGTAACATCCTGGATCCAGAAGCCACACCACGGGTGCCCCAAACCCGGTTGGTCACATGACCTCAAGCACATTTCCCCAAATGCTAGAGGTTGTCGACTAGCAGTGAGGGCCCAGGTCTGATAGTGGGGAAACTATGCCCTCATTTTTCAAAGTGTAGTGCAGCGGAAAATATAAATAACATACAATAACGGAAGTAGTAAACAATATACAACTGAAATGGACAACTGAAGTAAAAGAGAACCAGCAGTCATATATAAAAAGATGCAGCATGTCACTAATTCTATGAAAGAAGCCAAAACAGGATACACTGCAATACAATATAATATAACTCAAAGTACAAGGTACAACCAAACAAAACAAATCAGAGTAAACAGAACACAACAAAAACACAAGCCTAAGCTCAGTTCTATGCTCTCCTACTCCTCTACTACAATCATGTACCTGTATAGGGACCCTTTCCCCTATCGACACCTGCAGAAATGTGATCTTTTTGGGCTGAAGACATGACCCGAATAGGGTGTGAGAAATAAATCCCAGTAGGCAACCACCAAAGGCCCGTGCCCAACTATCAGTGAAAATGTGCAACAGTAGTGTGCAGTAGTAAATGTAATAAACTAAGAAGTATTCAAAAGTAACTAACTCTACCAGTTATATTTCCATTTTAATATTTATTAACCACTCCAAACCTATGATTTAAATTGGCAGGTATAACATATAAAAATCACCATGGTGAATATTCATGATAACACTGTCCTCAGACATACAATCCTTACCCTCAGGTAATCAGAATCGAAACCCACAGGTGTCTGCCCACAGACATAATGAATATTGCCCACAGGTGTACAAGGTGTCGCCCAGAGACACAGAAAATACTGCCCACAGGCACAAAAACTACTGCCCACAGGCATGAGAAAGGTTGCTCGTAGGCTAAATGAAACACTGCCCTTAGGCTATACAAGTAACCGGGCCGAGCCCAACAAATAAGCAATCAATTATATACAATTACTCTATAGTCAATTCAAATCATGCTAAAATTCCTGGTATACCCACAGGTATTCTGGACAAATGGCTAAATAGTGGAACGCACCCCCGGGGTGGTCCTGGATCCAAGAATTGATCCCAAACAACAGTTTTAACTTATCAAAAGTTTATCTATTCAATTCTAGATAACTTTCATAAAATTCCACAACCATACGACACCCCAAACATGGTTTCGTAGCACAACAGTACAAAAATTCAACTCAACAGTTGGAAATAAACACCAGACCACCTACCTTGATCGTCTCTCATCGGTATACGTGAATGAAGCCTCCCGAATCATCCAAGAACGACGTAGATCTAGGATAAAAATTCACTCATTCAAAATCAAATAACTTTCCCTCAGGAAAGAATTGGTAAAAAACACACAAGGATAGGGAAGAACTCACATGCATAGTTCAATCGAGACTGTAAGAGAAGGATTCAGATTCCCAGTGTGCGGTTGGGAGATCTCCAAAGCTCCAGCCTCCTCTCCCGACTCCAAAACGAACTCAAAGCCTCATCTGCCAAATGAGGAGGCTACTGCCTATTTTAAGAGAAAAAAACAAACTACACATCGTGTACTCTCACGTACATGGCATGTACTTTTCATTTTTTTAAACTGTTCCTCTGGAAGCTTCTTTCCACCACGACATTGTTCATCCGTCGACATGAGTACACAACGTGTATTCCTGATTACATGGAGTGTATTGTCGATCTGTTGGCGCTTACCTCCACCGCCTTACTGTTCACCTACCGACTGATTACATGTCATGTAAATACAAAGTACACGACATGTAGTCAGTTTTTACACCCTTCATTACCGACAGGCCTACACGCCCTGTGTACTCATCCCACACGGCCAAAGTACACAGTGTGTGGAAAATTACATGGTGTGCACCCACAAAATGTGGTATTTTTCCCATTTTCCTTATTTTCTCAAAAACACTTAATGAAAAGGGAAAAGTAGAAACCAGTACATCAAAAACAAGAAACAGGTTCATACAAACTGCCCCCCTTAAAAGAAATTCATCCCCAAATTTCCCTTCCAAGGGTGGTGAAGATACAGTTGTGAACAACTCTGGCCACTGAGCACGTACGTCGGTCTCTTTCTCCCAAGTTTCATCATACACTCGACCATGCTGCCATAGCACCTGAAGGAGAGGAACTGACTGGCCTCGGATAACCTTCATGCTCCTATCAATAATATGAATAAGATGATCCTCAAAGGATTTATCGACCTAAAGCTCAACCTCCTCGGGAAGTAAAACATGAGACAAGTATGAATGATAGCGGCGCAGCTGAGATACATGGAAGACGCCGTGCATGGCCCAGTACCGCTGTGGTAACTGCAACCGGTAGGCAACCGACCCGACTCTCTCCAGAATCTAAAACACCCCCACATACCTCAGCGAAAGTTTACCCTATCTCCTGATCCGCCTGTATCCCAACCTCGGCAAAACACGCAAGAAAACCTGATCCATGACCACGAAATCCAAGGGTCGTCTACAGTGATCAACATAAGATTTCTAACGAGACTGTGCAGTAGCCATCCATTTTTGAATCAACTGGACCTGCTCAGAAGTCTCCTTCATGAGATGTGGTCCTAGTAAAGCTACCTCACCTGCCTCTATCCAGGACAAAGGTGATCGGCATGGCCCACCATATAATGCCTTGTAAGGTTCCATCTCAATAGTTTCCTGGAAACTTTTATTATAGGAAAACTTGACCAGGGGTATGTGCCTCTCCCAAGATCCCCCAAAGTCCAGAACGCATGTACGTAGCATGTACTCAAGCACTTGTATCATACGCTCTAACTGGCCATCGGTCTGAGGGTGGTAAGCTATGCTCAGAAGCACCTGTGTACCCAGTGCCCTCTGAAAACTCTTCCAGAAACAAGACATAAAGCGGGCGTCCCTATCTGAAATGATAGAATGAGGGACCCCATGAAAGAATACTACCTCTCGGATATATAAATTCCCGATCTCATCGACACCGTAGGTCTCCTTGATTAGAAAAAAGTGAGCTACCATTGTAAGTATATCCACAACAACCCACACGACATCACTGCCTCGAGGTGACCTCAGCAACCCAGTCACGAAGTCCATTGCGACATCATCCCATTTCCACTCCGGAATGGGTAACTACTGTAACAGTCCAGTTGGTCTCTGATGCTCCTCTTTCACATGTTGACAGGTAGAACATATTTCTACAAAACCAGTTACTTCCCGTTTCATACCCGACCACTAATACCGACCTCTCAAGTCACGGTACATTTTGGTAACTCCAGGATGCACTGCCCAAGTTGAAGCATGAAACTCCCGCATTAGCTCCTCATGTATATCCCCTGGAACCCACACTCATCCATGGACACACAGTACCTCATCATTGCCTATCGTCCATCCAGGAGGAGGGTCCTCACTTGCCACCAACTCACATAGAACCAGGCCTTCCAAATCTGATAGCTGTCTCATCCTCAATCTATCCAGGAGGGTAGAAGTCACAGCTAAGGATGAAAGATAGGTTTGCCCCTGACTATCACGCACCTCCAAATGCATCTCAGAGAACAAATACATAAGCTGCCACTCACCAATGGCCTCCTACACTACCTGTGTCTGAGTCTTCCTACTCAGTGCATCAGCTACTACATTACCCTTACCAGGTGTATAACCAAGCTCAAAGTCAAAGGACTGAAGGTATTCGACCCACCTTCACTGTCTCAGGTTCAAGTCACGTTGAGTAAAGATGTATTTGAGACTTTTATGGTCAGTGAAAACCAAAAAATGCTCTCCCAAGAGATAATGTCTCCAACAGCGCAACACATGAACAACTGTAGCCAACTCGAGGTCATGCGTCAGGTAATTCCTCTCATGTGGCCTCAACTGCCGAGACCCATACGCAAAAAATCGATCACCCTTCATCAACACTACACCCAACCCAATACATGATGCATCATAGTAGACTGTATAGCTCTTCCCTTGATTTGGAAATATCAGGACTGGTGCTGATGTCAACCTACCCTTCAGCTCTTGAAAGGATGTCTCACAAGCTTCTGACCAAACGAACTTCACACCCTTCTTAGTCAAACTCATCAACGACACTACTAAGTAGGAGAAGTCCTGTATAAAGTGACTGTAGTAACCATCCAGCCCCAAGAAACTTCATATTTCAAACATGTTCTTAGGATACTCCCAGTAAACTACTGCTCTCACCTTCTCTGGGTCTACTTCAACTCCTGCCTTTGAGATAATATGACCCAGGAAGTGAGTCTGGTCCATCAAAAAGTGGCACTTTGAGATCTTATCATATAACTGATGCTCTCTCAGTGTACTCAAAACGATCTCAAGATGGGTGGCATGGTTATGTAGAGTGTGAGAGTACACCAAGATTCTTCCT
Organism: Viscum album; assembly: GCA_963277665.1. NCBI lineage: Eukaryota > Viridiplantae > Streptophyta > Magnoliopsida > Santalales > Viscaceae > Viscum > Viscum album. Next base: position 1,914,771,897 of record OY728127.1, read on the forward strand.
TTTAAAAAGGGAATTCCCAGGAGAGGCCTTTTCGAACCCTCCACACCCAGGAACCCCCCTCCCAACAAAGAGATCATTTGGAGAAGCCTCAGCCGGGGAGGAGCCATTGTCATCCGAGATGATAGAGCGTCCCACATGTTACATCTCGATCAGTGATGGTTCGTCACAGCAATCCATCAGCTAGGTGAAATGCACCCTTCTTCCCACCTGGTGAGACACCGGGTGACCCGACAAGGTGAGCAATACATGGGAGGTGGAAATTCTCCCAAGAGTAGCTCCCAGGAATCGAACCCCAGACCTCACCGAACACCGTTGTTGTGGAACTCGACAACGCACCACTACGCCACCCCCGAAGCGGTAGTGAGAGTACACCAAGATTTCATCCACGAATAATACCAAAAAAGAATCTAGATAAGGGTGGAACACACAATTTATCAAATACATGAAAACTGGTGGCGCACTCATGAGTCCTAATGACATAACCAAGTACTCATATAGACTATATCTGCTCTGAAAAGCTGTAAGCGGTATGTACGATGGTCTAATGCGTAACTGATGATATCCAGACCTCAAGCCAATCTTTGAGAACACTCGTGCTCCCCGAAGTTGATCAAAAAGATCATCAATCCTTGGTAAGGGATATCGGTACTTGACCGTCAGCTGGTTCAACTTCCGATAATCCACACAGAGTCTGAGGGTACCATCTTCCTTCTTCGAAAAGAGTACCAACAAACCCCATGGAGAAGTACTGGGTCAGATGAAACCCTTTTCCTGTAACTCCTCTAACTGCCTCTTGAGCTCTTGCAAATCAGTTGTAGCCATCCTATAAGGAGAAATGGACACTGGTGCCGCTCCTGGAACAAGCTCAATAGAGAAATCCACCTCTCACTCTGGAGGTAGACCTGAAGAGTCATTTGGGATGACATCCCTGAAATGATCAACTACTGGAGGGAAATCCTTCTGACACGTTCCCTGGCCATCCAGATATAGACTCACAATCTGGGCTATCACACTACCTCACCTGTGATGCTCGGGTCTAGCTCGGCTCTCTTGGACATCCCATTCACCCTTGTATATAAACTCTTTGCCCTCTAGTGAAGTGAAACTCACCCTGTGACGATAGAAATCTATAAAGGCTTGAAAAGGTACCAACCAGTCCATCCGGAGAATGATGTCATAGCTCATCATCTCTAAGACATAGAAGTCCCATAGAAAGTGACACCCACCAACCTCTAGGGGGCACTCCCTGCACTGATGCACACCAGCCGTTCTAGTCCCCAATGGAGTGTCTAGCATCATAACATCAGAAGAAGAAGAAACACAGAGCCCAAGGATCTCCACAACGGGAACAAATATAAAGATGTGTGTAGCACCCATATCAAAAAGTATAGAAGACAAAACAAAAGAAACTAGAATAGTACCTCTGACAGTAGAAGGTCCATGATCCTGCTCCTATTGGGTCTGTTACACTGCATATGCCTTCCCAGTGCCGTGGCCCTGCGACATAGCCTGGATACCCTGAGATGTCCCGCCCTGCTACCTCTGAGATCTTGGTGTCTGGCTACCATAGCCACAACCACCTTCTCAGCCTGCACACCTAGACGCATTCTAATTTCCCGAATGATAAGAAGATGCTGGTCCTACTCCCGCACGTGAAGTCTGCATAGAACCCCTCTCACTAGCCACTAGTGGAAACACCCTGAAAAAACACTGGAGATGACCCATCCTTCTGCAAGATCAACACTCCACTGGGTCACGTGGACACTTAGGTCTCTTGTGCCCCTCTTTACCACACTGGCAACACATGACCTGGCCACCTGAAGTATTCTTCTGGGTAGTACCTCCACCGTGAGAGAAGTTTATCTACCTCTTCCTCTTACCAGTATAAATAGTACCAGAAACTGGTGTTGAACTTCCCTATCCCACACCACTAGCTTCCCGCAGGTTCCGCTCAGTAATCGATGCCTGGTTCACAATAGCATGCACTGTAGGCAACCTGAAAACATTCACCAGTGCTCGGATGTCATATTGAAGACCATCCTCAAAGCATCTAGCCCTCAACATCTCATCACCCACCAGAATAGGTGCAAAACGATGAATCTCGGTGAAGAGGATAGAATAATCCATCACTGACATGGTGCCCTACTGCAGATTCATGAACTCTCAAGCTCGATCTGACCGCAACATCTATAGGAAGAAGAAGTCCTAGAAGGCTGCCTAAAAATATTCCCATGACATGTCTCGGGGATACTCAAATTGGGTGGTAACATCCCACCACCTCTTGGAAGAATCACACAGCATGTATGTAGTGAACTTGACCCTCCTCCCTAGAGGAGTCTCTATATGCTCGTAGATAGTCTGCAATGAGTCCATCCATGACTTCGCAGCCTGTGGTCTGCCATCCCCTGAAAATGTAGGCGGATGCTACTACAGGAAGATACGAGTGAGCTTTTCCATAGATGTGGAAACTGGCGGTGCTCCCTGGAAGGTCTGCAAGAACCGCATGAATCCTTCACAGAACTACACATCCGTGCCTGTGTCTAGTATAACGGCTGGCGCCACATCTGTCACTGCTGGAGGTTCCACTAGTAGCCCATGGCCTACCATCTTAGGAGTATAATAATTGCCACTCTCTTGGAGAAAAACTCTTAGTCGTCTCGGTGGCATGACTCTACAAGATCAAACACACACCTCAGATCAAGATTTATCGAAGACTAAAAATGAGGAGACCAAGAAGGGAACATGAGAAAGAAAGAATTCACGATTTATAAAACTTAACTACATAGAGTGTATAAATACTACACGGTGTGTATAAATACTACACGACGTGTATAAATACTACATGATGTGATCCCTTAAGTCTTTTACATGGGCATGTACTCTTCCAACACAGGTCGTGTAACACCCCAAAACACATGGCGTGTTATCCACATACACGGTGTGTACTTGATTTTTCTTCCCCTTCCCAAGTATTTCAACATGGTTAAGCCACACAACTCTCCTAAAACAAAACTACATGGCGTGTCCCACGAGAAAATGGCGTGTATGCAACAAGCTCTTCACCGTCCCATGTTGTTCGTGACACAACCTGTGTACTCAGGTCACACCACATGGTGTGGCAAAAAAGACACAATGTGTACAAAGAAGCCTCAGACCGACCCGTGTTGCTTGCTACACGGCTGGCTATACGGTCGACTACACAGCCAACTACACGGCCGACTACACGGCTGAAACTACACGGCGTGTCCCACAGTCACACGACGTGTACAAGGTAGGGTAACACCAACCCATGTTTTTTAGTTACATGACAGGATCCCCAGGTCCCACTACACGGTGTGTTCGTCATTGACACGGTGTGTATAAGATCAAATTTCTCCACCTGTGTTTGTTAGTTACACAACAAAAACATGGTCAAGACAACATGGCGTGTACAATCAATACACGGTGTGTTCCCTTAATATTTCACTACCCCATGTTTCTGCCCACATGGCCTATGACACGGGTAGCAACTACACATCGTGTACATAGGGTACACGGCGTGTACTTAATTTTTTTCCACTTCTTCCCAAATAGAAAAACACACGACATGTGTCCATAGAACTACACAGCGTGTATCCTGGTTTTTCCGGAAAGTAAGCCTCAGAAACTACTCTGAAACCCAGAAAAACATTGAAACAAACACCTAAGTTCCAAATTCCGATCCTTGAGGGCCCATACTCCCCATGAATCAAAGCGTGACATATTATACATGTTATAACAAAGTAAAATCGTCAATGATCCACCAAATTCCGATTATTAAGGGCCCGTACTCCCCAAAAACCAAAGTTTGGCGTTCATTCTATCAAAATATCACACAACTATACCCTATCAAATAGCAGCTATTTATTAGAGCAGCTATCACAACAACATGTTTTTCCAGCACAACAACTATCACAACAACATGCAATTTTTATAATGCACCTATATGGAACGGAAACTATGCATGACATGTGATTTATAGCATGTGCCTAAATGATTCATGAGATAGAATACTCTCATCTCATCAGGTTTCAAATAAATAGAACCCGTGTATAAAATATAAACAGTATAAGATAAGTGCGTCACCCAACGGTGAAAATCAAGTCAACTGTCAAATTTGAAAAATCAGAAAAATTGCAATAAACGAGGTAGAATGGCTTTTCCCTATACACGGGTTAGCTACTCCCAGGAACAACTTATTACCAAATACCATTTTCTATTCTATCCCTGACTATAGGTTCCAAATAGTAAGACAAAGAAAATAACCCCCCTCTGATACCACTTTGTAACATCCCGGATCCGGAAGCCACACCACGGGTGCCCCGAACCCGGTTGGTCACATGACCTCAAACACATTTTCCCAAATGCCAGAGGCTGCTAAATAGTAGGGAGAGCCCAGGTCTGATAGTGGGAAAACTCTGCCCTCATTTTTCAAAGTGTAGCGCAGTGGAAAAGATAAATAACATACAACAGCGGAAGCAGGAAACAATATACAACTGAAATGGAAAACTAAAGTAAAAGAGAACCAACAGTCATATATACAAAGATGAAACATGTCACTAATTATATGAAAGAATCCATAACAGGATACACTGCAATACAATACAATACAACTCAAAGTACAAGGTACATCCAAACAAAACAAAGTAGAGTAAATAGAACGCAACATCATCACAAGCCTAAGCTCGGTCCCATGCTCTCCTACTCCTCTTATACAATCATGTAACTGTATAGGGACCCTTGACCCTATTGACACCTATAGAAATGTGTTCTGTTTGGGCTGAAGACATGAACCAGACAAGGTGTGAGAAATAAATCCTAGTAGGCAACCACCAAAGGCTCATGCCCAACTGTCAGTGAAAATGTGCAACAATAGTGTGCAGTAGTAAATGAAATAAACTAAAAAGTACTCAAAAGTAACTAACTATACTAGTTATATTTCCATTTTAATATTCATTTAACCATTCCAAACCCGTGCTTTAACTTTATAGGTATAATATATGAAAATCACCACGGTGAATATTCATGATAACACTGTCCTCAGACATACAATCCTTACCCTCAGGTAATCAGAATCGAAACCCATAGGTGTCTTCCCACAAGCATAACGAATATTTCCCATAGGCGTATGAGGTTTCACCCACAGGAATAGAAACTACTGCCCTCTGGCACAAAAATTACTGCCCACAGGCATGAGAAAGGTTGGTCGTAGGCTAAACAAAATACTACCCTTAGGCTATACAAGTAACTGGGAGGAGCCCAACACATAAGAAAGCAATTATATATAATTACTCTATAGGCAATTCAAAACATGCTAAAATTCATGGTATACCCATAGGTATTCTGGCCAAACAGCTAAACAGAGGAACGTACCCCCGGGGTGGTCCTGGATCCAAGCAGTGATCCCAAACAACAGTTTTAATTTATCAAAAGTTTATTTATGCAATTATAGATAACTTTCAGAAAAGGCCACAACCATACGACACCCAAAACATGGGTTTATAACACAATGGTACACAAATTCAACTCAATAGTTGGAAATAAACACTAGACCACCTACCTTGATCATATCTAATATGTATACATGAACAACACCTCCCGAATTATCCATGAACGACGTAGATCTGGGATAAATGTTCACTCATTCAAACTCAAATAGCTTTCCCTTGAGAAATAATTGGTAAGAAACACACAAGGAGAGGGAAGAACTCACCCATGTGGTTCAATCAAAACTGTCAGAGAAGGATTCGGATTCACGGTGTGCGGTTGGGAGATCTTCGAAGCTTCGGCCTCCTCTCCTGGCTCCAAAACAAACTCAAAGCCTCCTCTGCCGAATGAGGAGGCTACTGCCCATTTTAAGTGAAAAAAAACTACATGGTGTGTACTCTCACGTACACGACATGTACTTTTCATTTTTTTAAATTTTTCCTCTGGTGTCTTCTTTCCACCGCGGCACTATTCATACATCGACATGAGTACACGACGTGTATTTCTGATTACATGACGTGTACTGTCACTCCGCTGGCGGCTGCCTCCACCACCTTACTATTCACCTGCTGACTAATTACACGGTGTGTAAATACAAAGTACACGGCATGTAGTCATTTTTACACCCTTCATTTTCGACAAGCCTACACGCCCTATGTACTCATCCCACATGGCCAAAGTACACAGTGTGTACCCACAAAATGTGGGATTTTTCCCATTTTCCTTATTTTCTCAAAAACACTTAAGGAAAAGGGAAAAGAAGAAACCTGTACCTCAAAAATAAGAACTGGGTTCTTACACTTAACAATCACCCAGTTCAACTTTTGATATTGTACGAACAAACAATGTGAACCACAAGAATTCTTGGAAAAGAGATAGGGGCTTACCATGACAAAACACTAGGGAGAAAAAAAACCTTTCTCCATAAAATTTTACAACTATATATTATGATATTTCATCTCTATAGGTAACATTTGATAAGAGGGTATAAAAATTGGCTACTTACCTTACAGAAGATCAATCAAGAACTCTATCTACCTCTCTGAAGGAAGGTTGGAAAATTCATTTGGGAAGACATCAGGGAAGTCTCTAACAACCAAGGGAAGATCAACAAAAGAAGGAATTTCATCAGGCTCAACTGAAATGGCAGAAAACACACTCTTAATCTCTAGGAAGGAAGGTACCACATTACCATGCCTCAGATCCCACTCTCCTTGAAACACTCTAGATCTCCCATCGATGATAGAGAACTAAACACACCAATGAGAATAGTCAATATCATAATTGTGAGAAACTAGCCAATCCATATCGAATATAGTGGAAAATGTGTCTATATTGAGAACTAAAAAATCATAGACTAACTCTATATCATCTATGGATAGAGAACACACAGGATAATGAAACCCATATTCCCTACTCTTTCTAAGAGTTGCTTCCAACTCTAAAACAAAGGATACAAGATCCATTGGATGTTTCAGTACTTCATCAAAACTTGAAGATATAAATTATTGTGAGTCACATGTATCAAATAGAGAAATTTTTATAGAAGACACAAGAAAATTTTACATCTCATTATAGTCGATCCCGTGTTAACCTCTTCTCGAAACTCATCCACTATGTGAAGTTGTTCCACTCCTAAGCCCTGTGGGTGGAGCCCTATGTACATTGAAGATTTAGACTATGATATAGTGGAATTTGGAACTAAAGATCCCTGATTAAAATAGGGTATATAAATATTTTGGTAGAACCTTTACAAAAGTCCTTGATGGTTATAAGCATTACAAGTCTTCACAGGTACAAGGAAAGTACATTGGGTGTACCCTACCTTGAAACACTGGTAGCAAGTTAGAGGAATACTGTTGGATACTGGGGATAGTTCAGAGGGAGATTGATGCTGATAAACACCAACAACACCCTTGTGATTATCATGCCACTCCCTCTTCTTCCCCCATGTTCCATAAAAACTACCGCTATGTGGTAGGGAAGGGTAATTTCAACTAATATTTACCATCATATATATTTCCACCATCATATCCCTATTGATTATGTCAACATATGAAGTAAGATTCAATATATATATATATATATATATGTGATCAAATGTATGGTCACAAACCCTATAGGTATTTATGAGATCTCAACTAATCTTTCATCACCACCTCTGGAGAAAAACTAACTAGCTCCACAAACCAATTAGTGTACTCCAACACTAAGTGCTCTCCCTACTGCAAGGAGAGGAACTACATATTCTTCAATATCATTAGAGACTATAAGAACAATAGTTGAATAAATAGGGTCTTAAAACACTTCCAATCCCACATGTTGGCTTTCCAACACTATATAATCTAACCACCTCTTGTTGGGACCCTTGAGCATAGAATCACACATTTCACCTTGATATTATTAGGTGTATCCAAAAATTTGAATACCAGATAGATATTTTATATACAATACTCTTACTCTTGGGGTTTATTTTTACCCTTAAAGGATGAGGGTTTCTCACATAGAAACTATTGATCTTGATCCAGGTATAACATAAACCCTAGTTACACCTTAATAGCTTGGTTCTGAACCCATGTTACATTCTTGTCTATGGTATGAACTACTCACATGATAATTTCTAAAATATTATGATCCAAAGGGGGATTCCCTTGAGGATCATATATTGCTTCACCCTCCCATGGAACCCATGAAAGATGTCATGGAGGCATGTTACTAAAAACCAGAGAAGAAGAAAACATTCAGAAAATAGGATAATATCAATTCAAACTAGAAGAAAAAAAGTGAAAACTGAGATTAATATCAAGACCCAACATAGGAGACACACATCCCAAAATCCCATGGTAACTTGAGGCTCATAATAATAATATTTGCTTAGTCACTCACTAAAACCTACCTCTAAATTCCCAACAATCCTATCTATTATGTATCAAATTCCCAAGACCGATCATAACCATGAACTCTGATGCCAATTTGTAATGAACCAACCTAGGATACCCTATAAAATGGAACCCAAATTAATATGTTATATACTTGAAGGTCATTCACAATACCCATAGGCTGTATAATAGAACTCAATCATTGAACAAAAAATGGAACAATTTTTCCCAAATTGAAACAAGATACATTTTATATATACACATCAGAAAGAAAGAACCAGAGAATAGATATTCCATAAACAAGAGAAATAGTAGTAGTGATACAACCCAAGATTAATAGATAAAATGCAAAGAGCATGTCCAATAACCCAAATGGATAACTAACTAGAAGCAAATACTTTGTGTGATATGTAGGAAACATCCCACCATCACACCACCAGCTACTCATACCCAGATGACATAAACCTCACTACCTCACTTCGGCACCTTACCCTTTCTAGCATCAAAAGACAATACATGGTATACATACCCAGAGGGAGTGTATATGGTGTGAGCTAAACAAGACCAGTAAGATCCAACTAGGTGTTTCATAACAATTCTCTATACAATGATCTCAATATTCTTAATTTAAATAAAAAATATAATGATAAGAGTTAAATATTTTGTATATAAAATCAAGGTAAATAGTTTCCTTTTTTCCCAAATCCAAAACACAAAGGATAAACATACCAAGGATAACATAAGTTAGGATAGATGTATTTCTCATGCCTCATAAATGAATAGTGAATAATACAAGTCCCTATAACTCATGCATCATGTATAGGAAGAATAGAAATACCCCAAACAGTGAACCCCTTGATGGGTAAAAAAATTCCTATAGCCTATGAATCTATGACCAAGGAATAAAGGAACACCCCAAAAAGTGAACCCCCTACCAATAATGATGGATGAGGCATAATACTACACCTTCCACATAAATACCCAAGGATACCATGTGCAACACATTTAAAATCATTTTCTAAAGGCTTCAAATTTTACAAAAATTAAAAACAACAATTTATTTCCTTAAAAACATTCTTTAAAAACCCATTTCACAATCCGTTTCAAAATACTTTGAAAACACCATTTCATTTACCAAAATAAGGTGAAAACCCATATTTTCTTAAAAACCCTTTTTACACACACAAACCAATCAATCAATCTAATACATTTAGAAAACTATTTAGAAAATAAAAATCATTCAACGTTTACCCAACATAGGCTAGAGATGAAACCACCTACCTCAAACTCACATCACTCACCCACCACGATAGGATCTGTACCCACTAGAAAAGGACACATGAGTAATGAAAAAAGGATATAACATCTATTATCACATAATAGAATCGAGTTTCATAAGAAAAATAGTGGAAGAGATGTTTTATTAATACAAACCTTGAGGAACTCACACACCACACCAAAACTAATATAAGATTTATCCTTTAGAAGAGGATTACCTAATATATCTAGAAGGGAATGAATAAGAATCATCACATTATAATGAATCCCATAAATTAATCCCATCACTATTGTCAACACCTATATAAATGAATCCAATGAGAGTAGAACAAAATAACTTACCAAATAGAAGAAACCAAGAAATATAGAGATCAAATAACAAAATAAATGAGTCTAATAAAACTGAATCCACTAAAACATTCATGTATAAAACATGGGGCTAGAGAAAGGAGGTGTGTGAAGAATGAGAGGGGGGTTAGGCATGTATCAAATTAAAACCTACTGGGATGAATCATTACACTACATAGATAAAAGGTTCAAAACATGAATCCACCAGGTTTTATATATTTTGAAAAAGGAATAACCTCATATTAAGAAAAACCATGAGTGATAAATTCACGACGTGATGAAAATTTAGATCATGAATATTTTTCACTCTTTGAACTAAACTCATAGATTATTCCCATAGCATATTCACGTCATGAATATGAAATTCATGAAATTAATATACTCTTGTAACCAAGTCACAACCCATTTCCTTCAAAAAAAAAACCCTTCGATCATCTTCAATGCACTCTAAACCCAATGTAAAAACTCTTTAAAATTAAAAAGAGAGAATAAACACCATTTCAATTTTTTCTCTCTATGATTCACCCTACTGAATGACATTGACACATATTTTTTTTATATTTGACAGTATGTGGACCAAGGAGAGAGATTATAAAGAGTTGGTTATATTTTCTTGGTGTTATAGTAATTCTGATTCTTATAAAAAAATAAAAAAATATGGTTATTCAGTTTTAACAGTGGAGTGATACCAAATTCAGGAATATTTATTATTTAATTGATAAAACCAATAATTATTTAATGTAATTTTATTCTCTCTCATCCTCATATTTTCTTCTCTCTTAGATTCTATCCCTTAAGAAATACTTATACACTTTTCTCATAAATAAAGAGAGTTTTCAGTTCATGAGGGCGAGGGAGTATCAAGTTAAGGAAGAATTTTAGACTAAATTTTACTTCTATTATAAAACATAATATTTGTGTAAGATGAAATTATTATTGAGAATGGATCTATCTATAGTAATCTTTACTACCAAATAAAGTGAAATCTAGGATGTTATTTTAATAATTTTCAGTTATCTTTATTAATATGGGGGTTCAGTTATTCTCAATAATGATGTTTATTATGTCTCTAATGTTGTAACTCAATATATAAACGAAAAAATGATTAAGAATATTTCTAATGATGACGTTGTGATATCAATCAAACAGATCCATTCCACTAAATCCATTTGGATGGATGTGTTCCCTGCACTTTTCTTGAAATAGTTTTGATGCATTATAAGCCCTGATATTATAATTATCAGAAAGGATTTATGGAAATAAATGGATAGTTTCAAGTATTTTTATGAAACTTTGATCATGTTTATTCCTAATTTGTAAAATCCTATGATGGTTTTTGAATTCAAACATATCATACTTTGTAATTTTACCTATAATATTTTCTTTAAAATCATCATCAAACACATTTGAAATTTGACTCCTTCGATTATTTCTGAATATCAAAGTTCCTTAATACCTAAAAGGATTATCTATGATAATTATATTATTACCCATAAAATATTTTATTCAATAAAACATGTTCTTCTTCAAAAATATGTCTGATAGATTAGAAATTTTATGTGGAAAAGGCATATGATAAATTTGAATGCCCTTTATTGTTTATTGTTTTGAAAAAATGGGGTTTTTTTCCAATGGGTTGAGGTTATTATGAAATGTGTTTATTTAGTTTCTTTTAAGATTGTAGTTAATTGAAACATGGATTAAATATTTACCCCCACCCAAGGCCTTCGATATGGAGACCCTCTATCCTTGTATCTCTTCATCTTTGATGTTGATGTTTTTTCTAATATCATTTTATAAGTGTATAAGGATAATATTCTTTATGTTTTTTTAATTATTCCTTCACACCCCCCATATGTTTTTTTGAATGGTTTTATTTCATTCTCAAGAGATACCCTAGAGGAATGTCATTCTATTCAGAGCATTATTGTTTTTTTTTAAAATTCCCTTGGAAATTTGGTAAATTTGATGAATTGAGAAATATTTTTGATCAATGGTCTCAACCATTTTTTAAAGATGAGATGCAAAAATATTTGGGTATCTTGGTGGTTGATAAAAACTACAAGTATCTTGGAATCCCTATGGTTATTGGAAGATCTATGAAAAATATGTTCTTCACTATCCATGATGGGATCTCAAATAAATCCAATTGTATTTTCTTATGAAAGTATCTAAGTATGGGAAAGATTTTATTATTAAGGCATAAAATCAATCTATTCCCACTTATGTGATGTCTTTATTCAAAATTTTAGATAATCTCATTGATCAAATTCATTCTCATTTGGATACTTTCTGATTGGGACATGGTCATGGGAGATATTAACTACAATGGGTTTCATGGGATAAGTTGTGTGTCCCTAAGGCTTGTGGAGGTTAGGGATTTAGGAATTCGAATATTTTTAATGAGTAAATGCTCTCAATGTAGGGTTAGAGACTTGAAAAACATATAATCCCATTTTTCCCAAGTCCTTCATTCCAAATAATTTCCATATACTGGCTTCTCAAACACATCCCTCAGTCCCACACCTAGTTTACTCTGTAGAAGTGTATCATGATCATGAAAATTACTGAATAATGAGATATATTATATGATTAGTAATGAATATAGGTTAAATATTTGGACTAACCCCTGTATCATTTATTATTTTGATTTGAAGGTGACATCTCAAGTTGTTCATGGATTGGAAGTGGCTACAATTTGGGAGTTTTTTCAATGATGTTTGGGATGGCTGGTGCCCGCATAAGCTTGGTGGTTGCTTTAATAAGAGGTTCCATAAGATTATCCTTGAAATTATTGTCTTTGGTGGAGTAGAAAGGTATTGGTAATTATGGAGTATGGAGTATTTAGTCTTATATTCTATTAAATCGAGTTACAAGATTACGTTGGACACTCCCTTCCCTATTTTCCTAATCCTTGGAATTACCTTTAGTGTTTACTTGTGCCACCTAGAATCAATTTTTTTGGTGGAAAATTTGTTCCAGAATCCTTACTACTATTTTTTGACCTTTATAAATTATTCTTATGACCTAGTGTGGTCACTTTTCAATGGTTATGTTAAAACCACTTCCTATATAACTTTGTGTTTCTTTGGAGAAAAATATTTTTTGCATGCATGAAGGTATGAATTCTAGGAGGTTTTGGATATTCAATTTGATTTTTCATATAATATGGTAAAGTGGGTCTATATGATTCCTTCCATGAATATTGGTGATATTTTATCAATTTCTTGGTTGATTTGGGTTAGAAGGAACAATTTTATTTTTAACCAAATAGATTGGACGAGTCCGTTTTGGGATTTCCATGATTCTTAGTGGTTTTCAACATAGATTTATAAATATTATTTTGGAACCATAGTGGATTTTTTTCCATTGTATGCAGATGGATACCTCCCCCGTAGTTAGTGATACTAATATTGATTTGGATTCCTTTCTACATGGGGATAATTTGGGGGGTATTGGTTTGGTTCCTCAAGATCATTTTTATTTGGTAATCACATCTTCCCATAAATATTTTTATGAAAAATGGATCCCTCCAGTTGTTGAATCCCATGATATTATTTTAGGTATGGTGTTTTCCTTTGAATATAATTGGAGTTCAATTATTTTCATATTTTAATTTAAGGTTTTTATTAACACCATATTGGACACTAATGATGATTTTTGGTCGATTGTTTGATTACAAAGAGGATTTGATCATTGATAAGGCACTTATAATATATTATTTTTCCATCACTAGAATAGAGGGTAATAATGTTTATCATTAATTTGTGAGTCTTTATTCTACTAGTTATATAATACCCCATGATTTTGTTAAATGTTTTTTTAATTAATTTAATCTTTTTTGTATTTTTCATTTCACTCAACACAAAATTTATCTTGTGCACCAAGTTATTATTGCTTTCTATACAACACCAATTCGAGCCAATGATAAAAACAACACATTGAGTAGCTTTCGGTACACATAAAACTATTCTTGGATTCTGTTACACACAATATTGAGTCCCTTTGATAGATTGCATTACACATATAGACGAGTTTTACCAAACTACAATATACAATTAACATTATTAATAAAATATTATTATAATTATAACCTAGCCATTAGAATGGTAGATATGAATGATATTGACTAAATTATAAAACTATAGTTTACAAATTTATATAAAATGAATCCTTTTGTTATCAAATAGTTAGAAAATAATGTAATAATTATTTGAAAATAAATAAATAGCTTTTCTAAGAAAATTTTGTACAAACACCATTTTATCACAATAAATTAGAAAAACTACCATTGATGAATGGTTTTAATAAAATTTATATATTATTTATTAAATAATTTTTTTAACACTCATCCAATAGTTTGTATAGGCTTTAGATAATAATAAATCCAATTTTACAAATAAAAGGATGTGTTTTTCTAAAAGGTAGTTTTATATCCTTTTAATGGAGAACCCATTTTAAATATGATTTTTGACACTTTTATAAATTTTATTTAAAAAAATAAAAAATAAATAAAAAATAATATCAAAATTTAATTTGGATAAATTTTTGGTATTTTTCTTAGAAGTTTCATTTTTTGATGAATAGTGAAAAATACTGAATTTTAATTCAAAACTGATTTTTGTCTAATTTTTCTATATTTTTAAATTATATATTAATTTGGTTTTAAAGTATAAATTTTACTACTATTCATAAATTAATCTAATTTTGGTCATTGGAACCAATTTCACATTTAAATTGTATATAAAAACATTTAAAACTTTTGGACCTTTACACTTAAAAAATCGGCCGTCGCGACACATCTGCGGGATTAACTTTAAATTAAATTATTACACTTTTGTGATTATAATTTGTAAAAATGGATTCCATATTTTAAATAATTATAATTTATAATTTATAATATGGTCAACTTAGTTTTATACAGAAAAAATATTAGTGGATGTAATTAAAATTAATTACAGTGATTAAGGTAAAAATAAGATTAATTAACGGTTAAACATTAATATTAAAAGGATTAATGACCTAAAAACATGTAAAAAATAAATTTTATGGAAATATTTCTACCAATTACCCTATTTTACCTAATTTTAACAATTATTGGAGGCTCATTATGTAAATGATACCTCCCAATAGTGTTTATCATTTTATATTTACAAGAATGTCACTTCTCCTCCACTATAAAAGGGAACTCACCCCCTCACTTCCTTACACCTATCAAGAAACTTTGTATCCAAAAAACCTGAAACATTATCCTCTAACACTCCTGAATCCTATAAGATTCAATTTGGGAAGAAATCTAACCAAGGAATCCCTTTGGTGCAAACCAAAAGGAGTTACTCAAAGAAAAGGTTACATCATTTCACAAGTTATTTTGTTTTATTTTCATTCTACACCTCTTAAACTCTTATTATTACATGATTATATAATAAAATAATTATAATAAATATAATGAGATTTTTTTTCTAATGTTTCTACCTATACTAACATGCACTTCCATCTAATGGGTGACAAACTTACCGTTCTTCTGTGTGGCGAACTACCACCTCACGAAATGATTTTGTTCGTTTTTACTTTACCACCTCTCATGGTTGGGAATTATGATGGAAAATATATTTATATATGATATATATTATATTTATGATATCTTTATTCTTATTTAATTATTATAAAAAACCTACCTTTATGCTTTCCATTTTGTGTAAATACGATAACTTTGTTTGTGGATGTGTGGACTACCACCTCCTCAAAGTGATATGATATGTTCACATTTTACATGGGATGTATTAAGGTTGGTATTGGTGAAAATATATGATATATATGAAATAATAATTATACTTTAATGATATTATATATATATATACATATAAGTCATTTACTTTCTTTCTTTCTATACGACAATAAAACAGAAACAACGTTCATGCGTATGTACAACCTACCATCTCTATGAATGGTGTATTCCATTTCATGTTTTTATCTTTCATAGATTATTATAAATAATTATATAATGAATATATATGATATTTATATCATGTTTTAAATTAATTAAATAAGTAAATCATGATCTAAGTTAGAGGATCAAGAATAAAAAGTCAAAACATATACGAAAAACAAAGTGGATATTACCCCAAAAGTAACATTAAATGTAATATAAAGTAATAAAAAATAATATATGGTATTAGATATAATAATATTGTTATTTTTTATATGTATAATAAAAATATATTTATTATACAATAGTTTTTAGCATGAACAAAGAAAGTCAAGACTTAAGGTAAGGGTTTTCTCATCTCACTTTTTATATTCATGCGATACATGCCATGTCCACCACTCATTTATTTTGTGTGGTGTTTATACATACCATGAATTTATTATATGATAATTATAATTAATTTTATGGGTATTTAAATATCCATTTTATTATCTCTCTTTCAGGGGGTTTCTCTTCAAAAAATTTCAAACCAGTAAGGTAATTTTGTCTCAATTTTCCTTCTTTGAGAAACATACCATGTTATGCACATATATTCTTCTACAAGGTGTATATAATACCCTTTGACATGTTATATCATCAAAGTAATTATTTAATGATATTTTAATATTCATGTAATTTTATTCTCTAGTGTATATTATGGGTCAATGTTTCCAAAGTAGTAATAGTTTATTACCACAATCTCATCATTTATCAGGATTATTTACGAGTATGCTTCAATTGATGAAATCCTATGATCTATATATCAATAAAACTTAGTAATTTTATTCACCTCTTATTATCCATGATATATTCATGTATTATTACTATATTACACTCTTTTTTACTTAATATAATTAAGAAAATGATTTTATGAATATCTTACTTTATTTCTCCTCTCGGTCGGAAATCAATGTTCTTTCAAAACCATGTTTTCTAAAAATGTTTTAAAAAATATTTTACTATTGTACTATGATTTTTTTACCCAAGTTTTAACTTTTAAATAAATTTATTTAAAGGGAATATTATTTTCCTTTTCTGATTAATGAAATTTGTAAAATTTTTAAGATGCAAAAGGAATGTTTGGCATATATGGATTTACCCACTATCATGACTATAATTTCCTTGAAGCTTACTTTGTAATTTTAAAAGTTTAATTTTAAAGAAATTTTTTTCCTAATATTTTTTAGATATGTTTATTTTAAATAGTTATTCATTGAAAAATGTTTTAATTTTTTTTATGCTGAAAAAAGTGTTTTAAATGAATTTTAAAAGCTTCCTTTATAAGTTTTCAAAAGGTTATTTTCAATGAAAAAAATTTCAACAATTTCAATTTTTCTTTATAAGTTTTCAAAAAGATTTTTTATAAAATGGTTTAAAAAATTATTTCAGGACTTCTTTTTAAGTTTTAAAATTATTTTCAAATAAAAACGTTTTCAAAATGATTTACATTTTAAAAAGAATTTTTGAATGTGGAAAAGATATTTTATTCTAGAAATATTTTAAATGAAATTATAAATCATTCTCTATAATAAAAATATTTTTGAAATGGTTTTATGAAAATGATTTTTAAATAAAGGATATTTTCCTTAAGAAATGTTCCAGGTGACCTTCTAAAATCCTTCTCCATATAAGATGGAATACTTTGATATAGTTTACGCTTTATCTAGGATATAAACCAAGAATACCATTCATATTCTTTCTCGAATGGTTTATGTTTTTATGGAATGATGTTTATGACACACTTTTCTCTTCCACAAGTTATATTCTTTTGGAACCTGCTTCTTTTATTGGGTTATGATTTAATGAAATGATTAGGAAACCTATCTATTTTACATAGTTTTTTATGTGATGAAATTATCATGATACCCAATTCATTTCATGGGTTATGACATGATGTGCATGAAAACAATATATTTTTATGGGTTATGATATTATGAAAGTTTTATTATCTAATGGAACATGTATGCATGATTTTATTATGTGACAGATGTGAATTATATCACCCTACAATCCATTGGGTAAAGATTTATATCTCATAAGATAATGATGGGAAATAAGTCAATGGGAATAATCCAAAATAGGAAATAGGTGTGCCCTAATTCAAAATTAGAAATAGGTCTATCCTAATACAAAATATTACATAAGTGTGTCTTGAAAAAAAATGGGAAATAGATGTGTCCTAATCCAAAATTTGAAACAGGTGTGTCCTGATCCAAAATTGGAAAAAATCATGTTCTAATACCCTATGGGAAACAGGTGTGTCCTGATCCACTATGGGAAATAGGTGTTGCCTGATCCAAAAAGGGGAAACAGGTGTGTCTTGATCCACTATGTTGATGTTATTGGTAGTTAAGCTTGACACATGAAATGGTTTTCTATATTTAAAATCATGCAACACTTATATGATATGATATTATGCTTCATGATTGATTTATGATGATTAATCGCCCTTATAATTCATGTATTATGAACTGCCAATATTTATTCCATGACTCATGTATATGTTCTTTGATATGTAGGGTATAATATTTAAATGTTATTATCATGTTATCAGACCTTTATGTTCATATTATAATTAAGTATCTCCTTTATTTAAACTTACTAATAATCTGAGCTCACCCTTTCTTATATTTCCTTTCCCCAGGTTATGAAGAGAGATTTTAAGTAGAAGTACTAAAGGGGAAGATCTTTATGGGAAACATTGAAGATATTTCACTAAGTTAGAATATTTTGTTCCAAGTTTCAAAATACACAAAACTATTATGGTCCTCAAGCATTTAATTTTTTAATATACTGAATATTTATCTAAACTGACATAATATCCATATATGTTAATCATGGGTTGCTATAATTGGTATTAAAGGAAAGGTTTAGTCAACCATTGGAAACTACGATGAGAAAAATTTAGTGAGATCCCTAGGAATATTTATAAGGATATTTCTAGGGAATTATCTAAGGATAATACTAAGGTACAATATATTTAGATGTAAGATTCCTGATTTAGGTATCCTATAAGTAATTTTTCATGACAATGTGGTTTTATGCTATAATAAGTGTTGCTCACACTATACCCTCTGGTCTTATTCAATAGAGGGAACTAAAAGAAACTGGGTTAACATTCAATGTTTTATATGTGGAATATTTGGGCATTATAAAAATAGATGTCTTCAGTGGAAATATCATGAAGATAATTAGGAAGGTGATATGGGTAATGTATATACTGCTGAAGATAAGGAGACCCCAAATGACATGTGAAAGTTATGGGATATTCTTCCGGTATTATTTAAATTAAATGTATGAAGCTTAATTAGATTGAGGTTGAGGAACCTTAATACATAATTTATATTTCATATTATAGGAAATAATTATTAAGGAATAAGTTTATAAAGCCTGAGTAATGGTTTAAGAATAAATTTGGATGATTAAAGTGTATATATTTTGGAATTCAAAGATTATGTTACATGATTCATGAAGTATATAAGGATTATTTTTACAATTTATTTTTTAAGTATTTTCAAGATTATGTTAAATGATAATGATGACCTAGAAAATTGAATTAATGGTATGGTTACATTAAGGGAAGGTAACCCTTAAACATGTTCCTAAGGATGAGAAAATGATATCTTATATAGATAAAGAGATGATGATATTGATAATGTAAAATAGATAGTATTTTTTACATCATAACTAAAAAAGGATTTTTTGAAAAAGTGTTATATGTTATCATGGATGAAGTTTACAACTTATTGGATTTAAGGAATATATCTAGTAATATTTGGAATTAGGAATCATGCATGTTTTTTAAAAGGACTTATGGTAATTCTAGTTATTACCATGTTTCAAGTGAATATATGATGAGGTTATTCACATGTTTGAAATTTGAAAACCAATAGATACTTTATGATATATGGGGGATCAATGTTAAGCTGATTTAGTGATCTTATTTCTAAAGTTTTAGAGATTTAACTTTTGGAAGGTTTATAAGGTTAACCATTTATGGAATAGTTTATGTTAAACCTCATATGATTTTTTAGAGAATGATGTATTATATCTCTATATGAGGATTTATTCATATAGGATAACATTTTCTAACCATTTTATTATGATAAATAAAGAAATATAGAGTCACTTATCATTATATTTATGGATCTCATGATCTGATGATGCTTCATGAATGAAAAATTAACCTTCATTTTATAGAATTAGAGATGAAGTTGAAGTTGATCAAGGAACAACAAAGGGTAAGGTGATCCTGAAATCATGTAAGTATATATTCTTATTAAGATTTTTCATCTTTAGGAAAAAATAGTCTTGAAATAAATTTTTTTCAACTTATAATAAATTTTTATGATATTAAAACCCTTTTCTTTCCTCTTTAGGTTATGGATTTGTGATTGTTAAATTTATCCTAACCATGTTCTATATCACTCTCCATCAGAACTTGATAGTTAGATTTCTCTTCCATGTCAATGTTTTCACTTTACACCCATGTTATCCTATACAGAAACCTAGTTATGAGTTACTTTGGGTAACCGTTATGGTTATAACTTTCCTTTTTAAAAAAGAATATTTAGTATAAATTTTTATGATGTGAGTTTATATGAAAGGAAATTTAAAGTATTAAAAATTTAATAACCTAGACTAATTTCAAGTGAGAAATTAATTTTAAGGGGGTAAAATTTAACATCTTGAGATTTTGTGAAATATATTTTTTGAATTAATTTAATATTTTTGATATTTTTTATTTCACGCAACACTGAATTTATCTTGTGCACCAAGTTATTATTTCTTTGTACACAAAACCATGTATATACTATACTACACACAACACATAGAGTAGAATTAGGTACACAAAAGACTATTCCTGGATTGTGTTACACACAATACAGAGTCCCTTTGATATCTTGTGTTACACGCATGGTTGAGTTTTACCGAACTAAAATATACTATTAACATTATTATTAAAATATTATTATAGTTATCACCTAGTTATTATAATGGTAGATATGAATGATATTGAATAAATTCTAAAACTACGGTTCACACATTTATATAAAATGAATCATTTGGTTGTCAAATAGTTAGAAATTAATATAATAACTAGTTGAAAATAATGAAATTAATTTTCTAAGAAAATTATGTACATACAACATTTTATCTCAAAAAATTAAACAACCCAATATTGATGAATTATTTTAATAAAATTTATATAATATTTATTCAATAAAAGTTTTAAAATCATTAAATATTTTTTTATAAGTATAAGATAAAAATAAATCCAATTTTATGAATAAAAAGATGTATTTTTTAGAAGGTAATTTTATAACCTTTTAATGGTGAACCCATTTTAAATCAAAGTTTTGATACTATTATAATTTTTATTTAACAAAATAAACTTAATTTTTGAAATAGGAATATAAAAATTTACTTTGGGTATTTTTTTTATTTTTCTGAGAAGTTTCATTTTTTGATGAATAGTGAAAAATACTAAATTTTAATTCAAAAATGCTTTATCATCTAATTTGTTTATAAAGTTAAATTATATATTAATTTGTTTTTAAAAAATAATTATACTAATTATAAATTAGTTAATACAATTTATTTCATTGGAACCAATTTCACATTGAAATTGGACATAAAAACATTTCAAACTTTTGGACTTTTACGCTTAAAAAACCCGTTGTCACGACACGTCTGTGGGATTAACTTTAAATTACATTTTGACACTTAAATTATTTGAATTTGGAAAAATGGATTCCATATTTTAAATCATAATAATTTATAAATTTTAATAATTTCAACTTATTTTTTGAAAAAAAATATTATTGAAAGTAATTTAAATTAATTACAACGATTAAGGTAAAAAAAGATTACTTAATGGTTAAACTTTAATATTAAAAGGAAACATGACCTAGAAATATGTCCAAAATCCATTGTATAGAAATATATTGAAAAATTATCCTATTTTATATAATTGTAAAAATTATTTTAGGAACATGATGTAAAGGTGACCTCTAAATATTGTTTACATTTTTATATTTACAAGAATGCCATTCATCCTCCACTATAAAAGGGAACTCACCCCATCACTTTATTAAACATATCAAGCCACTTTAGATTGGAAAAAAACTTAAAAAATATCCTCCCAACATAAATCAATTAATCTTATAACCCTCATTTTTAAAATAATGACAACCAATGAATCCCTTTGGTGCAAACCAAAAAGAGTTACTCAAAGAACAAGTAACATCCTTCCACAAACTCTTTTGTTTTATTTTTATTCTCCACCCCCTAATATATTATTATTAAATAATTATATAATAAAATTAGTATCAACAATATAATTATATGTTTTTATTCTAATGTTTCTACATAAATTTACTCACACTTCCATCTAATGGGTGACGAACTTACCATTTTTGTGTACAAAGAACTATCACCTCACGAAATGATGTTGTTCGTTTTTTACTTTACCAACTCTCATAGTTGGGAATTATTATGGAAACTATATTGTTGTATGATATATATTATATTTATGATTTATTTATTCTTTTTTTAATTATTATATAAAACATACCTTCATGCTTTCCATTTCGTGTAAATATGATAACTTTGTTTGTGGACGTGTGGACTACCACCTCATTAAAGTGAAGTGATTCCTCTATAATTTACATGGAATGTATTAAGTATGGGTTTAGTGAACTTATATGATATATATGACATGATAATTCTACTTGAATTATATTATATATATACATATTTTCCATTTACTTACTTTCTTTCAATATGAAAATAAAACAGAAACAATATTCATGCATATATACTGCCCATTAACATGTTTTATTATTATCTCATATAGAGTAAAGGTAAAATTTACCAAATTAGTAATAGTTTATTTCTAAAAGCTCATCATTTATCGGGATTTTTTATGATTATGCTTCCATTGATGAAATATTATGATCCATATCTCAATGACACTCATTACTTTTCTTATCCTATGGATATACATGATATCTTCATGTATTAGTACCTTTTTTCTACTCTTTGGTATGTAAGATAATTAAGAAAATATTTTTATGAAAATAAAACTTTATTTATCCTTTTTGTCGAAAGTCTACGTTCTTTTAAAACCATTTTTCTAAAAATGTTTTAAAAAATGTTTTACTATTATCCTATGATGTTTTTACTCATTTTTTAAATTTTTAAAAAATGGATTTTTAAGGAATATTCTTATCGTTTTCCAATCAAGGAACTTTATAAACTTTTTAATATTCAAAAATAATGTTCGGTATGTACGGACTTATCCTCTGTGATGACTGTCATTTCCTTAAACCTTCAATTATAAATTTTTAAGTTCTATTTTAAAGAAAAATGTTTTCATAATATTTTGATTTTTTTTGATTTTAAAGTGGGTTTCAAAGAAAAAGTTTTCCAATTTTTTTATGTTTAGAAAAGTGTTTTAAATTATTTTTCAAGGATTCATTTATAAGTTTTCAAAATTTTATTTTCAAAGAAAAGTATTTGAATGATTTCAAAGTTTTCTTTATAAGTTTTAAAAACCATTTTATAGAAAAGGGTTTCCAAAATTAATTCAAGTCTTATTTTTATGTTTGAAAATTATTTTCAGAGAAAAAGGTTTTCAAAATTATTTATGTTTTAAAAATCACATTTCAAAGAGGAAAATATATTTTCCTCAAAAATTTTTTTAAATGAAATTGTAAATACTTCTTTATAATAAAATGATTTTTGTAATGGTTTTATGAAAATTATTTTCAAATAAAGGTTATTTTCCATAAGAAATTTTCCATGTAATATTTTAAAATCCTTCTTTATCTAAGACGAAATCCTTTGATATAGTTTAATATTTATTGAGGATATGACCCAAAAATAAAAATTCATATTCTTTCTTTAATGGTTTATGTTTTTATGGAATGATGTTTATGACACTCGTTTCTCTTCCATAGGTGATATTATTTTGGAACCTACTTATTTTCACAGTTTATGATTTAATGAAATGATTAAGAAACCTATATATTTTACATAGGTTGTGATGTGATGAAATGATTATGACACCCATTTCATTTCATGGGTTATGATATGATGTTTATGAAACCCATCTCTTTTTATGGGTTATGATATGATACAAGTTTTATTATCTTGTGGAACATGTATATATGATTTTATTATGTGATGGGTTGGACATATATCTCCCTCTAATTCATTAGGTAAATATTTATATCTCATAAGATAATGATGGGAAACAACACTACTGAAAAAAAACCTATAATCATGATTTTAAACCATGGGTATATCCCTTAAAACTATGGGTATAGGCTATACCCATGGGTTTAGGAACTATGTATGATGGAGGCGTGGGTATAGACATATACCCACGGTTTCTATACAAAATATGGGTATAGGTCATTGAGATTCTATAATACCCATGGTTGAGATAGAACCATGGGTATATGTACATACTCATGATTTGACAAGCAATGGGTAATAATTATCCAGCAGAGAACTTATACCCACGGTTCTCCAAACTGTGGTTATAGGTGGTTACCTACATTTGGCATTAACAACCCCACCACAACCTTTTCCACTTCCTGAACTTGTAAATAAAATAAAACACATAGTATACATTCAATCACAACTAGAAAATCATCCTATTGCCACACATTTATTGCTACAATTTATTAAAACCATGGAAACAGAATATCTATTGCCAAAATATATTTTTAACTGTGGAGATACTCTTACATTGGGTCAACCCTCCTACCTATCCCTCACGATCAAGCCCACCTCCTCCTCTGTGGATGCTCCCAACGATCCTCATTATCCTTGGATTCTCCCGGCCAGTGATTCCTGACCTCCTTAGATCTTCTCCTGATGATCATCCACCACCGATGCGGCTCCTATGTAGCCATTCTACCTCCCTGCTGATGCAGCTTCAACGCGGCCTACCCACCTCCCTAACGATGCAGCTCCGATGCAGCCTCCCCACCTCTCCATGATCCTCCTCCCCCGACGCCGCTCAGACGCGGCCACCCTACCTCCCCCAAAATTCCACCTCTGCTCAATCACGTTTCTGAGCCCCCGTCTAACTAGGGTTTCGTGTGCCTCTCATATCTACTATCTCGTAGTACCTCATATTCCCAATAGCTGATTCCATAACCTTCTCACTACACAAGGATTTTCGAAAGAAATTTAATTCATGGTAAGTTTTGAATTGGTCACCTATTCCTTCCATTTTTCTTACTAATTTTGCATTCCTCTTTTGCAGGAACCCTCTATTTCAAAAAACTTCCATCTTCCCAGTACCTTAATCTCTTGTTAGACCAAATTACAAAATAAGGAAGTGACTTCTATATCAATTCTAGTTTTTACTCACCCTACCACTTCAATATATGGTTTTTCCAATACATGCTTAATGCAATTTAAGTTTAATAATTTTGTATTAATATATTAATTTTTCTTCATTTATATCCAACTTGATGTTATGTATCTACATATTTCTCATTACATATCATGACTTTAAGTATACTGAGTTTCTATAAATATACAAGGCACTTTCAATTAAATGAACTTTTAAGATTCTATACATGTATAATTAATTTTAAATTTAATAATTTTTTAAATTCATATATTAATTTTTCTTACATTGAACATGATTGTAGTTTCATTTATTTAATATACATAGAGTCTCATTTTATGCTTATACAAACAATTTATTCCAAAATTTTCAGTTTATAATCATTATGCA
The DNA here is from genome assembly GCA_963277665.1 of Viscum album. Classification (NCBI taxonomy): domain Eukaryota; kingdom Viridiplantae; phylum Streptophyta; class Magnoliopsida; order Santalales; family Viscaceae; genus Viscum; species Viscum album. The sequence continues at coordinate 1,914,797,638 of OY728127.1, forward strand.
TGAAATTTAAATCACTTAATATACATGATGTTTCTTCATTATCATTAACTACATCATGAACATGTCATTTATATTGTATTTTATATTAATATACACGTCGTTTCATGGTGTAGAACGCAATTTCCTTTCGCTTGCTTTATCATGATCTGAAACAACTACTTATGTTGTCGTTTATATCATAGTTTATATTATAGTTTATATCACAGTTTATACTACAATTTATATTAAATTTTATATTTTTCTGAAATTGAATGTTTACATTCCTATTTATATCGCAATCTAAATAAAACTTTTTACCATGGTTTATATTGAAGCTTAAATTGCGTTATCATGTACTAACATTACAATTACTTTGTTGTTTACATAGTAGTATATATTTTAGTTTATATTAATATACTTGTGGATTTATAGTGTTAAAGACAGCTTCCTTTATACATTATCATATACCAAACATTCATTTTATATTCAATATGAATTCAATTTCATTTACTTAATATACATTCTATTTTTGTAGATAAACGCAATATATTTTACTAAATATGTAATCAATATCATTAACTATGTCTATTTACAACACACAATATGGAAGTACTTGGAAATTTTGTAATTACGTACAAGTATTGAAGGTATGTTCATGGACTTCTAGAAATATTTTTACTATTTCTAGGTAGTATTGTTATTTATAAGCATATTTTCCTATATATTTTTCATTATTTTTGCAGATACATGCAATATCCTATGCTCATTCTAATCCTTATACAATTACTACAATACAAAAATTTTGAAGTTGATAGTGAATATGTTTACGATTATTCTTAAACTCTTACTGCAATACTATCACATTATAAAATTAATAGTGCGAATTCGAATGATTAGGTTTATAGCCATGCTTATACAAATACTATAATATATACAGAATTTCAAATACTATAATATAAAAGTACTATAAAAAATATAATAATATATAAATCCTAAAAAATACATTTTATTTGGATTATTATTATACAAAAACTTTATCATTTACATGTCTTGGTCAAAATGTGAATTATTAGATAAGAAAATGGCAAAAAATACAAGTATTTACATGGCTTGGTCAAAATGTGAGCCTACTCCTTGGGGAAACCAGTTATGCACCCTGTGTATAGATTCATCCACTATTAATTTAAGTGGTTACATCGACATAGTCACTCACCATTAATACATGAAATCCCACCATGTAATATAGAATTCCACTAGAGGTTCTCTATACTAACACAATAATCTTCCTCCCACTGGTTCTTATTTCTATCTCGCACAACATGGTCCTTCTAATTAGAGTATGACTGCCTCACACAGTCCCTAAAATGGATTCTTCCTCAAACCATTTTGTAAAAATTTATCAGCCACTGAAATAGGATAATATTCATTATTAATATTTATAATATTCATGAGATTAATTATTCATAAACACCATTTTAATGCATTTTACACTTTGAACATTATTTCACATTATGATTGCAATTCTTTGTTAAAGTGCACCATTACTTGGTACATATTTGAACACATACTAAAATAAAAAATAGTCTTGAATTTATTTTTCATTATTTTTTTTCAGGTCTCCCATTCTATAAGTAACAATCATGTTTTTGGACCACTATAAGATTCACATTAGAGGACCACCAAAGTTGGCCTTGAACCAACAACATTCTGGGAAAAGTAATCTACACAACAACCCAATAAAAATAATTTATAGTCCAAGATACAAGCCCAATAATTATGAAAATTTAAATTAATAAAGGGTACATAAATATGAACATTTAATCCAACAGTTAAAAGAGCTAATTTGGAGTTTTATATAGAGTTTCATGCGACCCAATTTGGGGATAAAATTCTGGGCCAGATTCTGAGGCCCAGAAAAACAGCCCACCATTTCGATAATATCTCGACAAAAAAAATTCCATTTGGGATAAAATTTTACAGAAGGTTAAGAGACATCCTGAGACCCATTTTATTATTTTATGGCCCACTCAAATTCTACCATCTAGAAGGTCATTTCGATGCGTCTGTTCGGTAGATGAAAGCTACCTTCCACTTCGGGTCAAGGGTGGAAATGTCTAAGTTCCACAAGCTTTCCACCACCCTAAGCCTACCATACTCAAGTGGGATGACTTTAACTACTGGTGTCTCGACCCAAGGCTCCTAAAATTCTTATTTAAGGTAGTGGTGTTTTAGTATTTAAGGATATTGGATGCTTTCTTTCATTGTAATGTTATGCTGCCACTTTTCCTTTGTAATGTTCTTCCTCAATTGTAAGTTGTTATAATTCATCCTAGTTTCTTAATAAAAGTTCTTATTATCCTTTTATTCTGTTATTATCCATATAAATTTGATACTGTAAAGGTTTGAATTTATTCACACCAAACCTTGTGAAATTATTCACACAATGGTGGAGTGATCATTTTCTTTTTATTGTTTTCTTTACTTCTTCAATTCCTCCCTCATGAGTCTACTTCCCACTTCCATTGAAACCATAGAATCAATGGAGGGATAAACCTTTTATGGGTTGATCAAAGGGAGTAGAAAGGGACTAGATTGGATGTTATTTATCACCTTATTAATGTCTAATCAATTATTTTAATTGATATTTTTATTTGATGATTTTAAAGCTTCTTCGTCCTTGTTGAATTTTAAGGCCACATACTTCAAGTGCTAATACAAACCTTTACCATGGAGTGCTAATAAATTTGATCCTCTAAGTGTATATGTGATTAGTATTATGGTGTTTTGGTATTAAACTAGTAAGTTATGAATTTGTTTGATCTTCTTGAATAAACCCATCAAGAATATAAGAAATTGAAATCGTTAAAAAAAAATTTCATCAAATCCACCCCTTGTAATAACCTAGGATCAACCCTTCTCATAATTTTAATGAACTTAAGTCTCTTAGCATTAAATTAAACCCATCTAAAATAAACCCAAGTTGTCCACTTCATAGGAAAAAACAACCTATATAATGTACATTTCTGTAGGTTACTTCTTAGGTCTATGAGGATTCGACAACCCAAGCTAAACTACAAGTGATTGCTTATCCCTAAAAACTTGGGTAAATTTGGGTGAGACCAAATTTTAACGCCATTGATGTGGACCCAAGTAATTCATATCAACACCCATTATATTCTCCTTCATTTCTTCCACTCTCACCCAAATTCTCTTATCTTTTCCCTTTATCTCTTTTTTTTTATTTTTTCACATGTCCACCTACACCCGCGATAACTCAAACAGATTAGTTAGGGTGGAATGTCATGGGGTTGGGGAGTCAAGTACCACAAGGGAACTCATTAAATTAGATCCTAATATTCCAAATACTCCAGATTCAAAAATTGATCCCATTTCAATGAAATGTCTTCAAAGATACCAAATCATAAATCCGGGTGGGAACCAAAATGGAAATCCAAATGAGGAATCCCCAAACTTGGGGAATGCTGTAGATCAAACCATGAATGACTACCTCACACTTGCCTGGACCAATGTACCCTCTTGCATTAGGAATTCTTCCCTAGGAGAATCCCACTATGTTTTCAAACCACATTTCCTAAAGCACCTTCCAACCTTCTATGGGATGGAGTCAGAAATTCCATACCTTCATGTCAAAACGTTCAACGACATTGTTTAAACCATGTGCCCACCACATCAAATTGAGTTAGCTAAGATGAGGATCTTTCCTTTATCACTAAAGGATCAAGAAAATAATTGGTTAAACAATCTGATACATGCATCAATCCACTCTTGGAACCGATTACAAAGAGAATTATACAAAAAATACTTCCCCCATCACAAAACAATTTCACTTAAAAAGAGCATCCAATTTGTTTTTGAAAAACAAGGGGAGTCATTTTATGAAACCTGGGAAAGGTTCAAAGACACACTCAACATAGTACCTCACCATGGATTTTCAATCCTAGAACAAGTTAGAATTTTATATGAAGGTTTGGGCCTGGGGAAAAAACAATTCATTGACATGATGTGCAATGAGACCTTTAAAGACAAAGCCCCAAATGATGCTTACGAGTATCTTGAAGGACTGGCCGAACAAAACCAAACATGGGGGACATCACCTTACTATGAGCATCCACCAAAATTTGGTGGAATTTAAACACATTGGGAGGAGGAAATCCTTAGGGAGAAACTTGTTGCACTCACTAGGAAGGTCGAGGAGATCGATCTTAGGAAGGTCCATGAAATTCAAACTATTGACCCAGTTTGCACAATTTGTGATAAAAATGACCACAAGACCGACAACTACCCAAACATCCCTTACATTAAATATGTTATTCTAGGAGGACCACCTGATGAAGTCAATTCCCTATCTTCCAAAATCCCTAGTACCAAAACACATTAAACCTAAGGTATAATGACCACCTAGGATTCTACTAGAAAGGTCACCAACAACCTAGCCAACTACAAGGACCAAACCCCTACCCTACACAAAATTTCCAAAACCATAACCAGTTCCAACCACAACCAGAACAATACCAATACCCTCTTATCCAATACCAACAACCCATCCAACAACCCATGCAACAACCAATCCAACAACCAAAGTATCCTCTTGGGATAAACCAACCAGCACAAGCCCCTACTCAATTTTCCCCTCTTCTAATCCTTGAGCAGTTGTGTAAACAAATGGAGAAAATAAAATTAGAAGTCTCATCCCCTAAAAATGAACTAAAAACCATTAAAACTAGGAAGGAACCCATGCCTACTCAGGTGGTACCATCCTCAACTTTAAGGGGAGAATCCAGTTACACACAAACCTCTCATGAACAACTCAAAGCAGTGACTATTTTAAGAAGTGTGAAATACATTGAGAAACCTGAACAAGCCATTCCAGAACCATTAAAAGATTCAACAATGCATGAAAATGATGAACAACCACCCATAGATACTGAAAAACCTGATGATAATGTGAAGGAACTACAACCACACCAAACAATCAAACAACCTGCTCCCTTCCCTCAATGCATGAGAGGAAAATCTAAACTTGAACTAAATGAAAATTTGAGGGAAATCTTCTCTCAGGTTAAGTTAAACATCCCCCTTATTGATGCAATCCAAACCATTCCTACATACTCAAAGTAACTTAAGGACTTGTGCACTTTTAAAAGGAAAATTTCACATAAAAAACCAAGTCCTTTTGGATTCTAATGTGAGTACCATCATTCAAGGGACCATTCATCCATAGTTGAAAGATCTAGGATTTCTATACATCAATGTTGATTTAGGAGAGAACAAGGTTATCAAGGCCCTTTGTGATCTGGGAGCCACTGTGAACCTCATTCCTTATGCCATGTATTGTCAGTTAGGGATCAAATAACTCCAACCCACATCTATCACTCTTCAACTTACTAATCATAGTGTTTGAGTTCCTAAGGGGATCTTAAAGGATGTTTTGGTGAAAGTAGAAAATTTCATTTACCCATCTGACTTCATTGTTCTTGAAAATCACCCAAGCTTAGGTCCTAGGGAGAAAACCCCCATCATCCTTGGTTGTACCTTCTTAGAAACAATCAACTCAGTCATCTAATTCCAAAATGGGAACATGACAATAACATTTGAGAACATGAGTCTAGACTTGAACATATACAATCAAAGCTCTCAAATTGGGGATGATGAAGATATCCACTAGGTTAATTGGATTGGTAGTATTGATAGTGAACTTGAGGAACATCAAATAATTACTAAAGGATGTTTAAGTCTAGAAGAGATTGATTTTCTTTGTTCACATGAGAGAAATTTGTCTCCTTGGATTGAATCTCTTTCAGATAGATCTATTAATGATTTTATTGAATCAAAAATCAAAGATAACATGGGTTAAATAAATAAAATTTAGTCCATACCCATTCATGACACTAATCTAGATAATTTAGTGGATGAAAATTCTATTCACAAGGAACCAATTCTATCAAGAAATCTGAACAAAGAAACTGAGTTCAATACAAAGTCTCATCCTTTCTTGGAAAGTGATAACCAATATGATCTCAAATTTATGTTCTTACCTTTATCACTCATGTATGAATTCTTAGGGGACAATCAATCCTTTCCTATTTTAATTTATTCCTCTCTTGAAGATAATCAATAGACGATGCTTCTAGATGTCCTAAGAAAGCATAAGAAAGCAATTGGATGGACCCTTACTGATATTCATGGGATTATACCACTCATTGGAACTCATATGATTTTTCTTGAATCTGAATCCAAACCATGTCATCAACCTCAGTAGAGACTCAATCCAAATCTTATGGATGTGGTAAGGAAAAAACTTCTTAAGTTATTGAGAGCATGTATCATCTACCCCATAGCTGAGAGTGAGTGGGTAAGCCCAATCCAAGTTATCCCAAAGAAAGATGTAATTACTTTGATCACCAATGAGGATGGAGAACTTCTTCCCATAAAGTCTAGTAGTGGATTGAGAGTCTGAATTGACTATAGGAAGCTCAACTCTTTTACCAAGAAAGACCATTTCCCATTTCCCTTTATTGATCAAGACCTCGAGCAAGGGGCGAGTCATCAATTCTATTACTTCCTAGATGGATTATCAGGGTATAATCAAATCAAGGTCTCCTTAGTGGATCAGGGAAAATGACCTTCACTTGTACATTCATCACTTTTTCCTTCAAATGAATTCCCTTTGGGTTATGTAATTCCTCTGGTACCTTCCAACGGTGCATGATCAGAATCTTCTCAGACATGGTGGGGGATTGTTTAGAGGTCTCCATGGATGACTTATCAATATTTGGGGTTACTTTTGAGGGATGCCTTCTGAATGTTGAAATGGTTTTTTCAAGATGTGAGGATAATAATCTCATCCTAAATTGGAAAAAATTCCATTTTATGGTAAAGGAAGGACTTATTCTAGGCCATCTGGTCTCTGGTAGAGGGATTGAAGTTGATAAAGCTAAGGTCGACATCATTCATCACCTTTCCCCTCCTAAAACTATTAAGGAAGTGAGGTCCTTCTTAGGACATGCTGCTTTATATATAAGGTTAAATTAGGAATTTTAGCTCTATTTATCAACCAATTTGTGCTCTATTGGTGAAGTATTCTCCATTTTTATGGACAGAATGCTACGAGGAATCATTCTCTACACTCAAGTCATCTCTTATCTCTCCACCTATCATGGAATATCCCAATTGGAAACTTCCTTTTGATATCATGTGTGATGTTAGTGACTTCACTGTAGGAGTAGTATTAGGAAAACAGTGTGAGAAAACTCCAAGTTTCATTGCTTATACAAGTAAATATTTAAATGATTCACAAATCAACTACACCACCATTGAGAAAGAGTTGCTTGCTATTGTCTTTTATTTAGATAAATTCAGGTCTTATGTATTAGGATCACCCATTATTGTATTCACCGACCATTCATCCTTGAAATACCTTTTCCAAAAACAAGATTCCAAGGATATATTGATTAGGTGGGTCCTTCTTCTTCAAGTGTTTGATTTAACCATTAAGGATAAAATGGTGTTGAAAATTTTGTAGCTGATCACCTCTCTAGGATAGAATTCAAAGATAACTCACATCACCTTTCTGTGTCTGATTCATTTTTCAATGAGCACCTCTATTCTGTGAGTGATTGCCCATGGTATGCTGACATAGAAAACCATTTGGTTACGGGTGGAATTTCAAAATTCCTCGAGACCCAAGCTAAGAAGAAATTCATTTCTGATGTCAAACACTATGTGTTTGAAAATCCTTACCTCTTCAAGTTCTGTCCTGATCAAATCATTAAGAGATGTGTTCCTGAGTCTAAGCAATAGTCTATTCTAAAATTTTATCATGGAGAGGAATGTGGAGGCTACTTTTCCACAAATAAAACCACTTCAAAGGTCCTACAAAGTGGTTTCTACTGGTCTAACCTCACTAAGGATTCCTTCCAATTCTACAAAAGTTGCCCTCAGTGTCAACAATTAGGATCCATTACCAAAAGGAATCAAATTCCCCTCACTCCCATTCTAGTCATTGAAATATTTTATTGTTGGGGAATTTATTTCATGGGACCCTTCCCAAACTCTAGGGGATACCTCTATATCCTCTTAGTTGTTGATTATGTCTCAAAATTGGCTTAATCCATTCCCACCAAGTCCAATGACCATCATGTTGTGATCTGATTTCTAAAAGAGCACATATTTTCTCAATTTATAATTCCTAGGGATATAATCAGTGATCGAGGAACCCATTTTTGCAACTCTCTATTCTCTTCACTCATGTATAAGTATGGGATTTCTCAAAATGTTTCCACTGCGTACCATCCTCAAACTAGTGGTTAAGCTGAGTTAGCGAATATAGAGATTAAGAAAATTCTTGAAAAAACTGTGAATCCCTCCAGGAAAGATTGGTCTGAGAAACACTTGGATGCTCTTTGGTCATATCTTACATCATTCAAAACCATCCTAGGCATGTCACCATATAGGTTGGTTTATGTCAAAGCATGCCATTTACCTATTGAAATTGAGCATAAGGAATTTTGGGCAATCAAAAAAATTAATTTTGACATTTCTTTGGCCAAAGAAAAGAGGAAATTAGATCTTAATGAACTTGAGGAACTTAGGATGGAGGCTTATGAAAATTCAAGGATAAATAAATATAGAGTTCAAGCCTACAAATCTAGAAATATCAAAGTTAAATGCTTTGAACCAGGAAAATTGGTGCTCTAGTATAGTTTGAAACTTCATTTACACCTGGTAAAGTTAAGGTCAAGATGGTCAGGTCAATTCATAGTGAATCATGTGTACCCCCATGGGGCAGTAGAGATTTAGGATCCCACAAGTGATCACATTTTTAAGGTAAATGGTCATAGGTTAAAACCATTCATTGAATCATTCAATAAACATGAAATAGAGGTTGAGTTAACTGAGCCAACCTATAAACCGAGACAAAATTGATAGATTTAGGATCCATGTCAGGCTAATGACGTTAAACAAAAGCACTGCATGGGAGGTAACCCATGGTCTTCATGTTTCCAATCATTGTGAATCATTTTTTAGGATCATTTTGATATTTAAAAAAAAATAGACTATTGTCATGTTATTATATTATGATTATGGATGGGTATGAAAGGGGAGTGCCATATTCATCCTTGTCATGTGGTGTGATCCTTGAGTAATACCTTACCCAGAAATTTAAAAAGAAGACAATGTATCATCATTTTATTTTATTTTTATGTGTTTATAGGTTAAAATAAAAATATATAAAATTAATAATAATTAAAAAAAATATAAAAGGACACGTCTTAGGTTATGGGTCAAACCCCGTCATAATTGGCGAAGCCACAGAGACTCCAACCTGAGACCAAATGGAGACAGAGGCACGTTCTTACCACTGACCTACAACTTATAGTACTTCCTTATTCAATAATTTTTGTATACATACTTTTATTTTTCATTTTTTATTAAATAAATAAATAAATAAATAAATAAATAAATATATATATATTGTTTTGTTTGTTTTCCTTTTCCACTAGAGAACTATGTGAGTGACATGGATATCAAGGGATTAAATGGGTACAACATGAACTTCAACTTCAACCACCAGGTGAACTCATTCCATGATCCTCATTTTTAATTTCCTTTTTTAACTTCCCTTCTCTACCTCTACCCCCTTATAAATTTTCTTTTCTTCAAACACTGAGGATAGTGTTATTTTAATTTTGGGGGGATATGAAATAAAATAATGCTTTTGAAAAGAAAAATTAAATTTTCGAAATCTTTTGGAATATAAAAAATGCATGGAAGGAAAAATTCCTTTAATCTTGAACATGATAATACACATTTCATACTTTGAAATTGAATATCAAAAGATTTTTTCATGCCTTCATTATGATTTTAATGCAAGTTTAAGTTCATGTGCATAGATTTTGGAAAGTGTGGATGCCTAATGTCATATTTCATCATTTATATTTTCATCCAAATAAAAAAAATCACAATGCACATCATTTTTATAGTGGGGTATTAGTTTGAGTTCATGGGGTCCCCCAAATAAATAGCATAGGTTTGGTGATCATTTTAGTTTTAATATGAGTATTCAAAAAAATCAGAAAAAAAAAAATTACACGTAGAGCAATGAAATAACCTAATACGTGGATTTCGGCACTTGGGGATCATAACTCCATAGTTATCTATTCTAGAGTTAGTAATTTTATCTCTATTTATGGTAATTGGACTTTGTTTTCAACTGAGTTAACTCGAGATGATGCCTGAGTATGCGAGATTCACTTGGCACCCTAAGGTCTTTGAGCCTGGGAGTCATAGTTAAAGTCTTGCTACATGGGTTGAATCTATTGAGTGTAATTTCAATTACCATGGAAAAATTGCAAAAAAAAAAGATAAAAAAAAGATATACAAAAAAATGAATACTCATCTTAATATTGAAACATGATTCCACCTAGAGCCTCTATTATTTTCCCCTGGAATAAAAATGAACCCCCATGTCTTTTGTGACACACAACACACCATCATACTTTACTGAAATTGGATGAAATATGGTGATGAATTTGAGCAAAGGAATATGATTGGGATTGGGATATTCTTATGGAATTATCTTGTTTTAAATGAATTTTATGGGTTTCATAATTTTTTGGTATGTGGTCTTTAGGTAAGCATTTTGTATTAAAATGTTTTTGGAAAAGGGAATTCGAATTTCATATTTTTGTGATACATTTTGGTCGGGACTAGAAAAACTAAAGTTGGGGGGTGTGATTAGCCCCTTAAATAGGATAAAATTCATTTTTATTATTTATAATATTCCTGAGATTAATTATTCATAAACACCATTTTAGTGAATTTTACACTTTGAACATTATTTCACATTATGATTGTAATTCTTTGTTAAAGTGCACTATTACTTGGTACATATTTGAACACATCCTAAAATAAACAATGTTCTTGATTTTATTTTAATATTTTATTTTAAGGTCTCCCATGCTATGAGGAAAAATTCATGTTTTTTGAGCACCAAAAGATTCACATTAGAGGACAACCAATGTTTTCCTTGAACCAATAACATTCTAGGCAAAGTAAACTGAACATCATCCCAATAAAGAGACTGTAGAGGCCAAGATACAAGCTCAGTAATTCTGAAAATTTATATTATGATAGGGAACATTTAATAAAACAGTGAAAAGATCTAATTCGGAGTTTTAAATAGAGTTTTATGGGGCCCAATTTAGAGATAAAATTCTCAGCCAGATTCTACGTCCCATAAAAAAACCCACCATTTTGATAATATCTTACAAAAAAAATCCATTTGGGATGAAAATTTACAAGATTTTAGGAGACATCTGGAGATCCATTTTATTATTCTATTGAATACTCTAATTCTGCAATCTAGAAGGTCATTTCGATGCATTTGTTCGGTGGATTCAAGCTGCCTTCCACTTCGGGTCAAGGGTGGAAAAGTCTATATTCCACAATCTTTCCACCACACTAAGCCTACCATACTCAAGTGGGATGAATTTTAATATTGGAGGCTCTACCCAAGGCTCCTAAAATGCCTATTTAAGGTAGTGGTGTTTGAGTATTTAAGGATCTTGGATTCTTTCTTTCATTGTAATGTTATGCTACCAATTTTTCTTTGTAATGTTCTTCCTCAATTGTAATTTTTTTAATTCATCCTAGTTTCTTAATAAAAGTTCTTATTCTCCTATTATTATGTTCTTCTCCATCTCACTTTGATACCGTTTCCTCATGGTGTGAATTTATTCACACCAATCCTTGTGAAATTATTCACACAACGGTGGAGTGATCATTTTCTTTTTATTGTTTTATTTACTTGTTCAATTCCTCCCTCATGAGTATACTTCCCGCTTCCATTGAAACCATAACATCAATTGAGGGATAAAACTCTTATGGGTTGATCCATGGGAGTATCAAGGTACTGGATTAGATGTTATTTATCACCCCATTAATGTCTAATCACTTCTTTTAATTGAGATTTTTATTTTATGATTTTAAAGCTTCTTCAGCCTTGTTGAATTTTAAGGCCACATACTTCAAGTGCTAATTTGAACCTTTACCTTGTATTGCTCATAAATTTTATCCTCCAAGTGTATAAGTGATTATTATTATGGTGTGTTGGTATTAAACCAATAAGTGATGAAGTTGTTTGATCTTCTTGAAAAACCTATCTCGAATATAAGAAATTGAAATCATTAAAAAATAATTTCATCAAATCCACCCTTGTAATAACCTAGAATCAATCCTTCTCATAATTTGAATTCACTTAAGTCTATTAGTGTTCACTTAAACCCATATAAAATCAACCCATTTTGGCCACTTCATAGCCGAAAACAACCCATAGAATGTATATGTATGTAGGTTACTTATTAGGTCTCGGAGGATTCGACAACCCAAGAAAAACTATAAGCAACCTCTTAACCCTAAAAACTTGGATAAATTTGGAAGATACTAGGTCTTCACTACCCCTCCTTGGTGTATAACACATTGACCATGATCATAGGTGAAACACTGATCATTTTTTAGGTTACCATGATGCACATCATAACCTGAATAGAGTGTCAGATTCTCTCAAATGAGGATAGGTAGGCAGTGGTGGATGGAAGGTATGTCCTTGGAATACCAATTTATTTAATTATTTTTCATACTAACCCTATTATAGAGTGAGGAATATTGATCCCATGTAAAAGGTAAAAAATGTTTGAACTAAGAAAAAAAACTCAAAATAAAATAAATACTTCACACCTTAATGGAAAGTGATGATAGAAGTACAATGATGAGGTGAAGTTTGATATGTGATCATGTTTGAAATAATATGAAATGGGTCAACAAGTAGTCAGTAAACTAAGGACCAAAAGTATAAATAGTAGCAGTAGTAACATATGGGAAACTAACTAGGGTAAATATCAATTATCTGATATCGAATTTACTTTACTTCATTTTATTTTTTAAAATGGGTTCAATCTAAGCCAAATTCCCAAACAATTGTGTCAACCCACCTCTATTGAAGAGTTTAACAAGTAGCTGAATACGTTCTTTAGTATTTCAGTTTACATAACATAACTCAGTTACAAAAGGGAGTGTGAATGCCTTAACAAAAGCAATTTATTGATTAATTTGGTGGGATACACTTCCATGATTGGATAACCTCTTTGTCAATTTATTTGGAAAAAAATATATCATTAAAAGTTTAACTATCATTGATTAACATAAACATTTTTTGATCTTGAATGTTTTAGAAATTGATTTCTATTAAGAAAAGAAGAGAAATAACCTAGAAGAAAATAAATTCAAATGAAGTAAAAGATAATGAATCAACAATTAAAATTTTCCTAGTTGAATTTTATAAAGAGACATGTTTGAAATAGTAATTTTCAATAAAGAATTCATTAAAATGGGGAACAATGAATCTGAAAGGTGTTAGAATGATAAAACTAATATTCACTAAAGAGTTTATTGTGCTTCCTCTGAAGCTCCTTTACACTTCTAAGATCTCTTTCTATGTATGCCTACTTTTCCACCTTCAATCTCCCTTTGATCCTGTTTGAGAATGAATTTCTTCTTCCCACTCAAAATTTCTAGTTTCTTTTTTGTATATTGAAAGAATTTTTAACCACATTACTTTATATTTATCCCACCCTAATTTTGTGATTTATTAATGGGGGATAATTATTTTTCTTTGTTCTAACTACTGTTGAAGCTATTTGAAATCCCATCAATAAAATCTGACACTTACTCTTGTGTCCAAATAATATCCTGATAAATAAGAATATACAAACCCTTATTATCCTCATCTAACATTACTTTTATCACATTATCTTGAACCTAAATGTAGTGATCATAACTCATCCTACATTCATACATATAAATTCACCAAAATGTTTAGTTAATGAAACTTTATCAAACTCCCAAACCCTCAAACCTTTGATGAGGCCCATATAAATTCAAGAAAATTAATATACCCAGATTGGGTTGTCAATATTGTATGACGACACACTTGAATGATATTCATCATCTCTAAATTCTCATCCAAGCATGAGAAGGTTTAATGATTAAGCATGATCAAACTCAAATTGGTGTAATAGATAAATTCAGTAATAGGTGCGTCTTTATCCAGCAGGGATACAAATATAGTAATCATAAGTGTTGATATCAGTGAAAAAAATACCATATTGTGGTATTAATTATACTAAAAACCCTGACTCCTCTACCACATTAAATTGTACACATTTCATGCATTCATATGTGTACATACAGTTGCAATGTTTGGGAGTAACGAGGTCCCCTATGTCTTCTTCAATTTAGACCAGTGAGAGAAAAAATTAGAGAACACAGACCCTTCAACTCAATATTGAGTGAGTATTTATTGTAAAATTAGTTTATGCGCTGCCTGGTCATAAATCCTAATCAATAGCTCATCTGATTAAAAGAGGCTCATTACCTTGACTCAACATTATTAATTTATAACTCAATATCGATTGACAATTCATTGAACATGTTCAAGTGATTGCATCAAATCTTCCCTTTGATTAATCTTCTAGAAACCTCATCTTCTTATGAAGTTCTCCATCGACTCATTTGAAACCATTAATATCTTTCTCTATTATAACTTTATCAGAATTGACCAACCTTGAAATGGCAGAAACAAAAAATCTACAGTTAATCCCTAATTAATATTGTTTGAAGCATTTCTTCACATCAAACCATAGCTTTTCAATGCTTCATTATTGGTTCATTAACCACCTTGAGTTGATCAGTTTAGACCTTGTATTCCTTGCTAAAAAATATATGTTGAGCTCATTTGGCAAGGTGGATGGAAATAAGCCTTGGATTATTTGGAAGAACCATATGAAGGTGAAAAGATACCTTAAAGTTATTTGGGAAATCATATAGTATCAGGAACCATACAAAGATTTGTGAATCAACTATATGAAAATAGGCAGAACCTTTGGACATATCCTTACAACATGAATGACGATCCTTATGAACTATTCAGTTAATTTTATGAAATTCTGCTGGTCAACCTTAATAACTTTTTCTCAACCTTACAAAATTTTAAAACAACCTTATGAAATATTTCTTGTCATCTTTACCTACTATCAAAAAGAACCATATTAAGTGAACTATATAGAACTAAAACCAAACCTAAAATTTATCAATTCAAAATAAAAAATTAAAATTCAGTAAATTATAAACCTTAATAGAATAATAAAACTTGTCCCAATAGTGGATACTAAAAATTTAAACATGAAACCTTTAGATATTACTTGTAAAATATGAATTTCCATTAAAACAATTTTCAAAATAATATTTATATTTCAACTTATATGGATGTCGATCTTTGTATAAGATAATCCAAGATTTAACAAGCACAAAGTTATGCAATGCATTGACCCCCAAGCATAAGATTGAATATTCTACCCCTTGTGATAGTACTTAGTTGTCCCCAATGTCGGGGAAGTGTGTAGGGGGAGGGGGGGGGGAGAAGTGGGTAGTGGGGGTGCAGGTGGGGAGGGGGGAAGTGGGAAGTGGGGGTGCAGGTGGGGGGGGGGGCAGTGGGGGGGGGGTGAAGGTGGGGGGGTAGTTGGGGTGAAGGGGGTAGGATGCAGGGGGTAGTGTGGGTGAAGGGGGAAGGGGGTGGGGGAAGTGTGCAAGGGGTGAAGGTTGGGGGGTGTAGTGTGTAGGGGGTGAAGTGGGGGGGGGCAGTGTGTAGGGGGTAGGGGGTTGTGGGTGTAGGGGGGAAGTGGGGGTGCAGGTGGGGGGGGGGGTGGGGGGGGGGGGAAGTGTGGGGGTGAATGTTGGGGGGAAGTGTGCAGGGGGTAGTGGGGGTGAAGGGGGGGGGGGGGGTAGTGTACAGGAGGTAGGGAGGGGGGTGTGGGGTGGAGGGGTAGGGGGGTGTCAAGGAGGTGGGGGTGGGCAGTGGGGGTATAGGTGGGGGGGGGGTGAAGGTTGGGGGGAAGTTGGGGTGAAGGGGGTAGCGGGAAGTGTGTAGGGGAAGTGGGGGTAAAGGGGGAGGGGGGGGGGGGGGTAGTGGGCAAGGGGCAGGGAGGGGGGCAGGGTGTGTGGGGGTGCAAGGGGAGGGGGTGTCTAAACTGGGGGAGGGGGAAGTGGACGTGGAGGTGGGGGGAGTGGGGGGGGGGGGGGGTGAAGGTGGGGGGGGGGTAGTTGGGGTGATGGGGGCAGGGGGTGTGGGGGTGCAGGGGAGGGGGCTGTCTAGGAGGGGGGTGTCCAGGGGCTGGGGGGTAGTGTGTATGGGGCAGGGGGAGGGGGGTTATCCAAGAGGGGTGGTCTGGGGGGGGGGGGCTATGAATATATGCAGGTGAAAGAGCTCAAAAGAGAGTTTGGATTCCTATTTTTGGATTCCTGATGGATTTTAATTTTCAATCATTTGTTTATTTTGATAACTTGTATTGGTATGTAGAATAGGGATACATGATATGTAGAGAACCAAAAACAAAACATAACCGATGAAATTGGTTTTCTTCTATGGCTTGCAAATGGGATTGACATGAATATAAAATTCAGGAGGTAATGGTTATTTTATACCATTTTTTGCAAGACATTAGTAACCATTTGTTGTGTTTTTAATCAAATTGACTTGGCATACACCATGCTTTCGGAATTGATTATTTCAAGTTTACTTCTTTGTGTGAAATATTTGATCTTCTCTGTATCATGGTTGGATAGTTGATCCCCAAGTATGTACTTTTTAATCCTCTACCTTTATTTTTTTAGAAAACATATTTTATACATTCACTCAGTTTATAGTTTCCCTTTTCCCCTTTTCTTCTTTCCTTCTCTTAATATGCATGTTTTCACGTATATACTTGCATGGGGGTGTCCAAGGGGTGTCTAGGGGGAGGGGATGTCTAGGGGGGGGGGGTGTCCAGGGGGTGTTTAGGGGGAGGGAGTGTCTAGGGGGGGTGTCTAGGTGGGGAGGGGGGGTGTCAAGGTGGGGATGGAGGGGGGAGTCTAGTGGGGGGGGGGGTGTCTGGGGGGTATCCAGGGGGGTGTCCAAGGGGGATATCTTGGGGGAGGGGGTGTCCAGGGGGGTGTCTAGTGGGGGTGTCTAGGGGGAGGGGGTGTCCGAGGGGGGGGGGGGGGGTCCAGGGGGGTGACTAGGGGGGAGGGTGTCCAGGGGGTGTCCAGGTGGGGGTGTTTAGGGGGTGTTCAGTGGGGGGTGTCCAGGGGGTGTACAGGGGGGGGGGGGGGTCCAGGGGGGTGTCTAGGGGGAGGGGGTGTCCGGGGGGGGGGTGCAAGGGGGGTCTATCTAGGGGGAGAGTGGGGGGTGTGCTCGGGGGGTCTGTCCAGGGGGAAGGGAGGGGATGCTGGGGGGGGGTGTGGGTTTTTTTTTTATGAATTTGGAAGGCCTATTCCCACGGTTAAAATCATGGTACTAGGACCCTACTACCATGGTTAAAACCATGGTAGTAGGTAAGACCTACTGCCACCAAAATAACGACCATGGTTTTTTGAAACTGTGGCTATAGGATATTGCCACAGATTTCGGGCCTACAGCCACGGTTCCAAACCGTGGCCATAGGTGAATTTTCAAGTTGTGAATGCAGTAAAAATATTGTGTATTTATCATGAAACCAAATACTTTTAATAGTTTTCAAACCATATAAAACACTAAAACATACATATACATCTGTACAACCATCAATTCAAGTCATTAAATAACTTGAACAAGTCTCCTTCTTGTTAAGCCAAAAATGGAAGGGATCTATATCTCCCTCATCACCAACATACTCATCAGCATCAACAACATCATCATAACTATCATCACCATTAAAAACATACTCATCCCCAACAAAAACATCTAGAGCATCAACTAGAACATCTAGAGAAGAAGTATCTTCAACAACATCATTTCCACCACCTTGAACTCGATCACCACTAGGACCCTCATTGGAATCACTTTGGGTATCATTTAAAGAGTGAATTGATTCCATATATGAATCAATAGTAGTATAATCCTTTGATATAAGTGATTAAATTATAATTGAAATAGATTTTAGGAATTTTTTGATGATCATCTTACTTATTTCACGCTATTATTTACTTATTTTACACTCCCCTAAATATTTTTTTACCTCTAATGCTTATGCATGAACACTTTTTAGCTCGGGGTCCTAAGAGGCTTGATAGGAGCCCGATGAGAACCAATACCTAGAGGGGATGATGTTTTTCCCTGCCCGACATCAGACTCTCCCCTGGTGATCGTCACCTAATACCTGACTCAAATGATCATTTGGACTGAGGTTGTAATCTTATTTAGCATCGAGGGCCTCCAGGGTAGACTATTGAAAATAAAAAAAAATATTTAATTATGTATTTCATATAAATATTTTAAATACAAATAAAAAAAACTTACAATCTTTTCTCGCGTTTGTGCATTTACTGCACTTCCATCCTTTTTCTTCCTACTCAATAAAAATAATTTTTCTTGATGTACATGACCTTAAATGACCTATACAACTTTCTGAAAATGACATTATTTAGTACATAATTATTCAAAATATAAACATTTTATAATCTTGAATAATAATAAAAGTGAATAACTTTTAAATGAATGAAAATATCATAAATTTAACCATGTGATAATCATTGATGAAAAATTCACATATAAAATCTAATCATGTACACATTATAATTTTAACTACTCTATTAATATTCAATAATCTTGATTGGGAATTATTTATATTTATTTCATAATATGAACTCCATATTATTCAGTATATAGACAATTGGACTATGGGTCCGATGACCATATAGGCTAATTGGCCATTAGGCCCAATGGCCAATTGGACTCTAGGCCTAATGTAAAATCGGCCTCTAGGACTATTGGACAATTTTCCAATTGGAAATTACGCATATAGGGAAATTTGACATTATTCATATAGGCTAATTAATGATTAGGAAAAAAATGACAATTCTCCATTATGGCTAATGACTAATTGGCCATTAGGCCTCATGGCCAATTTTCTTATAGGCCTAATTTCTAAATTTCCTATAGGCCTAATGGGAAATTGGCCTATAGGCCTAATGGCCAATTTACCTATAGGAATAATGGACAATTGGACATTAAGACTATAGTCCAATTGTCCATTTGGCCTATTGGCCATTGGACAATAAAACTATAGGTCAATTGGCCATTGGACATTAGGACTATAGGCCAATTGTCCATTAAGACTATAGGCCATTAGGCCATTTGAAAGGGGTATTTATAGCCTTATATTAAAGGGATTAATAAAAATATAACTTAAAACTCAGTATGCAAAGATAACTAAGTTACAATATAAATTAGGAAATTATTTCAATTCAGATTAAAGTACCTGACGCTTTTAATTCTCAGGCATTGCAGTGTTCCCCAATGTGTATAGATATGTCACTGAATCATTATTCATTTTTACCCAAATAATCCTACAAACAAAAATTCAATACAACTAATAGGAATTAAATTTTATGTACAAACCATTAAATATTGTTAATACCTTAAACTCAAAAGTATTCCAATATGTGATCATTTCTTGATATTGAGTTTTTGGAAAGTTGGGGAAACTGGGTAAAACCTCTATATAAAAATAAACTCTACTCTAACCAACATATAACTAATTATTTTATGATCACTATAACTCCCTAATATCCATAAACCTTGTAACCTTAGAATCTTATCTATAGGTAAAGTTAAACTGAATCTACAATGAACATGTTAATTCAAATAAATACCACAATAATATACATATAAATTTATAAAATTTTCTTACCCATATCAGCACCCATGATTTTTCCTTTATGTCATTATTGATATGTATCTATGATACCAATTCCATTGGAATTATATCATGGTACATGGATCAAGTGGCCATGAAACTTCTACACTCCCTTGCATTTTTACCAATCATCTGATTTTCTTAATTGTAATCCACCATTATCAATGTTTAGTGATTCCAAGATTCCTGTATATGAGCGCACCCAAATTTCATACTAGAGGATCCCCTTGAATAAGATAATATGGGGAGAAAAAATAATAATTAAGTCATGATACAATAATAAAAAAATGAAGTGATATAATTTGACACAGTTATAATAAAAAACCTGATACCGGCTACTCAATAGGATGTGATTTCTTCATGGGATATCCTGGATCAGAAGCCTCTAAAGAAAGTGTTAATGAATGATTTGGGTGATCTTCATACACTAGATTGGAAGCTAAAGGAACAAACTCCTCAGATTTAGGATGGATGGTAGGAAATGGAGGTGGCTTATACATAGAAGAATGTACGTAGTGGGATTGGCGATACATCAAAGGATATGGATATGGAAAATGCGGGAACATCCATGAAGGTAATGTAGACATGGTATGTGAAGAAGAGTGTACCTGATATGATGATGGAGGTAGGAGTGGCAAAAATTATGGAGGAGACACAGACATGTTATGGGAATAAGTGGAAAACTAAGAATATGATGGATGCATGAATGGAAAAATCCCTAGAGGCTCAAGTGGAGGATGGAAAGGTGTGGTAGATGTGGTTTCCATTGGTGGGTCAGTGTGGGAATGGGTAAGATAGGTGCTTCGTCTAGTTCTAGGAGCATCCCCTCTTTGACCCATGCTAGTAGGATGAGGAGTTGACTCTGGTGGAACTAACTGTCCCTAATTTTTTTTTGATAAAAAACATGAACATGAAATTATATATAATGAATAATAAAAATATTATAATTATTATATTCACAGAGGTAAGTGGAGAAGGTGTGCCACGCTCGTACACCTATCCATTAGGATCAAATAGTTTATTCCTTCAAATTTATAAAGTATTTATCATAATCTGCATAAGAGTGAAATGCATATTATTTAGAAACTGTTTTAAAAAATCATGCATTCAAATTAGAAGTCAAAGAAAGAATAAAAAATTTGATAAAATATTTTACTAACAATAATTTAAAACCAAGTTATACATTTTTAAAACCTATTTAATCCTTGATTTATGAATTAAAATAAATATTATTATATGAAACAAAACCAAACAATACTAAAATAAACATATCATTTGAAATTGAAACTAAATTAAATTAATTATCATAATACCAACCTGAGAAACCCATTTCAAGGTAAACTCAATGAATTATGAACATATATTGTTACTTCTCTATATTACCCACCACTACTTCATGTTAAACATAAATTACAAAAATGGGACAATTTGACTCATCAATTCTAATATTTTGGTCATTCCATTGGAGGCATCAATGGTATCAATTTCTTCCCCAGCATCCTGAAAAACATGTCTTGGGATCACTTCATTAATGACATCGTAATCAGGTCTCATATGATATTTCACATAAAAAACTTGTTTTTCCATTGATTCCAAAATGTATGGTTCATCGATATAAAATAATAGACTCATATCAATAACTCTGATTCCACAATCATCAATAAATTTACCCGATCACATCATTGAATCAAACTATTTAAATTTCATCATAGTGACTCGACCTTGAGAGTAGTAATCCAATAACAATATTTTCTTAACATGTCCATAATAATACACATCTTCATATTGGGGTTGACTATCTGATGCACTATTATAACAATCCATTGTAGAAATTAACATAACGCCATGATGTTGTGATCTCATTTTCATGGATTAATTAGTTGTAACAAATTTATACCTATTGATTACTAAATATTTTCATTCACGAACAAAAGAATTGGGACTAAAATCCAACACTCTTAATTATTGAGAAACATAGTCAATAGGTAAACTCAGTTCTTGAAATATATATTAATAATAGAATTAAATAGATATATATATTTTAATCTAATTAAATTAATGTTTATACCTTTGATTTCAACCAATCAAGAAACTCTTGGATATGCATTGCCTCTCTCCTTATCAAAGGCAAATATTGATGAAATCTACTTATAATTTTTTATATTACCTATAAAAAATGATAATAAAAGTTTAAGGTATATGTGAAATGAAAATTTATGATATAATATATAAATATCCAAATTACTTACATGATATAGTCATCGAACAAACCACATCTAAACAAGACTATGAGATGTGACATATCCCACTCTTCAAGGCTCAATGTAGCCAATGTATATGACCCATAAATTCCTCATGTTTGGGGAAGATATGGAAACGAGGGATAAAATTCTCCATAATACTCATCATCATTTCTCATTGTCTGGTTATCTATTTTTTTCACATAAAAAAATAAATTGAACAAAAATCTATAAATTCTTGAGCTAGATAACCTCTCACAATTGAACATTCAGGATAATTCTTGTTTTAGACATATGATTTCATTGTGAATTTATTTATTTCAGTATGATACACCCACTAAAAATAAACTAGTTCCCCAAGAAGTGTTTCAGTTGTAATATGAACTGTTAAATGTAGAATGTAGGTGAAAATGGAAAGAGGAATTTTTTTCCAACCCACAAAAAATTAATGTCACATCTTGCTAAATTTTCATCAAGAATGACTTGGATATCCTTTTAGCACAAAGGTCTCTAAAAATGGCACAATGTAATCACTTTCACCCTTACATTATTGGATAGAAAATTTCAAATTGCTATTGGAATCAATTCATGATGAAGGATGTGATAATCATGAGTTTTTAGGTATTTTATTTTGAAATCCCTTATATTGACTCATTTAGATATGTTGCAGGAATAAACATCAAGAACCATGATATTCTCCAATACTTCTAGAAATTTATCTTTATTTGATGGTGTCATCACAAAATAAGCACATGAAACTTTCCATTTGTTTTCACTGATACAAACATGATGTAGTTTTGGTCAAATACCCCAATCCAACAAGTCTTGATGAGATTAGAAGTCATATTTGGTCTTCCCATTTTTTACTTAGAATAATTTAAAGCTAAATTTCACATATATCTTTCTCAACATGCATTACATATAAATAATGACATAATAAATTGCTAGACCAATATGGAAAATCAAAAAAGATAATTCTCTTTTTCTAATTGTAAGTGGCTTCAGTGTCAACATTCTTCCTCTATTTAGATTTTAGCTGACCTTTCCCTAAGGAAAAAGTGAAATCTTTCAATTAATTTAGAACATCACTTCATAACATACATTGAGGTGTTTTTTTAGTGTCAACAATATTATCAAACCTCTGACGATTCTTCCTATATTGATGATCTATTGGCAAGAATCGTCGATGACCCATGAAACTGAAACTATGATGATATTTAATCCTTCTCAATTGTGTATTCTTCATACAAATAGTACATGATAATTTTACCTTATTACTACAAAAAAAAAATCATTTAATAAATAGGGAAATCATTTATATTCCATAAAAGGTCAACAAACATCTGAAATATATTTTTTGAAGAAGCATTGAATGTCCGCACACCCATATCCCAAAGCTGCTTTAACTCTCTTATTAAAGGTTGCAAGTAGGAATCTATATCATTGTTGGGATCAGAATTTATAGATATAATTATACTCAAGAAATTGAAAGATTTTTTCAAACATATTCATAGAGGAAGATTATAAACATTAATAAAAATTGGCCACATTCTATGAGCAGTAATAATTGGACCAAACAGATTAAAACCATCACAAGACAGACCCAAACTGAAAATACGCACCCCAACTGCAAAATCTGGATGATGTGAATCAAATTCCCGCCATGCTAATCCATCTATAGGATGAAACCAATCATTATCACCATTAATTATCTTTTTATTAAACCATAACATATTGGCAGATATTTCTATAGAAATTAATATATTTTGAAGTCTGGGAATCAATGAAAATTTCCACATGAATTTATGTGGAACATGAGATGGTGTTCCATCTGCATTTTCCTTCCATCAATATGAACAAAATTATTTACAATCATAAAGGTAAGCTATTTACTTCCAAAATAAACTATAGTATTTCAGACAAGCTTGAACTTTATTAGTAGAAAATCCAAGTTTCTTAATTAACTTCCATTCCTTATAGTGATTGGAGGGAATATATTCACCATCATGAAGAAAGTCCTTCAAAAATTTAATAATATAATCAATGGAAACATTATAAATTTCATACATGTTTTTTCCATGATATAATCACATTAAAAATTCCAACTTTTTCATTTTATTACATTCTAGATATACTGGAGTTATGGAATCATCCATTAAATTTTACACTCTCTCAAAATCATCATGTACAGTATTTTCCTTATGTGTATTAATATAATTACCTTCTTGAACTGACATATTATCCCTCTCATGATGATGCAAAATGGAAACTGATCAGATATTTGATTTTTTATGCCACTTATTTCTTTTCATTCATGAATATTAGAAGATTGGCTAGTCTCTCCATGGTGATTCCAAACATAATAGTTTGTTTGAAATCCCACTTTTGTTATATTGTAGCTAACTTATTCCTAGATTAACCATGGCCTTTCAACACATTTATAGCATGAAAACTGTATATAACCTCTATCTGAAGCATTTTTAAATATAAAATCTAAAAAAAATTCTAATTGTTTTGAAACTTGGTTGAAATATGATTGGTATGATACATCTAGCTTATATCCATTCTTTTATAGGGAGAAAAATAATGTTCCAATAAAAAATGTAAACCATAATTAAAAAATTCAATACAACCAATTTTAATATGAAAGTCATCCAAACATACTAGTAGTTAGCAGAAAAAGAATAAGAGAAATAACATATGTTATAAGCGATGGAAAATATGTATTAGGAGTATTGGATTCAAAAGTGCAAGACTCAGTAATCATATTTATCAATTAAATTTATGTCTTTACTTGAGGATATATTTGTTTCTTTTTTTAATTATTTTTTAGAATCATTAAGAATATCATTATGTAAATATCTGTTGGGACCAATTTGTGTATGAATATTTTATTTTTTTCAATGGGCATTAATGGATGTCAATGATGATCAACATGAAGAAAGGAACTATCCAAAGTGAAATGGAAAATAGAAATCAGACAATTGTTGAGATTTTCCTAAGTTCCAAAGACTTATATCAAAGTGATACATGTTTACACCATCATGAAGAAGAAGAGAAGAGGAAGGTTTTTTGGTATTTTTTATGGCATATAATCTTGATTATACTTTATTTTTAACAAAGTAAATTTTTTCTATGCCTTTACCAAAAATATGGGCCACCTTACAAGGCTAGAGGAGGACCTCAAACCACAAGTGTATGCGGGACCTAAGGGTCAACCACACCCAAAAGAAGCCCTCAAGGATATCCCACAAGAGGGGAATGGGGGCCGTGTATAAGCCCCCAAGGTATGCATAGTGGGTGCTACGTGCGCGCTCGAGGAGGTAGAGTGTGCGCTAAGAACACGCCCGAGGAGAACTGGTGTGGGGAGGCACAAGAGGGGGGAGAGAAGTAATCTGGCGCTAAGGCCACATGCATTGATTGATAAACAGTGGATTTTCTGTGTCTCCGTTTTGATGTGGGATAAATATTTTAATGAAAAAACTAATTTAATCCATATATCTGATCCCACACACGATCTTGGCTGCATGCCTCATCCCGCAACCTATGATCTAATCATCCCTATCCGCACCCGATCTGAGTTGATCCAATGGCCATAGATTGATCACATCGTCATCATCAATATCCGAACCCATAGAGGGATCCCGATGACATAGTCCCCTGGAGATGACACCGAGACTCCTTGATCTTGCTATCGACCACCATTTATGCTTAGAATTCATGCATAATAATCATTAGGACTTAATATATCCATGAATGCAATTACATTTTCATTCATGCAATGAAATAATGAAGCTCGAACGTGGCCGAAGCAAATAGAGTTGCGAGGCCATGCCAAGAAGCTCATAACATTCAAGAAATTGTTTTCATGCATTCATAAACGCATGCATGAGAGGATAACACTGAAAAGGAGGGGCCGTACGGATGAAAAGGAAACAATTGAGAATCTTGGCATATCTCATGAACGTGGTTTGAAGATTTAAAAACTATGATCTTCATGAAATATCTCAAGGATTTAGGACACACAGAATATTTTATATTTACTTATAAAAAGGGATCCACCAATCTGAGAATGAGCTGCTACTTCCAAGAGTTTTGAGATCTCATGTTCTAAGGAACAGAGTTTCTCTGATCTTCAAGTTTGAGAAGGGGCATGCACAATCCAAGAACCATTCTAGTTTTCAAAGAAGAAGAACTGTATACTATTCTAGTTTTCAAAGAAGAAGAACCGCGTACCTTTTGGGTTTGTGAAGAAGAATAACCACATACCATTTTGGTTCGTGAAGCAAAGTTCTCGCATACCACTTACTTTGACCGCGTACGGCTCTGGTTCGTGAGGAAGAGTGCCCCACATATCGTTCTGGTTCACGAGGTTATGTCCCATGTACAAATTAGATCGTGGAGGAGAACTTCATACCACTTGGCACGTGAAGGAAGTCATCACTCCCTATGCAAAGGAAGCCCGCGAGTTCCTTGCACAATGAGGAGCTTTGAACCATCCTGGTTCACAGAGGAGATTAGAAAACTGTGTTCATAGGAGAACTATATACCCTTGGTGTGTGAGAGGAGAACAAGAACACCATAACATATCTGAATACACACATTAATGTTTTAATAAAATCATATGCTTATAAATATAATCAAATCAAAGTGAACTGTGTGTGTTGAGAAAGGGAGAAGAAAGAATGTGCATGGTGATGACAAGTGCATGCATATATTCCTATGCATGATTTGAATAAGAACACACATAATGTCCAAGAACATCTGAACCAAGTGGTATGAAAAGAAAAGAAAGATAAGGATAAAATAGGCCACATGTGTGCTTAAACTATAACCATTTGGGACTTCACACAAGAAAGCGGAATAGGAAGTGCACGCATTCATGCATGCACATGCATACATGAAGACTTTGAAAAGAAACATTCTAAACAAAGGTTGCACGTGTGTAAAGAAATTAAGAGGAAGAGCACATCTAAATTTTCACATGCATGGTCACATGCATACATGGAAGAAGAAGAGATGATTTTGATGATTCCTAGTGAACTGATTTTCAGTGTTTGAACAGTCACAAAAGGATTTTTGATTCTAGCCAAGAAGAATAAGAAGCCTTAGTACATATGGTTGTTGTACTAAAGAAGAATATTTAATGTTAAATATAATCAACTATAGACCTTGATGCAAGTAAAGTCTCATGCTAAATAAGAGATAAAGACTTCCATGCCTATCCATTGAAGAGACCTTCATGTCCATAAACTGAGTATGACTTCACCTAAGGCTATGAGCCAGGGGGAGTCAACGAAAGTAATATGATGGAAATAGTGAGCTATCCCTAAAATTTTGTAAAGGTAGTGTTCCTAGGATAGAGTGACTGTACCCAAACCTTTTAATCCATAACTAGTAAAGATTAGTGGAATTAGGTACGAATGTAAACCTGTCGGCGTATGATCCTTGGACGTAGCCCTTAGTGGTAAATTAAGTAAAATTTATTTGTTGTACTTCTTCATGTGAATGTTTTAATTACTTCACATATCATCATACAAGTATAATTTAGTTCATAAAAAAGTGGGAATAAGATTCAATAAAAAGGAGAAAAAGTTGACACCCTGATTCACCCCCCTCTCAGGGTGACACAGGGTCCTTCAATTAGTATTAGAGGAAATGTTTATGTATGATGGTTACTCTTCAATAATTGTATTCAGAAGATGATTTGAGTTTTATTTCCTAAGTCAACAATAAAGTGTAGTTTTGATGAAGATTCAGTTACCTCTGAGAATATATCTATATCTAGAAAGACCATGACAAATAGGAAAAAGAAAGAGAAGCAGCAGCTGAAGAAGTCCTTCATGACCAAAGAAGATGCAGTGTTTGGTTCCCCATGGCCTTCTAATAATGATGAAATATAAATATTGAAAAGTAAAGATTAGGTGGATTAGGTTTCTACCAGAGGAAAGGAAGAAACTTCTATCTCATTTTTAGGTTATCAGGAGAAATTAAGAACCTATATGCATGATATTCCTAAATAAAGAGTTTCTGCTGTTTGTAGAATATTTCAATGTATGCAGGTTGAGATCACCCAACTAGAAAGAGATGCTGATAATGTGGAAAAAGTCATGGAAGAAAAAAATTCTTGAATGTTTAAAGCTCTCTAGACAGATTAAATTCTTTTAATAGAAATAGGGAGTCAATAAGACTCTGGAATAAAAGATCCATGCATTTAAAGATGACCTGAAAAAGAGCACTGAAGTCAAGGTTCTAAGTTTGTAAGAAACTTCCAAGAAGAACAAAGATCTTGACTCTTTATTATAGAGTAAAATTAATATGTATGAAGATGGGGTTGAAAGATTGAAAAAGTCTTGTGATGAGAATATGATCATAATTGAAGTTCATAATATCATCCTCAATATGGAATTTATAAAATTGGAAGCCCAATTTACCAATCTTGAGAAGACACATATTGAGCCGTCACAAAATAAGGAAACCATTGCTGTCGGTATTCAATGATCAATAAAGGATTCTACTATAAAAAGACCTCCAATATGTGATAATAAGATCATGACTTCACTCACTGATCTATCAAAAGCATCTGAGAATAAGTTACCATCCATAACAAATTTTACTAATGTTTCTAAAATTGTTTCGACAAAAAGTGCAGGTTGGAAGAAAAATCTTAAGAAAGTATGGATAAAGAAAATTAAGGAGATACCTATCACCATGGATAGGGTGGATAGAAAAAACAATAATGTGGAAGGTGTATCCCCATAGAGAGCATAACAAATCAAGAAGAAGTCCCAACAACCTTATCTAGAAGATCTCAAGAAGTCTAGATTTGTAGGCCAATGTTGGTGCTGCAACAGGTTTGGGCATTGTGCATTAGATTGTTGGTGCAATCCAAAAAATGTAAAAACATAAAGGAATACTATATCAAGAGGGAGAAATCTAGAGAAGAAGAAGCAACATCCATAGATCTAAAAGCATATGTATACTGCAAATAGATTTGGAATTCTTGATAACATCTGTGATGTATGCAATAGAAGTGGTCACAAGGGTGGTATATTCTCATCTCAACGTGAATAAAAAGATAATTAGAAGGGAAGAAAACAGAAGAATCCATGTGAAATATCCAATCTTGATACCTCAATTCCTAATGACATATTAGTAATCTGGCCAGACGATTTGGAAAGAATGAGGAAAATGAAAGAAGTAGTTAGAACCACACAACCATAGTTATAATTGAGTATCATTTGTGAAAGTGTGAATAATGAATCATTTTGGTTGGGAAAATAATCACAACCATGCTGTTCACATTTATAGATAAGGGAGCATCCACCTTATCACCTTAACACTTTGTGTATTGTATTAATTTTACAGGGAATTGAAGGTGAAGCAAGAACTTAGGGGGAGAACCTGAGAAGTGTTCCCTTGAGGGGGAGACACATAAAGAAGCTACCAAATTTATTATTTCAATTCGTATCAACTATAGTTGGTATCAAATTCAATTACTCTAAATATTTTCTGAAGATCATTTCATTGGAAAAGGTATGTAATTTCTCAATCTATCATCCTTAGTTACTCAAAATAACAATTATTTTATAAAGGGGGAGTAATTAAATCAATCAGTGACATAAGAAAATTGTAAGTTCCTCAATATAACATATCCTGTTTATTGGAGTTGAATACTTTGATCCATTTTTTGAAGTTAGTTCAGGAGTTTTAGGTTGCTTGTTATTAAAAATATTTCATCTCTTTAACCTGTAATTAAAGTGGAAAGGCCCATGAAGACAAGTACATGAGTTCTCATCACACGAGGTATCATGATCATGGGATAATGGACAACTTTGTTGTCTAGATCAAATCCTCTTGTTTTCTACACTGAGAATTTCTCAAGTAGACTTAGAGTAAAATGATTGATGGAACATTGCATAAGTATGGACTGATACCCTCTCTACCATAAACATTGTATTTCTTATCAATAAGGGGGAGATAAAGTGAAATGAAAGTTGAAAAGTGAAAGGGAGAGAGAAGATAGAAGACTCTAATTTTAACATTGACATGCTCATTTTAGAGATAATTGAAGTATTGACAATAAACACAAAGGAGGAGATTGTTTGGACCACTTTGTGTATGAAGATTCTATTTGTTGTCAATGGGTGTCAATGGATGTCAATAATGATCAATATGAAGAAATAAAATCGCCTAAGTGAAATGGAGAATGGAAATCAAACAATTTTTGAGCTTATCCTAAGCTCTAATGACTTGTATCAAAGTGATACATGTTTACACCATCACGAAGAAGAAGAGAAGAGGACGTTTTTTTAGTATTTATTTATGGAATATAATATTGGTTATACTTTGTTTTTAACAAAGTACATTTGTTCTATACCTTTACCAAAAATATGGGCCACCTTTCAAGACTAGCCGAGGACCTCCAACCTCATGCGTATGTGGGACCCGAGGGTCAACCACGCCCAAAGAGAATCCCTCAAGGCTATCCTAAAAGAGGTTCATGGGGTATATGTATAAACCCTGAGGGCATGCATAGTGGGTGCTAGGTGCACACTCGAGGAGACAGAGTGGGCGCTAAGAGCGTACCTGAGGAGAACCGGTGTGGGGAAGCATAGGAAGGGAGAGAGTTGTAATCTGGCGCTAAGGCCACATGCATTGATTGATATAATATGGCTTTTCCGCATCTCCATTTCAATGTGGGACAAAGATTTTAATGAAAAAACTAATCTAAGCTGTTCATCTGATCCTGCACCTGATCTTGGCTGCACACCTCACCCCATAACCTATGATCTAATCATTACCGTCCGCACCTAATCTGAGTCGATCCAACAGTCGTCGATCGACCACATCATCATCTTCAACCTCCAAACCCACATAGGGCTCCCGATGACACAATCCGCTGAAGATGATGGAAAGACTCCTTGATCTTGCTTCCATCCA
This sequence comes from Viscum album, assembly GCA_963277665.1. Lineage (NCBI taxonomy): Eukaryota > Viridiplantae > Streptophyta > Magnoliopsida > Santalales > Viscaceae > Viscum > Viscum album. The sequence continues at coordinate 1,914,828,590 of OY728127.1, forward strand.
ACATTTATGCTCAGAATTCATGCATAAGGATCGTCAGGATGTAACAAATCCATGCAAGCAATTACATTTTCAAGCATGCAGTGAAATAATGAAGCTTGAATGTGGCCGAAGCAAATAGATTTGTGAGGCCACGTCAGGAAGCTCGTAGCATTCGGGAAATTTTTTGTATGAATTCATAAACACATGCATGAGAGGATAACACCGAAAAGGAGGGGCTGAACAGATGAAATGGAAACAACCAAGAATCTCAGCGTATCTCATGACCGTGGTTTGAAGATTTCAAAATTGTGATCTTCATGCAATATCTCTTGGATTTTGGATGCAGAAAATATTTTATATCTACTTATAAAAAGGGATCCACCGATATGAGAATGAGTTTCCACTTATAAGCCTTTCAAGAGCTCCTATTCTGAGGAACAAAGTTTCTCCGATCTTCATGTTCAATAAGGGTCATGCACGATCTATGAACCATTATGGTTTGCGAAGAAGAAGAACCGTGTAATGTTCTGGTTCGTGAAGAAGAAGAATCATGTACCATTCTGGTTCATGAAGAAGAAGAACCACATATCATTTTGGTTCGTGAAGCAAAGTTCCCGTGTACAACTTAGTTCGACCGCCTACCACTTTTCTTCGCAAGGAAGAGTGTCCCATGTATTATTCCATTTCACGAGGGTAAGTCTCGTGTACTACTCAATTAGTAGAGGAGAACTACGTACCACTTGGTATGTGAAGGAAGTCTGCACTCCCTGTGTGAAGGAAGCTCATGAGTTCCTTGTGCAAGGAGGATCTACAAACCATCCTGGTTCACAGGGGAGATTATTACACTGTATGCATAAGAGAACTCTATAACCTTGGTGTGTAAGAGGAGAAAAAGAACTCTATAAAATACCCAAATATAAACATTGATGTTTGAATAAAATCACATGCTTATAAATATAATCAAGTCAAAGTGAACAATGTGTGTTGAGAAAGGGAGAATAAAGAATGTTCATGATGATGAGAAGTTCATGTATATATTCTTATGCATGATTTGAAGAAGAACATATGTAAGGTCCAAGATCATCCAAACCAAGTGGTATGTAAAGAAAATAAAGATAAGGAGAAAATAGGCCATGTGTGTTCTTAAACCATAACCATTTGGGCCTTCACATAAGAAAGCAGAAGAGGAAGTGAACACATTTATACATGCATGTGAACACGTGAATACTTTTAAAAGAAACATTCTAAACCAAGGGTTCATGTGTGGGAAGAAGTGAAGAGGAAGAGAACATCTAAATTGTCACATGCATGGTCACATGTATACATGGAAGATGAAGAGATGATTCTGATGATGACTAGTGAACTGATTTTCAGTGTTTGAACAATCACAAAAGGTTTTTTGATTCTTCCCAAGAAGAATAAGAAGTCTTAGTACATCTGGTTGTTGCAATAAAGAAGAATATTGAACATTAAAGAGAATCAACTCTGGACCTCGATGAAAGCAAAGTCTCATGCTGAACAGGAGACCAAGACTTCCATGCCTATCCATTGAAGGGACCTTCACGTCCATAAACTGAGTGCGTCTTCACCCATGACAGTGAGCCAGGGGGAGTCAATGAAAGTGATCTGAGGGAAACAGTGAGCTATCCCAAAACTTTTGTAAAGGAAGTGTGCCTGGGACAAAGTGACTATACTCGAACCTTATAATCCACAACTAGTGAAGATTAGTGGAATTAGGTACGACTGGCAACCTGTTGGCATATTCTCCTTGGATGTATTCCTTAGTGGTGAACCAAGTAAAAGTTATTTGTTGTCCTTCTGCATGAAAATGTTTTAATTACTATACATATCTATCATACAAGTTTAATTAAGTTCCTACCAATGTGGGAACAAGTTCCAATAAAAAGGAGAAAAAGTTGACACCCTGATTCAACCCCCTCTCAGGGTGACCAAGGGTACTTCAATATCATATTTCTTAATTATTTAATTTAGAAAAATAAAAAATAATTTTAAATTTTGTGGGTATTAAGACTCCAAGAATTTTATTTTTTAAAATAAACTATTAAAATACCACATATTTGGTAAATAATAAGTATTTGGTTCTTATACATATATGTGAAAATATATAATTGAAAGGATTTTACAATCAAACTCATCATACTCATATTTAGTATTAGTGGTTTTGATAAGGGGATTATATAAGTAACCCTAAACCTATATGAAACACATTTTGTCCTATACATGATTGATTTAATTTATTTTTTTAATACATAAATTCAAAATTGAAAGGTGATAATTTTAAAATGGGATGTTTTATTTAAAAAGGATGTAAATTTTAATGTACTCAGTTTCTCAACCTCTTGAACTATTTTATTATTTAGTGTGAAAAAAACTAAATTTAAATTACATGTTCTACATTTATAATAATTTTTAAATGAGGTAAAATATAATTAATAAAACTATATAAATCCTTAACAAGTTGAATCAAGAAAAATAAAATGAAATGGAGTGGAATGGAACTAAACCAAGAAAAATTTAATAGATCCCTATCAAACTATTCCAAATAGAACCAAAAAAATTGAATCTAACAGAGTAAAATTATTAAAAATAGTGTAATATCAAATTGAATAGATGAATTTAATTAATCCATATAGGAATGTACTTAGAATAATTGAGTTGGTTTGAAATAATATAAGTGAACTGAATCGAATCAATGTGACTTCAATCAAAATGAATAAATCCAAATAATATCAAACTAGGGATAATAAAAACAAAATGACATGATTCATGTCACAATTGATATATATATATATATATATATATATATAAACAAAAAAATAAACCAAACATAACCATTTTTTTTAATTTTACTTAATCATCCCAAATTGAACTAAATCAAATTGAACGAAATATAACTGAACTTATTCAGATTAAACTTAACCATTAAAAATAGATCCAAAGAAAGAAAAAAATAAACTTAATGGAACCAAACTATATCGGAATGAATAATATAAAACCAAACCAAGCCATATTAAATAAAATAAAACATTTTAAGTTAAAAAAAACAATGAAATAAAATTTAACAAATCAAATTGAAACTAATATAACTAAAAATACAAACTAAATGAATTTTATTTGAATATATAAAATCCAAATGAAACTAAGAAAATTGATATGGGGAATAAAAACAGAATATGTTAAATAAAGATGGATTGCATATACCTAAACTGACTAGCTCTAAATCAAACTAACTCATACCAAACCAACTAGACCAAAGTGAACTAAACCTAAAAAAATAATATAAACTAAATATAATTGAATCAAAATAAGTGAAAATAAATAAAATAGTAATAGGATAATAAATCCCTACTTATCTTATATAAAATAATTAAAATATATGAGAGGATATGGAAGGTTTCCACTCAACCAGGTGAGATGGAAATTAGAGTAGGGGAGGGGGATGCTGAAGGTCACCTAAGGAGGGGAGGGGGGACACCAAAGGTCACCTGTGGAGGGGAGGTTCACCTTGTAGGACCCTGGGACACCCTGAGAGGGGAGGGGTGAATCAGGGTGTCAACTCTTTCTTTTAAAAACAAGGACCTTGTTCCCACGTTGGTAGGAACTAGTTAAACCTGTATGATGGATATGATCAGTAATGAAACATTCACATGCAAAGAGGTGACACAACAATTTTCACTTGGTTCAACACTAAGGGATACGTCCAAGGAGCATATGCTGACAAGTTGTCAGTCGTACCAAATTCCACTAATCTTCACTAGCTGTGGATTACAAAGTTTCGGGAACAATCACTCTGTCCCAGGCTCACTGCCTTTACAAAAGTTTAGGGATAGCTCACTGCGTCCCTCGGGTCACTCCCGTTGACTCCCCCTGGATCACTACCTCTGGTGAAGTCCCACTCAGTTTATAAACGTGAAGGTATCTTTAAAAGATAGTCATGAAGTTATTTGTCTCCTATTCAGCATGAGACTTTGCTTACATCAGGGTTTAAAGTTGATTCTCTTTTCAGTTCAATCCTTCTTCTTTAGTGCAATGACTGAATGCAGTAGATCCTCTTGTCTTTGTTTGCCCGAATCACAACCACTTACATGATTAATCAATAAATGAAGCTCAGCTTACTTGGCATCGTCAGAATCAGTTCTCCATGTATGCATGAGATCATGCATGTAGCATTTAGATTTCCTCTTTAATATCACTTTGCACCAAAGGTATCGGACAATCTTCCAGCTTTTATGCAGCTCCAAAAAGACCGGCGGGCTTCAGCAATACCTGGCACGCTTCCCCAAGCCCGACACACAAGTCTCTTAACGCCGCGTAAGTCTCGGCGTGCAAGTCCAAACCGGCACGCAATTTCACCTCAACCACTTGCGCGACACTCACTCCTTCAACTTCAAACTTGCGCGACCCAATCACTTTCTCACTCAAAACACCCTGTACGTGCAGGAAACAACTGTCTCGCAACTTACACTTGCGCGACCTACACACCACTTGCACGACCAGCACACCTGCGCGACGGGAGCTCTGATTTTCTCTAAGTGTTGAGCTCATGTTGAATGAGGAGGGGTCGACCTGTATTTATAGGCATTTGGAAACCCTGTGCGACGGCGCACAATTCTCCCCTCAACACGTAAGTTTCGGCGCGCAACTCCAACCGCCCAAGACTCTATCACGCTACTCACTTGTGATACAAAATCAATAATTGCGTGACCCTCTTTCCTTTTCCATATTTTGAAGATATGATCTTGAAAAACAACAGGCGCGCAAGTTCCCAAGCCTCCAAGTAATCAGCACGCAAGTCCCTTTTTCCGTGCTAGTCACTTGCGCGACCAAACTCAAAACTTGCACGTCCCTTATCCCTTTTCCATATTTTGATGTTCTGATTTTGAAAAAAATTTGGCCCGCAAGTTTCCTCTCCTTCAAGTCAACGGTGCACAAGTCCCTTTCCCAAAAACCAATTTTATTCATTTGTCGAGTTTCAGGCCCAAAAATTTGGAAAACACTAGAAAATGGAACCACCTTGTATCTGTTCTTTTTATACCACTTCCAGATCATCCATTCCTTTGTCAACGTTCTTGAATCAAACATGGATTGGTAACTTCATCCCTTAAACTCGACATTCCACCTTGAAATCCCCTTTGTCAACAAATTTTTGTGTCATTGTTTTCTTTGTCAACAAGCACAATCACCTCAAAAGAACTTCTGTTCTGTGATTTTACTTCCTCAAGAACTCTTCTTCTTTCATCAAAAACTTCACTATCATGATATAAATCCTCTGATAGATCATCTTTAGAATCATCATATTTTGATACAATGTGAAGTGCATGGCCATCTCAGAATTCCAATCCCTTTCACTTTGTCTTCTTTTTCAACCATCATTGTCTACTTCATGCAAATCATACGATTCTATTCTTAAAGAAGTCTCTAGCATGGTTCTCGTGAAATCATGAAGAATTGCATGGTCTTAATCAACCATCATGTCTTATTATTCATCCTCAGATGGATTATACCTCACCATTCTTCATTGTTGTAAACAATGTGTCACCTTTGACAGATGTTCTCTGAACTTATGATCAGTACAACAATCATCTGAATTCCCATTCCTCCATTTCATTGGAGTACTTATTGATCTCCTTCATTTTGATCTTAATTGAAAATTATTGACAACAAATACAACCTTATACACAAAGTGGTTCCAAAAATCTCCACCTTTGTATTTTTTTGTCAATACCTTACATATCTTCTGAAATGAATTCGTCAATGTCAAAATGAGAATCTTCTCTTCAATCAAATTTTCTTTTCAAACTTTCATTTCACTTTCTCTCCCCTTATTGACAATAAATACAAATCTCATGGTAGGGAGGGTATCAATCTATATTTAATCAATGTTTCATTGATCATTTCACTCTAAGTGTACTTGACCAATGCTCGATGTAGAAAACAAGAGGATTTGATTTAGACAATAAGGCTGTCAATTATTCACAGATCATGATACCACATAAGATGAGAACAAATGTATTCTGTCTTCAAGGGTTTACCACTTTCATTTTAGGCTAAAGAAATCAAATGTGATAGGGAATAATCAACCTAAAACTGCTGCACTCACATCAGCAAACAGATCACAAACATTCAAGTGCAATTGGGAGGATAAGTGGCCTTGGGGCACTTCCATTCTTCTTAGGTCACTGATCAATTTAGTTACTCCTCCTTTGTAGAATGATCTTTGTTCTGAGTAACCAAGGCTGAGAGATTGAGAAATTACATACCTTCTCCAATGACATGTTCTTCGAGAAATTAACAGAGTAATTGCATTTAACACCATCCGGAGTTGATACTGATTGAAACAATGATTTTGGAAGCTTCTTATTTTTTTTTCAAGGGAAAAACTCCTCATCATCCTAATCAAGAGTGACCCCTCATCATCTTAATCTTTTAATATCAATTGAAGAATCTTCCAAGGATGGAAACTTCTTTAGCTTAGCTATCAAGAGTTGACAGCATTCACTACTTCTCAGGTTCTCCCCCTGAGAGCATGCTTCACCTTCAATTCCATGCATTATTAGCACAAATACAATACACAAATGATTAAGGGAATAAGGTGGTTCCTCCTTGATTCATCAACATGAGCTGCATGGTTTAGGTTCTTTTCTCAACCAAGTTCCTCTATTCACTCCAGTCTTTATGCCTGCACATTTGAACATATGTTCTGATATGTGTTGATGTGGCATGGTTCTCTTCGCATTCTCTTCTTCTTTGTGTGGAGAATTTTTATGCTTAATATCCATTGTATATGATACATTATTACTCCTCTTAAGGACTGATTCTTTCTCATCTATTAAGGTTAGACAACCTTTTGTAGTGTGACCCGATCTCATATATATCTCGCATAGAACTTCTTTGAAACGTGAGTTTCTCTTGGTTTGAAATCTCCCCTACAATCTATCTTCATCATGTGAAAGTTTTTCTTTTCATTTCTCACCAACCTTTGCCTTTTCATATTCAAGTTTCCTCATTATTTTCAAATCATCTAGCCAGATGACCAATATGTCATTTGGAACTCTTACAGCTAGTTTGGATCTTCCACATGGGTTCATCTGAGTTTCACCCCACTTAGTTTTTCTTTTGGATGAAAGACCCTTCAATTTCATGGATCTAAACTCCTGAGTCTTCTCAACATCCCTACTTGAGATATTCTTGGGGATATGTGTGTTCGCAATATTATTCTGATTTCTTCCCAAGGTACTTGCTTCATACTTAGATGGCATCAGAGGTCTTCTTTTCTTATCAATAGGGAAAGCATGTTGAGATGGACATGTGATTACCTTGTGACCACTGTCGTTTCATACATCACAGATGTTATCAAGCATCCCAAATCTGTTTGCTGTAAACAGATGAATTTGGACCTACAAATGTTGCTTCTTCTTCCCTAGATTTCTTCCCTTTGATACAAGCTTTCTTTGTGCTTTTTCATTAAAGGGATTGTACCAACAATCCACTGCACAATGCCCAAATCTGTTGCAGCACCAACATTAACCCACAAATTGTTTCTTCTTTGTTTCTTCTGTATGAGGTTGTTGCGACTTCTTCCTAATGTTTTTTTCACTATCTGGGGAACCATCTTCCAATTTTTTCTTCATATCCACCCTATCCAATGTGGTAGGTTTTTTCTCCTCACCTTTCCTCATCCATACTTGTTGATAATTTTTCTTCCATCCTGCACTGATTATGGGAATATATTTAGAAACATGAGTACATGATGGTTTGGATGGTACATTCACTTTCACAGTTTCTTGTGATAGATCAATGAGTGAAGTCATGATCTTTTTATCAAATGTTGGAGTTATTTTGGATTTAGCATCCTATAGTGTGCATTGAGTACCAGCAGCAACTGATTCTATTTCATTCTTTTGTAAAGTCTCAATATGTGTCTTCTCAATATTTGTCATTTGGGATTCTAATTTTTGACTTTCAATATTGAGGATGATCTTCTGATCTTCAATCATGATCATCTTCCCTTCACAAGTCTTCTTCAATCTTTCAACTTCATCTTCATGCATCTTAACTTTGTTTTGTAACAAAGAGTCAAGTTCCTTGAATCTCTTGGATGTTTCTTCCAACCAAAAACTCTTGACTTTAGTGCACTTCTTTAGCTCAGCTTTAAGTGCATGGATCTTTTCTTTTCGAGTCTTATTGACTCCCTCTGTTTCTTCAAAGACTTTAATCTATTTGGTGAGCTTTAAGCATTCAAGAATTTTTCCTTCCAAGACCTTTTCCAAATTATCAGCTTCTCTTTATAATCGATTGATCTCAGCCTGCATGCATTGAAATATTCTAGAAATAGGAGTAACTCATTCTTTAAGAATATCACGTAGATAGCTTATTAATTTCTCCTGATCACTTGGGATACAAGTGTCTTCCTTTACTATAGTAGGAAACTGAGCCACCTTCTCAATACATTCCAAACCTGACATTTCTTCATTATTGGAAGGGCATGGAGAACTAGACAATGTATCTCCTTTAGATATGAGGGACTTATTCAACTGCTTCTTCTCTTTCTTTTTCCTGTTTGTCATAGTCTTGATGGATGTAGGATTCTGCTCAGAAATGACTGAATCTTCACCAAGACTGCACTTCATTGTTGAATTTAGGAAAGAAACTCAAATCCCCTTTTTAATAGAATTACTGTAGAGTATCCAACATACGTGAACCTTCCTCTAATACCACTTGTAGAACCCCGAGACACCCTGAGAGGGGTGGGGTGAATCAGGGTGTCAAATTTTTCTTTTAAAAATAAGGATCTTATTCCCACGTTGGTAGGAACTAGTTAAACCTATATGATAGATATGATTAGTAATGAAACATTCACATGCAAAGAGGTTACACAACAATTTTTACATGGTTCACCACTAAGGGCTACATTCAAGGAGCATACGCCGACAAGTTTCTGGTCATACCAAATTCCACTAATCTTCACTAGATGTGGATTACAAAGGTTTGGGAATAGTCACTCTGTCCTGGGCGCACTTCCTTTACAAAAGTTCAGGGATAGCTCACTGCGTCCCTCAGGTCACTCTCATTGACTCCCCATGGCTCACTGCCTCTAGTGAAGTCCCACTTACTTTATCGACGTGAAGGTCTCTTTAACAGATAGTCATGAAGTTCTTTGTCTCCTGTTCAACATGAGAATTTTCTTGCATCAGGGTTCAGAGTTGATGCTCTTTTTAGTTCAATCCTTCTTCTTTAGTGCAATGACTGAATGCACTAGATCTGCTTGTCTTTGTTTGCCTGAATCACAACCACTTACGTGATTGCTCAATAAATGAAGCTCAACTTACTTGGCATCATTAGAATCAGTTCTACATGTATGAATTAGATAATGCATGTAGCATTTAGATTTCCTCTTCAATCTCACTTTGCACCGAAGGTATCAGGAAATCTTCCAGCTTTCGTGCAACTCCAAAAAGACCGGCAGGCTTCAGCAATACCTGGCGTGCTTCCCCAAGCCCGGCACACATGTCTCTTGACGGCGTGAAAGTCTTGGCTCACAAGTCCAAACCGGTGTGCAAGTTCACCTAAACTACTTGCGCGACACTCACTCCTTCAACTTCAAACTTGCACGACCCAATCACTTTCTCACCCAAAACACCTTGGACATGCAGCAAACAACAGTCACGCAACTTACACTTGCGCGACATACACACCACTTGCGCGACCAGCACACCTGTGCAACAGGAGATTTGATTTTCTCTAAGTGTTGAGCTCATGTTGAATGAGGATGGGTCAACCTGTATTTATAGGCATTTGGACACCCTGCGCGATGGCGCACAAGTCTCCCCTCGGCGCGCAAGTTTCGACGCGCAACTCCAACCACACAAGCCTCTATCACGCTACTCACTTGAACGACCAAACCAATACTTGAGAGACCCTCTTTCCTTTTCCATATTTTGAATTTATGATCTTGAAAAACAATAGGCACGCAAGTTCCCAAGCCTCCAAGTAATCGGCACGTAAGTCCCTTTTTCCGCGCTAGTCACTTGCACGATCAAACTCAAAACTTGAGCATCCCTTATCCCTTTGCCATATTTTGATGTTCTGAATTTGAAAAACATATGGCGCGCAAGTTTTCTCTCCTTCAAGTCAACTACGTACAATTTCCTTTGCCAAAAACCACTTTTCTTCATTTGTCGAGTTTCAGGCCCAAAAATTTGGTAAACAATGGAAAACAGAGCCACCTTGTATCTATTCTTTTTGTACCACATCCAAATCATCCATTCCTTTGTTGAAGTTATTGAATAAAACATGGATCAGTAACCGTAGCCCTTGAACTCGACATGCCACCATGAAATCCCCTTTGACAATAAATTTGTGTGTCATTGTTTGCTTTGTCAACAAGCACAATCACCTCAAAAGAACTTCTGTTATGTGATTTTCCTTCCTCAACAACTCTTCTTCTTTCATCAAAAACTTCACTATCATGATATATATCCTTTGATAGATCAGCTTTAGCATCATCATATTTTGATACAATGCGAAGTGCATGGCCAGCTCATAATTCCAATCCCTTTCACTTTGTCTTCTTCTTAAACCGTCATTCTCTACTTCATGAAAATCATACAATTCTATTCTTCAAGAAGTCTCTTGCATGGTTCTCGTGCAATCATGAAGAATTTCATGGCCTTCATCAACCATAATGTATTCTTCTTCATCCTCAGATTGATTATACCTAACCATTCTTCACTATTGTAAACAATGTGTCACCTTTGACACATGTTCTCTGAACTTATGATCAGTACAACAATCATCTGAATTCCCATTCCTCTATTTCATTGGAGTAATTCTTGATCTCCTTCATTTTGATATTCATTGACAATTATTGACAACAAATACAACCTTATACACAAAGTGGTTCCGACACACTTAAGGAGGGGAGGGGGATGATAAAAGTTTCTAGAGGAGGTTTGGGGAAGATGAAGGATTCCTAGGAGAGGGAGGGTTGGGTTCAAATGAGGAGTGGGAGGGGGATCCCGAGTGAGGCTCCCATATTAAAGAGCTATACCCACAGTTTTTAAAAAACTATTGGTATAACGTAACCTATGCCAATGGTTTTTTAAAAATCTTGGGTATAGATTTTGGAAGAAACTTTATACCCATGATTTCTATAAACCATGGGTATAAATCCCTGAGTATAGATTGCTTTTCCAATAGTGAAAATTGACAGACATGATCCAAAATGGGAAACAAGTGTGTCCTAATCCAAAATGGGAAATGGGTGTGTCCTGATCTAAAATGGTAAATAGGTGTGTCCTAATCCAAAATGGGAAACATGTATGTCCTGATCCAAACTATGAAACAGGTGTGTCCTGATCCACTATGGGAAACACGTTTTTCCAGATCCACTATGAGAAATAGGTGTGTTATGATCCAAAAAGGGGAAATAGGTGTTTCCTTGTCCGTTGTTTTGATGGCATTGGTAGTTAACCTTGATACATGAAATGGTTTTATATACTTATAATGATTAAAAACTTATATTACATGATATTATGGTTCATGATTGATTTATAATGATTAATCATCGTTATTATTCATATTTTATGAATTTCCAATCTTTATTCTATGACTAATGTATATGATCTTTGATATGTAGGGTATGATCTTTAACTGTTATTCTCATGTTCTCATACCTTTATATTCATGTTATGCTTATGTATCTCCTTTATTTACCCTTACTAAGCATCTAATCTTACCCTTTCTTATTCTTTCTTTCCCAAGGTTATGAATAATGGTTTTAAGTATAAGTACTAAAGGGTTTATCTTTATGGGAATCATTGAAGATCTTTCCCCAAGTTCGAATATTTTATTCCAATTTTCCAAAGACACTAAACTATTATGGTCCATGGGAATGTACTTTTCTAATATGATGAATATTCATCTAAATTGATCTAATATCCATGTATGTTAAGCCTAGGTCGCTATAAATTTCTCCTAAGTTTGGGTTTATCATTTCCTTGCTTGGATTACTTCTCTTATTATGACTAATATTCTATATATCTAAGTGTTCATTTTTCTCAAAAAAAATATAAAAATATAGATATATCATTATATAATGTATTTAGGTATATTTATATTAATATATATCAAAAAATATAAATATATAATAATATAAATATATATACCAAAAAATATATTTCCATACATGTATATATATTTATATATATGAATATATCATTATATAAAAAAAATGTTATTTGGGTGAGTGGTAAAATAATTTCATAAAAAAGAGGTGGTAAATGGTTCGAATCTCATCTTTCTCAAATTAAATGGGAATTTCTATGTGTAAGGTGGCTATTTTTTGTGGGTTCTAGATAACTGAGGTGCATGGTGGGGGTCCTTGTATTATCCTCATTTTCTATTGATCAATAAAAATTATTTGAAAATATTTTTAAACTCTATATCAGTGATAGAAACTATATTTTATTTTTTATCATTAATATAGGGTGGCTTTATCAGTGATTTTTTAGCATTGATAAAAGTAATCAACACTTAAAGGAACTTGGAATATCATCATTTTTTAGTTTTAATGAAAGTTATTTCTAACACTTTTTAAATCCAAATCTATAGTAGTATTTTATTTTTAAATACACGATGAAACAATTTATTTCACTATTCATAAAAATAAAATTAAACCCAATAACTGATAATCCCCATCAGTGTAGTTAATTATGATGGGCTAAAAGAGTTTAAAATATTATATTACTCCTAAACCAACACTAAATACAAAGGTGTAGTGTAGAGGAAGAATGGGAACAAACCAAGCTTGGAAGCCCAGTGATGACTCTCTACTAAATGTTAGGTCACCATGATCTTTTGAGGATCACGATGCAAATTTTTTCTTAAATTAAATAATTAAACTAAAAATCAAAAAAAGAAGACTAAAAGCATACATAAATGTTGAATAAAGGGGAGTCAACTCTAAGGGTTGTTTTCTTAAGAAGATAACCCAACTTCACTCACAAAATGACTAGATTAAATAGTTGTATGATCAAAAGATATATTCTACATTAATTTATACAATTCATATAAAAAATATTCTAGAATACCAATTCCTCATGGTTAGATTAATTAAATTAATTATATTTCATTAAGATCCTACTTCAAGTGTTGAAGAATAATCCAATTTAGTGATCGTGAATTATTTACCTTTATAAGGCTAGATTTCATTCACTATCAAACACAATGAGTTAGTTATTTAATAAAAAATATGATAAATATGAGTAAAAACATAATACTATATGAACAATATCATCCCAAAAGTGAATAATGTATTAAAATACATCGATATACATCCTCTTCAACCAATTCCACTCACTCCCATGGAATTAACAAATAATTATTGAGTTATCATCAACAATGAATAAACCACGCACCATATAAGAGAGTATAGAGACAAGAAAATGAGAGTTAGGGAGAGATATAGAATTGAGTAATACTAGAAGACATTTAAAATAATATAAAATAAGAGAACTATGAAAAAATAGAGTTGGAAACTAGAAAACCAAACTACAATGATGGTCCTGAGTTGATGCTCTACCAATAGATCCTTGGTGGCTGATTGATCCCCCCAAAGTTACCAAATCCTTACCTTCTAAACCCTTTCTATATAACTCCAAATTTCACAGTCAAAATCTACCAAATTAGACAAAAGTTATGGAAAAATAAAATCTATTAAAATATGTATACTCAAAACCATCATTGAATAAATAGCTTGATCTCCCCTCCTAAATTACTTTGACCCAAACATGTAATTCCATGTATAAGTGGTCACCAAAAGAAGGAAAACTCTCAAATTATCACATTCTAAATTTTATTTAATTTTATACTAAAACATTTTTAGGGACTTTTCAATGATAAATTTCCTTGTACTATTGATCAAGCACCATGAAACGTATATTATGGATCATGGCACAAAATTTCTTATGCATTCTTCTAGGTATTCTACCCCGAACCCTTCACAACATGTTTTCATATTGTTGCGGTGAAAATATCAAACTTCTGTTTTCCTAAATTTACTTTTCTAGGGTCATTCTATGATGTATCATTTCTTGGTGTGAAGTCTCTCTAGTGCACTTCATGCTACTCTACTCAAAGCTTCCTCATAGAGTGATTCCCAAGGACTTGGCATGAACTATATGAAACTTCCGAAAATTTCATTATTCTTCATTTTCCTCTCAGTTACACTATATTCCATTGTAATGATAGTTATACTAAAAAAACATATAAAATAATATAATCAGATAGGATTATCCTATTAAATAATCAAAATCCAATGACAAAATATATAAATTGAATATATATATAAAAAATAGTGATATCAAATTCATCCACACTCAAGATTTTTCTCATTTTTGAGAAAAATATTAACAGATTTAACACAAAGGGTTCATACCTCAACAAGGAAAACATTCAATTTATTATGTTTATAAAAAATAATTTATAACTAAATATTCTAATAGCATAAAATAGACTCAATAAATAATTCCTAAATTGTGATTCTTCTATAATTCACAACTCAATAAATTTATGATTTTCAATCACTTGTTTCAACCTTTCATAAAAATTCATTCAATTTATTATTTTTCTTACTAAAATTAATTTTCGCTCACCACTCAAGAACACAAAATATACTGAGTTACTCTCATTATCAAGTAATATGCACTCTACCCATAGGAATTAAAACAGTCTACATATCCACTTCGAAATAAAACTACAAAAATCACGAGGAATATACATTAAAGGTTTAGATTCTTATAAGGATAAATTTTGGTGGGTTATGATGTGAAAATGAAAATCATAGGCTAAAAGGGAGGGTTAATTTCTTAAAGAATAATACATGATTTTCAACTAAGCTAAATTAAATAAATTCCTCTATCAATTACCCTTTAAATTAAAACATCACCACTTCCATATTCTATTTCCATTATGATTTCATAATATAACATCCAAAACAGTGATATAATTCTTCTTTTTATATGATAATTTTTCCCTCTTAATTTTTTACAAAGGAACACGTGTAAAACAAAGTCCCACTCCCTTGGAATAAAATCCCACTAAAAAATCAATCCCCACCATAAATATCCTATATAAAATAATTGTAATATTTAGAAAAATACGGGGTATGGTTTTCTCATAAAAGGTTAATACAAGGTATTCCATACGATCACATTTTCTTCATTCTTCTATTTTCAAAATGTAGAGTATAACATTCAAGGATAATCACAAAATGAAGTGAAACCTTTCCCCAAATAACCATGATATTCCCACACACTCATTTATGGAACCCTAACCTAATAGTAGCATTAAATACCCAAATAAATATTTAAATATAAAATGAAAAATCATGTAGATAAAATCAAATAATAAGGGTAGAAATGAAAAAAATTCTTATAATGCATATTATGGTCAATTTTTTCCATTATTTCTTAGGGTTTCACTAGGATCTGGTTTATGGAAAGTCTAATGGTTAATTGGGATCAAAATAAGTCAATCAGTAGATTCAATAATTTTAAATGTCTTTTAGAAGAATCATGCCTTAATAAAACTCAAAAAAACGTTATAGTAGTGGCACATACCCTGATTTCACTCAAAAAATAGGGTATAGAAATAAAATATTATAAATTTGGCTTAGAACCCTCCTAAGAATGCAAAACATGAAATGGGTCAATTGGGTCATGTAATGGGAATCAGTAATAAATTTACCAAATGAAAGTTTATAGGAATCAATATCTGAAATATTAATTATATCAGTAATAATATCTATACAACTCCAAATTGAAGTAAAAAATGTGGCTTTTAAAAATTTCCTCTTATATATCTAACATTTAAGGGCACGATGAATAGAATTTTCTCAAAAATCAAAGTAACTATTCCAAATGATGATGTTTCTTAGATAAATGAGTACAAGAAAAAGAGTTCATGTAGATATGTGAGAATTTAATTCAATTAAGTTCATTTAAGCATAAATATTCCACCTCAAAAACAATGATGGAAAAAATGAGGGGAGAATAAAAATTTGAGAAAGTAAGAAAAATACTCAATTTTAATGAATTTTTCCCTTGTTCCCATTTTCTATTTAGATTATTATTATTCTTTTTTACTTATTCATCTTCTTTTTGAATCTATAAAACAAAAACATATATGTTAAAGTGAATTTTTCTATCCAATTTCATCTCAAATAGATAAAAGAATTCATCCCTGAGGAGAGTTCCTAGCCTAAAGTAATTTCTTAAGTCTAAGTCATAGAAATCAATTAGTAATCTTAGGTTTCCTATTAGAAACTATTTATTTATGATCATTTTGGTAGACCTTTACCTTTGTGTCATGTAATGGGAGAGTGAAACAAATTTACCCATTTAAGATTGAGCACTGATCTAAAATTGTACTCATTATAAGAACATGTTCTCCTTGTTTTCCATTATTTATTATTTTCCCTGAGATGTAGTAGAGTCTAGATTTTGGGTAACTTCAAATAATACATAAATAATTCAAAATCAGACCACACATTAAATTAAACATTTACATATTTTTCCCTTTTCAATTATTTAAAACCTATATTAGGTATGCCAAACTCAACAGCTGACTTCTCTCCTTCTAGTGTTAGAGATGTTTATTCTTCAAAAATTTTATAAATCTATATGTATTCCTCATCTTCCTATTCCCCATATTTTAATTCTTGAATTATGGAGATATCTTTAGTATTAACCATATATTATTTCTCCCCTACCATCCAATATATGAGAGTCATCAAGTGATTTTCTTCTTCTTTTAACAAAGGTAGCGAGGTTTGTTATTCTTATTCAAAAAGGTTTGGAGGCTCCTATTTTTCTTCAAAAGAGTAAAAAATGGTACTATATTCAATTTCCTCCTCCAACTCCTATTGTACTTCAACAACCATCACATCTTGAACCTCCTCTTTCTCTTCTTACTATTTGTTCCCTATATGAAAATATTAATCCGAATCATTCACAAGGGAATTTACAAACTCACTGGTCTTGGATATATTTATAGTTATATTCTCATCTTTTTTTCATCCAGGATTAATGTTATTGGAGCCTTCTATCAGTATTTTCAATGAACCTCAATATTTATTCCATCAAACAACCCTATGAATCCTCATCTAGAGGATCTTGTAAATTGGGATCTCCAAGATTTTACTGCTAAGCCCAATATTTGATTTTTCCATTATACTATTTAGTAGTTCCTCTATAGGTTTGAAAGTAGTTTTCATTCCATAGGTGGGGTTGAAATTCACCATATTTGTAATAATAAGAATCATTCCATCTTTTTACAAGTTTTGACCACCTTAGAAAATTTTATTCCTCCCACATAGTATAATCTATTGGTATCTAGTGTAATTTAGTGATGGTGCGACATACTACTGATCTAACGTGTATTCTATCCTACACAATAGTAGAAACAACTAGGAATATAAATGTAAAATAAAAAAAACAAAACAAAAACCTAAACTAAAATCATTAAATATAGATAGGAAGAGAAATTTATTTGACCCAAGAAATCAGTCATGAGTCACTAGCTATATTTCTATGCTCCTTAAAAACTACACCAAAAACATGATAGTTTATTTTGGTTTCATTACATATGACAGGATGCTATATTTTAATATTTTATATTACTCCCAAACCAACACTAACTATGAATGGGTAGTGTTTCGGAATTCCAAGGTTGATCCTGCAAATAAAAATGAATCCCAGTGATGAATATTGACTAAATGTTAGGTTTCCATGATCTTATTAGGATCATGATGCATAATTTTTTTTAAATTTAAAAACTAAAATAAAAGTCAATTGAAATAAAACTAAAATTAAACAAAAAATATGAGATAGGGGAATGATTTTTAAGGGAAGTTTTTATAATAATATTGTAATACCTTGTATCAGAAAGTGTTATGAATTTTAGGGTGGAAAAGAATTTTTAAAATTCTAGAGTAGGGTTTATTTTGAAATTTGAAATTTGGTTCTTAAATCCAAGAGTTTGGATGTATTAAATAGATTTTTGGATGTGGTTTGAGGCATAATGAGTGCCTCAAGTGTTTATATGTGTATTTGGTATTTCATACTTGGAATTATATAATTTTAAAAATATATTTATTCTTGTACACAATTACCATATGGTTAAGGAAAACCATGTGGGGAAACTGTGTGGATTATTTTTTATTACGGGTGAGTCACACAGTTATATCAAGGTTGTAGAAGAATTGTACAGGGCCTGAAATTTTGTTACAGAGGCATTTTTCATGATTGGAACACAGTTTGGATAATTTTGAGGAACAATTATGTAAAGTGTGCAAGATTATATAGTTCATAACATATGGTTAGTGAATGGTTTGTAAAACTTTGTGGCCTTATGATTTAAAAAAAATTAAATTTCCATTTTTTTCCTATGGGATTTTACCCCGCAACCCCCTACTCCCCCTCTAATGAATGGAAAAATTGGGAGGGTTTATCCCCTCATACATCTTTGTTTCCCCTAAAATTTAACGTATTATTGGGGTGATTTATTATAATTTGAGGTGATTCTATCCATCTATCTCCATTTTTTATTGGGTTCCCATGATTTCTTCTTGATTCAGTTCTACAACTAAGGGTTTTGTTAAAAATTCTAACAAATCATGGAAGAATCATTTAGATATGATGTGGATTTCATGTGGAATAACTATAGGATGTCTCAAGATAGTATCTTCATGTCGTATCATGTTGTTTTGATGAAGGTATTTCATTGTATGTATTTTTCTATGATTTTGGATTAAATTAAATTAAATTTCCCATTGAATCATATTTTATTGTTAGGTATTTTGATATGGGTTGTATTGGGATCGTTCTATGAGACGTTGATATGTGGTCAGTTTTAGTTTTGGTGCAGCAGAAGTGTCAGGTGATTTGTTAGGCAATTATACCTAATTTATTTAATTTTTTAATTAATTTTAAATTGTTAAAATGAATTGAATAATAAATTATTAAGTTATTATAATTAATTATGGGAATTTGTGACTTGATTTAGGTGCTTGGGATTTTTATGTGAATTATGATAATTTGGGAAAGAGTTTTCAAGCTACAATTTAAAAGGAAAATAACTCTAAAATGAAACAGGTGTTCCTTAGAGCCCTACCCTATTGTATTTTAATTCATTTATTTATATGGAATGTGATATGTGGTCTTTAAAATAAAACTCTAAACCTATCAAAATTATGTAAATTGTTTAAATAAAATTGAATGCATGTGAATGGAATGAAAAAAGTTCCAAAGTACATGATGGACCTTTTTTTACTAGCTCTATTCCTCGGTCATTGATGTTCGATTCCTTGATTATGATGATCTTATTTGTAATTATTGGACCATAATGGGTGAGTTTTAAATGAACCTTGTGATTGTGAAGAACATTAATAGGTTATTTAAACCCCTTGAGTAGGGATGTGTGATGAATTGAGAGTGGCTTGATTGAGTGGGCCATGTGAAGACCAAAAGCCTATGATATAATTAAGACAAACATGGGGTGAGTGTTCCATCCCCCTTAATATGTGAGTAGTTGGGTAGGTTTGTTATAGGTAAGGAATGGATGGGTTGGGTGTGTGTGGATTGACCAAGTGATGACTTGGTATATGAGATGTGATTTATGTCATCTCTATAGAGTGGTTCTAGTATGAAGTGCATTAGAGGAAAATAAGGCCTTGATGATACCATGATGATGTTGAGGGATGTTTTGACTTATGATTGATGATCTTATACTATAGAGATGAAAATGGGATGAAGGGACCCATGTAAGGTGTATGTGCTATGATGTGACCTAGGGGACCCCGATGAGTTTCCTAGAGATATATTAATCACTAAGTGTGTATGTGTGGGAATGGGTGGTGATGATTGTGGGTGTTACCTTAGAACCTAAATTGTTGATGCGAGCCTGATGATGTGGTGATGAGTGAAAAATGTGATGATTCAAGTGGTATTAAATGATAACTAATAAGTATGTAGATACACGGGATGCCTTGGATATTCTCCTTGGATTTGACCTTCTTTTCAACTATTGTATGACATGTTTCTTCAGTAGGGTGTGGATATTACACTGATTCCCTAGATGATTTGATTCTCTAGTAGTATTTAAATATTCCCCTAAGTTTTTGAATGAATTTATTTCCTAATAGGGCACTCCCCTGAGTTACCAGATGACTTGATTTACCAGAAAATCACTCTTGTGAGTTACATGATGACTTTCTTTCCTTAAAGGGTGTGGATATTCCCCAGAGTTTTCGGATGACTTGATTTACCACTAGGGTTCTGACACTAACCTAAGTTTCTAGATGGTGTTTTTTCCTAGGTGGGTGGGGTTGGGATCTTCCTCTGGTATCCATAATAGAGGTATATGTGAGATGATCCTGGAGGGAAGCATTGTCTCCCAAGTGATTGGTATATTATTGGATTCCTAGGAATTTCTCCTAGGATTTAGTAGTTGATCCTAATACTACTATATTTTATAGGAATTTATATTGAGAATTTGGTATGGTCAAGATAATGGTTGTCATGGTTTTTTGACATTTTCAAAGAAGCCTTGGCACTGGTCTAATCAGGTATGGTTTGATCTTGGGTGTCATGTTAGAACCTGAGGATCATCACGTGGTATAAATTTATGCTTTGATAGTTTTTTTTGTTTATTAATATAATCATATCACAAGTATAAACTACTTTTACTAGTGATTTATGGGACTACATCGGAAGTTCACTACTAATTTTTACTCACACCCTGCTTGGGTAGCCATCACACTTTGGTACTTTAGAATATCTTCACTGAGTGTAGGTTCATATTGTGAAGAGGCCCAACGTTTCATGATCATGTGGGATAATATAGATAGTATTAGATATTGGGATGAGTTAAAAATCAGGGATAATAGTAGAGCCCCTATGTCATTTTTATTCATTAATTTTATTTATATATATGTTTGTCCCATTGGGTGATCAATATTATATCCTGGTATGACCATGATTCTATATGACTGTATGCTTCCACAATAATTAATTATTGATGGTTGTGTTTTATTTATTCAGTGTACACTAATTTATTATTTTGGTTGTTTCTTGGTTATTTTTCTATTATTTTTTTACTCTTATATGGTGGTATAGTCTCCCCATGGTAACAACCAAGACCCCCACTACTAATCAAAAATCTTTAATGTACAGGGAGGCAAGACTAAGGTCATGTTGCGACCCAATCTAGTTATTATAGTGTGAACTAGGATAGGGATGTCAAAAAGTTTTATCAAAGACTTTATAGTACTATTATTATAGAGTTTATTAGATTTTTTGTTTTGTCTTATTATTTGTAAGATTGTTGAAAGGTGATATAGGAATTGTTTGGTGCTTTTGATGGACCAAAAACTAGTACATCATGAAAACCTTTTCCAAGTGAGGTATAGGATATCTGGTTCATCGATTTTTTTTCTTGGTTTATGATTTTATAGTTTGATGATTTCACCTAATGTGATTCAATTAGATATTAGATTTATAATTTATTCATTTTTATCTTGGGGCCTATTGGTAAGAGTTCATGTTTATGCATCATATTTGGAATATAGGATTCACATAGAACATGTGTGATTGTTTCTGATTTGTATCACTAATGATAAGGGTTTGGTTGTTAAAGGGTCAAAAAAAAACTAATGTGATGTTTTTTCATATAAATTATTGGTGTAATTATACTCCAACTGGACCACAATATATTTTCTTTTGAGGATAGTTCATATGGATTTTATAGAGAGATTCCATATGATAGTGATGGATATATAGCCCCTCTTCTAAGGGATGAATAATGAATCTAGTAGGTCAGTAAATTCATTATATTCCTTAGTAATAGGCCCATTATGGGTGGTTTTAAAATAGTTTTTGTTATTTATAAGTGTCAAAACAACCTATATGGTGATTTCCCATATAGATTCTTTTGTGGAAATATATTTAGGAAAACCATTTAAATTTGGTATAATTGAAAGAAATCACCTAGGATGATGTATATATATATATATATATATAGATTAATGATAAAGTGATCCTTTAGGGGGTGGATCTCATATACAGAGGCTAGGTAAGGATCAATTTGAGATCATGGTCCTTGAGTGGGTAATCTCGTATGCGGATACTCAATGAGGATGAGAGACCTAGTAGTTTAATAACTTGGCATATGATACCTGAGGTAAATATGTTGGATAACAGGAGTGTGTGTTTTGGAATTTGATTTTCTGAGTGATGTTTGATATGGTAATAGAGAGGTGTTTCCCATAAGCTATGACTTGCATGAGATGTGACCTATGGGTTATGTGGTAGAGCTTAGTGGTTTGAGATGTCGTTCAAGATGTTGGTGAGATTAGTAATAAACATGAGGGTGAACTGAGAGAGGGGTTAGCCTGGGTTTGTGATTTCCTTAGATAAATGAATCATGGATAAATGCTGCAGGTTATGAGGACACTTTACATGAGGTGCTACTGAGTATGTGGTATAAGCGAGGTGAAGCCTTGGGTTTTCATGATGTAAAGAACTTGAGGTGCTTGGGGATACAAATTTTGTGTCAGAGGGGAAGAATTAGTCGATATACCTAATATTATTAATTATATATTGACTTTATAGAGTACATTTTGAGTGTGGGTTGACGCTAAGGGTTTTTCAAAATGATCCTAGCTGATGAGTGATCAGGCGGTGGACTTTATTATGGGTGAATGCCTTGATTTTGAAGAAGAGTACTGAGGGAGGTTCTGGCTAGACAAGACTGGCATGTAAGAGGAAATTTTTTAGTGGTTTGGGAAGATGATTATAAGTTTCATTATGTGAGACTCAAGAGAGTGTGGGTTGGGTTGTATGGCTAAGTGGTATGAGAGCGCATGCCTATTGATCTTAAATGGGATCAAGGTAGTGTGTGATGGATGTGCACAATTTCATGTAAGATATGGTTTAGTGAGTAACATTAATTTGATAAAATGATTGTGGGATTGGTTTCTTGGGGTTTTGATGAAACGGATAAATACCCCAATGTGGAAGAAGAGACATAAAAAATGGATCAGGTATAGTGGAACTATTGATCCAAGTTGATCCTAGTCAGGTATTAATTTTATGGGTGACCGTGCATCTAGTGGAGTGACACAAGTATATGATAATCAAACTTGTTGATTTTTTTCTCAAGGATCTACATAAGGGAATCCATGTGGTGGGTAGTGTACCAATTTCCACTAAGGGTGAGACATGTTTTATGGATGAAAATTCTAGAGGATGTTGAGGATGATTATCCTAATGATTTGGGAATGGGGAACAATTAAGGTTTTATACTAGCACTCAGGTATGAGTGGTATGGTAACGTTTAGTCATTACTTGTGGTAAAGTATAGAGCATGAGTTGTGGATTAATGACCCTCACATTGGAAGGTTTGTGGGATTGATGTGGCTGATAATTGGATGATCGAGGTGGAATTCAGATTATGGTGAGAAATTAAATTATTTTTTATCTACTTCTATGGTAAATTCCATATTTTATATTCAAATTTGGTTTTGGATGGGGTTTTTGTGTTGACATAGGTCTTAGGATGATTTTGGTGGTATCTGAGAGTTAATCAGATCAGAGATATGATGGTAATCATTGGAGGATTATAATGGAATTTTTTTTGGACATGGACCCAACTGTGGGTGACACATAAATTCATATTTGGACTTCAATGTGGATTTCAAACTATAAAGGTATTCCTTTGGAAGTTAAAGAATCACGATCAGGTGGTTTGATAGAGTGTTGATTAGTATAACTAATAATTTTTGGGAAAAGGTTGGATAGAGGAGGTCTGACAAGTGGTTTTGTGTGTAATTGGAGGTGGTGGGTTAAGAACCACATTGGTCACATCATTTTGTATAAGACGTGCATTTTTAAGACTAATTGAATCTACAAGGAAAATTCGATGTATACAGGCTTTTCTGTGGGTGGTGGAGACTCATTTGATTCGGTTTAGAATTGATATAAAGAGTAAAATTGTGTTATGAATAGTGTTATTATTTGGTATTGGGTGTGATGATGTAGTTACTACACCAAGAAGGTTATTGGACTATTAATAATTTCATTTCATAAGATGATTCTGTTGATGGGGATCACCATTTCTCAGAATCACCCCATATGAGATGATTCTTTTGGTGGGGAGAACCATAATGTAGGTGATGAATTGATTGATGAAGTCATGGTGTCTAGGGATAGATGAGAATGAGTAATCACCATCACGGTGTTGTGGTGGTGGATCTAGTTTTGGTGAATAGTATACCTCATGTTTAGAGTGGAATAGTGAAAGATCATTCAGAATCCTAGAGTAGAACTCAGCAAATTGAACATGAATTGGCAATAAGGCTAGGTCAATATTTATGGTCACAAGATCGATGAGAATTTTTGGGGATGATAAATGTTATAGTGGGGAGATTATAATACCACATATCTATATGAGTTTTCAAATTCAAGAGGAAATTGAATTTTTGGACTTTCAAAGTTGGGGTCATTTTGAATTTTAAAATTTAGATCAAAACTCTAAGAGTTGGGTCATATTAATGATATTTTTTTGGACATGGTTCAAGATCAGTGAGTGTGTTGGGTGATTGGATGGGTTTTGGGAGGTTCGAGCTCATGGTTTATGAATTCTCAAATTATTTTCCTATGCACAGTTACTGCACGATTAGGGAAAACCATTTTGGGTAACTATGAGGCTTATTTTGGAATGGGGGTGAGGTGCACAATCACCAAACAATTATAGATAAACCATGTTGGACTATAAATTTTGTTTCAAAGGTGATCTACATGATTTTCCCATGATTTGGCTAACCGTACGGACCAATCATGTGATTTGTGTTGGATTGGATAACCATGCAACCAAACAATGCAGCCTACTAATTTTTTGTTAAATTCTTATTTTCCTCTTCATGATTTAAATACAAAACCCCAGATCCTCTCCCTCTTGTGCATAATCAAACTAAGGGGGTTCTTACCCTCATCCTCCTTTGTTTTCCTTCAAATTTGAGTCATTCTTGGTGTGATTTCGGGGAATTTGAGGCAATTCTCTCCCTATGTATCCCTATATTATTGGTTTTTCTTAATTTATACTTAATTTCGGTACATTGGCATAGGGTTTCATTGAAAATTCCATCATCATGGTGTAATTATCCTGATATGATGGGTCTTTCATGTGGTATATCTATAGGATATCCCAATATGATATATTAACTGCATTGCATGATTTTCTATGGTGGTATGTTATTTAATGTGTTTTTATAAGGTGTTTGGATTACGTTAAATTAAATTATATATTTAATCATTGTTTGTTGTTAAGGTTTTTGAGTGGGGTTATGCCAATAACATGCCACAAAACATTGGCACATTGTTGTTTTGTGGTTTCAATGCTGTGGGAGAACTAGGTGAGTTGTTAGAAAATTGTGACTAATTTATTTGTTTTTTGAATTAATTGTAAATTATTAAAATGAATTTAAAAAATAATTATAAATGGATTATAATTAACTATGGGATGTTTTAGATTTATCAAGGTGTTCATGATATTGATTATAACTTATTAAATCTTAGAAAAGAATTTTTGGGTTGTGGTTTAATAAATAAATAACTCTAAAATGAGGTCGGTGGTCCTCAGAACATACCACTATGGTAATTTCATTTTTTTATTTATATAAAATGTGTTATGTATTCTCCCCACTATAGTGATTTTCCTATCAAAATTAAGAAAATCGTTTAAATAAAATTGAATGTCTATTAACATAATGAACAAAGTGTTAGGGGTTGCAATGGACCCTTATGCACTGGCTTGATGTATTGGTCTTTGATGGCTAAGTCCTTGATTATTATGATGTGATTTGTGATACTCAGACCCTTAGGGGTGATTTTTAAATGAACTTAGTGATTTTGGAAAATCTAGATAGGTATATTAAACCCCTTAAGTAGGGATGTGTGATGAGTTGATAATGGTTGTCCCAAGTGGATCATGTGAGGAACTTTGGATTCCCTAAAGCCTACAGGTTAGTTAAGATTAACATGGGGTGAGGTTACTTCCCCTTTGAAATGTGAACACCCAATTAGGTGTGTCATGGGTAAGTATTAGATGGGTTTGCTGTGTGTAGACCGACCATGTGATAACTTGTGATGTGATATGAGCTTTATGATATCTTTATATAGTAGTGCCAATATGGATTTATTAGGAGACCAATGAGGCCTTGATGACATAGAGAGATGTTATAACCTCTAGGTGATGGGATTGGACCCGAGAAATAGAAATATGATTAAGAGACCCATGTAGGGTGTTTGTATTATGATGTGACCTAGGGGACCCCGATGAATGACCCAGTGATATATTAACCCCCAAGAACATATATATGGGAATTGGTAGTAATGATTGTGGGTGTTACCTTAGTAACTAATCACTGATGTGATCTTTATGAGGTTGTAGTGACTAAAAAATGATATTATCCAAGTGGTATGAACTTCCCCTTAAGATGTATGTAGACACATGGGATGCCTTAGATATTCTCCTTAGATTTAACTTTCATTTCTGATACTATATGAATTACTTCACCGGAAGGGTGAATATATTCCCATGATTCTCCAGATAATGTGCTTCCCCATCAGGTTAAAGATACACCCCTGAGTTTCCAAATTACTTTTATTCCTAGCAGAGCACTCCCCTATGTTACTTGATGACTTACTTTCTTGGAAGGGAACTCCCATGAGTTTCCAGATGACTTTATTTCATAATAGTTTGGAGATATTCTTATGAGTTATCATATTAATTACTCTCCTAAAAAGTTTCATAAATTACCATGAGATTCCTAATGACATGTCTTTCTTGGTAGGGAACACGTTTTCCAAGGTTTCAAATGAGAGGTATATGTGAGATGATCTAGGAGGGATACACCAACCTTGAGTGATCAGATACCATTGGATGCTAAGGACTTGATCCTAGGATCTTGACATTGAGCATGATACTAAATGATTTCCTAAAAATTTCTCCTAGGAATCATCCAGAGGTCTGACATTGGTTTGCATGGATAAGTGACATATTAGAGACACCCTGACACTAGCTAAAGCGAGTCTGGGTTGATCCTGGGTGTGACGTTAGAACCTGAAGATCCACAATGAGTATTTATTTATTATTCCATAGTTTTGTTTATTTGTTCAGCTGAGCATATCACATGTGTACAATATATTTAATGTTTTTTATGGGTCCATGTTGGTGGTTCCATACTAGGTTTTACTCATGTTCTTCTTGGGTGAACATGAAACTTGGGTACATGAGCATATCTTCACTGATCACAGGTTTAGGCTAGGAAGAGGCTCGATGTTTCATGATCGAGTAGGATATCTTATAGGGGATTAAATATTGGTAGGAGGTTAGGCACGAGGAGGGTCATAAATATTTTATGTCATTTTAATTCATTTATTTCCATTATATATGTGATTATCCTTGTGGGTGATCAATGTTTTATGATGGAATGACCATGAGTCTATATCATTGTATGCTTCATTATCCATTTATTATTGATGGTTGTGTTTTATTTCTATTTCATACTCTACTTTATTATTATGGATGTTTCTAGGTTATTTTTCTACTATTTTTCACTCTGATATGAGGTTATATTATCCCTATAGTAAAACCCTAGAACCTCACTATTACTCAGAAACCTCTGTCATATAAGGATGTATACCTGAGGTCAATTAGTAACCTGATCTGGCTGTAGATTGAACTATGGAGGGGACATCACAAAGATAACTCAAATTCACTCATAAAATTATCTGATTCAATAGTTATGTGATAAAAAATATATTCATCGTTAATTTGAATAATTATTATAAAAACTATCATAACACCTTACTTCCTTATAAGCATACAAATTAAAATAGCTAAAATTCATTAAGATCTAATCGCAAGTGTATAAGTATAATCCAATTCAATTATTTTGAATTAATTACCTTTATCATGTTGGGTTTTACCCATGATCAGATACATGGAGATAATTATTCAATAAAAAATACGATAAACATGAGTTCAAACACAACATTAGTTGAATACGATTATCCTATAAGTGAAGAAATAATTTCAACATGTCAAAAAACACCCTCTTTAATTGGTTCCACTACCTCCTATGGAAATAGCCAATCATTTCCAAGTAATCAGAGACATTGAATAAACCATTCACCATATAATTGATAATATATATAAGAAAAAAATATAGAGAGAACTGAGTAATACTATAAAACATTCATAATTATATAAAATCATAAAATTGTAGTAAAATAAGGATGAAAACAAGAAAACCAAACTACTATCATGGTATGGGGTCAAATCCCTACTAACATCTCCCTAGTGACTGATCCATCCTCTCATGTTTTTGAATCCTTACTTTTTAAACCCTTTTTGTTGCACATTAAATTCTATGGTAAACATCACCTAAAATACCCTAAAGATAGGAAAAAATTGGTCCTTTTAAAATCTAGAAACATAACACCATCACAACATTAATGCGTCTTCATGGTATGAATAATGCAATCTCCTCTCCACAATTCCTATGACCCGAACATGCCATGATATTTACAAGTTGTCAAATCATGAAGCAAATTTTTTTTTCTTCTCACATTATTAAATTTCCCAAAGTTCACAGTGAAAAATATTTGGGGAGACTACCCAAATAAATCTCGTTTAAATATTATTTAGACACCTTACAAGTAATGTAGATTATGGTGTAAAATTTATTACTAATTATTCTAAATATTTTTTTCCAACACACATCATGACATGTATTCATGTTTTCATGGCATGAAAGTTAATCTTTCATTCCCCTAAATTTCAATTTCTAGAGTCATGTCGTTACATGAATGTGATATGGAGTGTCTCTATCTCCATTCATGGTCCTCTACTTGAATCCTCCCAGTGGTGTGATTCTCAAGGTCATGTCATGAACTATTTTCAACTTACCCAAATTTCATTCTTCTTATTTTTTCCTTTAGAATACTCTATATGACACAGTAATGAGAGATCCACCATAAAAACACATAAAACAATAGAATTAAAAGGTATTATCCTATTATAGAATAAAAATTAAATGAAAAAATATATAAAAACTAATGAAAATATATATATAAATTGGTTATATCAACAACCACATAAAATTTTCCTAAAAAAACTTACTATTCTAAAAAATAAATGTGTATAACTATTTAAAAATAACTCTTCTTTGATATTAAGAAATTATTTTATATCAATTTAATAATAAAAAATAAAATATTAAAAAAATTTAAATAATTAAATATAATATATGTGACAAATAAATATTAAAAATTAAAACATTGGATTCATCACTCGTAAAATAAAAATATATTTAACATAAAATAAATAAATGAAAAAATAAATTAATCACGTGATAAATTTTTTTATATGTTTAATTTATATTTTTTTATTTAAAAATTATATAGAAATTTTGAAATTTGAATTATCATTAATGAAATATTTTACGATTATATATGCATTAAAATAAACATAATTTTTTTATGATTTTTTTTATAAATGTGACTAAAAAATATTTGATAATGAGTGATAAATAAATTTTTATTAAGATAACGATTAGTAAAACAAGATAGAAAAGGATAGTAAAAAAATAAAAAGACATCCGATCACATTGGACTGAAATTATGAAGTCTAAGTGCATCAACATGGACAATAAATTTGTAGTCATTTGGTAGGGACCCTAAGATATTGTAATTAATAAGAACCTCATCATACCTACCGTCCCTAGAAAGCCTATCCACTGCAAAGTTTCATTCTCTCCAAACATGTCTAAAAATAATGATCTGATTGATTTTGGGTTTGCAGCTTCTAAAAAATATGCCAAGTTCCATGGGGGGTCCAATTTCCCTTAGAGGATATCAACCAACACCTCTAACTCAGATTCTATCTATCGAAATGTTGAATATCACACATAGAGTAATTATTGAATACATGGATCTGATTTTCACACCGATAGAGCTACCCAAACCATAATAAGTAGTAAACCCTAAGACACCTGAACCTCTACTTTCTCTAACCATTCCCCTACCCTCATTTCTATGTCTATAAAAGATCCATAAACATTTATATTTAGGCCTCTAATCAGTGGTGACCACCAAATCCATCTTCCCTGTTTGATGTGGCACAACCCTATAGTATCAGGTCTTAGTAGAAACTTTCACAGTTTATTAGAGTTCCATCCTTCGGTGGTTGATCCTAGTCCAACAATAAGAACCTTCATCTACACCTAGAAAAAAATAGAAGAATGTCTTACACCCTCTCTTTTAATGTTCCTTGATTATCTTAGATTACAATGGACAACTATTAAAATTAAAACCTATATCTTCCTTTCTACCCCTTGGTTCCCCACTCCCTGGAACTAGCTAGTGAGGAGATCACACAAGGAGTTCTCAATGTTACAACTATTCATAATTTTTCCCATGAAATCCCATACCCTTCTCGCCCACTCCCCTTAGATAAAGAGGTGCATCATTGATTCCATGTGTGGTCTATCACAACAATAGCACCTAGAATTAATGTTAACCCCTTTACATTTCACATTTTCGTCCTTCAGGATCACCTGGTTCCAAATCCTCCATACAATAAAGTTCATATTAGTGGGAATATCCTTACCTCATAGCTTCACTTCCCACTTGAACCGCTCACCATGTTCATGGAAAAGGTTCTTGAATTTGTGGTTATTAAATCTTCTTATGTCTGAACCTGTAAAGAAACATCGGTCTAGGACATCAACCAAGCTGATTCTCTCGAAGTTCCCACTATGTTCATCATTAAGGATGACCCTCATTAATTCTATATGATTTCTTACCTCATTTAAGGATATATTATGTATGGGAACCCTAGGAAATACAACTTATCCCCTACCCAATTATCCCTTAGGATGTTAATTTCACATCTTCCCACCACCCATCAAGAATAACCATGAAAGTATTCCATTTGATTTAACATGCACTTCAAGAGAATAGACAATGTCTTATTCTTGAATGACCAGTCTTTCCATATTTCACCATTCATGTCCCTAATGGATCTCACTTACCTTCAATAATGTCCCATGTGATCCATTTCTACATGGAGTGCATGGTCTCGACAACACTACGAAGTCCAATGCGACCCTCCTCGATCAACTTAGCCATGCATTTCCACGAGGCCTAGTGACATCGTCCCACCTAGTTATGATCCCAGAAAAAGGTAAACATAATATTTTCCATTTGTTTATAGTTCCATTCATTGGGTTGATAATAGATATAACATGAATTGGGATTGAGGTTAACACACTATTGATCATGGTTACCCACCCTCTGAAGGACAATAATTTGTTATTCCAATTGAAAATTATTCCCATTATCTTGTGGATAATATCATCAAAGAGTGAATTTTTTATTTTTCCATTTGATATGGGGGTACCAAGATATTTCATTGGGAGATTCCTTTTTTGGATTCCCAAAATATCTTGTATTTCACCACTACACCTTCCTGAACACTTGTTAGAAATAAAGACCTTACTGTTCCTCAGGTAGATGATTTGGACACTCACTTTTCTATAAAAGAAAATTATTTTCATGAAGTTTTAATTGATCTACATATTCCATTGATAAAAAATAAAACTTCATCAGAAAATATAAGGTGAGAGATAAGGTCTCCCTTATATCTGTTGATGAAAGGTAGCATCCTCCCTTCCTCCAGGAATTGCTGAATGTTCCTTGAAAGTGACTCCTAAACCAAGATGAAATGGTAAGGTGAAAATGCACCCCCTACCTAATGTCGTGAACACTTTTGAAGAATCCAAAAACCTTTACCATAAGTTTAATAGACATACATGAATAAGAGTATCATCGAAATCCTAAGTCGTATACCCATTCGTTAAAGCCAAATATTCTCATCACCTAAATAATAAAACCTCATTCGAGTCTATCATATGCTTTGTGAATATCTACCTGAATGATGAAACTAGATCAAAATGTTTTCTTGTTGATATCCCCCACCATTTCTTTGGAAATACCAATTTCCCCTTGTATATTATGCCATTTTACAAAGCCATGTTTTTCTTCAAAGACATTCCTTGGAATAATTTCACTCAATCTCCTAGTGATAAGTTTGGAAATAATTTTTTAGAATAAATTGAAAATCCAGATCAACCTATATGTGTTGAGTGTCATAGGGTATCTAACATTTGGAATAATAAAAACCCTAGAAGCACGCACCCTTATGGGAAGAGGACTACCTCTGAAGAAATCTTGGACTGCTCCAATGACTTTGACCTTCACAAGGTCCCATGCTTCCATGTAGAATGTTCCTAGGAATCCATCAGGGTTTGGTGTACTGTCCTATTTATGGTTTAAGATGACTTAATAGATCTCTTCATCCTTTAGCACCTCAACCAATAAATTATTTTCATCATTATCCACACTCCCTTGAAGATACACCATAAAAATATCATCCTTGTTAGTTATATCTTGGACGTTTCCCCTAAAGCCACTTGGTCCCACTAGAAGACCATCAAAGTGATTTTGATCCAAAATCTCAGAAAATTGCACATCTGAGTTGAGGAAACCATAATCGAGTTTAAGATTAATTCTAATATATTTCTTTTTATATTTATGGTAGGATTGAAATAATGATGTGTTCTGATCCTCCTATTTGATCCACAAAGCTCTCGATTTCCGCCTAAAAACATTCTAGATCTCCAAAAGCTTCCCAACTAGCATGCTTTACTTTTCATTGAGGAGAGGAAATCTCACATCATCCCATATATCCTGAATACCATCCTCTAGATTTTCAATTTCCCCCTTGAGTTATTCTATACTGACAACCACTTTTGGATTATCCCTTATCTAGGTCTGGATGACTCTTTTGAGTTGTTGAAGCAGGTTAGAGAGCCCAATCCACAAGTCCCCATTTTCCTCACTCTCTCAAGAGGCCTTCAACACCTGAATAAATCCCTCCATCTGGTTCCATCCTAAAAAATAGAAGGAGACTTGGGAAAAAACTGATGCAAACACTAGATGGTTGAACCTGAAGTTCATTGGGAATTTATATCCACAAGTAGTTCAACATGTTAGAAAACCAACTATTAGTTCATCCTTTTTTTCTTAAAGTATTTTAATTAGGATGTTTTTTTCATCCTAATCGTCGATTATTGACCAATGTTTCTAACACTCTAACTCAAAGTAAAATAAGATCAATAGGAAAAGTAAATAAACACACAAGATTTTATATAAGGACCCGCACTTATTTCATACATAATCTTGAATTTATTTAAGAAAACGCGTCATTATACATTGAGGATATTTTCAAGTTTAGAGCTTTAGAGAATTAAGACAAAACATTCATAACATTACACATTGTTACATAGTGGATACCATAAAATCAGTTTCCATTATCCTCAGAATATAAAACATTAAATCACAAAACAAGACTCCTTGACAATTCTTCAACATTTAACATGTCTTCCTTCCTTGTATTACTCATCATTAACCCGTGAAAAATCATTTAAAAACTTGGGGTGAGCACAAAAGCTCAGTAAGGTATGAAAAAGAGGGAAAAATCACATTAGTCCATGAATACGCATGACGTATGAAAACATTTTCAAAAGACATGATTTCCACCCATAAAATCTTACTTAGCGTAACATGAGATTTACACAAGATCCACACAAACATAATTATAATCATAGAGGTATATTGGGGCATTACTTGCATAATTTTGTAACCATCTTGGCTACCTTAAAATTTGTAACCCTCACGGCTACCTTACTTTGTGTAACCATCACAGTTACACTTGGAGTAACCATACGACCGACCTCCAACGTACTCATACCCAATGCATTGGAAGGAAATATAGGTCCCACCCTTCATCATAAACAATTCCCAATAACCAAAACATAATCATACAACATAAACAATAGCATAAAAACATTGCCTTTGAATCTTATAAAACAGAATTTTAAAAGAGGATTTTTAGAAGAAAAGTCCCTTATAAACATCATATACTTGAAGTGAGACTTAATAGAGTGGATGGAATATGTATATACCCTGTAAATACACATAATGAAACATAATATAAATAGAACCCATCACACAATAAATTTAAATAGCACATAAATTAAAAAGTAGAAGGTTAACCCAAAGAATGGAAATCGGGTTAAGAATTCCCTTACCTTGGGCTTGTCTTACTTAAAAATTGTTTAAACCTCCTGTATAATGGTTAAAAGAGTGTTATTAGTACTTTAAAGAAACATGTTCATGTTTATAACATCTTATATGGTCATTTCATAACCTCATTTCACCCCTTAATTGTTAGTATTTTGTTCCTTGCATTATTTTGGGTGAGTTCTTTTGTGATTTTCACAATCGGTTCATGATGAATAGTTCTTGTTGATTGGAAGTGAAACTCCAGAATTGGAATGGAGTAGTATTTACATAATTCCAGTACCATAAATTATACCATTTATCACTTTGGTGCTTTATATGCTGATGATTTATAAGTTAAACATTAATTATGTTCGTTTAGATAATTTAAGTGGTTCTTTGATAATTACAACTTCATTTAGTCTTGTAAATTTGAATCATGAGTAAAAAAGAATTCCAGAACCTTATATGATTCATAAAACATATATTATAACCTGGTTCAACCATATAAATGGTTTCATGACCAGACTTGAAAGAATTAATGGAGATTGAAAATACATCGTCCACGATATCGGTAATTCGACACAAATGGACAATGATTTTTGATTCTTTAAATAAGTGAGAGAGGAGAGGAATAATGATTTTTAATTTTCCATAAACATGACAACATCCAGAATATACATGATTCTGGAGATTTCATGCCTCTTGGATAAGAGTGGGTGAAGAACGAAGAGAAGGGAATCTTGAAATGAAGAAAACATGAGAAATTTCTTACAAAAATTCGGCAGCATAACAGCGTCTCTTAAAATTTCATAAAAATAAGATTGATGAGAGGAATGGAATATCTCATCATTCATACAAAATTTGGATAGTAAGGGGAAATATTAAATGAAATATCCCAACAAAAGACAAAGGGAAAGGAAGAGAATAACATAAAATGGAAGGAAAGAATGGAAATGAAAGAGGATGTTTACCTCTTGATCTCTTCTCCTTGAGATCCTTCTTAAGGGCTTTGATTTTGGTCTTTTGGTGAGACCAGAAGCTCTAGGACGTGGAGAAGAAGATTGGGGAGGGAATTTGGCAGAAATTAGACAATGCTCAAGGCTTGAGAGGTGTGAGAGGAAGAGGGGAGTGAGGGTGGTATTTATAGTGGAGGAGGGGAGGTATTTTAGATTATTTTAATTATTATTATAATATTTTTATCAAGACTATGAATAATCTCAAATAAAGTGGCCCTAAATAGTGATAATATCATGTGATTTCGAAGCAAGTGGCCTTGCATCACTTATGATGTCATAAATAGTGCATTTTTACTGATAAATTGATTATACGGTATTTTACCGTATTTCACTATTCACCGAAAATTCAAGAGTTTCAGAAAAATACCAAAAATTTACCCCAACCATTTTTCGATGTGAAGAATTCAAAAATGAAATCCATTTTTCAAAAATAATTTTCTAAATATTATTAATTTAATTTTTAAATAAGCTCACAGTTAATTCGAAAAATAACAAAATTGAAGTCCAATTAGTTTTATGTGACATTGGAAAATTAATTAAGATCCCATTATCCTATTTCCATGGGAAAATAAAATAATAATATTATTTACTATTCATGAGGTCATATTACTATTCATATTACTATTCATATTACTATTCATAAGGGCATGTTACTATTCACCAAAAAAAACAAGTTTGTTCCATCAGACTCTAAATAACATACTGAACACAATTGTAGATGACAGTTTCTTGAAATTCAAAACATAGAAGAAATAAAATTATGTTTAAAGGATACTTATAAATATATACCTTAAACAAAATTTCAAGAATTTTCAATTTATTTTTAGAAAACCTTGGGATGTTACATTATCCCCACCTTCTTGAAATTGCGTCCTCGCAATTTTATTTACTTATTAAACAATTGAGGGTACCTTGATCAAGGTGTCCACTCGATTTCATCGTCATCTTGCTCACGTAGGTAGAAGTCCCATTCATTACAACAATGATTTAGAGATCCTTCAAAATCATTTTCTTCCTCCATCCAAATACACCTCGTACAACATGGGTCATATGGGTGTTCACAGAAAAACAGTTTTGGAAAATAATCATGTATGACATATAATTCCAAAACATATGATAAAACATGATTTCTATAAAATAGTCGGACCGAAATTGATTTGAAACTTTCTATTATTGGTCCTTTTAAAATACCATAAGTATGTGATGTGAGACTATAATTTAAAAGCAAATATAAATAGGTTTCACGAGGGTCTCCTTCCTCAGCACCATTTTTAAAATCATAATATGCTTCAAATTCTTGTGATAAGGTAAAATATTTGAAAATACCTTGATAATATTTACCTTTCTTGAAATTATGTGAATATTGTGAAAATAGTATTTGTCTAAAAACAACCCATGATCCACGATGATAACGAGGTATAGAGGAGCTGTTTGATATCTCAAAAAACTGCTTGCAAGTGAGTTGTATGCTAGAAAAAGTTTCACAATCATCCGAAGATGACTTTGCAATAATTATTGCAAGCATGTCATCAGGAAGAGATAGGAATGTCGTTTGAGATCCTTCTCCTTCCATTCGTAACCGACTTTACTTGACCTGAAAAAAAAAGTTATAAAACAAGGATTTAACTGAAATAATAGATATAGGGACTAATCACGTGTCTCACAAGAACTCCTAATCTCTAAAGTTGTCTAAACCGACCTGTGATACCAACTATAAGGACCCGCAATTACTTCATACATAATCTTGAATTTAATCAAGGAAACACTTCATTTTACATTGAGGATCTTTTCAAGTTTAGAGCTTTAGATAATTAAGACAAAACATTCGTAACATTACACATTGTTACATAGTGGATACCATAAAATCAGTTTCCATTATCCTCAGAATATAAAACATTAAATCACAAAACAAGACTCCTTGACAATTCTTCAACATTTAACATGTTTTCCTTCCTTGTATTACTCATCATTAACCTGTGAAAAATCATTTAAAAACTTGGGGTGAGCACAAAAGCTCAGTAAGGTATGAAAAAGAGGGAAAAATCACATTAGTCCATGAATACACATGACGTATGAAAACATTTTCAAAAGACATGCTTTCCACCCATAAAATCTTACTTAGCGTAACATGATATTTAAACAAGATCCACACAAACATAATTATAATCATAGAGGTATATTGGGGCATTACTTGCATAATTTTGTAACCATCTTGGCTACCTTAAAATTTGTAACCCTCACGACTACCTTACTTTGTGTAACCATCACAGTTACACTTGGAGTAACCATACGGCCGACCTCCAACTTACTCATACCCAATGCATTGGATTGAAATATATGTCCCACCCTTCATCATAAACAATGCCCAATAACCAAAACATAATCATACAACATAAATAATAGCATAAAAACATTGCCTTTGAATCTTATAAAACAGAATTTTAAAAGAGGATTTTTAGAAGAAAAGTCCCTTATAAACATCATATACTTGAAGTGAGACTTAATAGAGTGGATGGAATATGTATATACCCTGTAAATACACATAATGAAACATAATATAAATATAACCCATCACACAATCAATTTAAATAGCACATAAATTTAAAAGTAGAAGGTTAACCCAAAGAATGGAAATCGGGTTAAGAATTCCCTTACCTTGGGCTTGTCTTACTTCAAAATTATTTAAACCTCCTGTATAATGGTTAAAATAGTGTTATTAGTACTTTACAGAAACATGTTCATGTTTATAACATCTTATATGGTCATTTCATAACCTCATTTCACCCCTTAATTGTTAGTATTTTGTTCCTTGCATTATTTTGGGTGAGTTCTTTTGTGATTTTCACAATTGGTTCATGATGAATCGTTCTTGTTGATTGGAAGTGAAAATCCAGAATTGGAATGGAGTAGTATTTACATAATTCCAGTACCATAAATTATACCATTTATCACTTTGGTGCTTTATATGCTGATGATTTATAAGTTAAACATTAATTATGTTCGTTTAGATAATTTAAGTGGTTCTTTGATAATTACAACTTCATTTAGTCTTGTAAATTTGAATCATGAGTAAAAAAGAATTCCAGAACCTTATATGATTCATAAAACATATATTATAACCTGGTTAAACCATATAAATGGTTTCATGACCAGACTTGAAAGAATTAATGGAGATTGAAAATACATCATCCGCGATATCGGTAATTCGACACAAATGGACAATGTTTTTTGATTCTTTAAATAAGTGAGAGAGGAGAGGAATAATGATTTGTAATTTTCCATAAACATGACAACATCCAGAATATACATGATTCTGGAGATTTCATGCCTCTTGGATAAGAGTGGGTGAAGAACGAAGAGAAGGGAATCTTGAAATGAAGAAAACATGAGAAATTTCTTACAAAAATTCGGCAGCCTAACGACGTCTCTTAAAATTTCATAAAAATAAGATTGATGAGAGGAATGGAATATCTCATCATTCATAAAAAATTTGGATAGTAAGGGGAAATATTAAATGAAATATCCCAACAAAAGACAAAGGGAAAGGAAGAGAATAACATAAAATGGAAGGAAAGAATGGAAATGAAAGAGGATGTTTACCTCTTGATCTCTTCTCCTTGAGATCCTTCTTAAGGGCTTTGATTTTGGTCTTTTGGTGAGACCAGAAGCTCTAGGACGTGGAGAAGAAGATTGGGGAGGGAATTTGGCAGAAATTAGACAATGCTCATGGCTTGAGAGGTGTGAGAGGAAGAGGGGAGTGAGGGTGGTATTTATAGTGGAGGAGGGGAGGTATTTTAGATTATTTTAATTATTATTATAATATTTTTATCAAGACTATGAATAATCTCAAATAAAGTGGCCCTAAATAGTGATAATATCATGTGATTTCGAAGCAAGTTCCCTTGCATCACTTATGATGTCATAAATAGTGCATTTTTACTGATAAATTGATTATACGGTATTTTACCGTATTTCACTATTCACCGAAAATTCAAGATTTTCAGAAAAATACCAAAAATTTACCCCAACAATTTTTCGATGTGAAGAATTAAAAAATGAACTCCATTTTCCAAAAATAATTTTCTAAATATTATTAATTTAATTTTTAAATAAGCTCACAGTTAATTCGAAAAATAACAAAATTGAAGTGCAATTAGTTTTATGTGACATTGGAAAATTAATTAAGATCCCATTATCCTATTGCCATGGGAAAATAAAATAATAATATTATTTACTATTCATGAGGTCATATTACTATTCATATTACTATTCATATTACTATTCATAAGGGCATGTTACTATTCACAAAAAAAAACAAGTTTGTTCCATCAGACTCTAAATAACATACTAAACACAATTGTAGATGACAGTTTTTTGAAATTCAAAACATAGAAGAAATAAAATTATGTTTAAAGGATACTTATAAATATATACCTTAAACAAAATTTCAAGAATTTTCAATTTATTTTTAGAAAACCTTGGGATGTTACATTTTACATGGTTCATACTTTCATCCTACATCCTTGGGATAAAACTTCAGAACTTGTGTATTACCGGAATTAAAATAATTATAAACACTATATATAAGGATCCATTGTTACACTTTTTCATAGTTTGGTATAGAATATTACAATAGTGTTATGAGTTAGCCAATAGTTCATCCCACCTCCCTTTTATAGAGGTTCATTGTTGGTCAAAAAAGTTGCACACTCATTTGAAATATGTAGTTAGCCATTCGTTGACTCCACCGTTCAACTAAATCTTCCAATGACTCAACCTTATTATTTGGTACACTTTTTAAAACCAAATTTGGAAAACATAGACCAATATGCACAACCATCATCAGTATTAAAACTTCCAGTAAGCTTACCTGCATGCTGAATATTCCTATTGCCACTAATATAACAAGGCCAAGGTGAACTATTGAAGTATGAACTTATGATGAGTGACCATTCAGGGACATGGAGAAGCTTTATAATCCCAACAATCTCCCAATTGAATATTGCTTCATGGAACCTCTCCAACATCCTCCAACACTATGGGATAAACTCATTCTTCTTCCACATATATGTAGTGTTCTCCATCCTACTTTCATTCAGTTTATCCCCACTAAGGCATAATGTCATATCAGACTATCTTAGACTAACACCTTCATGAACAAGTCAACTAAATATTTCTTCCCTATTATCTTGTTTAGCTCTATCATTTAATTTTACATCAAATTGTAGATGAAATGGAACTTCAGGTCAATGTGTTTTCTTCTCACATGAAATTTCATATTCTTAGAAAGGTGGATAACACTATGAATATTAAAAAATAATGTTCATACTTATGATTATTTAACCATCTCCTTCAGTAAGAACTTTATCCAAACAAACTACTTTCTAACTTATGTAATTGTTAAATACAATGATTCTGTTTTAGACGAAGTTTCCATTGGTTGTAATCACGAAATTTATTTGATCATCATTCTAAAAAATGTGAACAAAAAATTCATTATGCTTTTCTAAGTACCAGAATCACTAGAAAAATACACATCAAAAAAACATTATAGAAGACCATCTTCCCTAAATCACAATGTTTTATGTACTGATCCCATCAATAATCATACAATTCACTTCACAAATTCCCAATACTCTTTCCTAGGGTTATACATGAGTTTACATACAACTCCCACTGTAAAGGTAATGCCTAGTTGTGTATATATAATTGAATACATCAAGTTTCTAATAGCTAAACCATATGATACTTGCTCCATACACTAAACCTCATCTTCTATTGAATGTACCTATTCCTTGGATAACTTGAAGTGTGTGAAAAAGAGAGTTTTGATAGATTTACATCCATTCATCCCAAATTTCCTGATGACCTTATGAATGCATTCCTTCTAAGATAACACCAGAGTACCAAATTTGTAATCCCTCTCTATCCTCATCACCAATATTTTTTTACCTTGACCAAAATCCTTCATTTCAAATCTTATAGAAAACTTAATATTCATCCATTTAATCCTTTGAATCTCTAGAACAACCAGAAACACATCATCCAAATAAATTATGAGTAAAATGTGTGTCCCATAATTCCATATCTTTTGATAACAGTAATGATCCTAGTTTCTCCTTATGAAACCTTCTTTGATCATAAAAGCATCAAACTACCAATTCCACAATTGAGGTGATTTTTTCAGGCCATAGATTCTTCACTTTAGTTTTAAAAAATGAAATTCTTATGATGGTCTTCAAATCCATTTTTCTACTTCATGTAGATATCCTACTCTAAATCACAATAAAGAAAGGAAGTTATCATGTTCATCTTATACATGTGTAAACCATCAAAAGAAAAAAGTAATCAACAATGTTTAGATTAGAGTATGCTTAAATAATGGTGAAAATATTTATGAGAAATTGATTCCTTACTTATATTGGAATCCTATCACCACCAACCACGCCATATATCTTCTACTTCTATCAATTTATTCCTTAAAACATATATTAATTTTTTCTCTAGTTCCAATTTCCACTTTGTAATTTCATTCATCTCCAAAGTTCTATTAAACATTAAGGAATTTATTTCTTCCTTCATAATTGACTCCCACTCCTTTGAGTAACTAAATTTGGTTGCCACTTCTATGAATTTGGGTTCCAAAATATCTATTTTAAGTAAAAGGGTTGTGTCAACCTTGTACCACTAGACCGGTCTTCTGAATCTAGATGTTTTTTTTACTTTCTGGTCCTTTAATTTTCAGTGGTTGAACTTTAATGATCCTGCTACTGTTTCACTACTAATAGAGAATTCCCTTGTACTTAAATAGTTTTTGAGAATTCTAGAAAATTATTCATTGTTCTAATTTTTGATTCATTTTTACTAATGTCTAGTATAACCGGTATTTTCAAATTTTCATTATTTTCACTCAGAATAACTTATACTCTGGTAGTTGACCTCTTTTCCTCCACTTATGATTCAACTAAGTTTTTATCTTTCCATAATATATTATCATTGAAGATTACATCTCAAATCCTAATGATAATTCATTGATCATCACACTATAGTTGGTATTAAAACATTTATTCCCATATCCTACATGAAAAAGGATTTGAACTTTACCTCTAACTTATCTCTATCTTTCACATCAACAAGAGCATAAGAAATGAAACTGAAGATTTTTAGGTGTAAATTTTTTTTGTGTATTAATAGTCCATAACTATTTAGGTAGACTTTTTTACACTATAAAGGTTGGAATTCTATTGAACAAGTATGTTTTCAAGTTAATTTATTCCACCCAAATGGTATTGGGAATACCAAAATAGAAACACATGCATCTGACCTTCTCTATCAAATTCCGGTTCATCCTCTCTTCCATTCCATTCAATTGTGAAATTTTAGGTACTATTCTCTCAATCCCAGTCCCCTTCTTCCAATAGAAGTTCCAAAGTTTTCTGATGGTGTATTCGCCACCATTATTATATCCAAGGAGATTCAATTTTTGATTTCTTTCCAACTCTATCATACATTTCTACTAAACAAAGGCATCAAAAA
Source organism: Viscum album (assembly GCA_963277665.1). Taxonomy (NCBI): domain Eukaryota; kingdom Viridiplantae; phylum Streptophyta; class Magnoliopsida; order Santalales; family Viscaceae; genus Viscum; species Viscum album. The sequence continues at coordinate 1,914,871,392 of OY728127.1, forward strand.
CATCATATTTATTTTTTTAAAAATAAACTAATACCTTACTTGTGGTGTCATAAATGAATGTGATGATGTGTTATTATAATCCATGAGATTTAACTAAAGCAAGTACAAAAAAATCTTTATGAACTATATTAATCTTTCAAGATCTAGGATTTCATCTATTAAGATTGAATAAAACTTTTTTTTCTTTCTAAGCACATGGCTCTCCAAACTTCTGATTGTTTTATGATCGAGCTTCATAATTCCATTACTATATATAACCATTATGTTATTCACACTAAGGTGACCAAATATATAATTATAGACCTCCTAATTTTAAAATGATGAAATTCCAGTCATTTCAATCTCATATGAACTTCTAGTTAGATAATGTGGAATGTCCTTTACTTATCAAACCAGAACCATTGATCCTAGAGTCAATTTCTAGACTCCATTGTTGAATTCTTTATGGGATCCTTCACCATATAACTTCCCCATAGAAATAATATTCCTCTAGAGACCTGGTATGTGCCTCACTCCCTTTAGATAAAGAATACTACCATTATGCATCTAGATATTTTCGTATACCTTTCTAATCACTTCCAAGGATTAATCATATGCTATATGAAATTTTAAAAATCTTCCAAATACATATATTTTCAAGAATTCATGATAATAAATTGATTGGAAGGAAACACTAGAGTCAAACACCCATGACTCCACTGGATTATGAACAATTACAAGTAGATCATTTCCCTCTTCTGTTAAATTAATGGATTTGGAACATTTGGTAGTTATTCTTCTGGTGCCTTCCTTGCAACTTTTTAAATTCCACTAGATATTTCCTCACTTATCATAATACCAGTAGGTAAGTCCTAGACTAGTTGAATTTCCATGACTCTTCTCCCTAGTAATTTATTTTTTGTTTTCGATGATTCTTCCAAATAGGATAGCACCCCCCATCTGTTTGTATTCAATGTACTACCAGAAATTACTTAGAACTATTTTCTCCTAATATCCTCATTGTGGATAAAATTAAAAATGTCCAAAATCATTAAATTAGTCTTTCCATAGGAATTAATTATCTCTATAACCATATCATCTGAATATTCTGGTAAAGATAAAAACATTAGAATAGCCTAAACATCATTTGTAAAAGTCACTTTCACAAATTAAAGATGACTTATGATCATGTTGAAATCATTCACATGATTTATCATCGACCATTCTTATGATAGAAACAAGCTAAAAAAACACCTCATCAGGTACACTTTGTTTAAGGCAGTTGGTTTTTAAACATCTCCTCTATGGATGCTATAAGTGAAGTTTTGGTCTTCTTCTCCCATATGTTGAATTCCAAATTTATTTACAACATTATCCTCACCATGAATAATGTTTTTATATAAAAATTTTCTCATTCTTATTTATCCATATTGTCAGGTTTCTCATCCAATAAATGTCTGAGATCATTCTAGATGAAATAGTCCTCTATCTGCATATTCCATAAACCAAAGTCAGTTTCATTAAACTAACTAATCCAAACATGTTCTTCTTTCACTGTCATATCTCTTAATGAGAGTATGACCAAATGAAATCAATATGACTCTAAGGAAAGTGATAAAGATACCTGAGTTGTTGATTATTCCAAAATAAGTAATCTTTGATACTAGTTTTTGGGAATAAGAAGGCCTAGGATAAAACCTATACAAACCTTGAATGGTTGATCCTGGATTTCACCAAAAATTTGTATGCACTGGTAGTTCAATTTGGTAGAAAACCAAATTCTGGTTCTTCATTTTTTCTTTGAATTATTAGAATTAGGAAGTCTTATTGCACCCTAATCACTTTTATATTAATTAAATACTCACAAACTCTAACTCGTAGTAAAATAAGATTAACATAAAAAGTAACTAGAGATGAAAGAATTTACTTGGTTCAAATTTCCATCCTATATACATAGGAGAACACTAAAAAACCTATGTATTAATAGAATTACAAGAATTTCAAACACTATAGATAAGGATATCATGTTACAATTTTTTATAGTTTAGTACATAACGATATAGTGGTGTTAATATTCAACAAACATCTGGTCAAACCTCCCTTTTATAGTGGTTCGTTACTATTCAAAAAATTTTCACTACCATCTGATATTTACAGTCATCAATCCTTTGACTCTACCCTTCAACTGAAGCCTACACCAAAAAAAACATCCCATATGATACAATTTTCACATCCCCATTTGAAAAATGTAGACCAATCATCAAAACCATTACAAGTATTAAAACATCTGGTAAGCTCACCCACACAGTGAAGGTTCTTGTTTCAACTCCTCTAATAAGGCCAAGATGAACTACCAAAGTATGAAATTTTGGTGACTAAACTTCTAATGACATAAATAAACTTCATAATACGAAAACCATATGGTAAATATCTCCTCACCACATTTTGTGAATGATATCTAATTGTACATTAAATTTATCTAATCTCATTATTGAGATATATATTAACTTTTATATATATATCATTATAGATGAAATTTATCCCATCTCATGCATCTTAAAATTTTAATTTCACACAAGGGATAAATTTTCCTTTGTAAAAGATATACCCTAATGCATTTAATTTTATTAAATTTTTACATGAGGTGAATTTTAATTTTAAACAATTCATTATTACAAGTGAAATTTATCTGATGGGATAATTTTTTTTATATGAGATAATTTTATGTTTTTAAAATTGGTTAAATTATAAATTAAAATTCACTACTTTAAAACACATGATATTAATCACTTCCCTTTATTAATGCTAAAAAATCATAAATAAAGTAGTACTTTTTGTCGGTGTTCTTTAGCATGGATAAAGGTACCCCTTTATCAATTATTTTCTAGATGCTAATAAAAGTGTGCCCTTTATCAGTTATAAAGTGTTTTTTAGTGATGAAAAAAGGCATACTTCATAAAAAATAAGTTTATATACTATTTAATATCATATTGAAGTATATAATTATATTTATATTAATATAGATATAATATATTTTAATATATATGATTTATATAATACTTAATATGTATTTTCAGATAATATATAATAGATTTATAAAATAATTAAAAATTACTATTAATTAAAAATGACTAATTTTTATTGAGTAGTAGATATTTAATAAAAAATTTGGGATATTTTTTTTAATAAATCAATTAATATCTTAAGTTAAGTTGAAAAGAGAACTTGAACTTGAAACAACCATAACTTTTGATTTAAGTATTTATTTGGGATCCATGAGATGTCAAATCAAAGATTGTAAAAAGATCTATGGTTTTTAATATGATGTTTTCCCCATACATTGATTTCTCTCAATCAAAAAAATCTTAGAATGCCTTTAAAACTGTGTTTTTAGTTGAGATACCCATATTTTTGAACATTTGATGGAATTTTAGTTTCGTTTAAGGGGGTATTCTGATTTTTATTCTGTCGAGATAAGATTTATTCTATAGGGTTACATTTATATGGATATTATGGTATTAAAATTTTAATGTTTTCCATATTTTTTTGTTTAAAATATAAATATATATAGATATTTTCATATATTTACATTTAGAAATTTAATTTTAAAAATTATTATTTAAACATATTAACATGTAAAAAATATTTTTAAATATATAAACCATATAGAAATAAACATTCATTATCCATTTTATTTAATATAAAAAATTATCCATTCTATTTACTTAATAAAAATATATGAATATACATACACTTATACAAATTTATATATAATTTTCATATATAAATATATGTGTGTGTATTTACAAATAGATACATATTTATGTATATAATATAATATATGTAAATAAATATTAATGTGTATGTGTGTTGAAAAAGTGTAGGGACTAGCCGCTTTTAATTTAGAAAAGAAACCCCTTTTAACTATGTTAATAGTGAACTCATTACATAGGTTGTTGGACTAGAGGCACACAGGCCTATGAAATACATGGCTTGAATGCCTTTTTACTTATTCTAAAGGACATATGGCCCATAAGATAAGAAAAATACCTTGAAATCCTTAGCCTGAAAGCCCAACCCACCGCGTGCTAGGCCGGATGCATTCCTTGTCCACCCTGCGCCCTGTCGTTGTTACATGGGTGACCTCCTCACCCAAAATCATAAAAAACCTATGTTTCTTCATCCTCCTCACCCACCAAATGCCCACTTGAGTCAGCTTCCTGCCACACATTGTCACTAAGGCTACCCACATCACCCACCACACCCAGCATGTGTCTGCCTTCTGCGGCCTATGTCGACTTCCTACAACACATCATCACTAGTGTCAGACACCATTCCTTCCATGCCCAACATGTGTCCGTGCTTCCATGGCTGGTGCTGGATTCCAGCTGCATGTTGTCTCCTACACCGACCACCTCCCCGACTCGCCTCCTCATTTTTTGTGCTATCCAAATTTCCCATGACCTGAGTTGGCCACCATATTGGCATCTTACTGACATCATCCCACCCATGTGCGAGAACGAGGAAGAAAAGTCCCACCCCCAAATAAATTAGGGGAACTACGAGCATTGGATGGGGATCAAACCCTAACCACAGAGAATGCAACAGAAAACCCCAACCAACCATGTTATGGCTCATGTGCAGAAGTATGTATTTATGTACATACGTATATGTATGTATGTATGTGTGTGTATGTATGTGTATGTATGTATGTATGTATGTATGTATGTATGTATGTATGTATGTCTGTATGCATGTATGTATGTATTGATATAAATATATATTGATATATATATATATACACACACATATATATAAATATGTTAATGTATGTATGTATGTATGTATGTATGTATGTATGTATGTATGTATGTATGTATGTATGTATGTGTGTATGTATGTATGTATATATGTATGTATGTATGTATGTTTGTATATATGTATGTTTGTATGCCTGTATGTATGTATCTTTATACATTGAAAAAATATATTAATATGTATATATATTCATATATATAGACACACACATTCTAATACAAACACACACACCCAATATATATATATATAGATACAAACTCACACACACACAAATGTATTTACAATAAATATGCATTTTATAAATACATTATAAAAAATTAACATGTAAATATACAATTATATGTAAATATATAAATATATTTGGAAATATAAAAAGTTATTTTATAAAAATATTTAAAATTATTTTATAAATATATATAATTATATAACTAAATATATAAATAAAAAATATGTAAGTGAATATATATATATATATATATGTATATATATATTAAAAAAAGAAAATGGAGCAGTGGTAAGGGCTCTCGCCTTTTACAAGGAGGTCTTAAGCTCAAATCATCACAGGATTGTGGCTAGAGAAGGTGGTAGGTAGTTTTCATTGTGTAATAACTATTTATTTTTCCTTGAAAGGGTGATTTTTCACTCATAAATGGTGCTTTAATCAGTTCTTTTTAGCACTGATAAAAGCAACCGACTTTTAATTGTGCTTGGAACATCAACACTTTTTTAGTGTTAATAAAAACTATTTCTAGTGCTAATAAAAAACTAAATTTTAGTAGTAATTATCTCATCCTATATAGAAGATAAATTTAATTTTTTAGGAAAAAATCAATATCATTGGAACTGAAAATTTTCCCACACTCATATATGGGATAAATTGAATTTATTAAAATATATATAAATTTTCATGAAATTTATCTCATCTCATGAATGAAAAAAATTAAAATATATTATTTTACATTAAATTTATCTCATATGAAACATGAGATGAATTTTATTTTCTTAAATTTAAGTCATTGAGTTGAATTTATTTCATCTCATAAATGAGATAAATTTCATTTTTTAAAAGATTTATTATTCTTGATGAAATTTATCAAATCTCATACATTAGGTAAATTTATCTTCATAAAATATGTATTTATTGTTTGAGGTAAAATTTATCCTATCTCATAAATGAAATAAATTTTATTTCATAAAAGATGTATCAGTGTACATGAAATTTATCGCATCTCAATACTAAGATAAATTTCAATTTTAAAAAATAATATGATGTGTGAATTTTATATCATATCATAAATGAAATAAGTTTCAATTTTTAATGAATTATTATATATTAAATTCATCTCATCTCATACATGAGATAAATTTCAGTTCATAAAATAAGTATCATAGTGCATGAAATTTATCTTATCTCATACATGTGTTAAATTTCATTTTTCTTAAAGATTTGATATGGTATGTGGAATGTATCTCAAGTTGTACATGAAATAAATTTCACCTTTAAATGATTTATTATTGGATATGGAATTTATCTATTCTCATACATGAGATGAATTTCACTTCACAATATAAGTATCATTGTATATTAAATTTATCTTGTCTCATACATGTACTAAATTTCATTTCATAAAAAATATATTAGTGTACAAGAAATTTATCTCATCTCATATATAAGATAAATTTTATTTTTTTGATGATAGTGGTATGTGAAATCTATATCATCTCATACATTGAACAAATTTCATTTTTAAAAGATTTATTATTGTATATAAAATTTCTCTATTCCTATGAGATACATTTCAATTCATAAAATAAGTATCATTGTACATGAAATTTTTCACATCTCATATATGCGATAAATTTAATTTTTTAAAAGATATGATATGATATATAAAATTAATATCAACTTATAGATGAAATAAATTTCATTTTTAAAAGATTCACTATTGTATTTTAAATTTATCTTATCTCATACATGTGATAAATTTCACTTCATAAAATAAGTATCATTGTTTAAAAAATTTATCTCATCTTATAAATGAGATAAATTCCATTTTTTTAAAAAATATTACGTACAATGTGAAATTTATCTCATATCACATGTAACATAAATTTAATTTTCGAAACAATTATTATTATAGGATAAATTTATACCATATCCCCACATGAGATAAAGTCCATGTATTATAATATATATCATTGCATGTGAAATTTATTATATTTAATGTATGAGATAAATTTTATTTCATATATTTATCACTGCATATAAAATTTACTTCATATAATACATACTATAAAATTTATTATATTTTTAAAAAAAAGTTGATAAAAAATATTATTTTATTAAATAATGGAAATACCACTTTCATACTGGGTAGAGGGAAACCCATTATATAGCTCAAATGCCCAAGGGCTTGAAAACCAATATTTTCTAGCCAGAAGACCCAAATTTGGCCCAAAGGCCCATTTTGTGAATAGTACTTCTTTGGTACTCATGCCGCTATAGTACCTATTATAGTACCACCACTACTATAGTACTTTATGTAGTACCCACCACTGCTACAGTGTTTACCACTGCTAATAGAGTACCGTTATAGTGATGTTATATAACCTTCACTAATGGGATTAAATAATAAAAACAATAAAAACAATAACAACAATAACAACACCACCGCCACCAATAAGACATTAGTTCACCTTAGAGTGAGTGTGTTTTATACTAGTTCATCCTAGGGCTTGGAGTTTCCTTGGGTTTCCTTATCGTTATGGGGACTCATCGGTGTCCCTGCTTCTTAGGCTGATGTTTCTGATGCCCCCTTATTTGATACTACCCTGTATCCTTGTCTATAGTGTTCTCCTGATGGTTATATGGTACTCTTTCCCCCTTATGTTACTTTTCTCTATCATCTTACATGATGGAGAAGAAGCTTATGAACCAATGGTGAGGAATTTATTTTACAGAGAAGTAAGAATCTTCAATCATAACATCAAATGATGAGGACTACTTCTTGGTTTTTTAAATGAATCTTCTAATTATAGGAAATTTTTCTCTGATCATCCCTTAAATTTACCTTTGTTAAAAACATGTTACAATCCATATGGCATTTAGACGATAGAGTGGCCATATGTGATGTCAGACCCGGGTGTCTAGTTTTCAAGTTCTTCATTATAGAAGAAAAAAATAGGGTCCTCTATGGGAGACCTTGGTCTTTTGATAAAAATATGATCTTGAAGAAATATATGAATGATTATGAATATATTATGACCATAACCTTCTTTAAATAGCCCTACTGGGTGCGGATTGTAGGAATTACTTTCAAGAGAATATCAGAATGCATTATGAGTGAAATTGGGGGCCGCATCAGGGAATTTGTAGAATGGGATCAAACAGACCCAATTCTTTGGGAATCTTTTATGTGAATCAGAGTTGTGGTTGATGTTGGAAGTGAACTCGTAATGACTCCCTAGCCATCAAATACTCAAAAATATGGATCATATTTGAGTATGAAAAAATGTCTATATTCTTCTTCTTTTGTGGATGCATCAGGAACACAGAGAAAGAATCCATCTCAAAGTCTATTGATGGTTATGATAATATTATGATGCAATATGGCCCTTTGATCCATGAAAATAATGTTGTAAGATCCTTTATTCCAGAGGCATAAATGTATAGGTAAAGAGAAAAATTTATGAAGGCCCTAACCATGCATGCTGCCTCTGACCAATATATAATAATAATTATGAGGATTCTGTGATTTACTACATACTATTATGATCATATTCAATCAAAATAGGAGGAGAATCTAGCCTCCCAAGAAACCCCTCAGAACTCTGGGTAAACCTCAGCTGCTCTGGATATGGTCCCTATAGAGGAGATTATTTCACCTGTATATATCCTTCCAACCACTAAGGATAAATTCAAACCAACATCCAGTCCAAATCACATATGGATAGACCCTCTAAAAATAGTTCCTCCCATAGGAGAAAAACTCTCATTTCCTTCCCCATAGGTGGTATAGGACATGTAGGGTTTGATGATGTTAGGTGAAAAAAAAAACATCGGACATGGAGGAGGATTATTATAGGGGACTCGGGTTCATTCCCCCTTATGGAAGTTCCATACAGATCCAAATGCTCTACTAATACATTACATGGGATGATAATTACCCAAAAATATGGAAGTTGGTAGAGGAAGGATCATTTTTTTGAGTTATCATAGGTGGAGGCTAGATTGATCCATCCCCACCTATCACGATGAAAACCCTATTCTAGAACTTTCATGGGCTTAGAAACCCATGATCTTTTTGGATTATCTAGCATCATTGTGCTTAAAGTCACCCTAATATGGTATTTATATATAATACCGTATTATAAATCAAGGAAGTGGTTGGTGTTGTATAAAAACCCAGCTTTCATGGATGCTTCTTGGTCCCTCACAATGGCCACTCAGATGACCTTAGTCTTCTTTAGAAGAAAGGAATGGATGCTAGAGTATCATCCTTATCATCTAACCACATTTTCATGTCCATCCACTATAGAAAAAACCCTACATGGGTCTTTATTTTATTTTATGGATGGACTTTTGGGAGAGACAAATGGAATTCATGGAAGCTTCTTCAACTCCTACACAAAATATTTTTAGGACCTGCCCTTGTTGGAAGGGATTTTAACAAGATTATGTTTTGGTTTGAAAATGAAGGGGGATTTAGTAGATACTATACCTATATTATGGAGTTCTAGTGAGTGGAAATAAGGGAATCACTTTTTTATCTAGGTCATGTAGATATGATTTTAATTTGGTTCTATGGGAATATAGTCAACACCCACATTAAATGGTGGTTAGACCATTTCTTGGGGTTGAGTGAGTGGAATAATTTATTCCAGTCCTTCCCTATATCTCGCATGATCCCTATCACCATGGATCACTGACCCATTATTATTTATATTCTGTATGGTCTGAGGAGGATGAGACATAATAAAATTTTCAGATTCAAGATTTTTTGGGCTAATTACTAAGAAGTGAGGATATGATCTAAGATAACTGGAAAGTTGGTCTTGTGAAGGCCTTATCTAAGAGGTCTTAACTAGAACACAATAATGTCATTATTCTTGGACCACCTTATTTGTCTGAGGACAATCAAGTAGATCAGTGTGTGGAAGGAGGGCCTTTGTACAATGCAATGGTTGGGGTCAGAATTGGGGACAAGCATATGGGTCAGAGTTCGAACCTGGCTGTCACCTCAAGATGGGTTCCTGTATCTACGAAATATAGTGTCTCACCACCATTTGGACTTATGTCAAAATGTAAGGAACCACCAAACCCAACTTCTGAGCTGATGCAACTTTGCATTGAATCACCAGAGCCCGCTCCTCGTCCAGATTATATTGCTCCAGGTATTACCTCCATTGAAGAAACTGATACAATTGGGAAAACACCATCGGGTCCTTCAAAACAAATAGACATGGAAAAAGACGAATAACGAATATTGGGGTGGAGAACCTATTAATGTGAAACCCGGGGAGCATAAACGGTTATTGTAGGCTTGTAAATTGACAAAAATCCTTCCATAAATATAGAAAGTGTCAGGTGATAGACAGTTATTTGAAGTTTCAGAGGCAGAGATGTGTATGTACCAACCCCATCTAGAGCAATGAAAATCCTATGTTGGAACTATCAGGGGCTTGGAAACCCAAAAATGTTTTTGATGTTCCAACACCACTGCACAAAAAGTCACCTTGATATGGTTTTTCTATCTGAATACATATTGAAAAAAAGGACAACACTGGTATTGCATACAAATGTGGATTTCAGGGCTACTTCTTGGTCCCCTTCCAAGGCCACTCAAGAGGACTGTGTATTCTATGTAAGGATAACATTGATGTCATAATCACCTCGTACTCATCAAATCATGTGGCTACATCTTTCCATGATGACCTCTCTCTACCTTGGACTTTTGTGGGTTTCTAAGGATAGACATCACAAAATGATAAATTGAAATCCTGGGACCTTCTCTGTTCACTACGGTGTGGAATACCTGGAACTATCCTATTTGGTTGTGACTTAATGAGATTCTATTCCATATTGAAAAATGTGGAGGTTCATGTTGGTCCTTTACCTCGATGCCAGGCTTTAAGTATGTGATTTCTTGGGTGGATTTAGCTGATCTGGGCCATACAGGCAGCCCCTTCACCTAGTTGTGGGGGAACATGGAATGCATGCAAATTTTAGAGCATCTAAATTGATTTCTAGGATGAACGGAATGGACCAAAATTTTCAAGATGTTTCATATCACCCACCTGGCGCCAAATTGTTCAGACCACTAACCTATTGTTATCGATTTCTCTCGTAGTGGCCGCAACCCATGATATGGAAAACCCTTCTGGTTTGAATACTTCTGGGAAATAGACCGTGAGTGTGAAGAAGTTATCTGATCATATTGGGAGGGTGAAAAAACAGACATCAGTTTTAACCTCCAGCAGGTGGCTCCTAATATGAGGTCAAGGAGCTATAAAAAATTTCTTTAACCTGAAAAGCATTTTGAATCCTTAGAGAGACAACTTATATCTCTACTATCTTGGTCCCCAATGGATGACATTCTATCTATACTTGGTGTTATCCAAGGAAAACTAGATGTGGCTCTTCACATTAAGGAAAGATTCTGGAAAATGCACGCACATGAAACCCACATTAAAGAAGGAGATGCAAACACCTGATACTTTCATCCTAAGGTTACTTCTAGGTGACACAAAAATAATATTTCATGCCTCTCTCACCCTAATGGAAGAACTATGTCCAATATTGAAGGTATCCACAATGTTATTTCATGTTATTTTCAAAAAATCTATACTGAAGAAGATTCCATCATTTCTTCTGAGGTTGATTCTTTCATCAAACATGTGATCACTAATGAGATGAACCATCATCTCAAAAAATATTTATCGGATGATTAGATTCTTCAGGTTCTTAAACATATCCATTCTAAAAAATACTTAGGTCCTGATAAATTCCATGATCTTTTCATTATGAAATACTGGCACATTCTCAGCCGTGACATGTGCACACTTATGAAAGGAATTTGGGCTGGGGAAATCAACCTTTTATCTATTAATGAGATGATTCTTACCCTCATCCCAAAGATTAAGAAACCCCTATTGGCTTCAGACTTCAATCCAATCATTCTCTACAATGTCTCCTATAAGATATTCTAAAAGGTTTTGTAGAATTGTTTGCACACGTGGTTAGCTGCTATTATATTTGAAAATCAAAGTTCCTTTATAACAAAGAGGCTTATCACAGATAATTCCATTGTGTCCCATGAAGTGTTTCATTATATGAAAACGTGATATGCTGTGAAAATAGGTACTATGGACTAGAAAATGGATATGCCCAAAGCCTATGATAGAGTGGAATGAAACTTTCTTCAGGTCGTTATGAAAAAAACGAGTTTCTTCTCAAAATGGATAGAGATGATCAGGCAATTTGTTTCATATATCTCTTTTCAAATTAATGTCAATGGTGGACTCACCCAAGGCTTCTCACCCACATGAGGCCTTCTCCAGGGATATCCACTCTCCCCCTTTTCTTCATCTTGGTGGATGATGTTTTTTCTAGCCTAATTTTTTTGGAAGTTTCATCTAATTTGATTCACGGGGAAGAGGTTTTCTAGGAAAACCCACCTATTTCACATCTTTTATTTGCAGAATAATTCCTGTTATTCTCTAGAGATACTCATAATGAATTCATCGACATCTTCCATGTGATCCGAACTTATGATAGGTCCTCTAGAAAAGCGATCAATCAAGGAAAGTTGGAAATATCTTTTAGTTTTACTGTCCCACCAACCAAGAGTGCAGAGCTTTTTCTTTCTGCAGACATTCAAATGGTCAAAAAACACAACAAATACCTTGGAATTCCCATGATAGTCGACCGTTCAAAAAAATAAATCTTCTCATCTACAGTGGATAGACTCGAGAAAAAAAATCCAAGGTTGGACTCCGAAAAGGATTTCTAAAGCAGGTAATAAAACTCTCATAAATGCCTCTCTTTAGTCTATCCCCATCTATATCATGTCCTTGTTTAATATTCCTGGTGTGATTGTTGAAAATATCCATTCCTGCATTTATAACTTTTGGTGGGGTCATAATAATGGAAGAAACAAAATACACTGGATTTCTTGGAAGTCGCTATGCACTCCTAAAACAAGTGGCAGAATGAGATTTAGAGAACTCCATATCTTTAATGATTCCCTTTTGGATAAACAGGGTTGGAACCTCATGATTCATCCATATTCTCTATGTGCACAGATTATTCATGAAAAATATTTTTCCCACTCAGATTTCTAGAATTCCTCTCTTGGCCCTCGCCCCAGCTTTCTATGGATAAGTCTTTGGGGATCATGAAATTTACTTAATAAAGGGGTGGGATGTAGGATTGGGAATGGTACAAAAGTTAACATTTGGACTGATCCTTGGTTGTTTGATAAAGATGGTATGCGGGCCACTTCCCCATCCATTCCTGACTATGAGAACGCCACTGTTCGATGCTTGTTTGATGATCATGGAACTGGGTGGTGCATGGAAAATATCAATTCATGGTTTAATGAAAGGGAAAAAAGGATTATTCTTAGCATCCCCTATGTGATGGATGCAGGTAAAAAATATTTATTTTGAAGCAATAACATTTCTGGATCCTATACGGTGAAGTCAGGATATAGGCTCGCTCTTGATACTCATTTCGAGGATCAGGGGGGTGGGGGGGATTTGGAAAAACCTTTGGCATCTTAATGTCCCCCTAAAAATATGCTATTCCGGGTGTCATATTTTCACTGGTATTCTTCCCACCATAGACTTATTCACTTTACACCATGTTATGAATGAAAATCAATGTCCCCTATGCTTGGGTGTTCTGGAATCTCCTCTACATGTGATAATCCAGTGCCCAGGGGTGGAGTTGATATGGATTTCTTGGGGCTCTGTTATGAAGCCTATGCTGGATATGACGCCAGACCTTCCAACACTACTGATGTTGTGGTCTTCTTCATCCATTGTTGATAATGTTTCATTAGTATGCATTGTGGATTGTATCATCTAGGTTCGACAAAATGAATTCATCTTTAATCAGAAAAAAAACCTTTTGGTTTTTAGATTGAATGGGATACCTCATGGATTGAGGAGTGGAATCGGGACTCTGATCAGCATGGACTCTTTTCCACTCACACAACTATTTCATGATGGTGACCTCCCCTAGAAGAGATCCTTAAGATTAATGTTGATGAATCTCTCTCCATGTATGGAATTGTTGGAATTGGAATTTTGGACTGGGACCATCATGGAAAAATCATTGTGGCCAAACATGAATCAAACCATGCTCTATGGGAGACCATTGTTTCTGAAGCCTTTACTGTCCTTATCGGGATGACTTTTGAAAAATATTTTGGATGGGAAGATATTAAAATTGAATCAGATTGTCTCACCATCATCAACTCTGTTAGGTTTAATGATGGTGGCTTCCAATATTTTGGCTTCCTCATCAGGAAAATCCAATATCTCAGCCAAAGCTTCATATCCTGTTCATTCTATTTCATCAAAAGGGAATGAGATGAAGCATCCCACCATATGTCTTCTTTTGGACTTTCTGGTGTGAATCACCTCTGGATTGATCATTTTCCTTCATGGTTGCATGACTTTGTTACTACTGATCTTCGTGATTAATTTATCATCTTCCTCTATCAATTTTTTTTGGAAAGTCAGTGACCTTGATATAGGGAGGAACACTCACTATGTGGAATGAAAACTTAAATCTTATAGGGAATCCTAATATCACTATCCCAATATAAGGTGTGATGATATTTAAAAAAAGCTAAAGGTTCTCTACTATCACCCTCCTAATTTTATCCTTTCCAGAATAAGTGAGCTTGAATTGGAGATGGATACAACTCCTCATATCAGGGAATGCTTTTAGGCCTTGCACACACATGAAACCCATATAAAAGAGGGTGGAACCAACACATATTACTTCCACCAGAAGTCTTACATGAGGCACAATAAAATTGCTATCTCAATCCTGAATAATAATGAAGGTAGTGTTGTTATCAAGGATTTGGGACTCCAAAATATTATCTTACTCTTTTTTTAGAATCTCTACATAGTTGTGGTCTCCTCCTTATCCAATAAAGCTTAATCCTATATTAAAAATGTTTTTTCTGACACTATGAATCATCGAATTATGCGTGATCTCACTGATGAGGATATTCTAGGGGGCCTCAAAAAAATCCATTCCACTAAAGTGCCAGGTTCAGATGGGTTTCATTCTCTTTAAAAAAAATACTAGAATATTTTTGGACTGGATATATTAACCCTTATGAGAGACCTATGGGTGATGAAAACAAATTCCTCCACTCTCAATGAAACATTTATTACACTCATCCAAAAAATCAAAAAAAAATTTCTGGCCTCTGACTTTAGGCCAATTAGCATGTGCAATGTCTCTTATAATATTTTTTCTAAGATCTTGGTTAATCATCTATGTCCCTAGTTTCCATCAATAATCTTTGAAAACCAGAATGCCTTTTTTCCTAAAAGGCTCATTACAGACAATTCCATTATCACCCATTCTATTTTTATCTCCTTTAAAACTCAATCAATTTCTAAAATAGACATTATAACCTAGAAGCTTGATATGAGCAAGCCTTATGATTATATGGAGTGGTCATTTCTTCAGCGTGTTATGAGCAAAATGGGTTCTTTCTCCAAATGGATTGAAATCATTATGCAATGTGTTTCAATGGTTTCTTTTAGGTTAAAAATCAATGGAAATATCACTTGTAACTTCAACCCCTTTAAGGGCCTTTGGTAGAGGGATCCCCTTTTTTCTTTCCTATTTAATTTAGTGGCTGATGTTTTATCTCATCTTATTATTTTTGGCAGTAAGAAATAATGTTATTCATGGTACTATGGTTTTCTGATGAAGCCCATCCATTTCTCACCTTTTTTGTTAATGAAAACCTTCTTTTCTCAAGGGTTACTCATAAAGAATGCATCTTCATGTGCCATTTGATACGTATCTATAAGGTAGCTTCTAAGAAATTTGTTAATTTAGGTAAATATGAAATTTATTATAGTGCAGGTGTTTCTATGAATATAAAAGAGGATATTTTTAGGTTTCAGGTATCCGGATGGTTGAAAAACACAATAAATATCTTGGGATTCCCATGATTGTTGGTTGATCAAAAAATGAGATCTTCTCAAATATCCTTGATGGGATTGTGAAAAAAATGAATTACAAGACAAAAAAGATGGTATCTAAAGTAGGGAAGTAAAATCTAATTAAATTGGTCATCCAAGCGATTATAAGATATATCATGTGTCTTTTCAAACTTCTGGCCACATTTTTCAACCAAATCCATGTCTGTATTGCTAATTTTTGGTGGGTTTATGACAATAGTTTTGTAAAAATACACTAGATGGATTGAAATGATCTTTGATCCCCTAAATATTATGGTGGAATAGGTTTTCATGATCTTCAACTCTTCAATGATGCACTTTTTTCTATGCAAGGTTGGTGGATAATGAAACACCCAAATTACCTACGTGCGTAGATTTTCAAGGCTAAATATATTCCCCAAATGGAATTTTAAACTATAACTTTAGGACCCCACCCTAGTTTCCTATGGGGGTTGTGTGTTCTTCTCATCCAAGGTTAATGCTGGAGGAGTGGGGATCACTCCATTGTCAATATTCAGAAGGATCCTTAGCTTCATGTAGATTATAGGCTCTTGGAAACTTCTCCACCAGCCACATGGTTTTAGGATTATAATGTGTGTACCTTGTTCAATGATGCAGGTAAAAAATGTTATGAAATAATTGAGAGATGCTTTAACAAAATAGATACATAAATCATTCAGAGTATTCCATGAATTAGTGAAACATAGAATCATAGTATTTATTTGTGTAAGGAGGTTTTAGGATTTTTATCGGTGATGTCTGCCTATTTTATATCTCTTGACACTCAGAACTAGGATGTCGACACAACATGGAAGCTTATTTGGTGCCTGGAAATTTTCCCTAAGGTGCACAATTTCTGGTAGCAGGTTTGTGATGGTATCCTCCAGACCAATAGTATCATCTTCTTTTTTCATGCTTATGATGATCCTCTCTATCCCTTATGCATGGAAGAATATGAATCCCCCTCAAATTTCATTTTTCAGTTCCCCGAGGCTTGGGATATTTGGTTGTCATGGTGATATAATGAGGATATATATTTTTGAAAGGAGTATAGTCTCTCAGTGTTACTGGATGATTGGGTATCTTGACTTCCAACAGAGAAGGTGTCATATTTATGCACAATTTCTTAGTTAATATGGGTCTGTCAAAATGATCTCATCTTCAACTAGATAAAAAAAAAATCTTTTCTAGGTTGAAAGGGATACTTCCATGGTTGAGATGTGAAAGCACACCGATTCTCAAAATGTTGCTCCTTTCAGAATCCCTTGTATCACTTCATGGAATCCTGCCCCTTCAGGATTTTTTAATGGAATTATTGGGTTCAATGTAATGGTCTATGAATCTATTGCCTATATTTTGGCGGTTATTCATGAGTCGAACCATGAATTTTGGGACCCACCAGTGGCCAAGGCCTATCCAATATGGATTATATTATCTCATGCTATTGAGAAGGGATGAAAATCAATTATCAACGAGTCTGATTGTTTAATAATCATCAATGTTATCCATGAAAAAGTGAGGGGATTCCAATCATTCAGTTTTGTGATTCTGAAGATTTGATCCCTTCTCCACCATTCCTTAGAATTATCATTCTCCTTCATCAAAATTGAGTGGAATTTAGTAGCTCATATTTTGGATGCTCAAGGTCACACTAGTGTTAAACATGTTTGGTCTGATGATTTTCCTCCTTGGATGAAGTCCCATGTAATCCCTAATCTTAGGTCTATATAATTATTCTTTCCTTTTTAAAAAAATGACAATAGAAAAATAAATTTACGAGTTTTATTAAATTATGTTATTTTTAATAAACACGTTTATCTTTATTTTTGAATAAATTTACTCATTATTCTACATGCACACATTTATCAAAAATAAATAAATAAATTTATTATTTGTAAAATTTATAATAAATTAAAATTAAAATTAATAAATAAATATTATTGTTTATATAATAACAAATTTTATATGTTAAATTAAAAAATTCAATTAAAAAATCAATGATTTTTTTGAAAATGTTATCCTTAATTTTTTTGATTATATATATATTAAATTAAATTTCATTTTATAATAATTTTATTATAAATAGAGTCAAAAATAATATTTGATAATGGTATATATAAAATAAAAATGTAAAAAAAAATATATATATTTTTATATATTTATTAATTAAGTAAATTAATAACTTTAAATAGAAAATTGAATCTCTGGCATCACATTTAGAATAGAAAGATAACAGTATTAAAAAAAACCTCCACAGGCATTGATGGACCCGTGGTTTAAAAAAAACTAAAGTAATGAAGACATATGGTGTGAACATACGATGTAGAAAAAGAGATATAAAAATATAATTAGTGGTTTTGAAATCAGGACATTTCCACTGCTGTATTAATGAAATAAGACCCCACTATATATATATATATATATTTGAATGGAAGGAAAATTATATATAATGATAATATGCTAAGGGAAATAAGTGCATCCCCCAAGGGGAATGAATCGTCTTGGAAAGGGCTATGTCTAAGATTACAATCCCCGAGAGACAACCTAAGATATAAAATGGTGGTAAACACAATAAAGTTCCTAGAAAGTGAAAGAAAAGGAGCAGGTAGAGAAAAGAGATAGGAGGTATCTAATCTTCCATACTAGATGGACAAAATATTTCAAATTGATATCCAGTGATCATAAAGAGTTGACCTTGATCTGGAAGTCACACTCCACAATGATAGAGCTCCACCCCTATCCACGGTGAAATTTAGTTCAAATAGAATTTATTGAGATTCAGAAACCACATGACTCCACTAGGAAGATAAATATTGATGACCACTATCAAGAATATAGCCAGATTACCCCAATCAATCATGTTTTAACCCACAACCCCAGACTTATTTAGAGACACGTCAGCATGGATTTCTAGGACCTCCACAGAGGGAGTATCCCAGTAACAAACCCTTCGAGATCCAATGGATAGAACCTAATTATTATTTAATGAATTATAAGTGTCCAAAAAAATTTTAGAAGATAAAATCGTGGATGCATCAGTTTTATAGACCTCGTTAAAAACCCCAGTCGTTTCTCTGAAACCAAATCTATCATGCTAAGATGAAAATAATGCAAACCGTCTCCAATAAGAGTGAGGAGATCCATTTTTCAATGAGAGTTGGAAGGTCGATGTTATTATCTAGATAGTTATAAAAGTCAATATTCTAGATCTTCCACACACCCCTCCCTAGAATAATAAACAACAACATGAGATGGGGTTTCCACCTTTTCTTAGTAGAGAAGACAAGTCAGATCATGCACATAGTGGGAAGATATGAGGAAATTATTTGAGGGAATAATCCCCCCACACACATTACACCAGAAGAAGTGGGATTTCTGGGGGATCAAGATCTTTCACAACTTCTCACATCAAAGAGATTCCCCAGGACATAGAGGTTCATAGGTTATAAAAAATTGATTTAACAGAGTAAGCCCCCAAGATATCTTTACTCTAACATAGGTGATCTGGAAGGGATTCACCACCACAAGGGATACTTAGAATAGAGTCCATATCTCTCTCATTGAACAAGGAAATGATTACTTAATAAATGGGTTTACTATATATCAAAATAGATCCTAAAAAAACACAAAATAATAATTAAAATGGGTATTATGGTATTTTATCCCATATATTAATTAAATAACCTCCCCTCTCTGTTCCTCATATACTCATGAGACCCCATCCCTCTCCCATTCTTCTAGTTTCTATCATTTTCCCTCTCCCCCTTCACTCAATATATCATGTTCCTCAATAAAATCATGATCCTTCAATCACATCATTATCCTAGAATGGAATATAATGTAATCCCCATTGATATTTTTTTTGTTCATTATGATTGGATAGTGGAGTCTCCAAATTGATATAGACCTTTTTTTTACATTTTATCAATATATATTTTCATTGTTGATGATTATGGATCATCTACTCTTAGAAACTTTTGAGTGTTATTAATATGTGGTAAGAGAACTTATTTTAGTTTTTTCATGTGTTTTTTGTGGGTGTATGTGAGTAGGTGAATGTGAACTGAGTGAAAGTGACCTGAAGGGGGATCCATAACACCCAAAAAGTGATGAAATTTTATATGTATACATTATATATGTGGAGAAACAGTTTTATAGTAATTTTATAAATTATGGTACTTACATCCAAACTCAATAAAAATGAAAAATATGATTTAGGGTCCCCTATTATAAAACTAGGAAATCGAACCTTGTTATGAATTAAATGATCTGTGTTAAATTTTGATGAGTTCCTAGGATGAGTAATAATTATGTGAATTATTTAATTCACTAATCATGAATATCAACCAGAAATTGAAAAATTACATGATAATATGTTGATGTTTTGAAAAAAAACATTCCACATTTATTCTTGTACATACATTGGTTTTATATGTTTTATGTTTGAAATATAAAAATTAAAATATGATTATTTATCATGAAATGTGATGGGAATTATAAATCAATGTGATAATCATGATAAAACATAAAATGAATACATTCTCCCTTCTAAGGGCAGAGGTTTACCAAGACATGAGATGTACATTTACTCTCTAATAAACAAAAATTGTGCATGATATTTTTGAATGTTTTTAATGTTCAATTGGATCAAATAGTTCCTAACCCTCATTTTTTTATTTTTTTAATAGAAAAGAGATATTCAAGACTTTGGAGAAGTTCATATAAGGAATTACATAGTGATAGAGAAATCATGTCATTGACATTGCAATAGTTGTGTGGTGTGGTTTGAGAGTTTCTGATATTGCAGACCAATAATAGACCATGGAGCAACCATGTTACCTCATTCTTTAATGACCCCACATATGAATAAGATGAAATTAGAGGAAGGATTCAATGCATCATGATCCAAATCACTACACCAGAGAACCCTTACATATGAGTAAATTGGAAAAATTAAGAAATCATTGTGTGGTGATGGGGATCAACATGATATAAATCTATGTATGAGTAATGTCTAAATTATTTGATGAATTAAAGGTTATACCATGATGTTTCCACTTACATCACAATTAAAGGAGTACTCATCCAGAGTAGCATCCCAATCTCATGCCATAATCAACACACCCTTCACACATTAGAAAGTTTATTGAAGATATGGACATAAAAGATTATGACTATGAAATTGGGTTTAAAATATTTTTTTAATTAAAATTACCTCTTTAATATGACTTTTTTGGTTAAATTGAATTGAATTTTTAATTTTTAATTTTATGTAAAATATATATTTTGGTCTTTCTTTGTATGTTATCCCATACTCCACTATCTCATTGTGCCACATGTCCCAGATTCTAGCTCCACAATTATAACTTTGAGGGCCTCATCAATTGGTGGATGAAATTTTAGTGTTTTTACTCAGCTAGATCATGGAACCCCTCTTATGATTATTCTACCACAGAGAAATAGGTGTTCCCCATGAGTTATCCACCGTCATAGTGAGGCCGAATTGGTTTGGGCATTCCATGATGGAGAGAGGGGTATGGTGGAAGACTGGGATAGAGATCCCCCATAAATTGGTTCTCCCTTTGCAGTCATAGAGAGTCTGAATCCTTTGAAATTTGGATGTCATGTTAACTGAAGGAGGAATAGTTCATGCCGAAGATTCTCAATGTGTGTTCAAAGATATAGACAACTCCCTTGGCGATGTTTTGATGTTGCACTTATTATGAGGGTAGTGTGTGCGGAAAACATCAATAAAATAATGTTGAATCTTGGAGAAATGATTTATTTCCAATCAGATTAATGAAACTACATAACAATGCAAGAAAAATGAAATAAAGGAAAAGAACACAATTATTTATGTGCTTTGTTCCCTTTGGGAACTACTGCATGGAAATAACACCACCCACACGTGCCAATTTTATTAATTCTCAAAATTAAAATTGGATTTACAATAAACAGGGGCAATGAAATCAATAATAGAGGCATAAAATTACAATACTATGAAAATAATCAAGAAAAGGAAAACTACTTACAATGCCAGAGTTAGAGACACCCGAAAATATTGATCTCTTTGGATTGAGAACATATGGAAGTCAAGTGAACTTCAGTTCCTCTATGTAATAATGAAGAACTAGATGTGTGTGGAAAAGAGAACTTGGATCAAGTCATCTTCCACTGGGATCTTTGGGGTGGCATCTTCTCATTTGAAGACTGATAGCATTGATACTCCAGCATAAATGATTCATGGATCATGCACCATAGAGATAGGTAGCCACAAAGTATCTCCACCAAGGAAGGAAAACAAACCCCAAGATATTGTGTTTTGGAACCAGGAGATCAGGATCACTGGAGAATTGGGAATCCACCAAGAACAAGATGGAATCGATCAACTGAGGAGATGATTTTAGATATGAATATTGAAAATGAACAATCCGCAGGGGTGATGAAACCCCATGCGGAGCTTGAACCGCTAAATAGATTGACCACATGGATTCTTCCACAAATCCCTCACCAAAAAGAACTTCCAATAGTATCAAAAATAGCCTAAACAAATGGATGGTTATGATGTGTTGGGTGGAAACCAGATCGAACATCCAAAACATAAGAACCCCATATCACACAGATAGCCAGGGTGGCATCCCTTAACTAGTCAAATTAAATAACCAGATCAAAAAACAATTGATCATAATATTTCATGTATTAAAATAAATTAAAATGGTATAATTAATTAAATAGAAAATTCAATATGAAAAAATTGAAATTAAAATACCTAATTTCACAAATCTCCACCATTTTCAGTTGAAATTAGAAATATTCTTGCACCTAAGAGGTTATAGAATTGGAACTAAGTTCATTCCATCTAAAAAAAATTCAACATAGATAAATCCATGACTTTAGTCAAACTATCAGCCATGATTTTATCAGTGTATATCTTTTTGACACATATGGTTCCTTGTTCTATAATATCTCTAATGAATTGTAATCAAATATCTATATGTTTTTATTTTCCAAGGAGAACTAAATTTCTAGATAAATGGAGTTATGAATGACTATCATAATATTCATTAATGACTAAATTAAAATAAATTGAATTCATAAGACAAGCCTTTAATCTACAAGGCTTCCTTTACCACCTTGGTAAGGGTAATGTATTTAGAATCCATGGTTGAAAGGGAAACCATGGATTACATGTTGCACTTTCAAGAGATAGGGACACCACATGCAGTGAACAAGTATCAAGTCAATGATTTTATGGTGTCAATATTACCTACATAATAATAATCTAAAAAGTATACCAAAATTTCAGAAGAATCAATTTTTTTGACCATAGAAAAAAGTTAAATTAGGAGTACATGCGAGATATATAAGAATCCACTTAAGGGAATTCCAATGTGGCTCCCCAAGGGTGGCCATAAATCTACTTAAGGTGTATATTAAAAAACTAATTTCAGGTCTGGTTCAAATCATTGAGTATATTATGCTACCAAAAATGTTTTCATATCGAATTTTGGACATAAATTTCACGTCATCTTCAGTAGTGGGTGTTTGTGTCAAAGGAAATTTAATGTGTTTCCCAAGTGGTACATTGATAGGTTTGAGATATTCAAACATCAATCTCTTTAGGATATTTAAAATGTAAGCGTGATGAGATAAGTATAGTAATTTTTTTGGTCTATGTATAATGATTTCAACACCCAATATCTTCCTAGATGCACCTAAGCCATTCATCTCAAATTTTACTTTTATTTTGGATTTATCATAAGTGATTAAACCCATATTTTTACATATTATTAACATGTATTCAACATAAATCAATATGTAAACCATATAATTTTGAGTTGATTTAATGTACATGCTTTCATCATATTGTATCCTAGTGAATTGGTTATCTATCATGAAGAAATCAAAATTTTTATACTATTTCATAGATTCGTTCTTTAAACCATACAAGGACTTATTTAATAAGAAAACTTAGTTTGATTTAAATTCATTAGAATGAATATTAGGAAGATTCATATAGATTTTTTCATTTAAATCTCCATGTAATAAGGTAGTTTTAACATTTAATTGATCTATTTGTAGATCGAGATAGGAAGAAAAGTCTAGTAAAAGCCTAATAAAAGAGTGCTTAACAACGGGGAAATTTTTTTAGCATAGTCAACTCCTTCTCTTTGAAGTAATCATTTGGTGACTATCCTTCCTTTATATTTAATTTTTTTCCCTAAATGTTTTCCTACTTTCTCTTGTAAATCCACTTGGACTCAATCACCTTAGCATTAGGTGTCTTGTTTGCAATGGTATATCTATGATTTTTCTATAGAGATTTCATCTCTTCATTTATGGAAAAGATCCAATGTTTTGAATCTTTATCATTTAAAGCTTGCCTATATGATTGAGTATCATCATAAATGAGATCCTGGGCCACATGAATGGAATATGAAGCCATATAATACTGGCTATATCGATAAGGAGGTCTTGGAACTCTTATTTTTCTATATCGAGTCAATTGATAATCCTCATGAGTGGTAGAAGGTTCAGAATTAGAATCTAAATTCGAACCAGACTCAAAATCATCAGCATCAATGGGATGAAAAGAAGGTGGAGTAGGCTGAGCATCATCCTCAAAGTGAGTCAGGGGATCAAATTCATTAGCCTTGTTAAGGTCTAGGTCACTACTACTAGATGTGGATGCCTTGGTCTTAGGATAAGATGGTTCATGAAAGACCAAATCCATACTTATGATGCATTTTTGGTATCCTGGTTTGTTAACCAAGAGTTTTTATCCCTTAACTCCCTTGGGATAACCAAAAAATATACCTTTGAGTGATCTCAGATATAATTTTTCAGCTATGACATGAGCATAGGCTGTAGAACCAAAGACTATTAAGTAGGAGTAATAAGGGGGATTACCAGTATGTAACTCTTTAAGTGTTTTTAATTGCCTTTTAGATGAGGGAAACCTATTGATAAGTTAAAAAACAGTGCTGGTGACCTTGGCCCAAAATGATTTGGGGAGGCCTAAGCATGTAATCATGCTCTATACTCTTTCAATGATAGTCATGTTCATCCTCTCTACTAGTCCATTCTGTTGGGGTGTTTCCCTAATAGCATTGTGCCTCTTAATTCCTCAAGACTCGCAAAACTGAATGAAATATGTAGACAAATATTCTATCCCATTGTCCAGTCTCATGGTTTTAATTTTATTTACAATTTGATCTTCAACTAATTCTTTCCATGTTTTGAATGTTTGGAAGACATCAGATTTATTTTTTAAGATGATAATCCAAAATTTCTTAGAGAATTCATCAATTAAGGTGATTGAAAATGATCCTCCACCCTAATAAGTGGTCCTAGCTGGCCACCAAAAATCTGAATGGATGTATTCAAGGGTCTTAAAATTTGAAGGAGGAACTATTTAAACTCACCCTCTTGGATTTACCCATCACACAATCCTCACAGAATGGAAGATTATAAGGTGTGACATCACTCAGAATCCCTTTCTTATTGAGTTTCTCTAATCCCTTGTATCTAACATGCCACAATCTTCTATTCCATATCATAGTATTTTTAGTGTTTGTGTTGTGGAGACTACCCAATTTCCTTGAATGGGTCTTTCCATTCAATATATATATCCCATTGGTGAAAGATCCATTTATGATCTTTCTTGATCCTTTAGATATCTTGAGAAAACTCGTTTCTAATCTAAAGGTAAATATGTTTTGATATAAGACCCCTAAGGAGTTTAAATTTCTTAAAAGGTTGGGGACCCACCATACATCAACTAAGGTGATGATGGATTGACCATATACTCTATAAGAACATAGCCTCTTACCTCAACCTTGCACCTGTTATTATTTCCTAAGATGACATATCCTTCCACCTTTTCAACCAGATCTAGAAATGAATCTATTTATGGACACATTTGAAAAGAATAGATAGAGTTGAGGACCCACTCTTGATTGAGTGCGTGGATGGAAACATTTAAAACTCAACAATTTCATAGTCTGAGTCAACCAAAAGATACTGGTCGGTGGGCTGTTTGGATTCTAACTCATGTTTGAGTATTCTACACTCAGGCTTAGTATTCCCGAGCTTTCCATAATGTAATCAAGTGTCCTTTATTTCCTTAGAGTCATTTTTAGGTTTGGGGTGTATTTTATTCTTGTCTTTGTCCTTGGTAAATAGTTTCTTTTTACCCTTGCTTTATGGTCTACCCCTAGTGAATAGGCTCTCTGCCTATCCTTTAACTCTAAACTTGTAATGTAGTTCCTTAGATAAGAGTTCTTAATTAACTTCTTTGAGGGTCAGTGTATCTCTTCCATACATCATTGTTTCGACTAAATAACTATAATTATGATCAAGAGAAATTAAGAGGATCATCTCTCGATCCCCATCATTGACTATTACATTAATATTGGTAAGGTCTAACATTATTTTATTAAACTCATCAAGATGAGATTTAATAGAACTACCCTATTTCATTTTAAAAGAAAAAATAGAATTTTTTATAGAGTATTTCAACTAATTAAGTATTCATACAAAGATTTTCTATTTTTAGATAAATACTAACAAAGGTGGACTCAAAGGAAACCTCTATAAGGACCTTGTATCCTATGTATAATAAGAGAAAGCTATGTGCTTTGAAAATAAAAATAGGGGGGACATCTAAAAACTCAGTATTAGTCTTCTTGGTCTCATTTACTTTGATAATTGGTTTCTTAGGCCCACACAGGGAATCTATTAGGCCTTATTGTACAAACAAGGCTCTCATCTTAATCTTCCACAGTTTAAAATCATTGTCACTGTTGAATTTCTTTATTTTATACCTCATTGTGGACATGTTTACCCACAAGGAAAATGACCAGTTCTTGTAGACAATGCTACACCCCTAATAGTTGAACAATACCTTGGGTAAACTATTCTTTGATGAATGAATATGAAATGAATAGAAATATTTAATGAGACAATGTTTCAAAATTCTGAAATTAATTAAAAATATGGAAATTTAAGAATGATTTTATTTTTGTGGAAATAAAACCAATATTTAGAATTGTAAACTAGAGACATCAAGGCAACCACTAATACAAAAATGGGAAAGGGAAGCGCTACCCTTTTATCAGCGCTAAAAAAAGCGCTGATAAAGGGGGCCTTTATTAGTGCCAAAAAAGTGCTGATAAAGGGGGGCCTTTATCAGAGCTAAAAAAAGCACTGATAAAACTGACCCTTTATCAGCACTTTTTTTAGCACTGATAAAGGCCCCCCCTTTATCAGCGCTTTTTTTAGCGCTGTTATAGGGGACCCCTTTATCAGCGCTTCTTTTAGTAGTGCTGATAAAGGGGGACTTTATCAGCACCTTTTCCTAGCGCTGATAAATTTTATGTTTCAAAAAAAAATAATTTTTCATGAAAAATAATATATTGTTATAAAAGTATATTTATATTGATATAAATATAATATATATTTTTTAAATTTGTTTTAGATAGTATAAATAGACTATTACATTTTAATATATAATAAATTTAGTGAAAATGGCTATAAAATATTTTAAAAAATATAATTAATTAATAATTTGTTAATTATCATAAATTAAAAATCATTTAATAACAATTTAAAGACACAAAAAATCAAAAATAATAATAAAAGATCTATAATAAGTTGAAAATGTGACTCAAACTTCAAACAACTATAACTTTTGATCCAGGTGTCCAATTGAGCTCTACAACAT
This sequence comes from Viscum album, assembly GCA_963277665.1. Taxonomy (NCBI): domain Eukaryota; kingdom Viridiplantae; phylum Streptophyta; class Magnoliopsida; order Santalales; family Viscaceae; genus Viscum; species Viscum album. The sequence goes on from OY728127.1 coordinate 1,914,899,137, forward strand.
ATCAAATCGAAGCATGTGACGAGCTCTATGTGCTTGTGACTGAAGAAAAGCTTATGTCACGTTTTTTGATGCCAAAAAAGGCCCAGAAGGCCTCTAAAACTAAGTTTTTAGTCAGGATACCCCGATTTGTTAACATTCAAACATGTATAAATTCTGATTCGGAAGTCCGTTAGGCCTATACCACATATCACATCGAATAATGTTTCATTTTATTCGATTTGACTGGTTGTGGAATTGAAATGGGCTTCTGGATTAGAAGTTATGGTTGTTTTAACATTCTATGGCTTTTCAAATACACATATATATGTATTTATTCATAAATATGTATATGAATCTATATTATTATACGAATAAATATAACTATATATATAAATAAATATAAATATATATTAATATATGAATAAATATATATGTATTAATATAACTAAATATATTCATATTAATATGAATCTATATTAATATACGAATAAATATAACTATATATATATATATATAAATAAATAAATATATCATTAAATAGAAAAAAAAACGAAATGGCTTAGTAATAAAGGTGCAGGCATGCAAGGGGGAGGTCGCGGATTCATGTTCTGGTGGAAGCAAGGAGGTACCTGCATGTGGGGGATGCACGGGAAGGGCATCGCGTGAGAGAGTGTGAGGCGGGGGGTCCGCCTAGCGCTGATATGGGGGGGGGGGGTCTAGAACTGTTAATATCTCCCCCCACATTATATAATTTTTTTTAATTTATTTTGACTTTTATCAGAGCTTTTTAAAAGCGCTAATAAAATTCCTCCTTTATCAGTGCTAAAAAAAGCACTGATAAAGGACCCCTTTTATAAGCGCTTTTTTTAGCACTGATAAAGGTGGACTTTTATCAGTGCTTTTTTTAGCACTGATAAAAGGTACCTTTATCTGTGCTTTTCTGAGCGCTGATAAATGGGACCCCCTTTATCTTCATCTCAATTAAAAACACTTTTTTAGCACTGTTAATGCACTTTTCTAGCACTGATAAAGGCCATATTTGTAGTAGTGTACATAGAAAAAAAAGAATCATATTAATATAATATTAGTAGAAGATTCCAAAAAATAGACTGAAATGAAAAACAATAGAAAATTGCAAAGCAATAGGAAGAATACGCTAATTTAGAGGAAGAAATTACTAATTCATGGAAAAAATAAAATCATAGAGGCTCTGATTCCACTTTTTATAAGGGAACCATGTGCGGAAAATAGTAATAAAACAATGCTGAATTCAGGAACAATGACTTATTTCCAATAATAATAATGAAACTACATACCGGTGCAAGAAAAGTGAAAGAGAGGACAAGAACATAATGATTTATGCTATTCAGTTCGTTTGGGACCTACTACATGACAAGAACACCACCAACACATGCCAATTTTATTAATGATAAAAAACAGTATTTACAGAAAACAGAGGCAACGAAATCAATAGTAGAGGAAAATAAATGCAATACTATGAACACAGTCAAGAAAATATAAACTACTTACAACACCAGGGTTAGAGACACTCGAAAGTCCTGATCTATTCAGATTTCACATGAATGTAAGTCAAGGGGCCTTCAGTTCCTCTATGTAATGTTGAAGAACTCGATGTGTGAGGAAGAGAGAACTTGGATCAAATTTTCTTCCACCAGGATCTTTGGGATGACGTCTTCTTGTTTGAAGACTACTAGGATCGACACTCCATGAGAAGTGATGCACAGATTGTGCACCATGGAGATTAGAAACTGCAGAGTATCTGCACCAAGGAAGGAAAACAAACCCCAAGATTTCATGTTTTGGAACCAGGAGATTGGGAGCATTGGAAAACCGAGAAGCTAACAAATTGGAAGATGGAATCGATCGCCTAAGGAGATCATTTCAGATCTTAATATCGAAATCAAACCAAACATAGGGGTGATGAAACCCCCTTGTAGCTTAAACATCCTAACATAATGACCACATGGAGGATTCCATGAATCCCTCACCAAATACAACATCTAGTGGTATCCAAAAACACCCAAATAACTAAATGAGTATGATGGGTTGTATGGAAATCAGATCAAACAACGAAAACATAAGAACCCTGTTGTGGAATCGTTGGGAGTTGCAATGAAAGAAATGGGAAATGATAGAAAATGTAGAAGAAAAAAAACACATGGAACACAATGATTTATGTGGTTTGGGAAAAATCCCTACATCCTAGAGAGGTAGAACTTCACTAATTCAGGAGCACAAAGTACAGAGTTTTTAGTAGTAACCTACGCCCAAAAATGGGCTATAAAATGGAAAGACGATCAATTTTCTGAAAAGTAATTCTGTGTCGCTATAGTGAACGGTGAACACCTTTGTCAAAAGTGCTACAGTGGCTGTCGGCTAGAAGTAAAATGTGCTACAATACTGTTGAGTCCGAAGTCTGCACTACTACAGTACCTGTCGATGTCGGTAGTTCAGCTCCACTATAGTGGTCAGCGATGCTACAATGCCAAAAAAATAGGCCACAAGTATTTGGCCCAACCAGATCAAGCTACACCAATCCAACAATGTCCCATTTAGAGACTATCCACTGCACTACTATGCTTCGATGCAACTGATGAAGAAAACTTAATTAATTTGAGTTCTTCCTCTTCTTTACTCACCAGTGGTGTGCTTTCCATTCACAGATTCATGAAATACAAACTTTTTTCCCCTTATGCTCCCATAAAGTCATCCATTATTCTGCCTCTCATCCTCCGTTCATCAGTGGAGACCAACAGAGGCACAACAGTGCCTCAAATTCTGTATGACCATAGGCTTTTTCAACATGTCTTCCAGCTTGTTGGTTCCACAGATCTTCTGAAATGTCAGCAACCCATCCTGTATCAAACCTTTGATGAAATGGTACTTCAACTGAATGTGCTTCATCCAAGAATGAAACACTGGGTTCTTTGCAAGATGTATAACACTCTGACTGTCACATTTCAATACATTCTCCTCACAATTTCTTCCCAATTCATCCAAGAATTTCTTTAGCCAAACAATCTCTTTCCCAGCTTCTGTTACAACAATTTATTTTGCCTCTGTGGTGGATAAAGCCAACACCTTCTGCAATTGTGATATCCAACTTACCGTAGTTCCTCCACTGGTAAAAACATAACCCGTGGTACTCCTCCTTCTGTCGACATTGTCTCCAAGGTTAGCATCCACATACCCCTGTAATGAATTTCCTTTCCCAAAGCACAAAGATAACTCCTTGCTACCCTTAAAATACATCAGTATCAACTTCACAGCTTCCCAATGTTTCTTTCCAGGGTTAGCCATATACCTGCTCACAACACCCACTGCATGAGCGATGTCAGGTAAAGTATAGACCATGGAATACATCAGGCTTCCAATAGCTAATGCATATGGAAATTTTTCCATGTACTCCACCTCTTTTTCCATATTCACTGATTGCTCATTTGATAGTTTTAAATGGATCTCCGGGGGAATAGATACTGCCTTTTCTTCTATCATACTGAATCTTCTCAAGACCTACCCAATGTAGCCAGCCTATGAAAACATTAATGTTCCACCTGTGCGGTCCATCTTGATCTTCATCCCCAGAATCTTACCAACTTCTCCAAGATCATTCATTTCAAACTCCTCAGCCAGTTTCCCTTTCAACTCATTAATCCTATGCATACATGATCCTACAATAAGCATGTCATCCTCATATAGAGGCAATATAATGTATTCATCACCAAAGGATTTTATATAGAAACATTGATCCATGCCACATCGTTTATATTCATTTTTAGACATAAATGAATCAAACTTCTTGTTCCACTGCCTTGGTGCCTGCTTCAATCCATATAAGCTCTTCTGGAGTTTTCACACCATTTATCCCTTCCCAGACTCTACATATCCATTTGGATACTGCATGTATATAACTTCCTCCAAATATCCATGAAGGAAAGAAGTCTTTACATCAAGATGCTCAAGGTGCAAGTCCTCTGATGCCACAATGCTGAGAACCACCCGGATGGTGGTAAGCTTCACTACTGGTGATAATATTTCAGTGAAATCCACTCCCTACTTCTGTTGGAAGCATTTCACCACTAGCCTTGCCTTGAAGCTCCTATTTCCATCATGTTCTTCCTTAACCCATTAGACCAACTTTTTCCGCAATGCTTTATTTCATGTTAGAAAAGGTGTCAGCTCCCAAGTGTTGTTGTCATGCAATGAGGAAATACCCCCATTCATAGCCAGCTCCCATTTTCTCGACTCCTTCAGCTACATTGACTCTTAAAATCATTATGGTTCTCCACCATTAGTCAATAATAGACAATTCAGGGATGGTGAATACCTTTTCACAGGCCTTCTCACCCCTTCTAATCTCCTCAACTCCACTGGAGTAGTAGGTTCTACCGGTTCAGATCTCTCCAGCTCAGATACACCTTCAAGCTCCACTTGCTCTTTTCAATCTGATTCAATGTTCCCATTTTCATCTTCAGCTACATGATGACCTTTTTACATGACACCTTCATTAATTACCACGTTATGGCTCCTGATGACCATCTTCTTGTGATCATCCCAAAAGTGGTAACCAAACTCATCCGCACCATAGCCAATAAAGAAACATGGCTTGGACTTAGAATCACGATTGTCCCTTGAGTTATAATCAATGTGTACATAAGACAAACTTCCAAAGACTCTTAAATGTGATGGTTTTACCTTTTTACCAGACTAGAGCTCCTCGGGTAGACGTTCCCCCATTGGCACAGATGGACTCCTATTTATCAGATACGTTGCCATATTCACTGCATCAGCCTAGAAGGTTTTAGGCAACCCTGAGTGTAACCTCATACTTCTGGCACATTCATTCAACGTCCTATTCATCCTCTCTGTCACACCATTCTTCTATGGTATTCCTGGGATAGTCTTCTCCCATCAAATTCCATTATAAGAACAGAAATATATGAATTCCTGACTTCCATACTCTCCACCGTTGTCAGTCCTCAAACATTTCAGCTTAGCTCCTGACTCATTCTCCACCATGACCTTCCACTTATGGAACATTTTAAACACATCATATTTACTTTTCAGAAAGTAAACCCATACCTTCCTTGTTGTGTCATCGATGAATGTCACATAGTTTTGTGACCCTCCAAGGGAATGTATTGGTGCAGGTCCCCAATCATCTGTGTGCACTAGGTCCAGCTTCCTAGCTTTCAGTGTTCCACCTCCTTTTGCAAAATAAACCTTCTTCTTCTTTATGAAGATACAATCTTCACATAGGCCAACATCTACTGACTTCAACTCTGGTAGAAACCCTTTTGTTTCCAACACCTTCATCCACTTCTCACTCATGTGGCCTAGACTGCTATGCCAAATTTGTGAATCTCCTACAGTTTTGAGTGATGAAGCCATGTCCATGCAAGTTTCTATCATGTTGTATAGGGTACCATTCTTTTCTCCATGAGCTATAACCATATCTCCTTTGGTGATCTTCCATGCACCACCAGTAAACATGGTACTCAACCCTGCATCATCAAGATGTCCCAAAAAAATGAGATTTCTTCTTAATCTAGGGATGTAACTCATGCTTTCTAGAACCAACATGCTCCCACTATTGGTCTTGATCCGTGTATCTCCTTTTCCCATAATCTGTAAGGGCTTATAATCAGCAAGATGTACCTTGCTGAAATTTCTGGAAATGTAATTTTCCAGAAATACCTTCTCTAATGTAGAATAGAAAAATGCCCCAGATTCTAAAATCCAAGACTCTATTGGGCTATCCACGCTCAATAGTAGCACATCATCAGTGCATTCAATTTCCGCATTTTCTCCACTAGTTTTAAGTCCCTTCCAGTTATATCTACACTCCTTCTTGACATGTCCTTTCTTCCCGAAAGTCCAACAGGTAGGACCGACTCCCTTTTCCTTATCTCTGCTCTTTCCTCTTGACCTTGATTTCCCTCTAAGATTATCTCACTATGGGTAACTTTATATTCCTTCAATGTTCAAATCAAAACCAGAGAATATGCTTGATTCTATTTTTCACACATCCTCACTAAGGTTAGGTCCCGTATATCTTTCAGAACCAGCTTGGTATTCCTTGAGGTACTGCTCACAACTGTTACAGTTGCTTCCCAACTGTCAGGTTAAGAGGACAGTAAGACCAGTGCACATACCTCATCACTAAGATCAATCTTCACTGATGTCAGCTGACTGATGATGGTGTTGAATTTGTTGATTTGGTCTGCAACAATTCTCCCTTCAACCATTTTCAGGTTGAACAATCGCCGCATCAAATGCACCTTGTTTGTTGCATAAGGATTCTCGTACATATTTTCGAGGGATTTAATCAGTTCCACCACTGTATTATCTTCTCTGATGTTGAAAACCACATTTTTGTCCAACGTTAAGTGCACAACACCCATAACCTATTGATCCAGCAGCCCCCACTCCGACTGCTCCATGTCCGTTGGCTTCAGACCCAGAAGTGGCAAGTGCATATTTTTTAATAAAGATAATCCTTGATTTTCATCCTATAGAAACTGAATTCAGTTCCATAAAAGTGATCGATCTTCACTTTTCCTTCATCCAGAGCCATCATTGAAGAATTATGAACTCACCCTCTGATAATAGTGGTTGCAGAATCACCGGGAGTCACAACGACAGAAATGAGAAATGATAGAAAATGCAGAAGAAAAGCAAACACACGGAACAAAACAATTTACATGGTTCGGGAAAAATCCCTATGTCCATGGAGAGGAAGAACATCATTAATTTTGGAGCACAAAGTACAGAGTTTTCAGTAGTAACCCTAGCCCAAAAATGGGCTATAAAATGGAGAACACAATCACTGTTATGAAAAGTAAGCCTGCGTCGCTATAGTGAACGACGACCACCTTTGTCAAAAGTGATACAGTGGCTGCCAGTAGGAAGTCAAAAGTGATACAGTACTGTTGACTCTAAAGTTTAGACTGCTACAGTGCCTATCAGTGTCGGTCGGTCAGCTCTGCTACAGTTGCGGGCCACAAACATTCGGCCCAACCAGATCGGGCTACACCAATCCAACAAACCCCATTTCATGTCAATAGCCATGGTCGATCTTGAAAACCAAATTGAAATTAAAATACCTAATTTCACAACACTTGAAGGTGTATCTTGAAGAGACATTTCATATTCTTGAACTTGTACACTGATGATGATTTTGGGATAGTGGGGGAGTATCTAGATAGCTACAGTGGACCTGCATAGTAGCGGTGGGCATAAACAGTAGCAACAAACTCTGATAATGTGATAACAATGATTTCAAAACCTATATTGAGTTTTGGCTTAAATAATGGTTAGGTAGAGCCCTGTTAAGTTGGCGTCAGTACTTTAAGTGTTTTTTCTTTGTTGATTTTTGAAGCCTTTGGAATCTTGCTTCTTTGATCTGTTGTGTGCGGTATGTTGGTTCACTGTCTAGTTTTTTTTGTTAGCACCTCTTGCTTCTTTTTATTTTCAATAATTTTTCATAATCCTTCCCCAAGAACATATATTTGGTTTTATCTTTTATTATTTTCATTTCTTATTTTATTCAATATCTGCTTCTTAGTTTAATTAAAATCTTTCAGACTGTTGTGTTTTTGGATTTAAATTAAATGTTTAAATATAAATTATTTTAGAAGCCCATTATGGTTGGTTTTAGTTTCAAACTAGTGCTTTAGTTCATGCTTGATGTTGAACTTTGGTTTTTTTTCACTCGAATTGTATTTATCATATGAAAGAATCTGTTTTACGTTCAAAAAACTTTATTTGAAAATCTAGAATTTATTTATCATTGATGTTTGATTATGTTTTGTGGAATCATTAAGCACAATATTGTTGTTTATTTTTATGAGAATTTGTTCAATATTTTTAATTGATGTAATTTTCACTTCCCATGTGCAGTTTATACATGACACTTTGGTGACATGGACACAGTCTTTTCCAATATTTTTTACAGTATTTTGTTCTTATTCACTGCTCTTAATTCATTTCAATTTTTGTAATTGCATTTAATCTTATATTTTTTGTTTATAATTTTATATTTTATAAACTATAAATAAATATCATTTTTATATTTATGATTTTCATGAACCAAATACTCAATAGATCAGGGTCTATTTCATGTTGACTACCTCTCGTGTATTAGAACTCCACATAACAAAGTGGGATCAAAGCTTAATTGGGTTTAAATTTTGTTTTGTTAAAATTTTGAAATAATTTTTTCATTGATTTAAAATGATTTTCTAGTGTATTTTATCTATTGAAACATGTTTTGATGTTTCATTCAACTAGGTCCTTATATCTATTAGGCTGTAATTTAAAACTATTGTTCATAGTTTGTTTCCTTGTCTTTCCATGTTTTCTTTTTCAAACTGATCATTATAGATGACTTTGTTAGCAATTTCTTGTGTATTTCAGGGATTCCTTTTAGCATTGATAAAGGTGGAATTTAGCAGTGCCTTTTTTTGCCTTGTTAAAGGGTCCTTTACCAACACCGTTTATAGTGAAAAAAATGTTCATGCAACTACTACAATGCTACAACAATCCCATAACAAAAATCCTAATCAGAATAAAAATATACTGAAATACATATAAACATAAAATTAGATTAAAATACAAATATAACATTACACTATCATTTCAATTCAAAGTTTTCATAAAAAGTATTTACAATTTTTTGATATTTACAATTAATCCAAAAAAATACTATCAATATTCAAAATCATAATACTTATAGTAGGATTTCTTATAAGATCATCCTCCATACAAAAGTTTATTTACATAATCAATCCAATTTTGATTTTAGTAACAGAAAAAAAATAATAAATAAAAAAAATTAATGTTATATAATCCACATGATAAATTATATTTCTAATTACCATATATATTAATGATATTATCAACTAATTGTGCATCAGATTGACATGTGTCCAATTCTTAGATGTGAAAAAACAATTTATGGATTTTTGTCCTAAATTTTGAAAAAATATGTGTTCTTTTGATCAGTTTTGGGTATGTGATAAGAGTTTTAAACTAAAATGACACTTTTATATTGAAAACAAAAACTTTGAGTTATAATGACCACATAATTAAGCAGATTGATGTATATTCAATTCTTACATGTCACAAATGAATCCTAGATCGTTGTCCTAAATTTTGGAAAACAATTTGATCTCATTTTCTCCATTTTGGGTATGTGATATAGATTTTAAACTAAAATGAAACTTATATTGAAAACACATAATTCAAGTCATACCAAGAACATTGTATGGAAGATTAACATGCAGTCAATTCCAACACATTAAAAATGAGATGTGGATTGTTGTCCAAAATTATGAAAATAATCTGAGCTCATTTTCTCTATTTTGGCCATGTGTTGCATGTTTTAAACTCAAACAACACTTTTATGTTGACAACATACATTTTAAGTCATACTGACCACATATTGTGTCAGATTTATGTAATATGGAATCCTACACATCAAAAATATATTATGGATCATTTTTCTAAAGTTTGAAAACAACATGATCTTGTTTTCTTAGTTTTGGCTATGTGGCATGTATTTTAAACTAAAGAGACACTTCTACACTTCTATATTGAAAACAGAAACTTTGAGTCATACCTACCACATCATCTATTAGATTTACATACGATCAATTCCTACACATCATAAATGAATTATAGATCATTGTCCTAAATATTGAAAACAATATGATATTTTTTTCTCGGTTTTTGCTATGTGATGCATTTTAATCTAAAATGAAACTTTTATATTGAAAACACCCACTTCGAGTCCGACCAATGACATCATGTGTTGGATTGAAATGCGGTAAATTCCTAAATGTTAAAAGGTAATTATTAATTTTTTTCTTAAAGTTGAAAAAAATATGAGTCCGCATGTTATATTAATATGTGATCAATTCCTACACATTAAAAATAAATTATGGATAGTTTTCCTAAAGTATTAAAAAAATATGAATGTTTTTTCTTGGTTTTGATTATATTACATGTCTTTTGAACTAAAATGTCAATTTTAAACTAAAAACATACACTTTGATTCATACCAGGCACTCTATGTTGTGGATTGAGGTGTGATTTATTTCTACATGTCATAAATTTTCTATGGATCATTTTTCTATAGTATCAAAAAAATATGAATGTGTTTTCCTAGTTTTGAGTTTGTGGAATATGTTTTGAGCCAAACTTTTAGTTTTAAACTGAAAACACACACTTTGAGTCATACATGTCACATCATGTGTCAGATTGAAGTCCAAACGATTCATACATATCAAAAATTAATTATGGATCATTTTCCTTATATTTGAAAATAATTGGATCTCATTTTCTCAGTTTTGGATTTTTGGCGTGTTTTAAACATAAATGAAACATCTATATTGGAAACATCCAGTTCGAGTCATATGTGCTACATCATCTGTCAGATTGACGTAAAGTTGATTCCTACATTCCAAAAATGAATTATGGATCATTGTCCTAATGTTTGAAAATAACATGAGCTCATTTTTTCAGTTTTGACTCTGTGATACATGTTTTAAACTAAAATGACACTTTTATATTGAAAACTCATAATTCGAGTAATACCAACCACATTGTGTGTTAGATTGATGTTCCGTCGATTTCTACACATCAAAAATGAATTATGATTTTTTGTTCTAAATTTTGAAATCGATTCAAGCTCATTTTATTAATTTTGGATATATTACGTGCATTTTAAACTTAAATAATAGTTTTATATTAAAAATACATACTTTAAATCCTACCAGTCATATAATGTGTTATATTTGAATGTATTAAATTCATACACATCCAAATGAAATATGGATCATTTTCCTAAAATATAAAAATAATAAGAATGTTTTTTCTTTGTTTTGAGTATGTCACTTGTGTTTTGAATTAAAATGACAATTTTAAAATAAAAACATACACTTCAAGTCATAATGGGTAAACTATGTCTCAGATTGAGGTGATATTTATTTCTACATTTCACAAATGTGTTATGGATCATTCTTCTAAATTATCAGAAAAAATGAATGTATTTTCTTAGTTTTGAGTATGTGGTGTGTGTTTTGAAGTAAACTATTAATTTTAAACTAAAAAAATGAACTTTGAGTCATAACTATCACATTATCTACCATATTGACATACAGTCAATTCCTATATGTCACAAATTGTTTATGGATCATTTTCTTAAAGTTTTAAAACAATACAAGCTCATTTCCTCTCTTTTGGATATGTGATGCATTATTTAAACTAAAATGACACTTCTATATTGAAAACATGCACTTTGAGTCAATAATTCCACATCATTTATTAGATTGATGCACATTAAATTTCTACACATCACATGCATCATTTTTCTAATTTTTGAAAATAATCTGAGTTTTTTTGGATTTTCGATGAGTAATTTAAACTAAAATGACAATTTTATATAAAAAATATGCACTTCAAATAATATCGACCTCATCATGTGTTATATTGACATACAGTTGATTCATACACATCAAAAAAATTTATGGTTTATTTTCCTAAAATTTGAAAACAATCCTAGTTTTTTTTCTCAGTTTTGGCTATATGATGTCAGTTTTAAACATAATAGACTTATATATTGAAAACATTCACTTCAAGTTATAAAATACACATAATGCATATGATTGATGTGAGATTAATTCATACATATCAAAAATGACTTAGGGATCATTTTCTTAATGTATCAAAACAATCTAAATGATTTTGATCTATTTTAAGTATATCACATGTGTTTTGAACTAAAATGTCAATGTTAAACTAAAAACGTACACTTCATGTCATATTGGGAACGCTGTGTCTCAGATTGAGGTGTGGTTGACTCCTACACATCACAAATGTGTTATGGATCATTTTTAAAAATTATCAAAACAAAATGATTTTGTTTGCTCAGTTTTGAGTACATGGTGTCTGTTTTGAACAACACAATCAATTTTAAACAGAAAACACACAATTCGATTCATACCTATCACATCGTCTATCATATTGATGTACAATTAATTCTTACACATCAAAAATGAATTCTTGGTCATTGTTTTAATGCATCAAAACAATATGAATGCATTTTAATGGTTTTGAGTATGTCACATGTGTTTTGAACTAAAATATGAAAACATTCACTTTGAGTCATACATGAAACACCTCATATAATATTGAGGTGTGGTTGAATACTACATGTCCCAAATGACTTATGAATCATTTTCCTAAAGCATCAAAACAATCTAAATGTTTTTTTCTCAATTTTGAGTATGTGATGTGTGTTTTAAACAAAAATGTAAATTATAAACTGAAAAGATACACTTTGAATCATATTAGATAGAATATGTATTAGATTGAGTTAGAGTTGATTTCTACATATTAAAAATGACTTATAGATCATTTTTATAAATTATAAAAACCATATGAATTATTTTTATTGGTTTTTAGTATGTCATGTGTGTTTTGAACAAAGTTTCAATTTTAAATTGAAAACACACACTTTGATCCATACTGGACACACCGTGTATTGGATTGAGGTGCAATTGATTCCCACATATCAAAAATGACGTATGGATCTTTTTTATAAAGTATCAAAAATATTTTAATGTGTTTGTTTGGTTTTGAGTATGTGATTAATTTTTTAAACTAAAATGTAAATAATAAACTAAAAACATAAACCTCTATCCATATCAAGAACAATATGTATTAGATTAAAGTTTTGTTGATATATGTGTGACTGATTCCTACACTATTCAAGACAATGTTCATGATAGATATGTTTCCAAGTCTTAATTTTCCTTCAAATGTAGCAAAAACCCTTGGTAGATGAGATCTTCTATTTGAACTGTATAGTCTCTTTCAAAAATGAATTGAATAAAATTTGTGGGATTATAGATTTTGTAGATGCATCCTTATGATACACTTCACATTTCAAGCAGTATGTAGTTTACTCTTCCATTCTAATGGAACATGTTCTCTCATTTTTGGCTTGTTGTAGATATTTGAAATCAAAGTATGACTTCCCAAAAGATCTCTAGAAAAACTAAATAAGTATATGATAAAATGGTAAGGAAATTAACTTAAAAATATTAGATAAAATTATGACAAAATTAATAAAATAAGTAGTTTAAATTAACCTTTTTTGGAGGTATATATCCATTCTTAACCCATTTCCCTATTTCCATTATTTCATTTGTAGCCTCAAAGTACAATCTCTCCTAAGCATGAATAGCATCAAACATGTTACTATCTCTATTCGAATCCACTGAGTGTAACCCTCCACTATACTTCTTGAGAAATGGGTCAAAAAATAATATATAATCATTATGATACTAATGTTTCACATCCAAAATATATCTATAAGATCATAGCCTGTACTAGATTTAAAAAAAGTAATCATCTATATTTTATGTCAGAAAATAGTCTAACACCATGCACTTTTTCCACTCATCTCTAAACAAATTTACTTCTTATTTTGAGTACATATATTGTTGTAAGTCTTGTTTGTAATGAAAAAATATAGAAAAAACTATTAATAAATATTTTTAATGAAAATTTAATTACCTATTAACATTACCTATTTGGGGATATTAGTCTTTTGATGGTATATGATATCTTTCTTAAATTTTCAAACATAATATCCATAATCATTATCATTATCTCGTCTGAACACAACATGAACATTGACCAAAATAAGTAAATTGTTTTGAAATATGTTTTAATAGTTAAAATTACTATATATAACTTAATATATTTCCATTTGAAGAAATCAATAGGATTCTTATGTTTAGTCATAGACCTCATACCATGATTTAGCTTATATTTATAGAGTGATACATCATAAAAAATTCCCATTAAAATAAATACTAAAACATATAATTCAAAGTTCATCTATAAAATATTGATTATAGTGCATAAAAAATTCATACTATTCATCATGTGCGTTCAGTTTGATGTAAATCTATGAATTGGATCCAAAAAATAGACATTTAAGGTCTGAAAATTATTTGCAATTAGCATCCAGTATATCATAAAATAACAAAAAAAAGTAATGAAAAAAATATTTATATAATTAAATTATAGAATTTTACTCCTGAATTATAGGCATCAAGAAAAGTCTTTTATCTGATATTTTCTTCCCAAACACCTCACTTAATTCATTTTTTCTCTATTCAAATTCTTCCAATTCAAAAGAAAAATTATCTGTAGATATTATATAGTGATTATTGATTCTAAATATTACATCACAAGGTTTTCTTTTTATATAGTATAAATATACACATTTATAGAAAATATGAATAGTTATTAACTATAATGGAAATAGTAAATCGTTTTTTTGGACAAAAAAATTATGAAAATATACATCATGTATGTCTTCACAACTGAGACTCCCAACCATTCAAACGTGATAATATCATTTATACTCTCCAGGCCTTTAGCGACCCAACCCCAGATAGCCCAGAGCCGGAGTATGCTATCAATTTCATTGGAATGATTATAAGGAATCAAATCCCAAAGGATGGAAGAGTTTATTAGTCTTGGTAAACTAGATACATAAATGAGTCTTATATTAAAAATGAACTCACAAATTAAAATATAATTTTTTTCTTCATTCTAAATAAATAAATTCGAGGGTAACTTTATTCCATATATTGAATCCCTGAATATATTTCGTAGTACACTTCTTGGATTCCTGGGGAAATAAACATAATAAGAGTGAGATTAAATGCTCATTAAGGTCAAAATATAGTGGAAGTAGTAAATAATCAATGAGAATTGTCAATACGGAAATGTAAATTACTGAAAACACATGCCATTAAAATAACAAGATAAGGAAAAATAAAATATGGAAAGGTAAGAAACTAAAACACATTCCATTTAATAAATTAACACAAAATGAAATGTATCCATAGACATGTCGATGAAAAATCTCATTGATGAATAATAACTAAAAATAAATGAGGGAAGTTCTATATTATTGGATTCCATGTTTCCTAGGTACATGGTAACTTTACCGTCAAGACCTTCCACAGGATGGTTTACAAAATACTGGGTAGAAACCCATCTAAGGATACTATCCAAATGAATCATACCATGTGACTATCAATACATCGAGGGGATATCTATAACTGGGCCCCACTCACATCGTACCAGTCCAAAACATTCCTCATATATCAAATAATCAATTTAATAATGTGCCTTATCAAATATCTATATTAAATAGAGGATACATATTTTTCAATAATTACAAAAATAATTAAAAATCTTTCAAAGTAAACACCACATGAAAAAAATAGTATATGGTTTAGGAAATGATCACATCCATAGAAAATGATATGGACATTTAGGGGAAATTCAATGTCAAATGATCATAGGATATTGAATATTTCAAAGGGACTAAAAGGGATCAATGAAGTGAATTTTAATACTATCCTTGGAAAAATCAATCAGAAAACATCCAAAGGAATATTAAATATGGTATCAATAGATGATACCCTATTTTGTTTAAAATAAAGGGTTTTTATTTTTGATGAATAGAAATATTATAAAAATAAAATTTAAAAACATTATTGAGGAAAATAACCTTTTTGTTTTGAAAAACTTTTTGAAAAAAAAATTTATTTTAAAATAAATTTTGAAAATAATTTCTTTAAAAGACATCATTTTAAACATTTAATGTAAGATTCAAATAAATTATGGTGGGTAAGTTTGTACAATCCCTACGAGGTAAAAGTAATTTTCCTTTTTCACGGTTAAAGGTTAGATAATTGAATTGTTTAGAAAGAAATAAGAAGATTTCTTTGAAAACATTGGTAAAACAAAAAAAGGTAAAATTTTCTTTACAAAATCATTTTAATTTTTTTTTGTATTTTTTTTATAACACATGGTGTTTAGAAGAAAACAGGTTCTCTTACCAATGATAAATACAAATTCGGGTTTTCTAAAAACATTTTTTAAAAAATTTTGAGTACCAAAGAGTGGAAAAGTTGTAGTAATACTTGAAAAAGTTCATGAATTACCATATGAGAATAAAATTATTTATTTAAAAAATGGTTATTTAATTTCCTCAAATATAAATACAATTTGGAAGATTATTAGTATTATTTTTTTGGAAAATAATCTTTAAACATTTCAAAGTGTCCCATACCACTTTAAAACATTTTAAATCATACAAATCATGAAGGAATAATATTAAATGAAAGTTATAATATAATTATATTATATATATCCATGATATATCATATAAAATTTCAGTATATACACTATATAAAAGAAAATATGTGCATAACACCAAATAAGTCTCAATGGAATGTAAATTGAGACGGAATACATTACCTTGTGTTTCCTTTCAGGTGAATGTAATTTAACCTCATGTATAAGGTGTTTAATTTTTTTAAAAATTATAATATAACCAAATTAATATTTATTGTATTATATATGATCCTATTATAATATATTATTACTTGTTTGTTAATAACCTTCCATTATTTTAACTATATTGGGTGATAAATGTTTTAACTTGTTATTCGTTATCATTATTAAATATGTCATGGTTTCATAATATACACAATGTAAAACATGATTTTAATATCATATATATACAATATATATGTATTTAAATTATTCTATAACATTTTGATATTATAAATTAAGTGCAACTTTCATGGAGACAGAGGGTGTACGTGTGCATGAACGCGACTTTCATTTCTCTGTCGTATTAAAAGAATGAAAGATAAATGATACATATGTATATTATAATTCAAGTATAATATATATATATATATATTATATGTTACATATTTTTATTAAAACCTTCCTTTATACGTTCCATTTATGGCATGAATGAGTCATATCGCTTTGACGGGGCAGTAGTCCACAATTCCTCAAATAAAATTACCATATTTACACAATATGGAAAGCATAAAAGTATGTTATAAATAAAATTATAGAAGAGTAAATAAATTATAAATATAATATGTAAAATATATAAATATATTGTTCATCATAATTTTCAACCATGTAAGTTGGTAATGAAAAAATGAACAATCATCATTTTGTGAGGTGGTAGTTCGCCATACACAGAAACAGTATGTTCGTTACCCATTAGATGGAAGTGTGTGTAAGTATAGGTAGAAACCTTTGGATAAATACATACTAGTATATTTATGATACTGTTTTTATACAATAATATAATAAGAATATATGATGGGTTGGATAATGGAAATAATACTAAAAATCTTAAGGAAATATGCAAGCTCATAATCGGGTAACTACTTTTGGTTTGTACCAAAAGGATTTCTTGGAAGGATTTATACCCAAAGGGTGGCTTCAAGGTATAAGGTATGTATTTTGGGAAGATATAT
The DNA here is from genome assembly GCA_963277665.1 of Viscum album. Taxonomy (NCBI): domain Eukaryota; kingdom Viridiplantae; phylum Streptophyta; class Magnoliopsida; order Santalales; family Viscaceae; genus Viscum; species Viscum album. The sequence goes on from OY728127.1 coordinate 1,914,916,521, forward strand.
GGGAAGATATTGGTCTAACCTAAGTGGTTTTATAGGTTTTCAAAATGGGGAGAGGTGGTGGCCTTTTATAAGAAAGGAAAAGGACTCACTTAGATTTTTGGAAACAAGTTAGGTATAAACATGTTATAGCATAAAATAATTCATACCAAACAAAAAATAATAATTTAAGGTTAATGTAATAATTATTACCATAAAATAGGTTTTGGAAAAGTTTATAGCTCATTTGGGCCCTTAAGTTAAAGGTTTAGTCTTTTATTAAGCTTACTTTTTTCCTTAATAATTGTAATTAATTTTAATCAAATTCACTAATATTTTTAGTCAAAAACACAATTGGTACTATTATAAATTTTAAATTATGATTATTTGAAATATTTAATCCATTTTTCAGAATTAAAATAACATAAGTGGTAGAAATTAATTTAAAATTCATCCCACAGGTGGGACAATAGTGCAGGTGTTTAAAGTAAAGTCATAAAAAAGATTGATAAGTTTTTGCATTCAATTTCAATGAGGAATTGATCCCAATGAACTAAATTGTATTAATTGAGAAAAATATCATATAATCAATCTTTAAAACCAATTAAAAGTATAATTTATCCATATAAATTAATTATAAGAAAAAGAAGTTTTGAAATAAAATTCTGTATTTTTAATTATTCATTAAAAAATTATATTTTTTTCAGAAAAATATCCAAAATTCACCATAACCTAATTATTATGTTTCTATTTAAATGATGAAGTTTATTATTGAAATATTAAATCAATAAAAGTGTAAAAATTCATATTTGAAATGGGTTCTCTATTAAAAGGTGGCAAAATTTCCTTAATAAAAAAATATAGGTATTTATGTGTAAAATAGAGTTTGTTCTTATATTATATCTATCAAAACTAATGGATGAATATCAAAAATATTTGATTGAATATATAACATATATATTTCATTAAAATCATGAATTAATTTTAATTAATTTTTTTTATTAGGACAAAACTTTTTTGGAATCATAAATATAATAATATTTCTTTTAACATCCAATTGGTTATTATTTTCATTTGTAATTAATTGGAAACCAGATTATTAATTTTATATTTATATAAACCATAAATTTTCATAATTTAGATAATATTATTCATAAATTATAACATAATTTCTAGGTTATATCTTATTATATTAAATAATAATATTTTAATAATATATCATTATTTAGTGAAACTCGGTCTTGTGTGTAATGAAAGATATTGAGGAAGGTTGCTCTTGCGTGTAACACAAGATATCGGGAAGGTTGTTCATGCATATAACACTCAGTTTATCATGAATTAAAATATATAGAATATATTTTAAATATTAAAAATGTCATAAAGTATCCAGATATTATATTACCTTATGTGCTTGGTGTCGCGTTTCATATATAGCATCCCGCCATTTTTATCACATAAACATTCATTACATTTTACAAAACCGAGGATCTTTAAGGTTTAGTGTCTTGGAAACCAGGAACTTTAAACATGAAAACATAAAACATTCTTCTAAAACACTTGAAAGGCTTCTCCTCATGTTCATCCTAGGTTCATTACTACATCACATAACCAGGGGACATACATCAAAAGAAAGGGTGAGAAAAAGGCCCAGTAAGGGAAACAAGAGAAACATTTTACATGTGAACTTGAGATACTTCAATAAGGTCATGAAAAGAACTTTAAGGCATGAGAATGAAATCATGAGGCATATCATAATAAAAATAACATTTTCATAACTTGAAGATGTGGCTACATAATTTAACACAGACAATCATGAACATATCACCAAGGTCCATCCCCAATGTGTCATTTGAAAATTACCAAGGTTATTCACCAAGGTATCGTGAAAATTGTAATCTCTAGTGGTTACATCATTACCCAATGCATTGGAGTGCTATCAGGGCGCACCCTTAAATTTTCCTTTATTATCATGTGATCCACATATATAATCATCAAACATTTCATAAATAACCCATATATAAAAAATAAATGAGTTTCATTTCATAATCATAACGTTTTAAAAACTGCTTTAAAGTCATGATCTTTACGTCACTTTAAAACCCACATAAAAGGAAGGTGGGTCTCATGTATGTAAATCCCAGAATTTAAAATAGAACATTTTTGTATATATGTGAATACCCCTTTAGAAGAAAGAGCTTTGAGTATTCACTTAATAATATAAAAGAACGTTAGAAAAAGAGAGAGACATTTTGAGATGGAAATTCTGCAGCATAACGGCTATGTTACGAGGTTTTAGAAGACATTAAGAAGAGAGGAAAAATGGGTAAAAAATTAATAAATGACCCATAAAACAGTAGATGGACAGAATAATAAGGATACCTGATCATGTTAATGAAATTTCAAGGACATACCATTTGAAATGAAAAACATGGAAGGAAGACAAAAAATAAATTTGTCCTATGAAAGTTCGGCAGCCTAACGGCGTTACTTAAACTTCAACAAAAATGATTTGAAAAGATAAAATAGGGTCTATCATCATGTGAACATAAGAGTTCAGTATGATAGATATAGAGATAATTCCCCACTATAATGAAAAAGGAACTTGAAAGACTTGACATGAAAGTAGAACTTTGAAAAGAATGAGAAGGGTGAAAGAATCCCCTAAAAAATTCGGCAGCCTAACGGCGCCACTTAAAACTTCAAAATACTAAATTGAAGAGATAAAATGGGGTCTCTCATCATATGAACATAAGAGTCCAGTATGATAGATATAGATATCATACCCCAACATAACAAAAAGGAACTTGAAAGAATTGACATGAAAGTAGAACTTCAAAACGAGAAGGGTGAAGAACCACTTAAAAATTCGGCAGCCTAACGACGCCACTTAAAAATTCAAAATATTGAATTGAAGAGATAAAATGGGGTCTCTCATCATATGAACATAAGAGTCCAGTATGATAGATATAGAGATCATACCCCAACATAACAAAAAGGAACTTGAAAGAATTGACATGAAAGTAGAACTTCAAAACGAGAAGGGTGAAGAACCACTTAAAAATTTGGCAGCCTAACGCCGCCACTTAAAACTTAAAAATAATGGATTGAAGAGATCAAATGGGTTCTATAATAATATTATCATAAAAGATCAGTATGATAAATTTATAGATCATACCCCAACATAATAAAAAGGAACTTGAAATACTTTACATGAAAATAGATCTTGAAAAATGAGAAGGGAGAAAGAATCCGTTACAAAAATTTTGGCAGCCTAACGACGCCACTTAAAACTTCATAAAACGAAATAATGAGAGTAAGAGGGGATCTCTCATTATATGAACATAGAAAGGGCAGTAAGAGGAGTATAAAAGAACATCCTCCAACATAAGAACATGTAGCATAAAAGTAATGACATAAAAGAGATTACTTGAAATGAAAGAGAGAGGTCGGATCCCTTGCCATAAAACATAACTCTTAAAACTCAAAGGTTGGGACCTTGAGGGATTGGGGGAACCATGGGAGGAATCCTTGTGAGGTAATGAGACCATAACTTTGTTGGGGAAGAGTGGGGAGTCGAATGGATGAGAGGATGGCTTGGAATTTATAGGGAAAGTGAGGGGACAAGACATTAATGGCCAAGGGACACCTTATTAGTAGTTTTGGCAAAACCATGGGCTTGCCCATGGTATTTGCCCATGGTATTGGCCACTTGGGACACCTCATACCTTATCTTACTATTCATAAGTCGACCATATTGATTACATACTTAATACATCATTTAATGATGTCATTAGACACCCGAAACTTAAAAACTGTATTTTCACTATTCATCAAAAATTCAACTTTCTCAGAATAATCCCAAAATTTCACCTTAACAAAATATCAACGCTCTGATTACAAATATGAACTCCATTTTATAAAAATAATTTTCTAAATATTTTTAATTTAATTTTTAAATAAAAACACTATTCACCGAAAATTCATTTTTTTTCAGAAAAAACCCCAAAAATCACCATAGCATAATATCGGTGCTCTGAATTCAAAAATGAAATCCGTTTTATAAAAATAATTTTCTAAATATTTTTAATTTAATTTTTAATTAAAAAACACTATTCACCCCAAAAAACTAATACTTGAATAATAATTTATGAAACCGTTATTTAACCATTTTATTGAATCACATTACTTAATCAAGGTGCCTAGATTATATTAATACTTTATTTAAGTGAGATTACTAATCCATTTGGACACATTACTAATCCTAATCATAAAATCACTATTCATAATTTACTATTCATCAAAAATTAAGTTGATCTTATTAGACTCTAAATTTTGTACTAAACATAATTGTAGAAGACCATTTTTCGAAAATCATTACACATTTTTAATTATTTAAGGTTTACACAACCATTTTTAAAATATCATTTTTCTAAAATTCATCAAAAATATGAATACTATATTTATCCGGTCATTTGAAAATTCATAAACTTCATCATAAGAAGAAATCCCAATTTTTATTTAAAACAAAGGATTACACAAGGCAGTTACGGTCTCCTTACATATCCCCTTATCACACCAGCATAGGACCTAAGTGTAAGGTGTACTAAGGTGAGAGAATCTGAGGGAGGCTCGGCTAACATCGCACGAGTAGTAATTTTTATTAGTTTGAACTTCTCGCAAAGGCGATTCCGTTCTAGCTTCACACGATGAAGTTCGGCTTGGGTTTGGTCCAGAGAAAAGCCCAGTGGTGCTACCTCCTTCCAAAGTTCTGTTAGATGGGCTTCGATCGGTCCAAGACTACTGGGTGAGGCCATAAAATCTTTTTTCTATAATAATTAACCAATATTACTTGTATTTAGAGGCAATAATCAAAACGTTTATTTTCCAGTGGTCATATTGACCAATGGTCATATAACAGTCAAAGACCAACGGTCTCATTTTAATTATAATCATGTTATCAAATGAAACATTTTTGTTGAGTATAAAAAATAAAATAAAATAACACACAAAATTAGGAAACAATATTTATTCAAAATTTCGGGTCGTTACAATCTTCCCCCCTTTAGAAATTACGTCCTCGCAATTTTTTTTTAAAAACGGGTTTTGAAATTTCATTGAAAGTCCCACATCGGAAAAGGAGTCAGAAAAACTATTACTTTAAAAGAAAGAAAGGGAAGTACAAAGGTCACCCGAGTTAACCCATACTAGGATTCCATGGAGGAAAACATGGACATGGAAGAAAAACAAAGGGTCAATTTCTGGGGAAGAGTGATAGAGAACATGATTTGGAGAAAGTTAACCATAAGAAAATCCCAAACTTATGATGTGTGTAAACGGTCTTTGATTACCTGGTAGGAAACGTAAACCAACAACGTTTTTGTTTTACGTTCTTTTTCATAATTTTGAGGAATTCATTTAAAACATAAAAAAAACATAAGAAAATATACCTATCTTCATGTAGAGTTTCATCCTTTAATAAGTTTCTACCCAAAACTAATCTTTTCTCCAAACTATGAGCATTCAAAACTACTTGGTCTCATCAAAACACAAGAATCCTCTTCATAATCCACAAAATATTAACTATATTTTTCTTCTATCTTTAAACATTATCCCAAAAACAAAAAGGGTAAGGTAAAACAACTCTTCAAAAAGAAAGAATCCCATAGGAATTGAAACTACTTTTAAATCTTCAAAGTTCCATGGTACTACCCATAGTTCATCATTGACCATTCCATAAATAATGGTCATTAAGATTCCTCAAAATAAACCAAGCTAATATTGAAACCCAAATACAAGAAGGATTTGATTACATAGTCTTCCAAAATAAACTTCATTGTTCATCTCTAAACAACATCAACCACTCCTAACATCTTATATCAAAAGTATCTAACCTAAACATATTTTACCCAAGATAGGTTAATCATTCCCATAAGTAACCTAAATTACTATAATTCCACCTTAAATTCATCGATTCTTCAAAATATAAGTCAACCTTACTCTTAAATGAAAATACCATAGTAATCTATTTACCTCGATCATATAGGGTCCCCAAAATAGTGAACATCTTCCAAAATAATAATCATATTTTAATCCCCTAATCATCCCTGTCATATTAATATGACAATCGTCGCATTTCCTATCACATTGGTTGTTTGGACATGTTCTTCCATTTCCCGCCATTAACTAAGAAAAGAAACCATAATTAGGGGCTTAAATACTTAGCCAATAATCAGGAAAAGGAACCGAAAGCATATAAGGATAACTTGTAGAAGAAAAGTATACCCTAACTTGTGATCCCCTAGGTTCCCATCTAGGTTATCCATGATCATATATTCTTATGTGAATCTTTATTTTATTTTATCTTTGTTCCTTTAACAATGGTTCATACTAAGCTTATGAATTTACCAAAGCATATCCCCCGAGAGTGTCGTAACCAAGAGTGCAGCAAGGCCCGTTGTCGTGTACCAGTTCCCGTTCGAGTCTAGCTCAAAGCGGTGTTTTCGGGTTTTACCCCTATGTACATCTGTGCTAGAGCCACCTCTACCTGGTCGTATCCAGACAGGGATGTATTTTCTTGGAAACCCCTTACTCAATACTCACCAAAATACCAGGAAGATTTCCTATTTTTTTTAACTTTTCTATAGGATTCTTACTAATGTTTTCATATCCTAATTTCCACAAATAACTAAACCATCCTTTGATACCAACTATAGCATCCCTCCCTTTTTATCACATAAACATTCATTACATTTTACAAAACTGAGGATCTTTAAGGTTTAGTGTCTTGGAAACCAGGAACTTTAAACATGAAAACATAAAACATTCTTCTAAAACACTTGAAAGGATTCTCCTCATGTTCATCCTAGTTTCATTACTGAATCACATAACCTGGGGACATACATCAAAAGAAAGGGTGAGCAATAGGCCCAGTAAGGGAAACAAGAGAAACATTTTACATGTGAACTTGAGATACTTCAATAAGGTCATGAAAAGAACTTTAAGGCATGAGAATGAAATCATGAGGCATATCATAATAAAAATAACATTTTCATAACTTGAAGATGTGGCTACATAATTTAACATATACAATCCTGAACATATCACCAAGGTCCATCCCCAAGGTGTCATTTGAAAATTACCAAGGTTATTCACCAAGGTATCGTGAAAATTGTAATCACTAGTGGTTACATCATTACCCAATGCATTGGAGCGCTATCAGGGCGCACCCTTAAATTTGCCTTTATTATCATGTGATCCACATATATCATCATAAAAAATTTCATAAATAACCCATATATAAAAAATAAATTAGTTTCATTTCATAATCATAACGTTTTAAAAACTGCTTTAAAGACATGATCTTTACGTCACTTTAAAACCCACAGAAAAGGAAGGTGGGTCTCATGTATGTAAATCCCAGAATTTAAAATAGAAAATTTTGGTATATATGTGAATACCCCTTTAGAATAAAGAGCTTTGATTATTCACTTAATAATATAAAATAACGTTAGAAAAAGAGAGAGACATTTTGAGACGGAAATTCTGCAGCATAACGGTTATGTTACGAGGTTTTAGAAGACATTAAAAAGAGAGGGAAAATGGGTCAAACATTCATAAATGACCCCTAAAACAGTATATGGACAGAATAATAAGGATAAATGATCATGGTAATGAAATTTCTAGGACATACCATTTGAAATGAAAAACATGGAAGGAAGACAAAAATTAGATTTCTCCTATGAAAGTTCGGCAGCCTAACGGCGTTACTTAAACTTCAACAAAAATGATTTGAAAAGATAAAATATGGTCTCGAATCATGTGAACATAAGAGTTCAATATGATAGATATAGATATAATTCCCCACAATAATTAAAAAGGAACTTGAAAGACTTGACATGAAAGTATAAATTTGAAAAGAATGAGAAGGGTGAAAGAATCCCCTAAAACATTCGGCAGCCTAACGACGCCACTTAAAACTTCAAAATACTGAATTGAAGAGATAAAATGGGGTCTCTCATCATATGAACATAAGAGTCCAGTATGATAGATATAGAGATCATACCCCAACATAACAAAAAGGAACTTGAAAGAATTGACATGAAAGTAGAACTTCAAAACGAGAAGGGTGAAGAACCACTTAAAAATTCGGCAGCCTAACGGCGCCACTTAAAACTTCAAAATACTGAATTGAAGAGATCAAATGGGGTCTCTCATCATATGAACATAAGATTCCAGTATTATAGATATAGAGATCATACCCCAAAATAACAAAAAGGAACTTGAAAGAATTGACATGAAAGTAGAACTTCAAAATGAGAAGGGTGAAGAACCACTTAAAAATTTGGCAGCCTAACGACGCCACTTAAAACATCAAAATAATGGATTAAAGAGATCAAATGGGGTATATCATCATATGATCATAAAAGATCAGTATGATAAATTTATAGATCATACCCCAACATAATAAAAAGGAACTTGAAATACTTTACATGAAAATAGATCTTGAAAAATGAGAAGGGAGAAAGAATCCGTTACAAACATTTCGGCAGCCTAACGGCGCCACTTAAAACTTCATAAAACGAAATAATGAGAGTAAGAGGGGATATCTCATTATATGAACATAGAAAGGGCAGTAAGAGGAGTATAAAAGAACATCCTCCAACATAAGAACATGTAGCATAAAAGGAATGACATAAAAGAGATTACTTGAAATGAAAGAGAGAGGTCAGATCCCTTACCATAAAACATAACTCTTAAAACTCAAAGGTTGGGACCTTGAGGGCTTGGGGGCACCATGGGAGGACTCCTTGGGAGGTAATGAGACCATAACTTCGTTGGGGAAGAGTGGGGAGTCGAATGGATGAGAGGATGTCTTGGAATTTATAGGGAAAGTGAGGGGACAAGACATTAATGGCCAAGGGACACCTTATTAGTGGTTTTGGAAAAACCATGGGCTTGCCCATGGTATTTTCCCATGGTATTGGCCACTTGGGACACCTAATACCTTATCTTACTATTAATAAGTCGACCATATTGATTACATACTTAATACATCATTTAATGATGTCATTAGACACCCGTAACTTAAAAACTGTATTTTCACTATTCATCGAAAATTCAACTTTCTCAGAATAATCCCAAAATTTCACCTTAACCAAATATCAACGCTCTGATTAAAAATATGGAATTCATTTTATAAAAATAATTTTCTAAATATTTTTAATTTAATTTTTAAATAAAAACCCTATTCACCGAAAATTCATTTTTTTTTTCAGAAAAAACCCCAAAAATCACCATAGCATAATATCGGTGCTCTGAGTTCAAAAATGAAATCCGTTTTATAAAAATAATTTTCTAAATATTTTTAATTAAATTTTTAATTAAAAAACACTATTCAACCAAAAAAACTAATACTTGAATAATAATTTATGAAACCGTTATTTAACCATTTTATTGAATCACATTACTTAATCAAGGTGCCTAGATTATATTAATACTTTCTTTAAGTGAGATTACTAATCCATTTGGACACATTACTAATCCTAATCATAAAATCACTATTCATAATTTACTATTCATCAAAAATTAGGTTGATCTTATTAGACTCTAAATTTTGTACTGAACATAATTGTAGAAGACCATTTTTCAAAAATCATTACACATTTTTAATTATTTAAGGTTTACACAACCATTTTTAAAATATCCTTTTTCTAAAATTCATCAAAAATATGAATACTATATTTATCCGGTCATTTGAAAATTCATAAACTTCATCATAAGAAGAAATCCCAATTTTTATTTAAAACAAAGGATTACACAAGGCAGTTACGGTCTCCTTACATATCCCCTTATCACACCAGCATAGGACCTAAGTGTAAGGTGTGCTAAGGTGAGAGAATATGAGGGAGGCTTGGCTAACATCGCACGAGTAGTAATTTCTATTAGTTTGAACTTCTCGCAAAGGTGATTCCGTTCTAGCTTCACACGATGAAGTTCGGCTTGGGTTTGGTTCAGAGCAAAGCCTAGTGGTGCTACCTCCTTCCCAAGTTCTGTTAGATGGGCTTTGATCGGTCCAAGACTACTGGGTGAGGCCATCGAATCTTCTTTCTATAATAATTAACCAAGATTACTTGTATTTAGACGCAATAATCAAAACGTTTATTTTACAGTGGTCATATTGACCAATGGTCATATAACAGTCAAAGCCCAACGGTCTCATTTTAATTATACTCATGTTATCAAATGAAACATTTTTGTTGAGTATAAAAAATAAAATAAAATAACACACAAAATTAGGAAACAATATTTATTCAAAATTTCAGGTCGTTACATCATACATTCTATCGAATATAATGTTCTTAATTTACATTTTTGAGGCATCACATTCAGCCAACATTATTTAAATTGATTCTTCAGAATTTAAACTCAATCATGGTGATTTATTGTTTGATACTTAATATGTTTGAAATACCACATCAAGAGAGGGGTTCAAAAGTCATCCTCTATAAAAGAGGGAATGGAAAGTAAAAGGTCACATGGATTACCATGTAACTAGGTCTCTAAGTAGAATAAAATCAGTGGAATGTATAGATAAATAATTGTAGGAAAAGAGTAAATATTTAGAGGGAGTTTAGGAGGTCATCAATCACAAACAAGTAAATGATCAATAGAAAGTTTAGGGCCTCCAATCCATAAATATTTGATGATTTAGAAGGCCATTGGTTCAGCAGAAATTATGGTATTATGACAAAATTTTATTTCTAAATCATTTTACATATTTTGGATAATTATTTCATGATGAGACCGTAAAGGGAACCACTCGCTAGGGTTCTCTCCTCGTCGCCGCCTCCTCCTTGCTTCAGATTAATGCGGTGTCCCCTCTCGTTCTCGGTGGATTGTGGTGATATATCCCCTACTGTAGGGGATTTCTGGGCTCGACATCCAGCTTCTATGCATCACTTCTAGCCTACTCATCACTTGAATCCTTTTTGCTGGATAGGGCTTCCACGGTGGAATGATGTTGATCCATGACCGAGATCCATCTTTCGTGGCATGTGGATGTCTCCCTGACTCCGGTGGGTGTGTAGAGTGGTTCATTGTTCCTCTACGAGCCCGGGATAGCAGTGACAGGATATGGATATGACAAGTCTTTCTTTGTGCATATGGTGATGTTGTGGTTTCATTTTTTGCAGTTGTTTTTGTTTTTATTTCTTAGATTTTCTTCAATCTTTGTGTTGCGTGATGGTTCTTGGAAAATCTCCTCTGGTGATCAGAGTCGGTGATGTTGTGTGAAGATTGGTGGTTTGTTGTTTTAGTGATTGGGTTCGAAATGGTTTTGGGTTTTGGGAAGTTGGAATCTATGAAGACCTCAATGTGGAGGAGCATCCATGTCCTTTTTTTGCTCTGATAGTGGAAGGTTTACAGTGTGATGTATGGATTCATCTCAATTTGTTCCTTAATATGTTTGATTGGGAAAAATGATATCCTCACCCGTGGCCGTGATGGGGAATGTTTTTTTGCTTGCAATTATGTGTGTTTCTCGAAGTTCTATAGGTTCATTATCTTTGGGATTTGATTGGGATAATGATGGTTGTTCTTGGTGTTTGTTTATATAGTGAATTTAATTTGGTTTTGGCCTCGATTGTCTGCAGATCAAGGGTTTCAGAAACTCATTATCTACAAGAAGTTGTTCCACATGAGGTTCAGGGAAATGGATTCTTGCCATTTCTTAGCATTTCAGAATCAGATGTTTGAGAGGGTATGGCTTCAACTATCGATTCTAGGCCCATGTGCTTTTACACATGACAAATAGTCATTCATCTTTGAGATAGTGGAATTTGGACTTAATGTTTTTTGTTGCTGGGTGGTGCTTCTTTATTTTAGTGCGTGTTGTTTGTGGTCCTGAGATTTTGGTCTATTGAGGATATTTTTCTTGTCTAAGTCAGTGATGTCATTGTGGGTTCTTCCTGAACCTTAAAAGGTGATTATTCTCAATATAAAATTAATTTTTAGTCAGTGAGATAATTCTTTCACTAACCTTAAATATAAGGAAATATTCATACCAGATAGGTTTCAATTTTATGTGAACAATCCTAAATTTTGGTTGTGCTTTAATTAAATTATAATCCATTAAATTATTACTAGAAATTAATTACCAATAATGAATTTTTTCCTGATGCACTAAAATAAACATTTAATGGATCGTATGGTCTATAAAGGGTGACATGTATAACTATTTGTCTCTAGCTATTTTCTAAAACTAATATGCTTAACATATTAATCTCTAATCCTTAAAAGTGATACTACTAGTTCATCATTAACATTTATTCATCAAATTGTTTAACTAAAAACAGTGAAAATTTAACCAAGAAATTGTGTAGGTCAGTGGTTGGCATGAAACCCTTATCATCCTTCAGTTATGGGTTCAATACCCGTATCCTTGGTAGATATGATTGGTTGTCACTCAGATTACAATTTTTCCTTTTTTAAAACCACATTAATATAATTTTCAAAATAAAATTAACATTAATCCTTGAAATTAGGTTAATCACTAAATAGCCTTTTATATAAGGTTTTCAATACAGCCCCAATACAAAAATACTTCATTCATTTATTTCCACATAGGTCCTTACATGGTCTAGGGTTTATCCATAATATCATTCACATGATTTCTAAATCATGACACCTTATCTTCATTCTAAAAGACCTTCTGTTTAACCTAGGTTATTCATTGTCAAAATCCTTCATAGTAGTTTGTATATAAAATGTGGATTATGCTAATCGTATCCCTTGGGAGTGTCAAACCAGGTGCACAATAATTCCCATTGTCGTGTACCAGGTTACCCCGATCTAGGCATGGAACACCTTTTTAGAGTTATTACTCCTAGGTATAGATGGTCCAAAACTACGTCCACTTTAAGTATCTAGACATGGATGTATTTCTTGGAAGACCCACATAATCTCTACCTTAACAAAGTTATAGGGTGTTCTTCTATACTAATATTCAAATTATATCTTAGGGTTATGTTCTCTAATATATGTTTTCCTAAATATAATTCCTAATATTTCTACTAAACTTTCTTTGATACCAACTATAGCGACCGAACCCCAGACATCTTGGAGCCAATGTCTACTATCAATAACATTAACATGATTTCAAGGAATAAAATCCTAAAGGACCAAGAGTTTAGCAGTATTGGTAAACCATATACATAAATGAGTCTTATACTAAAAATGAATACAATAATTATAACATAATTTTTTTTATTTTTTCTAAATAAATAACTTCAAGGGTAACTTTATTCCATCTATTGAATCCCCATATATCTTTTATAATAATATTCTTAGATTCTTGGGGAAATAAACATAATAAGGGTGAGCCCAAATTCTCATTAAGGGAAAAATATTGCACAAACAATAAAAAATCAATGAGAATAGTCAATATAGAAAGGTAAATAACTGAAAACACATGCCATTTAAATAACTAGATAAGGAAAAAATAAATATGGAAATGTAAGAAACTAAAAAAAACTCTATTTAATCAATGAAATGAAAATGAAATGTATCCATAGATATATCGATGGAAAATATCATGGATGAATAATAAATGAAATGAAACGAGGGAAGTGATTTATTATTGGATGTTATGTTACCTAGGTACATGGTATCTTTACTATCAAGACCTTTCATAAGACAGTTTACAAAATACTGGGTAGAAACCCATTTAAGGAATCTATCCAAATGACTCGTCCCAAGAGACTATCTATGCATTGATGGGTTATCTTTAACTGAGCCCCACCTATGTTTTACCAGTCCAAAACATTCCTCATATATATAATAATCAATTTAACAATGTGCCTTATCAAATATCCATATGAAATAGAAGACACATATTTATCAATATTTCCCCAAATAATTAAATAACTTTCAATGTAAACACTAAATGAAAAATGGTGTATAGTTTGGCAATGATCATATCCATGAAAAATGATATGGATACTTAGGGGAAATTCAATGTCAAATGATCATAGGAAATTTAATATTTCAAGGGGTAAAAAGGGATCAAGGAAGTGAATGTTAATATTATCCTTGGCCAAATCAATCAAAAATCATCCAGAGGAATATTAAGGATGGAATTAATAAAACATAACCCAAGTAGAGTAAAATAAATTGTTGTTGTCATTGATGAATAGAAATAATATAAAAAGAACTTTTGAAAGTATTCTTGAGGAAAATATCCCTTTGTTTTGAAAAACATTTTGAAATACCTTTTATTTGAAAATAAATTTAAAAAAAAATTCTTTTAAAAGACAAATTTTAAACATGAAAAGGATGATTCGATGAAATGATGGTGTGTAAGTCTGTACAATCCATATAAGGTAAAAAGAACATTCCTTTTGTATGATTAACAAATATAAAAATGCCTTATTCAGAAAGCAAAAAGAAGATTCCTTTGAAAAAATTGGTAAAGAAAAAAGGGTAAAAATATATTTATGAAACCATTTTAAAAACATTATTTAAAACATTTTAATAAAACATCCTTTTTAAAATAAAATAGGTTCTTATAATAAAGTGAGATACAAAGTTGGTTTTTCTGAAAAATATTTTCTAAAGCATTTTGAGTACCAAATAGTGAAAAAATGGTAATAATACTAGAAACGGTCATGAATTACCATAGAATAAAAAATGTATTTATTGAAAAATTTCTATTTAATTTCCTCAAATGGAAATACAATTGAAATATTAGTAGTATTATTTTTTCGGAAAATAATCTTTAAACATTCCAAAGTATCCCATACCACTTTGAAATAGTTTAAATCATTAGCTTCATGAAGGAATAAAATAAAATTAAAGTTATAATATAATTATAGTAAGGATATTCATGATATATAATGTAAAAGTAAGTATATACACCATATAAAATAAACTAGGTGCATAATTGCAAACAAGTCTCAATGGAATGTAAATTTGAGACAAAATCCCTTACCCTATGATTCCTTTTGGGTGAACATCCTTTAAAATCATGTATAAGGGGTTTAAACATGTTAATAACATTTAAAATAAACATATTAATTTTTATTATATCATATATGATCCAATTATCTTATCTTATTATGCGTTTGTTAATAACCATTCATTATTTTTACTATTTCAGGTGTTAATTGCCTAGTTTGTCAAATATGTTTTAACAAATTATTCATTGTTATTATTAAATTTGTTATGGTTTCATCATATAAATAATGTAAACCATGATTTTAATATCATATATATCCAGTATATATATATATTTATTTTAGTCTATAATATTTGGATATTAGAAATGAAGTGCAGTATTTATGGAGACGGTAGGCCGTACGAACGCATGAAAACTACTTTAATTTATTTTTCATATTAAAAGATTGAAATATAAATGATAAATATGAATATTATAATTACAATATAATATATATGTTATATAATTTACATAGTTTTATTAAAATATACCTTTATACATTCCATGTATGGCATGAATTAGTCATATCACTTTGAGGGGTTGTAGTCCACACTTTGTCAAACAAAATTATCATATTTACACAATATGGAAATCATAAAGGTATGTTCTAAATAAAATTACAGAAGAATAAATAAATTTTAAATATAATTTATAAAATATATAAATATAGTTTCCATCATAATGGCCAATCAAGTAAGTTGGTAATGAAAAAATGAACAATCATCATTTCATGAGGCGGTAGTTCGTCGTACACAGAAACAATATGTATGTTACCCATTTGATGGAAGTGTGTGTTAGTTTAGGTAAAAAAAATAACATAAAAACATCCTAGTATATTGATAGTACTGGTGTTTTTATACAATAATAGAATAAGAATAGTTGAGTGGTTAGAGAATGGAAATAAAACTAAAAAGCTTAAGGAAAGATGTTTCCTCTTAATTGGTAACTACTTATGGTTTGTACCAAAATGCTTCATTGAAAGGATTTATGCTCAAAGGATGGATTCAAGTTCGAGTGGAGGGATTTTGGGAATATATATGGTCAGATATTTGCTGAACATAAGTGTTTTTAGAGGTGTGAGGAATGAGGATATGTGGTGGCCTTTTTATAGGAAAGGAAAATGACTCACTAGTAATTTTTGAAAACATGTTAGGTGTACACATGTTCTTGCCTAAAAAAAGTCATAATAACCCAAAAAAACTAAATAATGGAAGGTTAATGGAATTATTATGATAATAAAATATGTTTTGGACAAGTGTCTAGGTAATTTGGTCCCTTAAGTTAATGGTTTAGTCCTTTATTAAGCATAATTTTCCCCTAATAATTGTAATTAATTTTAATCACATTCACTAATTTTTTTGGTCAAAAAAGTAGGTATTATTTGAAATTATAAATTATTATGAATCCAAATATGAAATAAATTTTTAAAACAACCACATAAGTGGCATAAATTAATTTAAAATCCATCCTGCAGGCAGGACACCAATGTGGGTTTTTAATGTTAAAACATCAAAAAGATTGATAAGTTTTTAGATAAAATTTAAAAGTGAAATTAATCCAAATGACCTAAATTGTATTAATTGAAAAAATATAATCTAATTAAAATGTCAAAACAATTAAAACAATAATTTATCATTATAAATAAATTATATGAAAAAACATTTTTGAATTAAAATTCAGTATTTTTAATTATTCATTAAAAAATGAAATGTTTTAGAAAAGTTTAAAAAAATAACTCTAATGTAATTATTATATTTTCATTTCAATTATGAATCTGATTTTCATGTATTAAATAAATAAAAGTTTCAAAATTTAAATTTTAAATGGGTTCGTCATTAAAAGGTGGTAAAATTGCCTTAACAAAAAATATCGGTTTTTATGTGTAAAATAGAGTTTGTTCTTATCTTAAGTCTATAAAACCTAATGGATGAATATAAAAAATATTTTATTTAATATATGACATATAAATTTAATTAAAATCATTAAATAATTTTAATTAATTTTTTATTAAGACAAAACTCTATTGGAAGCGTAAATATAACAATATTTCTTTTAATATCCAATTTGTTCTTATTTTCATTGGTAATTAATTGGATACCAAATAATAAATTTTATATTAATATAAACCATAAATTTTTATAAGTTAGTTAATACTATTCATAAATTCTAACATAATGGCTAGGTTATATATTATTATATTAAATATTAATATTTTAAGAATATATCGTTATTTGGTGAAACTTGGTCTTGTGTGTAACACAAGCTATCGAGGAAGGTCGATCTTGCCTATAACACAAGCTATCACGGTAGGCCATTCTTGATTGCAACACAATAAAATATATAGAATATATTTTAAATAGTAAATATGTTATAAAGTAACCAGAGATTATATTACCTTACACGCTTGGTGCCGCGTGTCATACACACAATCAAATACAAGGTTCTTTATATTTTCAGGGCATCACAAGACCTACAACATCTATAATTATATTTACAAATGTTTCTTATTCATATTGAATATATTACATATTTCTATCTTTGAATGTGGTTTTTGCATGAACTTTTAATGTTAATATATAAGGTAATGGAACTAGTGAGGATAAGGTACTTTCGAAATGTCATTTTTTCTTAGTTTATTCACTAGATTACCATGATATAACCTTTTATTTCCCTATAGTTTTATCAATATGTAATACCATAACTCATTTCATACATTTTTTCGTCAACTGTTAATGGTTTTCAGTTGAAAAAAATGTTAAGAACATAACTCATGTAACTTTATAATATTAGACAACCATGATACAAAAGTTTTAATAACATAATTGACCATTTTAACTTCCAAATAATCAAGAAAAATAGAAAATAAATTGTTATTTTGTGATCTATTTCAATCCCCACTATCAGGTGATCTTTTTAGAGTTCTTTTTTTTGTGTATCATGTCTCCTGAAAAGTTTTAATTTTTCACAAGAGTGATATAAAAAGAAAAAACCTGGGGTCAAAATGTTCTTGTTGGTCCATGTTATCAATTTTTTGTTGTGTGGGAAAAAGGAGGAAATTATAATAAGTTTTATATAAACTTTCTATGTGGGATTCCATCATGAGGATTGACTTGATGTTTATTAGTTTCATCACTTTTCAGGGTGATTTAGGCGGTGTTTCATTATCATGGTGATTAGGAACTGAATTTGATGATATTTTATCACATGATAAAAAAAGAAACTTCAACACAAGTTAAAGAAGTGTCCCAATGGGAGTACTAGAAATCCCCATTTAAAACTAATGATTGGAGTACAAGACCAACTACTTGGGATCACCAAAAAACAAAACTCAACCTCAATAGAACCAATAGAGAGAGTAAAATCTGAATAAATCTATGAGTGGAAACTAAGAGAGAGGTTTAAACAAGATGGAATAAGATATGGATGTTCTAAATACTATTTATGATACCAATTTAAAGAGTTAAGGGTAGTTTGAGTGGAGCATTAAATAGAGTTCTGGGAGTCCCCATAACTAGAACTAGGTTTTAAATAAAATTATAGGTCTATCTCAAACTTATGAACCGATAAAGTGAACAGGAAAGAAAGATCAAAATATTGTTGACATGAATAAATCCAATGGTGGTCACAATGAATGAAAGTGGGGTAAAGATAAAGAACACATTAAAAAGAAAGACCCACTTACTACTTGGAACTGAGGATGAAATGAATACAGATATTATAATGTTATAAATATATCCCCCACATAACCATATATAATAGATATAATATTTAATGACCATGTTTTTGAATTCTAATATTTCATTATTTTTATTATAGGTCATAAATATAATGTAAGGAATTTTATAAATTTTAATAGTTATTTGAAATTTTAAACAACTAATCACTATAAAATTTTAATTTTAGGGACAATGAAAATCCCCAATATATTTAATGAATCCAAATGATAATCATTCACAGAGTGGGTGGGAATGATATAAATATATCCTTAACCCCCTATTTCCATTGTTTACCTTCCATAAAAACATATCTATATTGTCATTAGAATAATGTATGATATATCTCATGAGATTCTATGATTCCAATCACCATATGAGCTTCTTGGATCATCTATAATCCCATCCTAAAAAACCATTCCAAAAAAAAAATAGATGAATATTTCAAATATGGTCATAACTACTATGAAAAAATGGGTTAAAATGGAATATTTATCATTGAGTAGTTGTTTGAAAAATCCCTTACCATAATTTGATCTGTTACTAAATTTAGAGAATAGGAAAATTCCACCCAGTTTATTGAAACCCATTATGATATCATCTAGAGTTTCTACTAAAAAACATATTGTTTTTCCTCAAAAAAATTATTCATATTGACATATATAAAATTAAAGTAATAAATTTCATTATTTTATTAAAGAAGATGTATTCATGTTGATGGAATCCTTTTGGAATTAATGTCAACATGTAACAAACAATATTAAAAATATTGTGTAGTGTTAGGGGAGATAAATCTTATAAGTAATTATATAAAAAAATAAGTTAATGTAAAAGCATAAATATCCCAGTTAAAATAAATAAGTTATTTAAAATTTGTTATAGAAATTCCAGGTTTCATTAAAGATGGAAACTAATATATTTAAAATAAATGATATCCAAATATGAGGTATCCGTATTGGACTGATTCATTATTGAAACCATCCAAAAGTATTGATTTTGAGTGTTGCATTATTTTAAAATGATATTTTAAATATATATATATATATATATATATATATTTGGTGTAGTTTTTGTCATATTTATGCTACAAAACATGACAAGGTAAGAGGAAAGAAAAAACACCTCACCATATTGCAAATTAAACATGTTGACAGGGGAAATAAATTTAAATCCCTCCAAATAATCTCATTTCCCCTAGAATCATACATACTAAACGAACTATAAGAAAGGGATATTCTAGGAGGCCAAGTGCAGTGGTTCCAAGTATGAATGAGGGAGGTGATACATATTTTGTAAAATATAAAAAAATTGATAAAATAGATATGAGTATAAATAATAATATACCTTAGGTTTTGAGAATATTGATTTGTCTGAGAAGGTTGAGGGTGAGCGATGGAAGAGGTAGAATTCCATGAGAGCAAGAAAGTCACTGGAGAACTGAGTTTGGTTAGGGATAAATTTATATTATCAGGAAGAGTTTTATTAGTGCTAAAATAATAATCACTAATAAAACTTATCTTTATCTGTGATTTAAATTATAGCACTGATAAAGACTTATCTTTATCAGTGCTATAAAAGAATTGATAAAAACCTATATAATTAATACTTAATAATATAATTAATATAATTAAAAATTATAAATGTATATAATTATAAATACATATAAATTTATATAATTATAAATAAATATTTATATAATTATAAATATTTTTAAAGTGTAGGTTTTAGGTGTAGTGGAAGTATGTGGTGGAGGGTGATATATTTAAAATTTGATTTAAATAAAATGTTTTGAAACTTCAATAGAGGATATTTTCACGTGAAGTTTATAATTACTTAATTTAGATTGGAATAAACAAAAACCTAACTTAAGGGTATTTTTTCTATAACAATGCTGATATTCTGAAAGGCCCTTTTCATATTTCCTTTTTTGCGATATGAGGATCAAATGATAGAATCCCTCAAGTGGTGATCCAAATGATCTCCTTTGATCTCCAAGAAACACCTATGGAACACCAGGTGCTAACACAACAGATTTATCATCTTATTTATATCGTTTTGATCTCTTTTCCTTTGATACTGAATGATTAATTCTTGTTCATGAGAATAATTGAGATATTTTAGAGAGAGGTAAAGATAATCCCATTGTGTGAAACTATTATCTTTTCTCAATTTTCGATTAATTTACAAAATAGACATAATCATCTATGTATAGATATAGGGTTTATGATAAAATACTATTTAATTATATGTCATCCCTAAAAAATATTACAACCATTAATAAATATCATGTCACATAATAATAATAATAATAATAATAATAATAATAATAATATAATTATTTTGTGGTGTGCGCCAAATTTTAAAGAAATAAATATTATTTAACCAGCTTGTTAATTAATATTGGGAACTAGATATGGTATTGGTCCTTTTGAAATCCTCTAGAATTTATTAGACACAAAAATTAATATTTAATTTGAATATTTAATTCATCAATAAATATTTTCAATGAAAAAATGTGAATAAAATTATTCATCAGTCTTGAGAATAGTATTTATTTTATTAATTAAATTCAAATATAATTTAATCGAGATCATTGAAAACACTTAGTGTGTGACTCTATATGATTATTTATTTTTGTAATTTGGTGTGTTAACCTCAAGTAGGAACCTAAGAAAAAGAACTTAATGTTGCGATGATGACAACTACATACAGAGACTCACTATGTAATATAATCTCTTTACCACAATATCTTATCAAGTTGGTTTCACAACTTTCTCCCCAAACTATATGCTCAATACATATTTCATTGACTATCTGGAATAAACACATCATTACACTATAACCATGAAATTTAATGTGATGGTAACATTCTAATCAAATAGATGAAATATCAACTTCCATAAAGATATAAGAGACAAATCCTTCCTCAACTTATCCATTAATGACATGTCAATCATGACACACCCAATGTACCCTACCTCCTCATGAACATATTTCATCATAATTTTCATCATAAAATCAAAGTTTCTGAGTCATGGAATTCATTAATGATAATATTAAAGTCTAAAGACCATTACACACACTTTTAGATAGGAATATCCAATCACACCAAAATATAAATAATTTATACTGGCGGGTCTATTCTCATAATCTACCTACATGGAGATTACCAAGTGTGAACTTTTTGAGAGGAATACTTATCTACTTATGAGTACTCACACATTACAGTCATGTTTTATGTGAACTATCATAGAACATTATCCAACCGTAGAACTATATTTAAGAATATTATTATAAAACTTCAAGGTTGTCATCATAATGTGAAACTGCTATAACCATATCAACATGATGAATAATATAGGAAATTTTTAAATTAATTTCATTAAGAACAATAAAAAATATGTAATAAGATATTTGATTTATATTAAAATTATCGAATATACATGCAATCAAAGTATAAGCAGTTTTTCCTAGGACAGAAACTCCAAAAAACACCCACTTGGACCAGAACAAACTGCCTATGACTTTTTTTCCACTAGAAATCACATGATAATAATGTTTCTATAGTGTTAAGGCTTTATTAAATGGGTCTACCACATTGTCGTATAAGAAAATAATGCTCAATGTATCCTCACCTCTTTAAGAAAAATACCTCAAGAGATGATACTTATGAAGTACGTGCTTCTTATGCTAATATGACCTTGGATATTTTTCAGGATCCACCAATGAAATATTATAACAATAGAGTGTGATAAGATATTTTATAATATGTATCATATAAATCTCTTGAATGAATTTGAGTATCCATAATACTTCTTTAGCTACCTTAGATGAAAAAATACACTCAGAATCTGCTATAGAATCTGTGATCCCAACCTTCTTTGAGCTCTTCTATCTAACAACACCGCCATTAAATAAGAATATGTATCCTATTTGTAATTTCATATCATCTTGATATGTTTGGAAACTAGAATATGTATATCCTCTAATGACTAGTTCCTCATATCCTTCATAAACTAGGATCATATAATTAGTATTCCTTAGATGCTTAAGGATAGTCTTGATTGTTGTCCAATAATGGTCACCTTGGTTAGCTTGATATATGTTTACTGCACATAATGTGTAGAATAAATATAAACTAGTAAATAATATAACATATATGATTTAATTAGTCATAGAAAAGTATGGATTCCTTACCATTCTGTTTTTTTCCTTATGGGTATGTGGACACATTTTCCTAGAAAGATTAATACCATGTGACGCTGGAAACAATCCCTAATTGGATTGTTCTATATTAAACTTCTTCAATATCTTTTAAATATATGTACCTTGACTTAGGCCTAGTAGTCTCTTATATCTATCATGATGGATCTTGATCCCAAGAATATATGTTGTATCGCTTAAGTACTTCATGGAAAATAATTTATTCAACCATGTCTTAACAGGCTGTAAGACTGATATTTCTTTTCTAATGAGTAATATGTCATTTACATATGCTATTAAGAAAATGACCACACTCTCACTAAATTGATTGTAGACACAAGGATCACATTCATTATTTGTGTAAACAAATTCCATTATAGACTCATAAAACTTAATGTTCCATGACCTGGATGCTTACTTTAATCCATAAATATATTTTTTAAAGATTCAAAACTTGTTGGCATCCTTTGGGGTCAAAAATCCTTTGGGTTGTGTCATATAAACATATTCCTGAAACTTCTCATTAAGGAAAGATGTTTTGAAATCCATTTTCAAAATAT
The DNA here is from genome assembly GCA_963277665.1 of Viscum album. Taxonomy (NCBI): domain Eukaryota; kingdom Viridiplantae; phylum Streptophyta; class Magnoliopsida; order Santalales; family Viscaceae; genus Viscum; species Viscum album. The sequence goes on from OY728127.1 coordinate 1,914,939,965, forward strand.
AATAATTAGAGAATCCCTTAATGGAAATTATATTTCTGATGGATTTTAGCATATCAACTGGTTAAAATATTTCACCATAGTCAATGCATTAACACTATTTAAACCCTTTTAAAGACAGTCATTCTTTATAGGTAATGACTTGTCTTTCCATGTGTAGTTTATTATTGAATACTCATTTTTCAACCAATGGGTTTTACATCCACTTGAGGATATGAAATTATAAAGGATTGAAGAATAATAGAGAAAGCGGGGGGTGGGGGTGGGGTTGAATCATTTGTTATCTTTTTATGAATTTCATATTTAAGAAAATTAAACTCTAAAACATGTTAGAGTTTTTTCCTTATAAAATATTGATAAACTGAAGTGTATGTATAAATATAAAATTAAACATAGAACACATAATTTAAAAGGTTCAACCTTAGTGTGATAACCTTCATCCTTTCTATATCCACTCCCCTGGTTCTAGGGAAATTCACAATTATAAAGAAGTGAATAAAAATTATGTCCACTCCTGTTAGAAATATTTTATCTCTTGATAGGAATGATTATACTGACTCCCATTAGTTTAAAAAAATATTACAAAAATATAAGCCACAAAAAATAGAAGAACTTTGAAACTTTCTTCTCCATAAAGATTTATCTAGAGACCCAGTTCGATTTACCTATATCTGATTTCCCTAGTCTGATGAACTCAGTCTAATTGCCTTAGTATGATAGCCTCATTCTGATTCACCTTTACTCAGTCTACGCATGTTAAAAATATTTATGAACTATCTGTTTAACAAAACTATGCTTCTCAAAATTGTACTCAAACACTCAGTCGGGTAAGAAAATCATTCTACAATCTGATCTTCTGATTGAAGCTTATGTTCGAAAACATATTCTGACACAATAGATTCTAAAATTCATCTTTTTTGTCTCACTCTAAATAGTAATCAAGTATGATGTACTATGAACTTATATTTATAGGTGCTTTAAATGAGAAAGGGGTGGGAAACCAACTTCTATTTTCTACTCACTCAAATTCAATAACCCCAAATTTCATTTTTTTTCTAAGCATCATTTTTACCATTTTATATCTTCTAATATCATATAGATGCTTCTTGAAACTTATTTAATCTACTCGAATTTCTTATTTTTAAACACTATAAAAATTATTTTGATGGAAAAATACTTCATTCCAGAAATGGTGATTTTAAAAACTCTTAGTATATTAGATCCTCTTGACCCAATTGAAACACAGACAACCATTAGTTCACACTTTGCAAACAAATTATTGTCTTATGGTCATTATTTTACCAAATATTTTAAATCTTCACAACTTATAATTGATTCTTCTTATATTAAGTGTTATTGAACCACTAAAGACAAGAATAAACAAATAATTTCTCACTCTGATGCTCCAAGATAACTGAAAATGGTTGACTACATTGTTATAACTTCTAAGTACTTTAGTCACCTCCAACGACATTAGTGAAAACTCCAAAATCTCTGATATTTCTTTATTCAACTTCAATTTTCTAAAAAACTATCATGTTCAATAGATCTGCACCAACAACTTATCCAATGAAACTCAATGTCTAATGATTTATCATTTTCAAAATATCATCTGATGGATCAGTGTCAAAAGCTCATCTGATGAAATTTCTTCTTCTTTCATTTGTTAAAGCCACATGATCTCAGCAATGACAAAACTTTTAGTTTTCAATTTTTTTGTCTGATGTTTTGGATCAAAAATTCCCTTTGTAACACCACAAAAATTTCTCCAATATGATTGGATATTTTCTATTAGAAAACATTTAATTTTCATTCTTTTAGTAACTTCTGCATATTTATTTTATATTTACAACACCACAAAAACTTGGAAATCAAAAATCACAAAGTCAAACTTTCTAAAAAAACATATGATGATTCACGTTAGATAAGGTGAATCCAATAAATTTCAACTGATGAACCATTTCTAAAATATAAATTTTTATTTCTTCAAAATTTATTGAATTCATATTTTCAGTCTCCTGAAATCTTCTACGTCTGGTTCTTCTAGTTCTAATGATTTTCGTCTAGAAAATTTCTATTTTGGAAACTCTAGAAATTCTCATTTCTATTTTATTCTAAAACTTCTTTCTTGTATCATGACTTCCTTATGATGTTTTAAGAACATGGAATAACAACAGAGAATCATCTATGTTGTTTTGGAAAGTTTTAAAACGTCCCAAATTACAAACTTTATCACTTTACAACTTTATTTATCTTAAAATATTCTGAATTTTAAAAAAAATCATCATAAGATGGAGAGTCTGATGGTGTGTCTGATCGATAGTTTTTCAATACACTTTATTTGTTTAAATTTTCATAAACTTCACAATAGACAATTTATAAACTTCCAACAACATATCTTTAACTTGATTTATGGAAACATTATTTTAAAAAAATTTATATGTAAAAAAACTTTGAAAACATAAAAATGGATCTTCAATCTCCCCCTTTGAATTTATTGACAACTCTCATTAGTAATTTTTGCATCTCATTATTTTTCAACACTCAAACCTTTTACAACTCATTTTTTTAACAACTCAAAAATTTTCAAATTCTACCATAACATAGCCTTTCTCAAAAGGTAGTGTCTAGATACCACACTACTGGATAAATTAATGTCTTTGAAGTAATTTATTCCATCGATGGTAAGAATTTTTTTTGGATATGTTAATATAAGCTACCCCTCACTTTTATATTTTCTTCTCACTTATCTTCCCATCCTACACTATACGATGACCACAAATTCAGATTCTTATAAGTAAGAAAATTACTTCTCTAACTATTATAGGAAACATTTTGTACATATTATCCCCCTTTTTCAAAACAATACAAAGAAAAATGGAGGATTCCTTTAGATGTTTAGGAATACTTTGGTGGAGGCTGAACATGAAGTTTTACCCGGAATTCATCAAATATCTCCCTTGTAATAGGTTTTATGAAAATATCAGTAATTCGATATTTTGTTGAAATGTATTCCAGAAATACATATCCACAAATAAAATTATATTTTATGAAGTGAAACTTAATATAAATATTATTTTATCTTGACTGTTGTACTGAATTTTTAGAAAGATCAATTATAGTATGATTATCACAAAGTATCTTCTAATGGTTTGCAAACTTCAATTTTCAACTCTACCAACTGAACATTAATCCATAACATTTGAGTACAAGCCTGTGTAACTTAAATACATTATGATTTCCCTATGCTCAAATTTACTAAACATAATTTTGTACTATACCAACTCACACAACATTCTCCCAAGTAAAATGTTCCTCTAGACGTTTATTTCCAGTCATTGAAATCTTCATCCAATTCAGTATTCGTATAAACATGAATGTTCATATCACAAATTATTTTATGTATCAGTCCATATGAATTTGTTCCTTTAAAATATCTCATAATTCTCTTGACTACCAAGATATTAGATTCTTTCTGATCACTCTGATATCTAGAACACAAAGTGACAACCTTTAGGGCACTGTTAATTTCCTACAGGGCTACAAAAATTTATTACTTTATAAAATTCAAACAATACAACTAAAAATGTAGTATTTATAATTCCAAAGTATCGAACCCATAGGGAAAATTTGTATGTTCTAAATTAATTAAATAAATTTAAATTTAATTTTTTGGTTTTTTGGATAAATTAGAAAATAGTAGGAAGTATTTTGTTTGAAATTAAGAGAGAAGCATGCCGGTTTTTGGGATTTTTAGGTTTGTGCTCTAGGGATTAAATTGTTAATGAATTTATTTAGGTTTGGGGTCAGAATTTGGTTGGTAGGGATCCTTTTTTTAGGTAACCTAAAATAATCCTATTATTACACCATTGGGATGGTCATCTATTAAATGAAATCACAAAATTAGGAAATCCAACACCCTATTTAAACATTAATAAACTAGATTTCATAATGGTCTTACAAAAAATAGGACATTTAATTAATGTAATGAAATTATAACACTCAAAACAAAGCAATGATCATAAAATATGAAAAAAATAAGATTTGTAATTGATAAATGGTGTTACAATAATCCAAAATAAGAATAATAAATAAAAATAATCCCTTGTCAACACATTCCCCTATAATCTAATCACCCGACATAAATAAAACTACTCACTCATGCAAGGAATTATGAGAACGAGTATAATAGATACCCAAAAAATAATGTTAGGGAAGAAAAATGGTGAAGTAGGGCTCTGTATCATCACTACGTATGAATATGTCATCCCTTAGTTCCCCCTTGGTCCTGGATCATTCCTGCTATGTGAACGAGGTGTGAATAAATAAGGATTTCTATCAAACTCTTATCCACCGACGTCATTATTTTTCTATCCTTTGAAACTTACATGATGTGTAAGTTTGCACGACTTGTAGTATATTAAATTTTCACAGAGTGAATGGATTCCAAAAATTTCAACATAAGACTACCTTAATGAATTTATGTCGTGTAAATGACATACATGACGTTTAAATGTTCTGCTCTATTTTTCCATCTTCGCTGCATCCTCAAAAATCCGGTGTCATGCAGTTTCATTTCACTCATAGCACAAAGTATATTTTAGCTAAAATTTTCATCACTTTTCACTCCTTTTTCATAAATATGTTGTTCCTTCCATAAAAAATAAAAAAATCAAACTGTCCAACATTTGGAAAGAATAATCAATTATATATAGAAATCAATTTATAAAAACAACATAAAATACATGCATGGAATATATATATCATAATGTTTTCGCATAATCAAAATCAGTTATTGAAGGAGTAAGGTAAACAAAACTTCTTATCGACTCTTGAAAATCATTTTGATTCACACTTTTCTTAGATTCATCTTTACTCATCTTTATCCAAATTGAAATTTGTATTGAAACTTCTTTGTATTCATCCATACCAAAATTTTATAAAAATTACCTAGATTACTTTTATTAAGATAGATAAATGTATTTTTTTGTTGAACTTATCAACCCAGTAATAATGTGAACTCTCCCAACACTGATATTAAAAAATTATTCTTCATTTACTTAGAAAATATATTACGAACCCTTTATTCATTTATATAAAAATTATATATTCTACATAAGAAATTACAATTAGGGTTCAGAGTTAATTTCTTTCACACATAAGGTGTTGTAAACCTTTATTTTTGAAAAATTAAACATTATCAAACAATTGTAAAGTTTTTAATATCAAGAAAATTGGTCTTATTTCAACCCATAAAAGGATTTCTTCAATCTACACACCTTTCTTCCATCACCCTCAAGTAGAAAACCATATGGTTTCTTAATGTAAATTTGTTCTTCAATTTCACATTTAAAAAATCCGACTTTACATACATCTAATAAAATTTGTAATTTCAATGTGTATACACTGCTAGAAACATTCTGATAGTTTTTAGTCGTACAGTGAGTTGGGGGGGGGGAGGGGGTTCATAAAAAATCCACACCTTCCACCCATGAATAACCTTTACAAACAATTCTTTCTTTTTTAGAAAACTTCTCCATGTTCATTCAACTTGTTTCTGTACACCCATTTTGTTCCAATAAAAATTTTATTTTCTAGATGTGGATCAAATTCTCAAGTCTTGTCTTTCTCAATCTGATCTAACTCTTCATTCAACACACCAACCCATTTTTAGTGTTCAACTACTTTTGAAACTGATTCTAGATCAATTTCTAAAATGAGTAATGTATGGTTTTATAATTCCAACCTTATTCTTATTTGAACTGGAGCTTTCTAATTCCCAATAAGATTTCAATTTTCAATATGTTATTATAAGGTAGGAAATTTCAATGTTTCTCTTCCAGCTTCACTTTCCTCATCACATTATTCCTTTGAGACTTGATATATCTATTTTGACTCACTTTCATTATCATTGGAAATAAATATATTTTCTTCCTCAACATTCTCAACATCTTTTATTAAGGAATTCAGATTTTCAATAAATTTCACATCATATAAATCCAATAAATTTTGTAAATTCTTGTTCCAACATTTACAAATTCTTATATTTGGTGAATATCCCATGAAAATTTCTTCTTCATCTTTTTCATAAAATTTTTTAAGATCTAGATTTTTGATTTATAGTAAATGTGGAATTATTAAAACTTTGAAGTATTTCAATGAATGTTTTTATTATACCACTTTTCATAGGAAGTCATGTTGGATTATAGCCTCAAAAAACATATGTTTTGTACATGTAAAATAGTACTAACTACTTATCTCCTATAGATATTTGAAATTTTGAATTCTATTGACATGATTCTTACCATTTCTGCCAAATATTTACTTTTCATTTCTACTACTCCATTTTGTTGTCAGGTGTATAGAAGACTATACTAATGTTTGATTCCATGTTTCTTAAAATATGGTTCAAAGTAATTTCATATGTATTACTTTCCATTATCAGTTTTAACTTCATTATATAAACACTCATCTCTCTTTAAACTTCCCTTCTAAAAACACTTCACATTTCCACTACCTCTGAGTTATGTTTCATAAACATAGTATTGGTCATCCGGGTAAAATAATCAATAAAAGTGAAAAATTACAAATCTAATTTTTTTATTAATGTCGCGTCGACCCACATAAACCGGAACAAATAAGTTCAAGAGGTTTAGTATACTGAATCTAAACTTTTTTATGACTTTTATTAGTCATTTTCCCTTTCTAACAAGTTATACAAACATCTTCTTTTCTTATTTTCTATTATAGAAAATTTTGAACATCATAAAATTTAGAAATTTTATTTATATTTTTTTGTCCAAGATACCCATGTCTGAAGTTACATAACTTGTTCTCATCTATATTAATCAAGTAATAGAAATTTTAATTTTCTCCAATTTGAATGATATTTCCACTATTTCATTCTTCGCTCATGACAACTTTGTCAACTTCCACACATCTCATGATATAAGAATATTTTCTAAAAATTACTTCTTTTTTGTCATCACAAAGTTTAATTACACTAAGTAAGTTATTTTTTATACCATCAAGAAATATAAATTCTTATATTTCAAATTTTCTACTTGAATATCTATCATTCCAATTACTTTTATTTTTAAGGAACTATCATTCCTAAAGGTAACAACTCCTCCATCATGATTTTAAAAATATTTCAATATTTTTAAATCACCTTTCATATGTGATGAACAACCAATATCAAGAATACATGGTTTTCTCTTTTTTCAATATTTTAAACCGATACCAACCACAAAATCTTTTTCCTCAACTCTCTTATTTCAAAATTCCTTTTATTTTATATTATATGAAACTTGCTTGAGAAATATTGTCATCCATTTTTCAAAAAAGTGACCCTGTTGGTCACATCTTCCACATAGTTTCTACACTAAATAAAACTAGTTTCTTATTGGAATGTTTTTAACATCTTGATATTTTACCATTATTTATTCTTATGTGTTATGAAAGTTACCCATTTTTCTCCCACCATTTCTTCCACTCTGTCCAAAACTATTTTCTAGAAGATATATGTTATTCCAAAAATTATAATCTCTATTCCAATATATTTTTTTAGCTCCAGTAAAGACCATAAAATCTCATTTTTTGATTGAAATGAGATCTTTCTTTGTGGAAATATTGTCCAGGTTTATAACTTCTTCTTTCTCTAAAATTATATGATAATTAACCATCTTTTTTGCTAGGGGAATTTTTAACTTTTATAGATGTGATAGGTTTCTCACATCCCTTCCCATGACAAGAATTCCCAACACTTTTATATAACCTGAAATGTTGTAAAAATCAGATGAAATTCTTAGTTTAGTGGGTTTTGATTTGTCCTAATTCTTTATGTGAGGTTTTTTTATAGTTTTAGATTATTCATATTTTAATTATAATGTCTTTCTGAAATTCTCATTCAACTTTATTAAGGCACTATCATACTCAAGACATTTTAATTGAGTTTTGTTAACTTCATATTCCTTAGATTCGGAATTCTTATAGAGATATTCAATCATATTTCCCTATTTTACAATTATCAATTTATAACTTAAGACCTTCTTGATGTATTCCTATTATTTATTAACATCATTTTTCCACTACCTTTTTTATCATTATAATTTCTTTCTTGAGAGTTTTGGATTTCTCAAGACATAAAACAAGTTATGATCTATGTAGATATTCTCTATATGATTCTTCACCTCCTTCTTATTCACTATTTGACGAATCTTATATTTTATAAATTTTTGAAATGAATGTTATAAAATTATATGAAATTTCATCTTATGAATAATTTTTATAATTTGAGTTAATTTTAACTTTCTTACTCAACATACTTATTTTATTTCAAGGGAATTTATTCTTTCCACTAATGTGATTATTTTTTTATTGGATGTTTTATCAAACTTCTTTCACCAAGTTTTTTCATCAGAATGTTATTCAAATTCACAAAATTTATTTTTGGCATAATTCATAAAAAATTCCCATTTCCAACACACTCAAAAAAATTTAGAGAAAGTTTTCCTCTATACATTCCTCTTCCTCTATGATAGTTCTTGGAGATAAGAGACATGATTGTTTTCATTAAACTCACCCTCCTCCTTATTTGTATAATCACAAGGATCAACATCTTCAACATCTTGAATTTTCATCTTTATTATAACTTCAAAATTAATTTCATATTTTATCTTTTTTTTAGACACTAATTATTTTCTCATTTCATAAGAAATAAGAAAGTGATCTAGTTCATCAGGAGATAAATTATTTTTATCTTATAAGGATTTTTTTTTGAATAAAACCTATTTGGAAAGTTTCTCATGAGTTTCTTAACAATTGTATAATATTCCTAGGAATATATGAAACCTATGATGTTGAAAATAACAACATTTACTCTTGTTAAGTACTCATCAATAGTTTATTTATCTATCATTATTATATATTCAAACATACTTTGCCATATATGATAATTTTATTCATTCACTTTAATATTCCCTTCAAAAGTACATATGAGCTTGTCTCATATAATGTTTACTCCTTTATGACCCATCACCTTCTTATAAACATTTTCTGATAGAGACATAAAAACAATATTTTTCTTTTCCATCAACTTCAATATTTATTTTTTCAGAAAAATTCATTGGGGTATCTTTCTCAATGGTTCAAAACCTAATTATAGTAGTTTAAACAACTTTCAAACCAAGAGATATGAGATATAGAATCATCTCATTTATACGACCATAATGTGTTTTTCCAAAAAATTTAGAAATAAATCTACTGTTGAAAAAATTGAGATTATATTTGATAAGAACTAAATAGGGTAACCTTCCCTCTGACACCAATTGAAGTTAAAAAGGATGTAAAAATAACTGAGAAAGGGCGGTGAATTAGTTGTTGTCTTTTTAAAATTTTTATCTTTAGAAAACTTAACCCCTGCAACTTGTTAGAGTTTCTTCCTTATCAACATTTAGTAAACTCAAGTACATGAATAAATATAAAAGTAAACATGGAACACATTATTTATAAGGTTTTACCTCAATGTGAGAACCTATATCTTTGACATAGCCACTCCCAGGGGGTATGAAAATTCACTATTATGAAGAATTAAATACAACTTGAGTCAACTCCAGTTAAAAAGCTTTTATCTCCTAATATTATTGATTATAATAAAACTATTCAATTTAAAAAATTATTATTATAATAATTTTATCCAAAATAAATTTGAAGAACTTTGAAACTTTCTGCTCCACAAACATTCATCCCGAGACTTGGTTCGATGTACCTGCGTCTGATTTCCCCAGTCTGATGAACTCAGTCTGATAGCCTCAGTATGATTTTCCATTATTCAATCTGTTTCCATTAAAATTTTTTCTTAACTTCTTGTTTAACAAAACTATGATTCTCAAACTTCTACTCAAACACATAGTTCGATAGCCTCAGTTCGGTAAGAAAATATTTCTATAATCGGATTTTCTGACCAAAGTTTCAATTTGAAAACATATTCTAAAATAATAGATTCTAAAATTCAAATTTTTTGTCTAAATATAAATAGTAAAAAATTATTATGTACTATTTAATTCTATTTATAGGTGTTTCAGAATAAAAAAATGACGGGAAACCAAGTTTTATTTCACGCTCACACATATTTCAAAACCCCAAATTTCACATTCATTTGAGCCTCATTTTGACCACATCAAATATTTTCATCTCCTTAGGTGGATTCCCAAAAAACCTTGAATCTAGTTGAATTTACTATATTTAAACATGATGAAAAACAATTTTAAAGAACAAAAGTTCAGTCCAAAAATGGTGATCTGGAAAAATCTTCATCTATATGATCCTCTTGACCGAATTGAAACACACCCAACCATCAGTTCACACTTTGTAAACAAATTATTTTATGATGGTAATTATTTAACTAAATATTTCAAAAAATCACATCATATAATTTATTCTTCTTATATTAATATTTTTTGAACCACTAAAGACAAGAATAAATAAATGATTGTAAGATCTGATGCTTTGAGACAGTTGAAAATGGTTGACTACATTTTGTCAACTTCTAAAGACTTTAGTCACCTACAAAAACTTTGCTGGAAACTTCAACATCTCTGATATTTAATTTTTCAAATTCAAAATTTTAAACAACTCCCTTGTCTGATGGATTAGTACCAACAACTCATTTGATGAAACTCTACATCTGATGACTTATCGGTGTCAAAAAATCATCTAATGGATTGGTGTAAAACGATTATCTGATGAAACTTATTATTATTTCATTTTTCAAAACAACACAATCTCAACAACCAAAAAACTCTCATTTTTCCACCAAATTCTACATCTAATGATCTATGTCTGATGCATTCAATCAAAAATTCCCTTTTATAACAACTCAATAAAACCTCTAGTTTAGTCAGAACTTTTCCATTATCAAACCTGAAATTTTTACTCTTTCAATAACATATTCATATTTCTTTTACATTTTCAACACTGTAATAACTTATAAATCATAAATTACAAATTCATACCTCCTAAAAAAAATCCAATAATTCACATCCGATCAGGTGAATCTCATGACTTTAATTCAATGAAATAAATCATATTAGCAAATTTTAATTTCTTTAAAGGCCATTGAATTCATACTCCTAGTCTCCTAGAAAATTTTTCATTAGGTGCTTCACTTTTTGATGATCTTCATCTGAAAAAAATTCAATTTTGGAAACTCTAAAAATTCACATTTATTATTTCTTCTACAACTTACAACTTATTTCATGACTTCTTCATGATGTTTTAGGAATTTTAAAGAAGAAAAAAATCATATGAATAGTATTATAATGTTTTTAAACTTACCAACTTACCAAATTTCACACTTTACAACTTCACCTATCTCAATATATTCTAACTATCCAACAATGGCATCATACTATGGAGTAACTAATGGTGCTTCCAATAAAAGAAATTTCAAAATAATTTCTTTATTCATATATTTAGTAACTTTACAACAAACAATTTATAAACATACAACAAAAAACCTTTCACGTTATTTCCAAAAACATTATTATTCAAAAAGTTAGTTTTCAATAAAAAAACATTGAAAATATCAAAAAATATTTTTAAGAAATACCAAAATATAGACTTGGTTTTGGAATGTGGAATACATTTAAGAATTCATGGATTCTTTTAAATTGACAACATCTATGCCACTTACTACTTACTTATAGGTTAGTTTTCTTTTCACTCACAACATGACTATATAGTCCTTATAGGTTATAAGTTCATTATTATCAGATAATAATGAGTCACCGCCTTTAGTGACTAGAAAACCATGCTTCTCTAGTTCTCTAACCTCTCTAGTACTCCATTATAGTACTTGGGTATCTTCTTATTCAATGGGTCTTTGTGGTATTTTTCTTATTCCAAATATTTTGTATCTTGATCTTGGGATTCATCAAAATCTATCATGCTCCTACTATCTCTTTTAGATATGTGCTCTACGCAAGGAATGTGGGATATATATAAACCAAAACCTTCTAGTCTATAGAATTATATAGGTTGTATACTTTTATTTCATTAGGATATCCTAAAAAGATACAATTTGTGCCTCATGGTGCAATCTTATTACATAGAGAGGCCTTAAAAAACTCATCCCAATCACACACATGTAAGTAAGACAACACATGTTTCTCTCCATTCCATAATTAGAATTGTATTCCATATGTTGCTTTAGTTGGTACTTGGTTTAGTACATATGTTACTATTTGTAATTCATATCCCCAAAAGTATATTTTAAGACTCGTATGACTCGTCCTTAATCTTACTATGTCCAACAAGGTTTGATTCCTCCTTTATCTTACACTGTTACACTGATTCGTATAATGGGTGAGTTGGGATAGGATCCCAAAATACTACAAGTAATCAACTAAGTCTTGATTAAGATATTCTTCCCCACAGTTTGAGTGGAATTTCTTAATCCTCTTACCATGATGGTTCTCAACCTCATTCTTGTATTCCTTGAATCTATCAAAGGAATCTGACTTATACCTCATCAAGTAGACATATCCATATCTACTAAAACCATTAGTAAAAGTTATGAAGTATGAGTACCCACCTCTTCTTTAAATAGGAAATAGTACACACACATCAATATGAACTGATTTAAGATTATATTTATCCATTTCACCTTTTCCACTAAATGGGGTTTTGGTCATTTTTCCTTACAAACATGCTGAAAAACACGAAGTTGTTTTAGTTCAAAATAATCTACATATCCATCTTTATTTAATTTAATCAAATTCTTTTTATTTACATGACCTAATTGGTGATGCCATAGTTGGGTGTGGTTTGAGTCATGCGAATAAATTTCATTATCGATTTTCATTACTTGGTTCATGTAATACAAAACATAAAGACCATTATTTAAATGTGTATTTCCATAAAAAATTAAATATTTATAAAATAATCAACATTTATTTCCAATGGTAACTGAAGTAACATAATAACAACCCCATAAAACTGAGATTATTTCGGTTGGAAATGTGAGGCGGTAGTCCCTGTTAGCAACAATATAAAGTTTAGCTTTATTGGATACTCGTATATATAACTCTCCTTGGTCAATATTTATGAATATACTTAGTTTATGTATTTGAATACATATGTGAGCAACACAAGCTATATCTAATAATCAATTTTTAGAAATAGATAAATTGTACTTAATAAAAAAACTCACTTGAAGCTTCCTCTTTCTTCTATGTATGGGTGATGTTTTTATTCCAGTGGCCCCTGTTTTCACATGTGAAACAAAAAAATATCATTCCCTTTATTTCCCCTTGATATTCCTCTTTTTGGAAGGGAATGAAGAAGCTTTGAGTTTGGAGCTCTTTTCTTTCCTTTTCATTTTGTTCAAAATAAGAAAAATAGATTTTCTCTCTTTGTCTCCTTATCTAATTAGAAAAGAAGAATGAGAAACTATGGTATATATTTCTCAATGTTATTAATATTGAAATTTACAACAAATATAGAGATTATATGAGAGAGTGATGTAATAATGAGATAAAAATGCATCTCTTTAGGGAGTTTAAACCCTATAACCTATATGTGATGATTGTATATAATGTGTTTGACTACGTGAGGCCCAGCTGCTGCACCCTCCACAATCTTACTCTAAAAGAGTGATTTAGAAATATAAAACCATTCTTATATTTCTCTCTCCTAGTATAAACCTCATAGGTTCTCAATCACTCTATACTCATCCATGTTTTCATGTGACTTCATGGATTCACTAAACATAGATGAAACCATCAAACATTGGATGTCGATTGAGTCAATGAAATTTTTTTCATAGATAGGTAACTCTATCACCCGCCTCCATAGTATATATATCAGGACATGAGGATTTTAGCATGTAATATTTCTATTCATGATGCAAAACAACCTAAAGGCAAATGAAGCATTATTGGAAGTTACTTTCAATGAAGAGATTGTATTTCCCCATTCAAGATCGAAGGGATTGTGTGGATGAATAACTTACCATTTTATTCTACAATTAAAAGAGTAGATTATTAATACTTTGTTTGATTCCAAATTCTGTGAGAAATAAGAAATTAGTTGTTTTTATTCAATATCACACTATTTTATCAAGTCTCAATATCCATCACCACTGAACTAGGAATGTCTAGTCTCCATAACATTATAGTGGTAAGTATCTATATTACCTTTTTAATGATCCATAATTTGGCCAAGAAAACCATAAGAATGTTTTAGTTAGGTATTATTTCTAGCACTGGGATTGAAAATCTTTAATCCCTTGATTGGAATCCCCAATCCTAAAATCACAACTGAAAAAGGGCTATTTCCACGGTTCAAAACAGTGGCAATAGGCCCCAAAACCATGGCCAAAGGCTACGACCGTGGTTTTGGCCAATTATGGCCGCTATCGCCGTGGAAATAGGTCCCATCCTATTACCACAGTTTTGAAAAACATGGTAATAGGCCTCCAAATTTGAAACTAGAGAGCTTGAACTATAGCCACGGTTTAAACCATGGCAATAGCCTCAGAAAACCGTGGAAATAGCCAAAATTATAAATGTGCCCTGTGGGTTTTGATCCCTACACCTCCACTATGCAGTCCAGTGCACTTACCACTACACCGCGCCGTAATTTTGGTATATATATATATATTATGATATATATATATATATATATATATTAATAAAAACCATGGGAATAGACTCAAAATAGTGGTGATAGGGCTTCCCGCCAAATTTTTGGCAGAATTTTTTTCCCACGGAAGCGCAGGAACCCTATAGCCATGGTTTTGGAGAACCGTGGCCATAGGGGAATGAAAAAATTGGCCTATGGACATGGTTCGGAAAATCGTGGCTATAGGCCATAGAACTGTGGCTATAGCCACCTATAGGCAAGGTTTTAAAACTGTGGCTATAGATCCATGGAAGTAGCTCCATTTTCTAGTTGTGAATCCTGACATGAAATTGCTCAAAAACTGGATCCAAATTTGTATTGAACATAATTTTTCTATTAAATTAAATGAAATTTTGGTTAATTCAACCCAAAACCATCATGAGAACTCCCTGATAAAAGTAAGTGACCAAACTTTGATCATGAAAATACTTATTTCTATGATTTCATTTCCAATCATGTATTAAAAGAAATATTATGACTTCATTTTAAGTTGAGGGATTTTAATTTATTATAAACAAATTTTATCTCATTTATCCTTTACATGAATTGTTAATATCAAGTGAATTTTTCATAACTAATTAACCATGTTGGATAAAGGATTCACACACAATCCATTTATTTAAACTCCATCTATGCTGGTAAATTCATTTATTTATGTGACCACATTCTTGCATCCATAAAAAATAATAATACATAGATAAAAATAAATAAATAAACAAATAAATGAAAAGTTCATGAACATGTATAATGGTTGATTTAATGAGTGGAGATTAAATCAACATATGATCTTGGAGAAATAACTCCAATTTCTGGTATTGTCATGAGTTACAAAATTCCACTTTTCTACCTATGTAACACATTTTTTGGCATCATTATGGTTCTATCTTGAACTGCCACCACATGCCTTCGGAAACTCCATTAATTACAAGTATTTATAACTCACAAGTAGGTGAGGGGGAACCAAAGGATTGGGTAAAGGGGGATTACATTAATATCACTGGACATGAAAATCCTACATAATAATGAAGGGATGAAACACATTACTTGAAATTAATTTAATAAATAATATTAGAAACCCATGTAATTAATTAAATTAAATTAATAATAACACAAACACTGATCTTGTTCTAGGTCATGAATGATTATACATGAAATGAATACACAAAAGTAAACTGTTTAACATTCATTTTTTATTCATTATTTATTATTAATGTAAACATTATTTCATTAATTAATTCCTTTTCATATTTATAACCATCTAAATCCTCTTAGAGATAACCATCATTAAGGCATTAATGGAAAATCAACAATAGAATAAATTATTATAGATTATTACAAAAAATTAATTGAGCATTCAAAATTATTTAAAACCATTAGTAATTTTTCAAACACAACATGTTCCCATAAATAAAATAAGGTTTTAATGCTACAATGGTAAATTTAATGTAATTTAATTCTATCAGCAATTGGGAGACTACATGGCATGTATTATCCAACCACACATCATGTACCAAGATTATTGTGTATCTAGGTTACACATATGAGGATTTGATGTGTTGACTTGGAAATAATATATGGCTTGCACATCCCATATACATACCGTGTATCTACTTTTCACATGATCGAGATAAATACCCGAGCTTAGGCGCATATCCTGGTTGTAATACATAGCATGTGAAAGCTAGCTACATTCCATGTATCCCTTATTCCATGTTTCTTAGGTTCTCAATGAATGAATCGAAGAGTATTTTGGACGCAAGAAATGATGAACTTCATGGACTATACACCACATAAATGTCATGTATATCATAAATTCTTTATGATGTTAGTCTTATGCGGTTTGACTATGTCTAATGACCACACAACATGTGTGATTTATGCCACTAACTTGTGTAGACTACACAGTGTGTATGCCAGCTACATATTGTATAGTCTGACATCCTATGTTCCAGGTTGGCTCAGTCTACATGTGGTGTGAAATAAATTCACTACATGTAATTAACTACTCAGCAAGTCATGTATCCCACAACACATCCATGTGTGGTGCACATGGGTACATGGTGTGTACTAAAGCTACATGTCGTGTAACCCAGTTTTAACATATCAAATTTGTTTTCACTTCTAAATTGAATCTCTGGCCATTCTTCATCTATTTGCATACCTTTAAGAAAATGAAACACTGAATTAACTTGATTAATATGTTGATATCATGTCAATTAAAATCATATTAAATGACGAAAAATATGAAATGAAATATTCAATCATGATTTCATATAGATTAACAATAAAGTAAATAATTATAAATTTAAAATGTGACCCCTTTAATACCACTTATAAGAGTAGGGTGTAGCTGAATCATGAAGTGGTGGGAGATATATTTAATGTTTCTTTTAAATAAAATGTGTCTGAACCCCAATGGTGGATATTTTCGTGTTAAATTTATAATTAATTCATTTTAATCAGAATAAATGAATACCTAATTTGAGGATCTTTCTTTGGTGATGATGTCGATCTTCCGAAAGGTCCTATTTGTATTGACTTCATTACGATGTGAGGATTCAATGATATAATCCCTCTAGTGGTGATCCACATGTTCTCCATTGATCTCTGAGAAACACCAATGGAATTCCAGGTGTTAGCATGATGGATATATCGTTTTGTGTTACTCATCTTGATTACTTATCCATTGATCTATAAGGATTTATTCTCATTCTTGAGAGGAACAAAGGTGGAGTTTGAGAGAGAGATAGGGATATAGATAAGTCTATTGTGCACAATGATTCTCTATTCTCAATTTTCAATTAATTTACACAACAAACATAATCATTTATTTATAAAGCTAGAGTTGATGTTAAAATATTATATAGTTGCTTTTTGGGCATCAAAAAGTATTATAGTATTTAATAAACCACATGTTACATAATAATAATTAAAATAATAAAAATAAAAATAAAAAATATTATTATTATTATTTTGTGGTGCACACCAACTTTTGCAATAAAAAATGTTACTTAATCAACTTGATAATTATTATTTGTCACCGGATATGGTCTTGGTCCATTTGAACATCTCTAACAATTATTGAACACCTAGATTAATATTTAATTTAAATATTTCATTCATGAATAAATATTTCCAATCGACAAAACATGAATAAAATTATTCCTTGATCTTGAGAATATAATTTCTTATTTAAATTAAATTCAAATAGAAATTAATCAAGATAATTAGAAATACTTAGTGTGTAACCCTCTATGATTATTTCTCATTCACATTTGTCCATTTTTCCTAAATTCTAAGATTACTGTCAAGAAATGAGTCAATGAACCCAAGTGAAAGAACAAAATGTCATAATGACGACAACCACATACACATGATCAATGTGTAATATAATCACATTGTCACAATATCTCAAAAGAATGTTGCACATCTGTGTCACTAACTTATATTCTTGATACAAATTTTTTTGACTATCTGAAATAAATGCATTGTTACACCAAGGATATAGAATTTAACGTGAAAGTTCTATTCTAATATAAAAATATGAGATATCAACTTCCATAAAGATAAAAGGAAAAAAAATCCTTACTCGACTTATTCATTAATGAAAAATCAATCATAACACCCCCAACGTACCCTAACTTGTTGCGAACATATGTTTTCATGGTTTTCATTAGAAAATCTAAGTTCTTGAGGCATGATATGCATTAATGATAATATTAAAGTCTAAGGACCATTACACACACTTGCAGATATGAATATCTAATGACACCAAAACATGAAAAATTCCCACTGGTGAGTATATTATCATAATCTCCAATCTTGGAGATTACTAAGTGTGAATTTCTTGAGAAGAAGCCTCATCCACTTATGAGTACTCACACCTATCAGTAATGTTCTATGTGTCTCTTCATAGAAAATTATCCCACCGTATAACTATATTTAAGAATATTGTCATAGCACTTAAAAGTTATAATTATAGCAGAGACCTACAATGACCTTATCAATGCGATGAATAATCTAGGTCACTATTACATTAAACTGATACAAAAAAATGAAAAATATGTAATAAGATATTTTATTAATATTCAAAATCAAAGAATATACTTGTAATTATAGTACAAATAGTTGGTCCTAGGATGCCAACTCGAACATAAACATATTAAAATAATTGTAAATATGTATTTATAAATATAATTACATATACATATTTATAATTATAATTATAAATATATATATTTGTAAATATATTTATAATTATTTGTATATATATATATTAATATATAAATATATATAATTATAAATATAATAAAAATATTTATTATTTAAATATATTTATTTTAATTTTATAATTATTGATTTTCAATTAAATAAAACTTTTAAAAAAAATCATATACATTAATTTATAATTAATAATATATAATTTTATGAATATTTTCAATTTAAATTTATAAATATATTTATATATAAATATAAATATATTTATTTATAAATATTTATTTACCAATATATTTTTATAAATAAATTTGTAACATTATTAATGAATATATAATCTTAAATGCTTGAATGTTAAAAATGATAGAAATTGAATAATTAACAATGAATAGACTTTAAAAATATTAAAAAATAAATATTTTTTTATCAATTATACAAATTATTAAAAAAAATTAAATATGGATATATATTGAAATGAAGATGAATACATATTGAAAATATTAGATTATAGTAAATAAATATGTATAAATAAGTATTAGAGAATTATTAAATTCAAAAAAACTGAAAATAATAAATATTAAAAATGAATAAATAATATTGAATGAAATAATATTAAAAATGAATAAATAAAATTTACTAAATAAAAACATAATATATTAAATATATTATGCTAATAAATGAAATTATAAAATGAATATTAAAATTTGAATAGATTATTTAAATATTTTGTGAGTGTTTCTCTATAAGACTCCGTTAATTATGTAAATGTGTGAAATTAATGTGCGTGTGTGTATATTCATACAACATAAGTTTGATATATGTTAAATTGAACAATGACATTATATAATATGTGAAGTCTATTAATGAAATAAATAATAACAAGAATGAATAATTTTAAAAAATGAATAAGTGTTATTAATTATACAGATTATTGAAAAAAATAAAAATGAATATTTATAAATACATATGTTAAAATGAAGAAGAATACATATTAATTATATAAATTAAAACCAAATTAAATACAGTAAACGTTAATGAATAAAGATGTATAAATAAATATTAAAAATGGATAAAATTACAAAAAATACAGAACAATGAAAAATAAAAAATAAACGAATTACAAAAATATTTTAAAAAATTAAGATTATTAATGAATAAATAATATTAAAAACTAATAAATTAGAAAAAATATTTAGAAGTAATAAATAGTATGTTTTGAATAAAAATATAAAAAATGAATAAAATTCACTGATTAAAAACATAATATATAGTAAATATATTATATTAATAAATATAATTCAAAAATTATTAATAAAAATTTAATAAATTATAGAAATATCATTTATGTGTGTGTTATATATAAAAATGTATTAATTATGTATATTCATCTGTTAAATTAATGTAACAAAGGTTGAATGTATGTTAAATAGAAAAAATAAACATTTAATTAAACATCCATTACTCGATAAAATTAGTCAATATTTTTAATTAATATTAATTTTTAATTATAAACCATTTTACAGTAAATATATGACTTATTTAATGTAAACATATATATTTTATATTATATAAATCATATTTAAGGAAACACTATATATATATTGATATATATATATATATGAATATATTTCTGCATTAAAAATATTCATTTTTATTAATAAATGTTTCATTAATAAAATTTTGAATAGTTTTTTAATTTATTCATTTTTATTTTTTATTTGTTTAGTCATTATATTTTATTAATTTTATATATTTATATTTAATATATAATATTTATTAGTATTTATAATATATTTATATATGTATATTAAATTTAATCATTTTTATCAATAACTTTTTCATTAATAATATTTTCAATATTTTTTTAATTTATTCATTTTTAATTTTTATTTGTTTAATTATTTAAAATTTTTAGTATTTTTATCATTTATAATTTTTATTTGTTTTTTATTATAGTATATAAAAGATTGTGGCTAACAAAGTTACAATGACAAGGCTAGATGAGAAGGTGCATCGTGTATTGGTCTGCTGGAGAAAGGGGAAAGTGTGAGCTATATATAGAAGGGATGGGTGGGCATGTGACTCAGTGCGTAGAGGCACTGAACCGTTTGTGAAGGTATATGTGGATGTCAATCCCTCGTAGCTATGACATGTTGTGATAGTTGAATAGAAAAGATTATAAAGCAGGACCCAGATAAATGAGAAGTCAGATGTGGGATGAAGCCACATAGGACAACCTTTTATCAGTGTTAAAAATAATGCTTATAAAGGGTGGGCTTTATCAGTGCTTAAAAAAACTGCTGATAAAGGGAAATATTTATCAACTTTAACATTGATAAATGGTAACCTTTATGAGTGTTTTTAAGCATTAATAATCGAAACTATTTAATATTATTTTTTTAGCATTGATAAAGTGTATCTTTATCAGCACTTTTATCTAGCGTTGATAAAGGATACCACTATTTATTATAGGTTTTGCAGTACTTGTTCCATCGCATTTGGTATAACTATTTGCTCTGGGTATAAACTTGTAATGAGTTTAGTGTCTGGATTTGAGTAATTATTTTGTGAAATGCTTCTTATATTTATTTTTTAACCCTTTTAGCAATTTTTGATTATTTATTTCCAAGTGCTAGGAACCATGTGCCGTTAGTAAGACTAGACTATGATGTGTGACCCTTATGTGACTAGTTTTCATTAGGTTTCTAGCTGAATCAATGCCTTTATTCTAACATCTAATATTTATCCTTGGATATTGGGTCTTCTCACCTCTTTCCTTTCCATTTCTAGTTGTTTGAGGATCCACTACACCAAAATAGGCCTTTAACTATGCTAAAGATAGACTTTATCAGTGCTAGAGATGCGCTGACTACTAGAGTGAGATTAAAAGCCATAGGATTTTATCAAAGATAAAAAAATGCAGCTAAAGGGGTCCTTTATCAGTGCTAATAATGGGTAAATTTATCAACACTTATAAAAGCACTAATAAAAGACCCTTTATCATCACTTCTAAAAGAATGGATAAATGGGAATACTATAGTGTGTTGTAATAGCACACTGTAGCACCTAAAACACCACCAGAAATCCTAAAAATCAAGTACCAATATAGAATTTAAATGAAATAAAATTTAAAACACAGATACAAGAAAATACTCTATATTATATAATTTTCAAACATTGGTTAATACAATTACATAATTACAAATTATTACATAAATTCAAAACATCAATGTTCCTTTGTCTCTTGATCCTGACCCCGACTTATCATATTACCGAAAAAACCACCCATTCCTAAGAAAAATAACACCCCTGTATAAAAAAACAATTCTTATGTTAGAAATAATATAAATAAATAAATTAATAGAAAGAGATAATTTTAAACTAAACTTTGATTCATACTAGGAAGATTGTGTATCAGATTGAGTGGTGGTTGATTCATGCATGTCAAACCATTTCATATTCATATTCATGCATTATCTCTATGAAAATTAATTAAATAAGTACAAGATACAAATGATTATTAATATAATATAGAATTATAAGAAGACAATCTGGTCTTGTTTTCTTGGTTTTAGTGTTCTGATGCACATTTTAAAATAAAATGACACTTATATATTAAAAATATGCACATAGAATTATATCGGTCATAGTGTACATCAGATTGAGGTGCAACCAATTCCTAAATATCCCAAATGACTTATGGATCATTTTTCCTAAAGTATCAAAAATAATCCGAATGATTTTTCTTGGTTTTGAGTAGGCCACTTGTCTTTTTTTACTAAAATTTCATTTTAAATTGGAAACCCACACTTTGAATCATATAGGTCACATAGTGTGTTGGTTTTATGTGAGACTAATTCATACACATCAAAAATGACTTATTAATAATTTTCCAAAATTATGAAGATAATGCAATCAAGTTTTCTTAGTTTTTAGTGAGTGACACATTTTGAACTAAAATGTAAATTTTAAATTGATAACATGCACTTTGAGTCATACCGAGAACATAATGTATCATATTAAGGTGAGGATGATTCCTACATGTCTAAAATGACTTATGTATTATTTTCCTAAATAAAGAACACAATATGAGTTTTTTTCCTGGTTTTCAGTACGTTACTTGTCTTTTTTACTAAAATTAATGTCAATTTTAAATAAAAAGATACACCTAGAGTCATACTAATCACACCATGCATCAAATTGAGGTGAGGATGATTTTGACAAGTCTCAAATGACATATGTATTGTTTTCCAAAAGTATCAAAACAATCCAAATGTGTTTTCATAGTTTTGAGTACGTCTCTCATCTTTTTAATAAAATTTCATTTTAAACTAGAAACATACATTTTATGTCATACCGTCACATCATGTGTAAGTTTTACATGATACTATTTACTACATGTGAAAATGACTTATGAATTACTTTCCTACATTATCAAGATAACCCGAGCATGTTTTCATAGTTTTTAGTGAGTGTTATTTTTGAACTAAAGTATCAATTTTAAACTGATAACAGACACTTTGATTGATATTGGGAACATAATGTATCATATTGAGGTTCATCTGATTCTTACACATTTAAAATGACTTATATATCATTTTCCTAAAGTAAAAAAACAATATAAACGTGTTTTCTTAGTTTTGAGTATGTCAATTGTCTTTTTTACTAAAATCAATGTCATTTTTTAAATAAAAAGAAGCACTTGGAGTCATACAGGTCACATCATGTGTCGGATTGAGGTGTGGTTGATTTTTATACATCCCAAATGACTCATGGATCATTTTTCATAATTTATAAAAACAATATGAATGTTTTTTATTATTTTTGAGTACATTAATTCACTTTTCTACTAAAATGTGAGTTTGAAATAGAAACACACGCTTTAGGTTATATCGGTCACATCATGTGTCAGCTTGATGTGAGACTAATTATTACACATCAAAAATTAATTATTAATAATTGTAATAAATTATCAAGACAACTCGAGTGTATTTTATTTATTTTCAGTGAGTGAAACTTTCTAAACTAAAATGTCAATTTTAAACTAAAAATGGAAAATTTGAGTCATTCCCGGAACAACATGTTTCAGATTGAGGTGTGACTAATTCCTACACATTAAAAATAACTTATGGATCATTTTACTAAAGTATCAAAACAATATAAATTTTTTTCTTAGTTTTGAGTATATCTATTGTCTTTTTTAAAAAAAAAATTATTTCAATTTTAAATAAAAAGCAACACTTGGAGTCATACTAGTCACATCGTGTGTTAGATTGTGGTGTATATGATTCATACAAGTCCCAAACTCTGAAAATAATTCCAACTTCCAATGTCACCAGATATTCCATTGTAATTCTTTTTCAAACTTCCAAAACATCATATTGAGTTAGTGTTCTTAGACAAAAAAGGTTCTTTGGCTAAGAACAGTGACTCAATATGTAGTGTTGGAAGTTCGAAAAAGAAATACAATGTAAATCATGGTAACATTGTTATATATAAACATGTTATCTCTTTTTTATCTTATTTTAGATAGTTGAAAGAAAAATATGACTTCCTAAATGATCTATGAAAGAAAACTAAATAATTATTAGATAAAAATTATACGGAAATTAACTTATAAATAGTAGATAAAATGATGAGAAAATTAATTAAAAAAGAATTTGGAATTAACCTTTTCATGATGGTTGTATAAATTCTTAACCCATTTCCTTGCAAACATTATCTTAGTTGAAGGCTCAAAGTCCAATCTATCATGAGCTTGAGTAGCTTCAAATAAACCACCTAAAATACAACAAAATAATCCACCTATATAAGAAGACAATTATTATGTGAGTAATACTAAAGAGAAATAAATTAATAATTAATATGAAAATATTCATTAATTCTATGTAAAATGATTTTACTGTACAAACATTAATATTAACATCGTGGTTGAGGAGAGGTAACATCATTTCCCTTCCTGCAAAAGAAGTGGATGGAAATTGAAGGAAAGTGATAAATGAAAACATAATAGTGGTGAAAAGGTTTTTAGGGAGAAGAATTATATGGAAGTTTTGGTTCATAATAGCATGAAATATGGATATAAATATTCTAAAAAAAAACTATGAAAACATGACTTCCAAAAATATATCTGAAAAAACTAAATAATTATTAGATAAAAATGATAAGGAAATTAACGTAAAAATACTATATAAAATGAGGACATAATTAATTAAATGATTAGTTTGAATTCACCTTTTCATGATAGTTGTATACATTGTCAACCCATTTCTGTGTTGTCATTATCTCAGTTGCATCCTAAATTTCCAATCTTTAACGAGCTTCAGATGCTTTAAACAAACCATCCAAACTCAAAAAAATAATCCACCTGTATAAGAAAAAAATTCTTATGTAAGTTATACTAAAAATAAATAAATTAATCATAAATATGAAACGATACATTAATTATTTGGAAAATTATTTTACTATGAAAACATGAAGATTACCTCTATTATTGAGAAGAGGTAGCATCCTTTCTTTTCCTATAGAGGCAGTAGAGGGAACATGAAGGAAATTGATAAATGACAACACTATAATCGTGAAAAGGTTTTGAGAGAGAAGAAGTATTTGGAAGCTTTGGGGTAGAAAGAAATGAAATATGGATAGAAATATTATAAAATAAATGAGCTCTATAAGGAATAACGAAAATTTAATCAAATTTTCATTATATAATTTTTCAGTAAAATAGAGAAAGTATATCTTAACATTTTCTTTATATCTTCTCAAATGGTTTCTTTCATTATAGTCTGTTCTTCCATTGGAATGGTAACATCATCATGTGCAGAAGACATTATTTACATGAGAAACCAAAAATATAATTTATATTATATTAATAATGTAGATAACAGATAATAATATGAGGAATAACATATTATATTAAAAAAAACTTTTACCCTCTCTTTGAACTCAATTTATTTTTTAAAGGTTTTAGGGAATTTGATCTTCTATCGAGAATCCAATTCCACTCTTTTTGGTCCCCTAAAACATAAAATAAATTGTATACATTGGGAACAACATTAAGTGATTATGTTGTCCCAATGAAAGGTTCATCCTCAATTTAATTTTCATCTGACCAGACAGTTTTTTTTGTTTCTAGCAGGATAATCGACCAATTCTTGTTTCTTGGATCTGAGAAATAAAATGCTTGCACTGTTTGTGATTCCATTATGAATGGATAATCTATTTCTCCTTCCAAATTTAAATTCACCTTCCCAAATCCCATTTCATCAACTTTCACTACACACTTATTATCAATCCATTTGTGAAGGAAAATCATCACTTGAAATTTTTTATAACAAAACTCATATATCTTTTTCAATAATTCCAAAATATGAAATATTTTCATAAATTGGATTTCTATTATTAGAACTAGATATGTGCTTATCTTCCGCCACAAGTGTAACTCCATTGTTTTTCACCATACTACATTCATCATGATCTTTTTTATAGAATATATAACCATTGATTACAACAAAATTTTAAGATATAACATTTTTATTTGGTCCCTTGGATCACCCTTAAAGTTGTTCAGCAATTAAATTCATATTTTTAGACAAATCCTTATAAATTTGATCTCGTAACCATCCTAGAAACTATTGATTATTCTTATTTGATATCCATCCTTCAGCCCTTGATGGATTCAAATTTCTAAGAATTGATTTTTGGGCTTCAACGTATGGATAAACATCTTCACTATTATGAAAAATTTAAAGGTATGATTTCTCTCACTTTTAAAATGTAATTTTAATAACATCTCTTCTGAAAATACCTTCGCCCATAAGGCGTAAGCTATGATGAGACTTTTCGAGACCAATGATATCAAAATTTTATAGTTAATAATTACATAATTCAACAGATTCTTCAATAATATATCATTATACTATACAAAATTCTAGATGAATTTGAATCTTGACACACACTTTCAAAATCATCATATACCATTCAATGCGGTACATCCATCTGTAATATATAGGACCACATAGTTGAACATCTCTAACCAATTGAACAACCTGTTAGACCATTATATCATATAATTATGGTGGAAATAACATATCTAATTCAAATAATATTACTGAAACCTTCTTATTTATGATTGGAAACTTCATTGGGTCTAAAACTTTACTACATATGGATTTAAAAAATGAGGAAATTCTGGTTAATGTATGTCATACAATTTTTGAAATAATGAAACAAAAACCAACTGACATCAAATCTTGTATCAAAACATGAAATTAGTTTGATTTTAGTCCCTGTAATTTCAAATTAGTCATTAAAACAACATTCTTGATATTTGATGAATACCCCTCTAGAAATTTTACACTGTTAAGGAAATGTAAAAACTACATTTTTTCTTATATGGATAGAGTGTAAGCTGATAGAGGAAGAAAATTCTAGACATTACCATTCACTGGTTCCAACTCTTCCCTTATCCCCATGTCAATCATGTCCAACCTAGCCTTGATTCCATCTTTTTTCTAGGAACATTTAGTAACATGTCAAAAGCACTATCAAATACATTTTTCTCTAAATGCATGATATAAATAAAATTTATGGAATACAATCAATTCTAATATGGTAATTAAAATAAAATTGATCTCTTCTTCCAACCTAATTTTGTAATGTTTTTTTGAAAATGGTTTACCAAAAATAGTGTCAATATCTTTTACTTTATCAAAAATTTGATCACCCATTTGTGGAGATGGTGTTGTACTTTGTTCGACATTCCCATCAAATGATGTCATATAGGATCAATATTTATTTCATGGTGGTAAAAAATTTTGATGTCCTAAAAACAATGTCTTGGAGGAATTTTTCAACCGAACTGAGTGTGTGCATTCTAATAAAATGGGAGAAAACCACATTCCTTTAATGCTATAGCTTGATAAATTTTCACAAGAAAGAAAGTAATTTTTCATCCCGTACAAAATGTATCTTAATGTGAATTATTTATTTCTATGAGAATAATACATTATAACACCTATCTCGCACATCAATCTTAGATATTCGATCAATAGATCCAAATAGACATCAATATTATTACCAGGTTGCTTTGGTCCATATATAAGTAGATACAACATAATTTATTTTCCATTCATGCATAACCATGGAGGGAAGTTATAATTTCCCAATATGATAGGACATTTACTTTGAGTAATAATATGAAAACCAAAAGGATTTACTCTATCTTTAGATAATGTTAGACGAATGTTTCTAAACTCATTTCCAAATTTATGATATTCTTAATAAATTTTCTTCCACATAGGAGAATCTACTAGATGACATAAGTTCCCATATTTAATTCTTTTATATGCATGCCATGTTAATTTTCTCATGGTTTTCTAACATCCACATAGTCTTATAAACTATGTAGTGATAGGAAATTACCGTACAACCTTTGAGTGACTTGATTCATTTTTCTTGTATCTATTTGTGCCACAATTATGTCATTTTATAAGTGATCTATTGTCCTTTTAGAACAATATGCAATCATTTGTATAGACATGATTTTTTTTAGAGATCATTCCCATTGTACTTAGAATTCCTTTAGGATCATATTCTTTACACGGTAGTTCATTTTATTCTAGTAGCATATCATTATGAAGAACAAGTAGTTCTATAAAGTTGGCATCACTCCATCTACTTCCTGCTTTATAATTAGATGACTTCAATACATCTGAAAATGATATGTATTTAGTATAAATAGTATACAATGGTCTCTTATCATGACTATTAACTTCTCAAAAAACTTTGTACAATCACTAAAGTCATCTAAAATTTCCATTTTCATTTCTTCCATGTGATCTCCATCATTTACACTGATATTCATATCAAATGATCCATAAACCATAGTATCATCCCAGTTGGTGTGAAAAATTAGTATTTCCCTATGTTTAGTCTAATATTTATAGCCTTAATCTATTCTATGTAAAATAAAATGTTCTTACAACTCTTTTGGACTAATTTTCTTGAATAACAACAATGAAAACATGAAAAAAGGATTTGATAAGGGTCGCATACATGCTCTATTGCAAAATTGATGAACTCTTTAACTCCATATTCAAACTATTTGGTGAAACGATTAGCATACATACATTTTTTATTCATATCCATCCTATTTGTTTCATTAAATATTATTTTTTTATAATAAATAAATAAATACACATAATATATTCATTATCAAAGGTTAAAGTTATAATAATTCTAATAAGGGAAACCCAACATATGATTTTTTCAAATAATTTCAGTACGCTTTGAAGGAAATGGGTGATTTAATTTAAGAAAATAATTACTTCACTATGGTAGGTGTTATCCTATGAATTCATCCAAAGGTGAATGTTATAGACAACTATCATCTTCATCAACTTCATCTCCTAAACATATATTATTTCATTTTTTTGTTTGAGAATCATCCTCCATCTATTGTGGACATGAACCTATGTTGTGTGAACTACTATGAGTATTAGTCATCCATGAGATGACTATTTCTCAAAATAGTTTAACAATATAAAAGATACCGGGGATTAGTCTCAAGAAAAAATTTAAATAATAACTATTTTGGATATGAAGTTGACGAGGATGATAGTTGTACTCCATTATGTTTTCCAAAAGGGGTAATGCCTTCTATTTGTAATAATTACACCATTGGCACTAGTTATTAACTCGTGGCCTATTGAAGGCAATATTTGGAGGGGATAAATGTTCTTGTATGTGATTCAAGTGGTCTTTTAGGGGACATGTTATGACATATGAATCCTTGGGGCCTTTATGAATTCTATATTTATATGAGAAATACAAATTTTAATAATTTCAATCCTCTAACTGAGACTAGTCCTAGATCTATTAAACTAAGCCATCAAGTCTTTCTTAAATTCCCTAAATAAATGAAAATATAATATAGGAAATTAAGGAGTAATAAAAAAACCAAATATGATAAACAAGAATAATAAAATCTCATTCCATTAACTAGAATATATAATAATGTATTGATAAAACATTTTAATAAATAAAGAGTTATTTCACATAATTGGATGGTAATTCGAGATTCATAGGGGTGGAACTAATAAATGTAGACCTAAAATGATTAATACGTAAAAATATTTTCTAAAAATTATTTTAACATATATAGAATTTGATAAGATCCATTCTATTATTTGAAAAAAGTGATGTAATAACCTAAGGAATTATTACATTTAATATTAATGGTATATCAAATATAATTAATCTTTGTAACTTCTCTTAATAAAAATTTTCACCTTAATAACTGATATTTAATTGAATAAAGATGCTTATATACTCTATAAATATTCTAGGGTTCTTTAAAACCATACTCATGAAGAAAAATATACAATAATAAAATGAAACATTATTCAGAAAAAAATAAATATAACCAAATAAAAAATATAAAAAATCCGTAACATTATAATGAATGAATATTAAATGTAGAGTAAGTCAAAAATAATATACATGTAAAAAATATTAAATGAATAATATTTAATCTTGGGAAATTCCAAAACATCTCATTAGGTGAATATGGAGATACATGGGTTGAAACCACCTATAAGCATGATAATGAGTTCCTATGTTTATAACTCACTAAAGACCCACAATTAGCCTAGCTTGTTGGACCCCCATATGGAATTTGATAAAAGTGGGGCCAATAAAATCTAATTAAGACTACATTGTAACCATATCTCATCCCCCAATAAGATTCATACAATTCATATTATGATAGTAATGGGAGGTATGGTTACCTTTTCCGAAAACATATCAATCGACAATCAACATAACCCAAACATTTCTATTTAGACATCCTTCCAACATCTATCTATACGATATATATATCTAAAAGAAAAATAATAATACATCATAAAAAATAATATATAAATCTTCCTTAGATGGTGATAACATTTTATAAAAACCATTTCATGGTACCAACAAGGCCATAACATTTGACACTACAACTAATTTTTAATGAAAAAATTATTTAATTTAATATTATTAAAAATAAAAAAGTGAGAATAAAAGTAATTTTAAAAAGTTCAAAAAATGTATCGAATTCATAATTTAAAAAACACACATTAATTTTCATTACTTGTCCCAAGTTGGCACTCGACCCACAACTACCCCAAGACCACCTACATAAGCCAAAGGGTGGAGACTAGCGCCGAAGGCATAACTAACTCGGGGAGGCATTTTCCTAAGTACCTATACACACACACAAACATCTTCAACTATGACTTCCACACATAAAATATGGTCCAATACTTTGATTCCATCTCTATATATGGATGAAATTCATGGATCTATCACCAATTGAAGGATTCCGACCCTCCAGTAGCTGGAATCTTGATCTGATTGAGATTTCATGTGAAGCCATACACATCTATCACCCTGCACACACCTAGATCATTCTGATTTCAATTTCTTGATCTCAAAATGTTGAAAATATCATAAATTCCTCAAAATATTTATAGATATATGCATAGATCATCTATTTGTTGTTGTTTCTTCGATTCGCCATGAATCCGAGGGTCCGATCGTGCTCGGCACCTCCCAGAAAAGTCAAGCTAAGACCATACAGATCAAATCAGAAAAGTACATGAAGAAATGAGGGGGGGGGGGAAGAAGAACCAAAAAATAGGTTTAAACATCATTTTCCAAGCATTCTTGGTAAAAAATCATGAATTGTGATTTTGGGGTGAGAAAAAATGAATAAAAAATTCAAATCTAGTACCTAAGTGCATGAAAAGGACATAAAAGGGTGCATATAAAAGTAAAAATAATGATCTACTAAATAATTTTAATTATAAGGGAAGAAAACCAAGTATAACAAGTCCTGCCTCGATTTTGGACCGATCGCTGCTGAAGAACGCGTCTACCGATGATTTGAAAGAAGTTTCAAAATTTGTTGCATCCTAATCTGATCCGATCTAGAGATTCATCATCGTTCGAGGTTATTCAATAGAGGAAGGAGGAAAGATATACTCACTAGTGATTTCAAAATTTTAAGGCTAACCCTGGCGAGGTTTCCATAATTACATATTCCATATATTTCATTTAGAAAAAAATGAATTAATTAATTAGTTTAATAATTAACTAATCTACTTAAATGCACCGCTAATGAGTGATGGTTTTAAACATTACACAATGAATAATTTTATGTCAAACCTAGGATAAAGATCATGTTCTAGACTCAACCATTGTCTCAAATTTCTAATATGATCAACCATTTAAGAGTTATGCCATTTTTTAAGAAACAACACACCCATAATATAAAATATATTTAATATTTTTATAAAATTAATTATAGGAACACCGTGCCTCAGGATCACATGTTGTCTAAGCACCTATATCTTCATATATATATATACATGTTTTAATATATTACAAGGAAAAATGGGTCTCTACATCATTCCCTCTTTCAATATTTTCACCCTCTAAAAGAAAAACAAGGAAAAAACATGGGATACTGAGACTGTACTTGGCTCTCCTACTCCCGAGAAATCTCTTTCACATTTCCATGATGTCATAGCATATAAATCAAAGGTATTATCTATCCATGAAAGGTGCTCTCCTGTTGATCCTAGATCACCACCAGGTGATCAGTGATGGTGGATCCATCCTCGATGTCTAGCTTACCTCATTCGATGACGTGTGTGGGGTCATGTATGTACCACCTTAGTTGCGACATGTGGAATATGTTGTATAACTAATCTAGCTGTAGGGGTAGGGTGAGGTGATAAGTGACCTCTCTAACCCTCTTTATGATCTTTCATGGCTTAATGAATCTTGGGGATAATCCCTCCTTGGCCGAACCTCTGTAGTCCTTGTCGCGGAGAGACTCTCTAGAAAATGTGGTCTCCCATCTCAAACTCCAAGGGCCTATTTTGATGATATATGTAAGATTTATGTCTTCTCTAGTCCATCCTCATCCTATTATCGATGACCCTAACATTCTCTATTGTTGCCTACACCATTTCTGGGTCCATAAGAGATTACTCACACATCTCCATCTAATACAAGGGTGACCTGGAGGGTCTCCCGTATAGGGCCTCAAAAGGTACCATGTCAATGGTTTAATGGTAGATGATGTTGTACAACAACTCTTCCAAAGAAATGTGATCCTCCTAGCTCCATCCAATGTCTATCATGCATTCTCTCAGTATATCCTCCAACACCTAGATAGTGTGATCAGTCTACCCATCAGTTTGGGGGTGAAATGTTGTAATTATTATTAATTGGTTCCTTAATGACTCCTATAGGACTCTACACAATCAAGATGTAAACCAAAAATCATGATTAGAGAAAATATTAAAGGTAACCCCATGAAGGAGAAAATCTCATGTATGTACAATTGTCCCACACTATCCACCAAACTCTTCTCCTTTATGGCAAGGAAGTGTGCCGCCTTCATGAGTTGGTCAAAAATCACCCAGATGGTGTTATGGATCTTACCTATAAATGGAATCCCTATGATAAATTCCATGGATATGTTGTCCCACTTAAAATATGATATCTCAAGGGGTAACCACAAACCTACCAGAACATGGTGCTTTTCTTTCACTTGCTGAAAAGTGAGGCACTAAGAGATAAACTTAGCTATGCTTTGTCTCATGTCGAACCACCAAAACTACTATTGAAGGTGTCTGTACATATTCCCTACACCAAGTTGTACAACTAGGGGAGAATTGTGGAACTACCACATCACTTCCTCCCACAACATGATTGAAACTAAATTTCACCCCTAGAACAAGATGACATGATTTCCTATTTTAGAATAATCATCTAGTGAGTCACTTGTGGATATTTGATCACATAAGACATCGCAGTTGATGTATCCCAACTAGGACTCTCTCACATGTTCAATAACTGGAGGAGTCAACACCATCGATCAAATAAAATTTGTACCACCCTATTCCACCAGGGTTAGCTATGGGGAAGCCAACAGCTCGAAATATTCCTTCACTAAGCGGGACTGGGAATTCTTACTAAGGTAATATGCTATAATTTTTCCCTTATATAGAGTATAGAATATCTCAAACTTGTATTCCTATAGGAACTCTAACATGATTCACTATCTTGGGTTTATGTCCCTTTGTGTGAAGATGTACCTGAGACTCTGGTGGTCTAGGTAAACCATAAATCACCCATGAAGGATGTGTCTCTACATACTCAGGGTAAAGACTACCACTAAATACTATAGGTTTTGAGTCATATAGTTCTTCTCATGGTGTATCAACTTCCTCAACCCATATTAGATGACTTACTGATGCTGCATCAAAACGCAGTCAAGCCCTACTCCTAAGGCATCACAAAACACTATGAACTACATGCCATCCTTTGGAAATCTCAACACTGGAGCACTCATCATACTCTTCCAAAACTCATAAAACTCCCTCTGTCACTACTTATACCAGGTAAAAAACTATCCTTTTTCATGTCAAGGTAGCCAAAGGAGCTGTAATTCTAGAGAATTCTGCCAAAAACCTCCTATAGTAGCCTTCCAAGCCGAGAAAGCTCCACAACTCTGACATGTTCTTAGGTGGATCCCAATATAGAACTACTTCTATCTTTTCTATATCCACGGATAAACCATGATTAGTAGTGATAAACGTCATCATGTATGGTTTATTTGTTAGTAATATGTGAATTGAATCCAAAAAATAAATCTTTATAGTATCCAAATTGATTATAATGAGTAACCAATACTCCCAAAAAAAAATGAATAAGTAATAAAGGAAATGGAAATATATTTGATATTATTAGATTATATAGTTCTACACCTACATTTAGGGTACTAAAAATAGTCTATCATATGTATGTTTTTTTCAAACATTGTGGTCAGTTGGCCTAGTATTTTTAAGTATCCCTTTTTTCCAATGACTTTTATTGTATAGAAGTTATGTGAGGATTAATGAGTCCAAATTTTTTTCGTAGGGTTCTCTATTAAAACAACACCGATATAAAAACCTGTAAAAAATATGAATAATATTTAAATTTAATCAAAATAATACATTATTTTTTGGGAAAATATATTATGAAAAATAACCTCATGTATAAATTTACAACCAAGACTACTAGTTATCCATGATTTTGGATTTAACCTATAATCTCAAGACCATGAAAGTATATAATGGCCTATCAGTGAATTTTTTATTCAAAATAAATGGGGACCATATTACCATCTTTGAACTTTGTATCCACATGAACTTGTAATAATATTAAATGTGGTTGGTGAAATATTAGGGTAAATTTACTCTATGAATTTCTATTTAATTGAATGATTGATCCTTTAAATTGTTTTGTTTTGAACTTTTGTTTCCACTTAATTTTCATCCCATGAAAAAACATTACTCAATTTAGGACCTTTTTAATTAATTTTTAATGTTTTTGTACAAAATATAAAATTGGAAAAGATATTACTCATTGTCCAAAATTATTTTAACAAGATCTAATAATCATGCTACAAAATCTCAAATATAATGTTCAACAATGTGAACATCCATATCATTAAGGAAAACATGGAGTACGTTGATCAGATTTTGAGAAGCATGAATATCCACTCTCACATTATCTTTTGAAAGTTGTTTGTTATGTAGAATACACGCTTAGATATTGTACCATGTACCCCTCAAAAAAAAGGTGATGGGTGGGTGTTAATAGATATAAATACAAATTAATTCCACCCTATAGAATATTAGAATAGTAAAGGAAATGGTATCTACATGATTCACATTTTTCCTAAATTTTTATTAGAAAATAAATTATCTCTAGTAAGGAAGAATTTTGAGGAGAATGACTCACCTAAAGGGGGGGGGATTAAATCTTTATGAAGTTGTTTTTGTTTTATTGTTTATTCTATTTGTTTTTAACCTATAAAATTCCCTAACAACTCAAAATACAAATTAATCTATATTTTAGAACATTTATTCATGTCTATATCTCATTCATTTTTGTATCTTTATCACCCTATACATTTAAATAAAAAATATGTTCAAGGAGACACTCTAAAACCCACAAAATTGATGTGACCATATTATTCTGACCACTTCAACGCTACTAAAAGAAGTTATTTTTTTGGGTACAACTGATGAAGAATATTATGTCTAAACCAAATAAAAAATAAGGGAAAATAAGTAGTCATTATTATTCAATACAAATTTAAAGAATTATTATTTTATTAAGTCATAATTACACATGGTTCCCAAAATCTTTATGTTTTTTTATCTAAAATTATTCTGAATTTATTTATACAAGACTCTTTATATATAACATGACATGGGATGGAAGTGAATTTGGATTTTGATTCATTAGTCTGTGTATATAAAAATGAACATAATTATGTTGTTGTGTCACACTCTATAAAATTAGTGTTGTAGATTTAAAATATATACAATTTTCTTAAGTGAAACTATAATGGGATAGACCTCTCTAGACCATTACTTTGATGAAATCTAGTGTTTGAGGTGTTTTGGGAGGTCAATGTGACTTATTCCCCAAAATTTGAAAAATTTCAATCTTTTTGAACATTATTTCCAGCTATCAGTAGGTGTACAATGTTTCCAGGTTGGTGAGTTATCTATCAGTAGATGTATAATGTTTCCAGGTTAGAGAGACATCTATCAGTTGGTGTATAGTGTTTCCAGTTATTGATATGTGTACAGTGTTTACAGCTATTGGTAGGTCATCTATCAGTAGGTGTATAGTGTCTCCAACTATCAGTAGGTGCATAGTGTTTCCAGCTATCGGTAGGTGCATAGTATTTCCAGCTATCAGTAGGTGTACAATGTTTCCAGGTCAGTAAGTCATCTATTGTTAGGTGTACAATGTTTCTAGCTATCGGTAGGTGTATAATGTTTCCATCTATCAGTAGTTGTATAGTGTTTCCAAGTCAGTGAGTCATCTATCAGTAGGTGTACAATGTTTCCAGCTATCGGTAGGTGTATAGTGTTTCTAGTTTCATACAGTTTCTCCCCTTTGATGTTTTCTCTGACATAAAATGTATTCAAAGCCTTGTTTTAAGGGATTTATGGTCAGTTCAAAGCCCATAACTCCTATCATAATTTTCCTAAGGGTATGGGTGACTTTACTTGGTCAAACACACAGTCTTGATGAGATCTACATCTAATGGAATATCTAAGACATATCTAAACCAATGTTATATTTATATTTTCAAAAGGTTGAGATAAATTCTACATTGTTCTTCCTTCTTTTTTTCCTCAGTATGGGACACCCTAGACCTTTCTTTCCCAAGGAGTGTTATTATGGTGTGGACCCTGGATCCTTCCTAGAGTTCTTCCTCCTACATGCACGCCCCCTATTTTGGTGTAACTAGGAAGTGTTGATCCATCGTTGATAAAATCTATCTTCTACCTCTGTTCTTCTAGGTTCCTTAATCTATTTAATCCCATTTCTCCTTTCCATGTGATGGCATGAGATCTCCATGTTTCTAATAGAGATTCATTTGTTGTTGGGTGGTACATGGGTGTTGCGACATCCTTGGGTGGATATAGTTGATGCAGGAGAGGTGATCATCAGTTGTGTTGGCTCATTCTGGTTAAAATAACATCAAAAACCTTTTTGAGGTAGGGGATTCATGGATTGTCTATTCTTTTACATGCAGTTGTAGAGTTATCATGTTTTGGACACTAGATCAAAATGAAATTGAAATAATAAATACCATAACTAGGTTAAAGAATTGGTATCAAGTGCTTAGTGATGTTATAGCCTCTTGATTTCTAGATCATGGGATATCTATTCCATGCCTGTTTAGCATGTTGATCTTGAAGAAAATTTGTAAAGAAAAAAAATACAGGTTTAATTATAAATTAATTTTCTAATGATAAAGAGGCATTTTTAATGAATCTGGTTTCTGTTGTTGTGATTGGTGACAATGAAACAGATGATTTTATGCATATTCAATTGAATTGGTTAATTCAAATATAAAATAAAGGACTAGTAGTGTGATAATGATAATTCCTTGAAGGGTTCTGAGTTAGCCTCTTTTTTTAAAGGCCAAAAACCTTATTTTTTGGAGCAGTGAGTGATCATTGTGTGGGAAGGCGGAAAGCCTTGTTTATGGACCAAATCCCAACTAATATGTTGTTTATTTCTTGCTGCTTGTGTTATGGTATGTGGGGGTAGGGAGGACCAGTGGTTGTGGTGGCATCATTTGACGTCTATAGTGGTGAGATGCATCAGTTTATACATGTAGGTGTCGGGGAGGAAATTAGGGATGATGGAACAGGTTGAAACTGGGATTACCAAATGATATGAAAGTGGTTGTTATTGAATTTGTGATTTGTTTATCTTCTTTAATTTCTTCACTTCTTGAGGTAGACAGTCTTTCTTACCCTCCCTCCAAAATAGTATAAGGAACACAAGGTATGCCAAGTGCGATCCATGTTTAGCTTCTAGAGGATGGATGGGAATTTGTTCCATCTATAGGTGGAAATGACTCAACGGGTAGTTCATATACTCACCGTGTTTAGTCCCTTGTGTTTATAAGATTAGAATGTTTTTCAATGATACCTGGAATTATGGAAAAGTGATAATTCTATTAATAAATGATTTAATAAATGATGTTAACCCATGGGGTCAGAGCTTTCTGGGATTCAATGGCGAGGTTACAATTAAAAATAACTATAGACTTGGTTTGGTTATGCATGGAGGGCATTGAACTTTGTTGGTATGCTGATGAAATGTAATGTGGAATTTGATAATGAATAATTAATGGTTAAATAATTAATTAACATAAAGTGTAATTAATAAAAAAGGGATAAATAACTTAATGTAGCACTTTAAATGGTTGTGTGATTATAGGATATGTAGTATTTGCAGTAGAATCCAGGAGACTGAGAGTCGTTAGCTGTAGTTGAGTCTAATACTAGGTTATGCCCATAGTGTGGTTTCGAGTTATGTTATATCATATATGTTTTTTGTTTCTATAAGCTACTCCATCCTATCAGTTAGAGAAAATGAAACTTCAGGGATTCTAAGAACCAGGGGGTGTTTTCCACGACATCCCGATGGGAGGATGGGTGTCATACTACCACCTTTGGCCACACTGTCTTCTATTGGTAGTTATATATGTGTGTAGATGGATATATTTTCTTGTGGTAATTTCACACACATATATTATAGATATAGTTTCTTATGGATTACTATAGGTGTAACATGTATAGGCTGTGATTTTTAGAGGATCCTTAATCGATGTATGGGTTGTGCTGGATTGAGGTATAATATACGATGTATGATACACATTATATGAGCCGTGGTGGATCCTGGAAACTACCTGGATACTTTGGTTACATGGATGTGGTGGTTTTTTTTGTATGAGGTGCATTTTTTGGTTCTTTTCCGAAGTGTCTATGGGCAAGTCTTTTTGGATAGAGATGCTAAGGATGTGCAATGTTGGAGAAAAGTGGCAAACCAGTGGGGAAGTTGTAGTGGGGTACCCTTGATATTATTTATTATATTATATACTATTTTTTGTGATAATTGGTGAGAGTATTCATGGTGATGTTGGGAATATAGTATAACTATTTAGGTGAGGAGTTAGTTTTACTTACTGTTCACTGTGCTTTAGCATGCTTTCATTACATTTGCATGGGAGTATCTGAGGAGGATCCTACTGGGTATACTATTATACTCACCCTACATTATATAATCTTTTTTCTGGTCACTTGTATTAGGTTAGAGATAAAGCTAGTTACTACATGCATGGGGTTACTGGGGATGTTCGGGCTTCGTGATCCCTGTTGTTTTACATTTTTTTGGTACTTGGAGTTTTCCCTTTCAGTTTTAGTAGTTCTTACATGACATTATATATGTGTACTTGGGATTTATTATATATGTTAGTCAGATCAGGTTTTGGTTTGTGTCTATATTTTCTCTCTCTTTTTCATGTGTTCTCTTAGAGATTAATGCCTCCCATTTGTGTGTTTACTATACCCTCAGTTCCAGTCGCCAAATCAGGGCCAAATGGAGGTGGGAATTAGTGGAAATTTTCTCTCTTATCACATTTTGGGCCCAGGTGGGGTACACTTTATAGGGATGGGGTCGTGGTAGAGTGGTATCAGAGGTCTGGTTGAGGGATATGATGAAGTTTGTAGTTAGGCACTGGTGAGGTTATATGGGTTGGTAGGAAAACGGTGTCAGTTAAGTTCATCAAGTGATATGAACACTAGAGAATAGCTAAGACACATGTATTTAGGGCCCATGTGATTTGATGAACGTACCTTTAAGTTTATAGTGGCTACTAAACAAGGTGGTACTTATTGTAGGGTAGAGACCTAGGAAGGGATCATGAATCATTCTTATTTTCACCTATGTTTGAATGTGTATATTTTGGTATAGGTTAACATAAAATTAATAAAAGAAAACAATTAATTAATTTTAAGTCTTCCATATTCCTGGTATTGGAGATCCAACTTTTTATTCTTTTGCAGGTAAGGATCTAGGTTGATGTCCTCATTAGGTTCATGTAGAATATTTTCAGGAGGTTGTGCCAGCCGATCGCCACATAGCAGAGGTTGATGATGACGACACTTGTAGGAGGACACTCCAAGAGTTTTAGCACCAGAGCCTGCAGAAGTATGAGGGATCTGTTTCAGATGCAGTCACAGATAACTGGTTGGAGGAGGTTGAGATAGCTTTCAATTTGATCTGTGCTCGAAAAGAGCACTAGGTGTCATTGGTTGTGACGATACTATGTGGGGTAGTGAGGAAATGGTGGTTCTTGTTCCTTAGAGATCACGAGGAGTCAGCTGTCTTTTGGGAGGAGTTCCAAGACCAGTTCTGAGTCAAGTTTCTATATTCAACCGCAAAGGTGGCCATTTTCAGGAGATTCTTACCCTTCAACAGGGGGGATCCAATGTGCGTGAGAGTTTGTAATCTATTTCAGGAACATTCTGTGATATAACTCATAACTATTTCCAGATGAGGAGGCTAGGGAAATACATTTCAAGGAGGCTTTTCATCCAGATATCTAGATCTAGCTAACCCTATTTATACTGAAGACATATCTCAAGGTGCAGACAAGGGAATAAGTCATTTAGAGGACATTATCTATAACCAAATAATCATGAGTGTGGGAAAATTAGTATTACTCATGAAGCAGAACTATGGTATGGGGTTCTCATTTTTCAGTGAAGAAGGGTTTTCTTTTGGCCGGGGGTAGGTCCCAGCCCTCAGTATCTCATTTCTACGGGGGCAGCGACTCTCAGATCTATACCAAGGGGTTAGGTACTCATTTTTCTTATAGAGGATGAGGTAATCAGTAACAAGAGTTTCTAACCTTTCTGATCAATTAGTGTGCATCATGTCTTCCTCTTCAGGTTCCTCTATTGAGGCAGTTCCAACTGAGGTAGATGCGGCAAGTTGCACCAGCTTTTGATCAACAAAGGGAAGACATGGAAGGTAGAGCACATCTCTAGGAAACTCCCCATCCTCAGATAGTAGACCTCAGTCATGGCGGCAGTCATCATAAGAGTCATAGGGGCCATGGAGCTGGTCATGGTCAACTTCATGCTTTAGCGTTTCCGGCACCAGGTGATCTAGACATCGTTCGAGGTACCCTTTGCTTATTTTCTACATGGGTGTATGCCTTGTTTGATTCAAAAGAAACACACCCATTCATATCCCCTACCCATTTCCATGTTTTAGGACTTATGGTAGAGATTCTTACATTTCCCTTGGCATTAACTACACCAGTTGGAGGTCGAGATGACTTGTTTGAAGTATGTAGAGACAGTGAGCTAGTGTAGGGGTATCACCACTCTTTGGGAGATTTTCTATGTTTACAGATTCAACCACATGATTTCATCATCATCATGGATTGGTTGTATTCAGTACATAATGTTGTGTATTGATTTAGGAGGAAGGTGGTGTTCTTTGATGATGATGGACAACCAGTAGTGTTTTTTGGTGAGCGAGACCCTCAGATGGGTCAGAGGCATGTTCCTTCCTTATCATCATTGATGGCTATGCTGATGTTGAGTTTGTTGGAGGTTTAGTAGTTGGTGTTTCCCTAGGCCATTTAATAGTACCCTGCTGTATTTTTAGAAGATGTTGTAGCATTGCCCCCTCAATGATTAATCGAGTTCGGGATTGAGCTAGAGCCAGAAACGTCTCCTATCTCAATATATCCCTACAGTATAGGACCTTCTAAGTTATTAGAGATGCATATTCAACTCAATGGTATTTTGAAGTGTGGTTTTGTTTGGATGAGTGTGTCACCATGGGGTGTACCAATTCTATTTGTGAAGAAGGCTGATGAATGTTTGCAGTTGTGTATCAATTTTTGTCGCTTGAACAAAGTGACAATGAAGAACTGATATCCTCTTGCCTAGATTAACAACTTGTTCAATCAACTGAAGGGTGAAATTTTGTTCTTGAAGATTGAAATAAAATCACGATACCATCAGATATATGTGAAGGATGATGATATCCCAATGACCACTTTCCATTGTCGTATTGGGCATTACGAG
The DNA here is from genome assembly GCA_963277665.1 of Viscum album. Classification (NCBI taxonomy): domain Eukaryota; kingdom Viridiplantae; phylum Streptophyta; class Magnoliopsida; order Santalales; family Viscaceae; genus Viscum; species Viscum album. Next base: position 1,914,982,390 of record OY728127.1, read on the forward strand.
TTCTTTGTAATTCCATTCAGTGTGATTAATTTTCCATTTGGGTTCATGTAGTTGATGAAAGTTGTGTTTATTGAGTTCCTAGAAATGTTTGCAGTGGTCTTCATTGATGACATCCTTGTGTAGTCCATATCTGAGGAGGAGCATGCAGAGCATATACATGCCGTTTTGGGAGTTCTTCATCGACAACAGTTATTTGGGAAGTTGTTGAAGTGTGAGTTTTGGGCTCAAGATTTCCATTTCATGGGGAATGTTGTATCCCAATGGGGAGTATTTGTGGATCCATTGAATCTAGAAGCTGTTGTGTCTTTGAAATCCCTCAAGATAGTGGTGGATGTGTGATGTTTCCTAGGTCTTTCATGCTATTACGGGATGTTTGTTGTCAATTTCTCTTGTGTTGAAAGATCTATGACAATGTTGATAAGAAAGGATCAGGAATTCATATGGACTAATCAATGTTAGAAAACATTCATGTATCTGATGAATTTTTTTCCAATGATCCAATTCTTTGTCAGCCAGTAGAAGGAGTTCTGTTTGAAATTTTATGTGATGCTTCACATTTGGGGTTAGGATGTGTTCTAATGGATCATATATCATTAATTTCTTATGGGTATCAACAGTTATGTTACCATGAGTGTAACTATTCCACCCACAATATTGAGTTGGTAGTAGTGGTGTTTTCCTAGAATTTATAGAGACATTACCTCATTGGAGAGTTCTTTGCAGTCTTCACTGATCATAAAATCCCGTGGTATGTTTTCTCCCCACACGACTTAAACATACGATAGTGTCAATGAATGGAGTTCTTACGGGATTAAGACTTTATAATCTCATATAAACATGGCATGGGGAATGTTTTAGTCAATGTTATATGTTGGAATTCACGTTGGGAAGTAGTACTTGAATCAGGTGATTCCTGGAGAGTAATGGAAGAACAATAAGCATTACATCTAGACATGGGAGACTTTGTGGGTAGAAGTAGTCTTTTTTAGATGAAGATGCAATCATATTTGGTGAAGAAGTTTTAAGATTACTAGTTGGGGGATTTTTATGTGGAGTTTTGGAGATACAGAGTTGTTTGTGAGCAGTTCCTAATGGATGGTCTAAGGATGAACAACATCGAGTTTTATTTCATGGTAGTATTTTCATTCCACGGTAGTGCATGAGATGGTTCTCAAAGAGTTTTATATTTCAAACATAGTGGTACATCGTAGCATGAAAAATATGTACTAAGATTTGAGGAGTCATATTTTTGGTCTTGGTTGAAGCATGAAGTTGGAGAGTTTCTTTCTCGATGTTTTGCGTGCCAGAAGGTGAAGGTCGAGCACCATGTTCCTAGTGGTTTACTCCAACCATTAGATATTCCTCAGTGGAAGTGTGAGTAAATTTTGATGCACTTTTTTTTCTGATTTACCTCGAGATCAAAGAGTCCATGACACTATATGGGTGGTATATGATCTCTTGATGAAATCATCCCACTTCAAAACAATCAAGGAGTCTAGATCAGTGGAGGTTTTGTCAAGGCAATATCTAGAGGACGTGGTGAAACTCCATGGGTTCCCTAGGATGACTATTTACGATCAAGATCATTATTTTACTTCCATGGTGTGGATAGGTATCCATCATGTGTTTGGTTCTCAGATATTCCTTAACACTATAATTCATCCACAGATAGATGATCAGAAAGAGTGAACTGTCCAAACACTTGAATACATGTTGTGTTCTTATGTCATGGATTTTGGAGGTTCATGGATGAGAAACTTACCCTTGGTAGAGTTCTCCTGAAAAAATAGTTTCCAATCCACCATCTCTATGGCCCCATTTTAATCCTTGTATGACTGGACTTTTCATTCACCGTTGTGTTAGACTGGGGTCAGAGAGTCAGCAATTCCCGGCTCGAAACTAGTACAAAATACGACAAAGATGGTTTATGTGATTTGTGATAGGATGAAGGAAGTTCAGTATCATCATAAGTCCCATTTCAATTATAGGAGGAGACATATGGAGTATGAAATTGGGGATCACATGTTTCTAAAGGTGACTCCACATCATGTGCAGTAAAGGTTTGGTCGTGGGTATACACTCTCCCCCTGGTTTATTGGGCCTCTCATGGTGTTGGATCATGCTAGAGCCGTGGAGTATTGGGTAGCACTTTACCCAAAGATAAGCATGATACATGATGTTTTTAAAGTGTCAAAGATCCGTTATTATCTTCATGATAACTCTCACGTCCTCTATTGGGGATAGATCAATGTTGATGATGATGCGACCTTCGAGGAGCAACCTGTAGAGATCTATGACTACAAGGATAAGGTGTTGGATGTGTGTGCTATTCCATTGGTTTGTGTCTTGTAGTGGTATGGTGTCATAGAGGAGAGTACATGGGAATGTGAGTCACAAATATACACTTATTTCCCTGAGCTGTTTGATGTTTAGCTCTTCTTGTAACACTGTTTGTTTTTTGGTTGTTGACCTTTCCTGTTTATGAATTGGATTTATCTTGTTTCCTGTTTTGGATTTCCCTTTTTAGAAGTATCTCCCCTATGAGAGTATTTAGGATATGTTTTTAGTTTTCATGTGGTTTCTCATGTTCCCTTTTAAAGTGGTTGAGCTCCTATGGTGGCGAACACCTTGAGAGGTATCTCATGGGGTGGCTGTTCCAACAACCCCTTTTCTGTTTCCTCTCTAGGTTGGTTTTGGATTCTTGTGGATGAGAATATTTTGAGAGGTATCTTATGTAATGACCCAGACCTCATCAGTCAATTCCTTTGTAGAAAAATGGCGTTTAAGGTGTTCTGGGAGGTCAAGGTGACTTATTCCCAACACTTTGAAAAAATTTCAGCTTTATTAACAGTGTTTCCAACTACTGGTAGGTGTATAGTGTTTCTAGGTTGGTGAGTCATCTATATATAGGTGTATTGTGTTTCTAGGTTGATGAGTCATCTATCGGTAGGTGTACAGTGTTTCTAGGTTAGTGATTCATCTTTCAGTAAGTGGACTTAGTTTCTAGGTGTCAGTAGGTGTACTGTGTTTCTAACTATCTGTAGGTCGTCTATCGATAGGTGTACAATGTTTCCAGCTATCGGTAGGTGTCCAGTGTTTACAGCCTTCGTTAGGTGTATAGTATTTCCAGTGATCGGTATGTCATATATTGGTAGGTTTACAATGTTTATAGCTATCGGTAGGTGTACAGTGTTTCCAGCTATCGGTAGGTGTACAATGTTTCCAAATTAAGGAGTCATCCACCGATTGGTGTATAGTGTTTCCAACAATCAATAGGTGTACAACGTTTCCAGCTATCGGTAGATGTACAACATTTTTTGGTCAGTAAGTCATCTATCTATAGGTGTGTAGTGTTTCTAGCTATCGGTAGGTGTAATGTGTTTCTAGGTCGTTAGGTATATTGTGTTTCCAACTTCCTATAGTTTTTCCCATTTGAGATTTTCTTTGATATAAAATGAATTCAAATTATTGTTTTAAGGGATTTAAGTCCAGTTCAAAGACCATAACACCTATCTTAATTTTCATAAGGGTCTATGTGACATTACTTGGTCAAAATGCATAGTCTTGATGAGATCCCCCATTAATGAAAAATCTAATCTATATCTAAACCGCTGCTCTGTTTTTATTTTCTAAAGGCCGAGATAAATTCCCCCTTGTTCTTCCTTCTTGTTTTCCCCAGTACGGGATGATTCAAACCTTTATTCCACAATGAGTATTATTTTGGTGTGGATCTTGGATCATATATTCTTTAGAGTTCTTTCGACTGCATGTGCACCCCCTTTTTTTGTGCAACTCAGAAGTGTTAATCCGTCTTCGATAAAAGGTATGTTCTACCTCTGTTCTTCTAGGTTCCTCGATCTATTTCCTCTTGTTTCTATTTTCCATGTGATGGAATGTGATCTCCATGTTTCTAATATATATTCCTTGGTTGTTGGTTGGTACGTAGGTTTCGCGGTGTCCTTGGGTGGTTGTAGTTGATACATGAGAGGTGATCATTAGTTGTGTTGGCTCGATCTCATGCGAAGAACATCAGAATCCTTTTTGAGGTAGGGGATTCATGGATTCTCTATTATTTTACAAGTATTCATATAGTTATCATGTTTAGGTCATTGGATCATAACTAAATTGACATAATAAATATGTGAATTGGATTAAAGAATTGGTATCAAGTGCTTCTTGATGTTATTGAATTTTGATTTCTAGATCATGTGATATATATTCCTTTCCTATTTATCATGTCATTATTGATGGAAATATGTAAATAAAGTAACTCCAAGATCAATTCTAAATTAATTTGACAAAGATTAATAGGCATCTTTACTAAATATGGATATTTTTGTTGTGATTGGTAATAATCAAATTGATGAAGTTATGCATGTTCAATTGAATTAGTTAATTCAATTATGGAATAAAGGACAGATTTAGTGATAAAGATAATGACTTTAAGGGTTATGAGATACCCACTTGTTTTTAAAGTCCAAGGACTTTATTCTTTGGAGTTATGAGCACTCATTGTGTGTGAAGGTTGAATGCTTTGTTTAGGGCCTAGAGCCCAGCTGCTATATTGTTTGTTTCCAACTACTTGTGTTGTGGTATGTGGGGGAAAGGAGACCTAGTGTTTGTGGTGGTATTAGTTGATGCCTAGAGTGGATATATGCATCTGTTTATACATGTGTGTGTTGGGGAGGACACTGAGGATAATGGAATATATTGATGTTGGGCTTACCCATTGATATGAAAGTGGTTGTAGTTGAATATAATGTTTTTTATCTACTTTTATTTCCCCATTGCTTGAAAAAGATAATATTGATTTCCCTCCTTCAAAAAGAGGATAATATTTATGTGGTATTCCACATGCTTTTCATGTTTAGCTTCTTGAGGATGGATGGGCCTATGCTACAAATATAGCGGGAAAATACTTTATGGGTAGTTGATATACTCACTGTATTATGAACCTTGTGTTAGGAAGCATAAAATGTTTTTCTAGAATACTTGGAATTATGGAAAAGTGATAATTATATTAATAAATCATTGAATAAATGATGTCAACCCATGGGGATGGAGCTTGTGGGGATGCAATGGTGATGTAACAATTTAAAGAAATCGTGGACTTGGTTTGGTTATGTATGGATGACATGGAACTTTTTTGTGATGCTAATTAAATGTAATATGGAATTTGATAGTGGTTAATTAATGGTTAAACAATTAATTGAAATAATTTGAAACTAATAAAAAAAGGATAAGTAACTTAATTTATCTCTTTAAATGGTTGTATGTTTATAGTATATCTTGTCTTAGTAGTGGCAGTTCGGAGACTGAGAGACATTAGCTGCAGTTGATTCTAAGACTAGGTTATGCCAATAATGTGGTTGTGAGCTATATTATATCCTGTACTTTTTTTGTTTCTATATGCTACTCCACCCTATCAGTTAAGGAAACTAACACCCCGAGGATTCTGAACCCTGGGGGGGGGGGGTTCCCAACATCCCGATGGGAGGATGGATGGAAGACTACCCCCTTTAGCCCCACTCTCTTATCTTGGTATTCACTAGTGTTGGTATGCATGATAGTTTGTTTTCCTCATATATGTGTGCAAATGTATATAATAGATTGTGTTTATTTAACACACATATATTCTGGATATAGTTTCATATGGACTACTATAGGTGTAACATGTATTGGTTGTGATGGATTGAGAGTCATTACTTAATGTATGGGCTGTGATGGATTGATTTATAATACCCAACATATGATACAAGTTATACGAGTTATGGTGGCTCCAAAAAATTACCTGGAAATTTTTTTTATGTGGATGTGGTGGTTATGTTGCACTAGGTTCATGTTGTGGTGCTTCACCCAGGTGTCAGCAAGCAAGCCTTTTTGGAGAGAGATGCTCAGAACGTGTGACATTGGGGAAAAGTGGAAAACTAGTGGGGAAGCAGTAGCAAGGTACCCTTGATATTCTTTATTATATTATATAATCTTGAATGTGATACTTGGTGACATTATCCATGGTGAGTTTGGGAACATAGTATACTTGTTTAGGTGATGAGTTAGTTTTACTTGTTGTTCAATGTGATTTAGAATGCTTTCTTTACCTTTTCATGAGAGGATATAGGGAGAATCCTTGTGAGTATACTGTTATACTCACCCTACAATATATAAAGAAATTTCAGGTCACTTATAGTAGGTCGGAGTTTAGACTGCTTACTAATAGCTTGGGGTTGCAAGAGCTTTTCAGGCTTCGTGGTCACTACCATTTTACTTTTTTTTGGTTCTTATAGTTTTCCATTTTAGTTGTAGTAGTTCTTTTCTGACATTAAATATGGGTAGGATTTCTTCTATGTTGTAGTCTGAGAAGATTTTGGCTCGTTTATGTCTTATCTATCTCTTTTTCATATGTTCTCATAGAGGGTAATGCCTCCCATTTGTGTGTTTACAATACCATCTGTGCTATTTTACAACTCAGGGCCTACTAGAGGTGGGACTCAGGGGTAATTATATCTATTCTCACATTTCCAACCCATGAGGGGTACACTTTGTGGGGATGGTGTCATGAAAGAATCATATCCCATCCTTGATTTAAGTAGGGGTACATTGGTTTTGATGCATGTTTCTTATTTTTATCCCTCAATTTCAATTTCATAAAGTAAAAATTCTTAATCAAAATGATTAATACATGTATTTTTAAGTAAATTATTTGAAATCACAATGTACCAAATATGATGCTGCCTCTTGAAGACTAATAAAAGAATTACATTTTTCTTGGTTTATCATGCGTGTATATATCTGTGGTGAGTGTGAGTTTACATTCCCATCAACATCCCTGAGATGATGCTTTGTAAGAATTTTTCAAAAATCTCTATAAGCCTTTCCCATGACCATTAATTCAAATTTCATTCAACAATCACCAAGTATAAATGCACTATGAAAGGGATAACAAAGAGGAAATCAATTCTTAATTATTTTATTATTTAGTAAAATAGAGAAAGTATATCATAATGTTACCCTAATCTCTTCAAAAATTAGTGCCCTAATCATGGGAACAACATTTTCTATGTATCTGCATCAATATGAATGTTAATTTGTGTTCCAAACCTAATGTAACTAATGAAAATATATTTTTTTGGGTTAACATGATAGTTATGTTCATTCCATACAACCTGGAATTTAATGGATATGTTTCATGCCTTAATAATTCTTATTAAGAATGTCATGAAAAGACACTTCTATTTTTTCTCTGACAAAGGTTTTCTATATTCAACCATTTCCTTGGTTTCAACATCGTTAATATGTTCTTCCTCTGGATCAGTAACATCTCCATTAGTTGAAACCAATTGTTCCTATGGATTGGGAGAATCAGAATGATGATGAAAATATTGTTCCACAATATTGCGAACATCAACATATGGATTATAGAGACCCTATTTTTTCCTTGTAAGACTTTAAAAAATATTAAAGATTATTTTTAGATCCATTCTATGAGATGATACACGATATCAAGGCTCGACGTTCCTGGAATCAATTTTATAGAAAGATAAAATATATTTAATATTACATGCAAATAGTTTGGAAGAAAAATGAGATAACTATTTAATGGAGTCATATATTGAAAATTTGAGACCACGTTTGAATTTGAAACATGAGGTTTACCCTAGGAATGGCTAAAAATTGTTGGTGTCAGACATTCGGATAAGGAAAATATGGGCAAGTTTGTTAAGTGATTTAATTAATTATTTTAATTAATTAATTTAAACCTAGTTTCCACTATAAATATGACATTATGATGAATCACCAAGGTTATTCACATAAACTTAGGACCATTGAGAGAAGTATCCACTATTCTTTGTTGGAGGATAAATATTGGGTGATGATCAAAAACCAGATCAAGGGAAATCAAAGCATAGAAAATGCAACAGATCTTCTTCCTTTATTGACAGTAGTGTTCTTCACCAATGATCCATCTGAATCCAGGTAGGACACATCATTTGTGTATTGACACCCTTATGATTAAAATATGGAGCAAAATCAAATCTATTTATTTGATATGAATTTTTTGAACCTTTCCATGAACAGAAGTATAATATTTAATTATTTATTTGATTTACCAGTTTTGTGACATGTTTCTCACCCTATCTATCCATAATTTTTATTGTTTGTCCAAAAACAATTGGAAAACGTTTTTTTTCACCTTTATTTATTATTATTTTCCCCCAGTGTTATTTTTGTTCTTAACCATTATCCTATGAGGGAAATGGTTTGACATTGCTACATGGTATTGAGCAAGATTGGACATGTGATGGAAAATTTGATGACCTGAGGATGGATCAGGAAGTTTTATGGGATGCGGTTGATTGGAACATGTATTTAGAGATCCTGGTGAGGTAGTGGGAGGAACCAAAAGTGACAGTGGTGCATATATGCATCAAGAAACATATTTGAATCCTATTTTCAGCCACAAGAGGGATGAAATCGATGTCCATAATATGTTTCCACCATTTACGGGTGGTAAAATAGAGAGATTCATGGTGTGTGGGGGGGGGGGGGTCTAGATATGGAACATTTAAAGAAGATCTAGAGTTACTATAGGAAACCCGAATACACACCTTGTATTATGAAGAACATATGACAAGTAACAACCTATCTACATTAGCTAGGTTTTCAGGTTAGATAAATATAACATGTTGTGTGGGACCCCCACATGATGTGTTACACGATGTTGTACACCCAACATGTACTCTGGGAGAGCACATACATGGCCATGACTAGGAACACAACCAAGGTTTACAAACATAACCAATGGAAAAAGAAACAACCAGGAGCACATGTAGGACCCTGGGATGTCGTGGAATGCCGTGTAGTACTATTACATGCCATGTAGAGATATATAGTATAACGCCCCGACCCCAGTTAACCAGAGTCGGTGAATTATTACATAATAATGGCATGATCAGAAGGGGTCAAATCTTGAAAGGCCGATCAGTTTATTAGCCTTGAAAGTACTAGATACAAACATAAGTTTTACATTATATTATAAAATAAAAAAACAATAACAACATTGTATCCTTTTAAAAAATTTATATCCCATAGACTATCCCTCCAGGTCAGTCATAATATACTTTTTCACATTCTAGAAAAAATAAAACATAAAAAGGGGTGACCTTAGGTACTTAGTAAGGATAACAATATAGTGGAAACATTCATAAATAAGCATAAAAATTTAAGGCAATGCCTAAGACTAAAACACAAGTGTAAAATCCATCAAAGGATGTTGACATAGATGAAATGAAAACTATTTGAATGAAATACCTCATTCTATTTTGAAATCATTTAAAAGTCACATAATTATAAAAGAAAAACTTTTATTTTGAAAATATTCTTATAAGATTTTAAGGTAAGATTAGAATGGATTATAACAATAGAAAATACCCACACCCTCCATATAAGTTAAAAAAACACTCTTTTCATAATTTTGTCAAAATAGTCTTAAAAGACATTGTTTGGAAAATGACGGAAAGATTCCTTTAAAAATTTTTTATAAAAATTCAAACAAGGGTATAAATGATATTAAAACATAGTCTAGGAAATAGTAAAAATTATTTGAAATGCGTATTTATGAAACATGGATGTGGATGATAAAGAGGTCCTAGTAGATACTCACATATAAAAAACCTCAGATAATGAAGAGATTGTAGAATTAACCCTTAACTTGTACTTTTCCTTGATCGAGAGTTTTTTAACCACTTGTATAATAGTTAAATCATTTTTATTAAATTATACAAAAACCAAATATATAAATATGATGTCATATATGATCTTCTAATATTTCTTTGTTAATAATATTTTTGTAGTATCATTGTTTTGGGTGTTAACTGATTCATTTTTCTTTATATGATTGGTTACATAAGCCATGTTTGTTATAGATAGGATGTATTTTATTCATATTAAGAATGATATTAAGTTTTTAAACATTATTTTTAATCATAATATGAAATTTATTCTTGAATGTTTATGATGTGAATGAATTTAATCACGTTCGTGGAGACGGTAATCCGTACATACGCATGAGAAAAAATATCATTCTATTGATGATAAAATCATATCTAATTGGATGTTATATCATATATAAATAATAATTAACATGTTATATTTATTATTTACATTATTTGTATTCATTATTATACCCATTCAAATAATGAAGTGTTTGAATAAAAAACTACACCATAACGTGGAGACTGAAAGTTGTACGTACGCACGTATGGTGACTTGTCATTCATAGGATGGATTGAATAATGAATATGATTGTACCATATTTATAATAACATCATAGTATATATAAGTTACTGGAGTTATTATTTTGTTATGGAAACAACAAAGAAATGGAAATTGGAAAAAGAAAAGAACTTTGAAATAGGTTGTGAAATTATTACCTCTTCTTCGGGTGTTTCCTTTTTAGTTGATCAAAAGGGCTCCATAGGTTGGCTTTATGATCAAAGTAAGGCCTCTAAGTAGATGTTAGGGTAGTTTTTTGGATATTTGATTAGGGTTTGGCCGATCCAAATGGCTTTAAAGGTGTGATTTTTAGAGAAGAGGAATTACCCTTTTATAAGAGAGGTTAGGGTCACTTTAGAAAATGATTGAAATAATATTTTATTATACAATTGTATTTGATTTATAATGGCTCCAAAATAATTTATTTCAAGGATAAAGTGGGGATGGTTTGAAAACATCTCAACTAATAGGGTTTGGACAGGTTTATGTCACCTTATTAACCTTATCTTTTAGAATTAACTCTTAGTTAAATAGTTTAACTTTCACCATGTACTCTTGTATTATTATAATAAATGGTTAATAAACATACTATAAAAATCCAGGAGAACCCCACATGGTTAATTATATATATATAACCTTATTTAAGTCCTTTTTGAAAACCATATATTTTTTTAGGAATAATACATCAATTAATAATATAGTATTTGTTTTAAAAACTCAATTATGTTAATTTTGATACTATTTGGTATTTAGTTTTTTTGAAAGTCATAAAAACATTATCACTTAGAAAAAAATTATTTAATAAACTCTAAAATGTCTTATTATCCTATAAAATTAGTCGAATTCATTAAAAGTCTCAATTTACATTTATTTGGATATTTATAATATCAATATTTTAATCATTCAATAATAAGGTAATTACTGCATCATCATTGTGTCATAAATAAATTTAATTATTTAATGTCTAAAAGTTGTAAATAAAATACAATTATGTAAGAAATACTTTTATCATCATAATGAATATTTATAGATGAATTTATATTATGTATAACCCTATATTATAAATGGTTTAGTTATTAAACATTGAATTTAACACTTTAAACTCTTCTTTAAATAAAATAATTATAAGTGTCCTAATCTAATCCAAGTAGACCAAAAGGATCATATTTTATTTCTATGGTTGATTTTGGTAGAAATACACTTATCCAATAGAATTAGGACATGTTTTAGGGTAATTATAATATAAATTTGTACCTTTAATTTCCTATTTACTTTTAAGCATTGTAAATAAAAGTCAAAGTTACTATTCATCAAAAATTATTTTCATCTTATTGAACCTAATTTTACTTACTGATATCAATTGTGTGTCTTAGATTTTTGAAATTCATTTCACAGAAGTGGTAAAATTATGTTTTATGCAAATTTTCATAATATAACTATTTATTTAAATAAAAAGTCGGTTTTAAATAGTAAAACAATGTTTTTCACTATTCATCAAAAATTTAATATTTTCAGAAAAATACCAAAAATTAACCCTAAGATAATTTTTATATTTTGAATCCCAAAATGAAGTCCATTTTGAAGAATAAAATTTATAAAATTTAAAAAAGTGGGTATTAATATTTATAATGGCTAGTTTGATTGGTAGTGGTGTGCTAGAACTCTACGTTGCGTACAGTGAAAGCAATTATATTATTCAAAGTGAAGCATATCTGGGAAGGTTTGGGTGTTACATTCTTCCCTCCTTCAAATAATTTCTTCCTCAAAATTTGTAGAATACTTCTGTATAAAACTATTCATGTGGTTCTTCATCAAAAGTTCATCGGGTTCCCACATTGCCTCTTCCATTTTACGGTTTCTCCATAGATATTTTACTAGATGAGTCATCCGGTTTCTCATCACTTGTTCTATGGTATCACGAATCTTGACAGACTATTCACAATAAGTCATATTGGGTTCCATTTATCTTTCTTCATAGGTGAGTACATGTATTGGGTCTGACATTTATTTTCTCAACAGTGATATGTGGAACACATCATGAACATTGGAGAGACTTGGCGGCATTGTCGAACGATAAGCTGTAACTCTAATTTGTTCTAAAATTTCGAAAGTTCTGACATACTAGTGACTTAATTTTCCCTTCTTACTGAATCGTATAACACAATTCCATGGAGATACCTTCAAGAAAACCTGATCTCCTACTTGAAATTCCAAATCCTTCCTTCGGTTATCGGCATAGCTCTTTTACCTACTTTGAGATTCTTTGATGTGGGTTTGGATAATCTTCACCTTTTCCATTGTTTCCTCAACAATTTCTATCCCTACAAGTTTTCTTTCACCAGCATCATACCAAAAAGTTGGTGTGCGACACCTCTTTCTATATAATACTTCACATGGTGCCATCTAAATACTTGAATAGAAGTTATTATTATAGAAAATTTCTAACAGAGGTAAATATTGATCCCACATACCTTGAATGTAAAGTGAGCAAGATCTAAACATGTCTTCTAAGGTTTGAATAGTCTGTTCTGATTATCTATCAGTTCAAGGATGGTAGGTAGTTCTCAAACACAGTTCAGTATCCAAGGCATTATGAATACTTTTTTAGTATCTTGATGTAAAACGGGGATCAAAAATAGAAAAAAACGATATGGGTGATCCATGAAGTCTTACAAATTCATTAATATATAGTCCTGATAAACGTTCAAGTGGTCAATCTTCTCTTATATCTAGAAAATGTGCTGACTTGGTAAGACGGTCAACAATGAACCATTTTGCATCATTCCTTCTAGGAGTCTTTGGTATCCCCATGACAAAGTACATTGTAATATCATCTCATTTCCACTCAGGTATGGGAAGAGGTTTCATGAATCCTCTAGGATGTTTTCTTACAAGCATCACCTGATGAAAAACCATACATCTTGGCACATAATCAGTAATCTCTCTCTTTATGTTGTCCCACCAAAAATGTTCCTTCAAATCTCTATACATCTTAGTGATACTAGGGTGAATAGATAAATTGGAGCTATGAGCATTATCCAACAATTATCTTTTTAGAACAAGTATATGAGGAACACTATGTCTCTTCCCAAATTTCAAAATTCCATCTTCATATATGAAGTTAATCAATCTCCAATCATTCACAGCTTTAATTTTCTTTTCAAACTCTTCATCATCAGTCTCAGAACATTTTATCCTTTATAATAAAGATGGATTGGAAACCATTTAAAAAAGTATCTATGTTTCACCATCCATGATTATTCCCATATCTATTTTTACTAGATCCATGTACATAGGATCCCTTTTAACTCACATCATGTTCATAACTCTGTGATCATTTTTTCTAAAAGCATTTGACACCTTATTTTCCTTCCTCGGGTGGTAGTGTATAGTGCAATCATAATCTTTGAGAAGTTCAAGCCCTCTTATTTTCCTCATGTTGAGTTCTTTATGTGTGAAAATATAATTCAAACTCTTGTGATTGGTATATATATCACATTTTTCACCTTAGAGATAATGTCTCCATATCTTCAAAGAAAAGAGTACAACTGCTATCTTAAGATCCTAAGTGGGATAGTTTTGTTCTTGAAATTTTAGCTATCGTGATTCATAGGGAATAACTCTATCATTCTGCATAAGGAAACAACCAAGTTCCTTCTTTGAAGCATCACAATAAACAACATACCCATCATTCCCTGATGGTAGAGTCAAGATAGGATCACTGACTATTATTCTCTGTAGTTCTTCAAAACATTCTTCACACTGTTTTGTCCAAACAAATTTAACCCCTTTACATGTGATCTTGGTTAATGGGTTAACCAATCAGGAAAAATTCTAGACAAAATGCAGATAATAACCTGCTAAACCAATAAATATGCATACCTCAGTTATATTTGTCGGTGCTGACCATTCTTGGATTGCCTTGGTCTTTAAAGGATTGACATAGATTCCATCCTTAGACACAATATGGCTAGGAAAAGAAATTTCATGAAGCCAAAATTCACACTCGCTAAACTTCTCATATAATTCATTTCTTCTATGGGGTTTCACAATAGTTCACATGTGATTTTCATGGTCTTCATAGCTTTAGGAGTAAACAAATATATCATCAATAAATACCAATACAAAGTCATCAAGATATTCCTTGAAAACTCTTTTCATGAAAACTCAGGGTGCATTAGTTAGTCCAAAAGGAATTACTGTATACTCATAATGCCTATACCTAGTTCAAAATGATATTTTTGGGATGTATTCCATCTTCACACACAACTGATGATATCTAGATCGATGTTTAATCTTCTAAAAAATAATGAGCTCCATGAAGTTGGTCGAAAAAATCATCAATGCGAGGTAGGGGATACTTGTTCTTTATTGTTATAACATTGATCTCCCTGTAGTCAATGTACAACCTCATAGATCCATATTTCTTTTAAAAAAAAGACCAGAGGCTCCCCATGGGGATTCACTAGGGAAAATAAATCCTTTATTACTCATTTCCTCTAGTGGTTTCATTAGTTCTAATAATTCCATAGTGTCCATTCTATAAGGGGACTTCGATATGGACCTTGAACCATGAATTAAATCAATGGAAAACTCAATTCCTAGTTCTGTATGATGTCCATGTAAATCCACTAGAAATACATAAACATATTCTTGAATAATAGGTACATACTCTATTTGAACATTCTTTTCCTCACCCATAGTTATCTCATTATCTTCCTCCCCAATAATTGAATTCAGTAGATCTACTAGGGGTGGATCAATATAAGAATTAGGTGGTGATGTTTCTGCTATAAAGATAAGGTACTCCTTATCATCATTGAAAATTGTAACCTCCTTCTTCTTAGAATAATTTTTTGCATCATGGTCTGAAATCCAATCCATACTGAGGATTATATCAAATTCAATCATGGGTATGATGGTGAGATCAATAGATAAAAAGCATTTATATTCTCTAATGGGGATTGATTCACACAACTTTTTTGCAATGATACTTACCTTAGGATATTTGACTGAAAACTCCCTTGATAAATCAAATTGAAAATATATAATTTTTGTAGAAAACTGGGAATATATGAAATAATGCAATGATGAAGAATCAAATAAATCATTGGATAAACTTGAGGAAACCATTAAATTACCTGCCACCACGTCATTTAGATCTTCAACCTCAATAATAGTGATCGTATAATCTTGGACTTGCTACCTTGGACTTTTTGAGGTAAGTTTTTTGGGCTCTTTGGACATTCATTTGCACAATACCCCATTTCTCTACAATTGTAGCATTCCACATTGACAACCTCTTTCTGTCCCTTGTAGTCACGAGCTTGGTGGACTTTTTCAGCACACTTGTAACAGACTCTCATTCCCTTTAGGAAAGTACTAGGGTGTTTATTACCATATTTAATACAATATGGAAATTCAACTTTTCCCTTCTTCCGATTATTTTCATTTTCAAAGTGTTCAACAGATCTCTTCTTCTCTTACTTTTCTTTAAAGTCGTAATACTTAGAGAATTTCTTTTCTATATTGATAGCACATTAGAAAATATCATTGTATAATGGGAAGGATTGTGAGACTAATGCTCTATGGAGAAATGGTATTAACCCATTGGAGAATTGATCAATCTTACTTCTTGGGTTACGAATATAATCTGCTGCAAGCCTTACTAAACTTGTAAAGTTAGTCTCATAATTTGCAACATTATCATCCTACTTTTTCCTCATACTTATAAATTTTGTTTCCATATCTGCTCAATGGTCACGAGGAAAGTATTTATCTAAGAAAATATCTTTAAACTAAATCAATTCCATATTTGATAATTCTTCATCTTCCTTTGTGTTTTGAATTAATGACAACCATTTATCAGAATCTCCTGTGAGGCAATAAACTACTATGAAATTTTTTTCTCTTTCGCTACTTCCCAACGAATGAAATATTTTTTCTAAGGAACTTATCCATTGATCAACTAAAAATAGATTTGTAGTCACATTGAATTATGGTGGATTTTGCCTCATGAATCGGTCTAACATTGATCCTCTGCATTGTGGATCATGGTGCTCCATATGGGTAAGGTTATTATTCATAACCTAAGCGAGTTGTCCCAGTATGGTGATAAGCTGATCAGCATCAGTTGCATCACCAACTCCACTATAATTATCTTGAGAAGAGGGAAATCCCTAAATGGATTATGTGCATTGTTACAATTTTCATTCCCTCAACTAGGCGCTATTTCTAAACAATGGAATACACTAGATTAGTTTATGAATCGCAATACATAATTTCAAACTTGTAAAACACTTAACATAAATTGAATAGGTTATGGATATAATCTATAATCTTAAAAATTTTTTCTTTTAGAAGGTATATACTCTTAAATCCTTCATAATGGTTTGTAATGAAAATGTGAATTATCCTAAGCATATCCCCTGAGAGTGTCATATCCATGAGTGGAGTAAGGCCTGTTGTCGTGTACCAGGATACCCTAGGTCAAGCTCAAAACTCTTTGCTAGTGTTTTCACTCCTCGGTACATCTGTGCTAGAGCCGCCTCTACCTTCTCGTATCTAGACACATATTTATTTCTTGGAAAACTCACAAAATCTCTACATTACCGAAATTTTAGGAAGCTCTTCTATACTAATCCTCAAATTTTACCTTGGGGTAATGTTCTCTAATCAGAATTTTTCTAAATTTAGTTTCTAAGGTTTGTACTAATCTTCATCTAATACCAACTGCAATGCCCCGAACCCAGTTACCTAGAGTCGGTTCATTATTACATAACATTTTTATGATCACAAATGATCTAATCCCAAAATACAGATCAGTTTAGTATCCTTGGAGGTACTATATACAATCATATGTTTTACATTACATTATAAAATGAAAAAACAAAAAAAATTGTTTCATTTGAACACATTCATATCCCTTAGACTATCCCTATAGGTCATTCATAATATACATGTTCATATCTTGGGAAAAATAAAACATAGAAAGGGGTGAGATCCGGTGCTCCGTAATGATAAAAATATTGCAGAAACATTCATAAATAAGAATAAACATTTAAGGTAATGTATAATACTAAAACATAAGCCATTTAACCCTAAAATTTATTATAATATGAAAAAGATAAATCATATAATGTCATTTACTTATTTTCATGGATATTCTACTAGTAGAATAATCACATGTAATATCAATATCCAATTTCATAATGATGGAATGCATAATGACGGACATCATAACCAAATAGTCAAGGCCTCATGCCAAGATCAAAAATATAATTTTTTCAAGGCCTTGATCCAAGATACTAGTTTTTCTAATGAGACCTACTGATACATTGAGGAGATATAGAGAGCTCCACCCGCCACTTACTAAGTCCAATTCATTCCTCATATGAAAACGTTTAAACATAACATAAACATTATTATTAAAAATAGCATATGAAATGTAAATACTTTATCCGTAAACCATGGATGGTATAAAAATAATACATCCCCAGTAAAAAATATCACAAAAACTTCAATACAATATGAAATATTTGTATCATAATAAATCAACTTCAAACAAGTGTAAAATCCATCAAAGGATGTTGACATAGTTTAAATGAATAATATTTGAAAAAATACCTATTTCAAATTTGAAATCATTTAAAAGTCACATAATTATAAAAAACATTAATATAAAAAATATTCTTATAATCTTGTAAGGGAATATTCTAAGGTGTTATAATGGTGGAAGATACCTGCACCCTCCGTATGAGTTAAAAAAATATTCTTTCCTTAATTTTGTCGAAAAGTTCGTAAAGGACCTTCTTTGGAAAAGGAAAGAAATATTTCTTTATAAAAATTTTATAAAAAGTCAAAAAATGGTATAAATGACTTTTACCCATAGTCTAGGAAAGAGTAATTTTTTTTGAAATACATTTTTAAGAAACATTGATGTGGATGATAAAGAGGTCCTAGTAGATACCCATGTATAAACCACCTCAGATAATGAAGAGATTGTAGAAATTACTCTTACCTTGTACATTTACTTGATTAAGGGTATGTTAAACTTTTTTATAATAGCTAAATAATTGTTATTAAATTATACAATAACTGAATACATAAATATGATATCATATATGATATTCTAATGTTTATTTGTTAATAATATTTCAGTAGTATCATTGTTTCAGGAGTTAATTAATTCATTTTCCTTTATATGCTTGGTTATGTAAGGAATGTTTGTTATGGATAGGATGTATTTGATTCATATTCGTAATGATATTAAGTTCTTAAATATTATTTTTAATCATAAAATAAAAAATATTCTTGAATGGTTATTATGGGGAATGAATTTCATCGCGTTCGTGGAGACGGTAATCCCTACATACGTACGAGTGAAAATATCATTCTATTGATGGTGAAATCATATTTAATTGGATGTTATATCATATAAAAATAATCATTAACATGTTATATTTATTATTTACTTCAGTTATACTCATTATTATAACCATCCAAATAATGTAGTGTTTGAATAACAAACTACACAACGACGTGGAGACAGTAAGCTGTACGCGCGCACGTATGTTGAATTGTCATTCATAGGATGGGTAGAATATTGAATATTTTTGTACCATTTTTATAATAAAATCACATTATGTATATGTTAATGGAGTTATTATTTTGGTTTGGAATCAACAAATAAATAGGAAGTGGAAGAAGAAAAGAAATTTGAAAGAGGTGGTGAATTTATTACCTCTTCTTCGGGTGTTTCATTTTGAGTTGATCAAAAGGGCTCCTTAAGTTGGATTCATGATAAAATTAAGGCCTCTAGGTCTAATTTATGGTAGTTATTAGGATATTTGAGCAGGGTTTGTCTGATCCAAATGGCATTGGAGGTGTGATTTTGAGGGAAGGGAAAGTAACCTTTTATAAGAGAGGTGAGGGTCACTTTAGGAAAAGATTGAAATATTATTTTATTATACAATTATATTCCTTTTATAATGTATAAAAAATGATTTATTTAAATTATAAGGTCGAGATGGGTCGAAAAACTCTTAGCCAATAGGTTTTATAGAGGTTTAGGTCACCATATTAACCTTATCATTTAGATTTAACTCTTAATTAAAAAGTTTAACTTTTCCCATGTATTCTTGTATTATTATAATAAATGGTTAATAAAAATACTATAAAAAAACAAGATAACCCCAAGTGGTTCACTATTTTTATATATAACCTTATCTAAGTCCTTTGGCCAAACCTTTTATTTTTAGGAATATTATATCAATTAAAAATATAGTATTTATTTTAAAAACTCTATTTTGTCAATTTTGAATCTATTTGGTATTTTGTTTTTGTGAAAGTCATAACAAATCTATCACTTCAAAAAAATTTATTTAATCAACCCTAACATGTAATATTAACCTATAATATTATTTTAATTCATCAAAAGTCTCAATTTACATTTATTTGGATATTTATAATATCAATTTTTTAATCATTCAATAATAATGTAATTACTTCATCATCATTATGTCATAAATAAATTTAATTATTTAATGTCTAAAAATTAAAAATAAATTACCATTATGTATTAAATATTTTTATCTTTATAATTAATATTTATTGTTGAGTTTATCTTATGTATAACCCTATATTAAAAATGGTTTAGTTATTAAACTTTGAATTTATCACATTTATCTTTTCTTTAAATTAAATAATAATAAATGTCCTAATCTAATCCAAGTGGACCAAAATGATCATATTTTATTCCTAAGGATTATTTTGGTCGAAATAAACTTATCCAATAGAAAGAGGACATGTTTTAGGGTAATTATAATCACATTTTTTACCTTTAATTACCTTATTTACTTTTAACAGTGGTAAATAAAAGTCAAAAGTTAATATTCAACAAAAATTATTATCATATTATTGAAACAAATTTTACTTAATGATGTCAAATATGTCCCTGGTATTTTTGAAATTCAATTCACAGATGCAGTAATGTTACGTTTTATACAAATTTGTAAATGCGCCTAGAAGGTGGGTGAAAGACGGTAAAATGATCAATAAAATTCTATATATATAATATTATTCTAAAATGAATCTAATGAATTAAATTTAAAATATATAGGTATTATGTATATATTTTTACCTAACATAAATTTAAATTAAATAACAAATTATTTAAATAAAAAGTCTGTTTTAAACAATAACGCAGTGTTTTTCATTATTCAACAAAAATTGAATGTTTTCTGAAAAATAAAAAAAAATCACCCAAATAAAATTCTGTTATTCCAAATCTAAAAATGAAGTCCATTTTGAAAAATAAAATTTATAAAATTCAAAAAAGTGGGTATTACTATTCATAATGGCTAGTTTGATTGGTCTTGGTGTGTTAGAACTCAAAGTTGCGTACAACGTAAGCTATTGTATTATTCAAAGAGAATAATATCCTAGAAGCTTGGGTTGTTACATATAGATAGTGATCCATGTACTGGTGAGGAAACATCCAGAAAAAGGAGTGGGGACACACACAGTGTGTACCCCCTTACACACCATGTACTTCGTTTTTATGAATCTTCTACCTATCGCATCTCTTCATTTGGAATCATATTTTGAACCATGAGTAGCCTATCCAATGAATTTTTTCTATATCTAATGAGATGTGGTTCTTAATGGTATATTTTGTGATATTATCTAAGGCGTTGAAAGTGTGACACTTCTTTAAGGGGTGCTCGATGGCGGCGATGAACAAACATGATCAATAGAGTGGAATTCTACTGTTGAGACAGAGCATGGGACCTTTACCCATAGAGTAGAACCCTCATACTAGGAAAGGTATTGGGTCCTCTACTAAAAGAGTGAAACTCTCCCATTAGGACAAGTCATGGGTCCTATATCTACCCACAGAGTGGAACCCTCCTATTGGGATAGGACATGGGTTGTCAATTTATCTATAGAGTGAAACCCTCTTGTTGGGACAGGGAATGAGTCCTCTATCTATCTACAAAGTGGAACCCACCTGATGAGATAAGGAAGGGTCCTCTTCCCATAGAGTGGAACCCCCATGATGGAAAAATGTGTGGGTCCTCTATCTATCTTCTGAGTGGAACCCTCTAGCTAGGACAAGGCATGGTTACTCTACCCATAGAGTGGAACCACCCTGATAGACTAGAGTGTGGGTCCTCTATCCAGATTCTGAGTGGAACCCTCATTCTCAAACATGGAAGGGGTCCTCTACACATTGAGTGGAACCCCCTGGTGGACTAGGGCATGGGTCCTCTATCCATCATCAGAGTTTAATCCTTCTATTTGTACAAGGCATGAGTCCTATATCTATCTACCGAGTGTAACCCTCCATTCAGATTAGGCAATGGCTCTTATAACTAGAAATTTTTTCCCCTTGATTGTGTGGAACAATGTGAGGCACGAATCCCCATGGATTCTTATTTTTTAAATACATACAATATGCTAGGTAACATTGATATACCTATGGAACTGATGGAAAACTATTTTCCTAGGATGGGCAACGAGATGGAGATCCCTGTTGTCTCCCATATAGTTTTATTTTATAAGAATATATAAATATTTATTGGTTTTTGTTTACCTATTACTATGGGTTAAGATATTTACTTCTATCATTTCTTTTACAACTCCCCCTTTTAGATTTTGATGTGTCCTATTGGGTATGTATATACTGACCCATGTATGGGATTTTCTCACACATGTCATGTCTTATGTACCCATCAGATAGGTTGGTCTCAATTACAAAGTAGCATAGGGACAACATGGTGAATTAGACCACATATAGTGGTTGAGGGCTTGGATATATAGATATCTAATCTCTCAACATTTACTTTTTCAGTTTTGTTAGTTTGGGAAACCTTTCTGGGGTGGAATTTATTTTTCCCCATTATTATTTTTAGATTACACTATCATACTCTTATATTACTTAGAGGTTTTTACATAAATGATTATTACTCTAATGGTTAATGTATTTTCTTTTATTCCTATGAACCTATTCATTGATATGGTTGTGTGTGTGCGTACACTTACATAGGAAAAGTCCATATATATTAGTGATTCATTTTTGAACTTGTCTCTAGCCTCTAACATATGGATGAAATATCAGGGTAGTTCTAACTCGATCCCCATTAGGGTGAGTCGCGAAAGATTTGTATTAGTGTAGTTCTTTACTTGGGATAGAGTTTGGATTTTTCCCTTTATAGTTATTTGGTTGGGATTTAGGGTAATAGTGTCAAAGTTTCTCAAGCTTGGTTTTCAGGCCAGGGAACCCATGTATTGGTATGAAAACTGACATATAATTCTCTAAGACTATGAATACCTTTCTTTTGACTTATCATACCAATACATTGGTCCCAAAAATCAATGGTAAATGAATCATATTTTATTGAGTCTTTTGACTATCCTTCTTGAGTAATCTCCCCATATATATATATATATGCTGATCTGACCGTGGTATTTCATGATTAAATTTTCAAGATGCCTCCGTGAAGGCATCTAGAAAGGTTACCAATTCATTATCAAGATAATAATTCAATGAGTGATGAGGCCTTAGTTTAGGGTCCATCTTGCGAGATCATTCCACTATGTGGGTAGGTAGAAGCACCCCAACTTTCCATGATGTAGATGTTACCAGTAGAGCTAGCTGAGGGTTTGTGAAGGGTTAGAGAAATCTATGAGTTCTAGTTCCATATGCTATTGAGGTTATATAGTGAGACATATCACTTGGCATTAGAGGATTGGATGTAGTTATTGATAGAAATTTTCACGCTTATCATGACACTGAATGATAAGGTAGTTTCAATGGTCCATCCCTTTTCATGGAGTAGTTGGGTACTAGTGGAGTATAGGCTGACAGATGAATAGAGAGTCAACACTGTTATATACTGACTTCCAGTAGCTATTTTTTGAGGAGTACTGCCACTCATTCTTACACTTAGTTTGGATTTAGGATATTTTGTAGGTACAAATGGAAGGGATGATATTTTAGGATTATTCCACGAGGTTCACTATCCTTATAAAATACTCCCTTGACAAGATTCAAGATGACTAGTGGAAATATGAGAATGGTCTCTATAGATACATCCATTCTAGTGAGGTACCCCTATACATTTCCATATATGATGGAGTGTTAGAGAGGGAATATGTGATGGAAATTTTCCTATATAAGGTATTCCATGCAACTAGAGATAGTAATAGGCATAATGGGGCCGTGTCATTTGAAATAGCCAGTAGGCACCTGTCGGTAAGATATTGGCACAAGGGATCTTATCATGACCAGACACATACATGTGGTCATGTGGCATAATGAACACATAGATGACTAGGTAATATCAGGGAGGGGATATTTTTTGCATGTGATGGGTTTGGTCACATGACATGTGATTTCTAGACTAGATGTGTAGAGGAGGGTAGATAGATAGTGAATCAACCACCATAGTAGAGGGGACACCATTATTATTGATCTCCCAGGTTAGGGAAAGGTGGACCCTAGGGATGTGAATTTAATAGAGGAGTAGGGGGATCCAGGAGGGGCTATGGGTGGTGGATAATGTTATGATCTCCTTCCACTACAAATTCCTAGCATCCCACATCAGGTTCAGGGAGATGGAGGTTAGGGTCGTGGGTAGCTATAAAATATAGAGGCATATGAACCGGTGGCTCACAAGATGATTAAATGTATGCTATGTGTTTATTTAAATCATAATTAAGTACTATTAGAAACTGATGTAAGTTATTCATTCATATATTTACTCCTGGTGTGAGAGTTGGAGCTCCCAGTTCATAATTTTTCCTAGTATCTTTTCCTTGAGGTTTCTACAGGGAATTATTCATCAATCTATTTTATCTACTAGTATTATAAACCATCACTTGGTGGAGAGAGTTTCTTGTGGTACCTTTTGGTCTCTATGATGAGTCCTTATAAAGTCATATTTGGTATGAAATAGTTATCCACAATCCAAGCCTAGAATGACTACCATCAAAGACAACTCAAATTCGTTCACACTGATGGGATGAGATTATCCTTTGTGGGAGATAGATATCTTATGGTAGGACAAGTGGGTATTGCTAACAGGAGGCTGCAACCCATCACCCATCAATTGGAGATCATAGCCCTTGGTGTAAGAGGCTCTTTGGGAATCTTGTTTCCTTCAGTCATGGATGATTTTATATATTCTTTTCCTAAGAATGTTCTAAGACAACCTCTGAGGTGGGATATGGAGTTTGACACCAAATTTCACCATGATAGTAATTTGATATCCTTGACGGAATATTCGATGGACCCTACTGATCTTTGGGATTTGTAGGTGCAATTGGAGGTTCTTCGAGAGAATGGTTTTATCAGACCTAGTGTATCTTCTTGGGAGGATCTGGTATTATTCTTGAAAAATAAAGATAAGGGCTTTTGTATTTATGTAGATTATTTTCTCTTAAACTAGCTCATGATAAATAAAAAGTACCCCTTCTATGTATTGAAATGTTCTTTGATTAGTTGGGGGCATACAAGTGTTCTCAAAGATGGATCTTAGGTCAGATTACAACCAGTTGAGAGTTTTCAAGCTGATATTTAGAATTTGGAATTCCAATGTCACTAAAGACACTATGATTTCTTGGGGATTCCTTATAGTGTGTTGAATTCCCCCACCGTGTCTATTCCTTTGATGAACAAGATCTTCTGGCCATAATTGGATTGATTTGTTGTTATCTTCATTGAATACATACTCATTTACTCTGCCTTAGAGGAGGAGCATGAAAAGCACTTTAGGATAGTCCATGACTACCTTTAGGAGTACCATCTTTATGGTAACCTCTAAAAATAAATTTTTTGGATTCATGAGGTTCACTTTATGGTCCATGTAATTTTTGAACATAGATTAGTTTTGGACTCGATGAAGATTGATGCAGTGCTTTCTTGGGAGCCATCCAAGAGCGTGCCAGAGGTATGGAGTTTTAGTTGCTTGGAAAGATACTATGTGGGGTTTATGGAAGAATTTTATAGGATTTGATACCCTTTAATAGTACTGATGTTGAAAGGGAAGTTTTTTTACATGATCTGAGTAGTGCTTGAGATCCTTTTTGGTATTGAGGCTAAGGCTGATGAGTTCTCCTATTTGGAGACTACTAAAGGAGGGAATGTTTTATGTAGTATATTATAATTCATCAATAAATGGGATTGGGTGAGTGATGATGCAAAGTTATGTAGTGATCACATATGGACTGAGACGGTTGAGACCCCATGATAAAAACAACACGAATCATGACATAGAGTTGGAAGTGATTGTCTTTTAATTGAGGATGGGGGGGCACTCTTTTCTGGGAGAGTGATTTTTTGTTTAATAAAACAATTATAGTATCAGGTATGTATTCACATTGAGATACTTGATCCTGAGATAGATTCACTAATTGGATTACCCATAGAACTATGACATTGAGATAGTTTATTCTCTGAAGAAGGGAAACATGGTGGAAAATTCCCTAAGTAAGAATTCCTAGGATCGCTTGGTGCAAGAGGTATCAAAGGAATTGTCTTTCTTGTAACTAAACCTAGTTTAAAAGGAGGTTTAATATTTTCTTCAGCCGATGGTGTTTCCTCCTCCACTTCTCTAGCATGTGTGAGATTTCTAGTTGGGAGATATCAAATGTGAGGTCTTACATGACTAGATATCTTTCGGATATTAACCATATTGATTTTATAAAGGATGGTATCAAATAATTCTTTTCCAGATATGGATAGTTATCCTTGTCATAATGTGAGAGTAGGTGAAGAGGGAGCTTCATAGTTCTCCTTTGGATGTACATCATGGTGTGGGGAAGATGTACTAAGACCTTTAGTTGAAGTTTTAGTGGGATGGAATGTGGTGGATCATGGTTGAGTTCGTCTCTTAATGAATCACATGTCAGTAGGTAAAGTATGACCAGCAAGTTATAAACGGTTTATTAATGCTTCCTAAGATCACAGAATGGAAATGGGATGACATGTCCATGGAATTTGTTTTAGTGATTCTAGGGACATTGAGAGGCCATGATTCGATTTGGGTGATAGTTGAATGACTTATGAAGTTGCACTTCCTTACTATCAAGTAGTTGATCTCGATGGAGATTCTAGGGTATTTTTACATATGGGATATCATCTTTCTTCAAGGGGTTCCCTCGAATATTGTATTCAAACATGATGCATAGTTCATGTCACGATTGTGGAAAGGCATGCTGGAGGCATTCAGGACCCAGATGAGGAGGAGTATAGCCATTCACTCCTAGAAAGATGGTCAGACTAAAAAAACTATCCAACTACTAGATTATATGACGAGGTATTTCATATTATTCTTTGGTCAGAGCTAGGAGGATCACTTTCCCTTGTTGGAGTTCAATTATCATAATAGATACCGCTCTACTATCGGCATGACACCTTTCAAACCCTAAAGGGGAGACCCTTGAAGTCGTCCTTATGCTATATTGTGATATGTGAGACAAATATTATTGGGTAAAAGATAGTGCATGCAGTGACAGATAAGGTCAATGTGATATTTAAGTGGATGAGGATAACTCAGGGAAAGAGAAAATATTATGCAGATCCACATCATAGGCCCTTGGATTCCGAGTAGGGAGACCACATTTTTCCAAGAGTCTCCCCACGATGAGTATTGAGGAGATTTAGTTGGGGTGGAAATATATCCTTGAGGTTAATTTAGTCATTCAAGATCTTTCATATGGTTTTCTTTGTTTCTTACCACCTCACCTTACCCCCATAGTCAGATGAGGTGCACAACATGTTCTATATGTTTCATTTGAGTAGGTAAATGCATGATCCAACACATGTTATTGACTGGGGAGAGCTGGACATCAAGGATTGATCCAAATTCATGTAGCACCCAATGGAAATCAAGGATCAGTAGAAGAGGATCTTGTGTGGATGAACCATTACCTTTGTTTGTGTACTATAAAATCATGGGATCATTTAGGAGATATCTTGGGAGCAGAAGAGCCAAACACGGGCTCAATATCCCCATCCTTTTTTTTGTTTTTTATTTTTGAGGGAAAAATTATCAAAGGAGGAAATAATTTATAGAAACTATTTTTTCTTGGTAAGACCCTTAAATATATCACAAAATATTTTTTGAGCCAGCTTGCGAAGGCGACACACAATTTCAAGTCCCGGTGTTCCGGGAATTAATTTTATAAAAATATTAAATTTATTTTATATTATACATGCCTAGTTTTCAGGAAAAATAGGATTAATCTTAAATGGAGTCTTGGATTGAAAATCTATGACCATGGTTGAATCTGGAAAGAGAGTTTTACTATAGGCTTGACCTAAAATTGGTCGGTGTGGGGTGTTATGATAAGGAGACCATTGGTAGGTGCATTATGTGAATTAATTATTTTAATTAATTCATTTAAACATAATTCCCCCAGTAAATAATTGCTTATGATGAATATTAGTGGTCAACCATGTAACCTTGAGACTATTAAGAGGATGATCCCTTGTTCTTCCTTGGTAGATCAAGATTAGGTGACGATCAAAAACTGGATCAAGGAAAATCAAAGAACAACAAACACAACAGATCTTCTTCATTTGGAAGCATCATTATTTTCCATTAATCAATTAGAATCAATGTAGGACTCATAGTTAATAGATTTACACCCTTATGATTAAAATATTGAGCATAATAAAATCTATTTCATTGATCTGCCTTTTTTAGCCTTTCCATGTGCCCACATATCAAATTTAATTATTTATTTGATTTACCTCTATTGTGGCATGTTGCTCATCCTAACTATCCCCAATTCTTATTTTTTGACCAAAAAATCATGGATAATGATTATTTAACCATTTTTTCTTGTGTGTTTCCACCATCATTCTTTATGATCTTCACCATTGGCCTATAGGTACCACATTTCTACATTTACAGGAGGGATCGAGTGTGATTGGACCCCCAAATTCACGGAATATTCATGTATGATGGAAAATTTGATGATTCATAGATAGATTATGTAGTTTTTCAAGATGTGCTTTATTCCACCATATATTTAGATATCCTGTTTTGGAAAAAGGAGGTCCCATGAGCAATGGTGGTGTGTATGATCTTTGAGCGATGGATCAGAACCCAATTTATAGCTGCTAGAGGGTTGAAATTATTGGCCAGAGGAGGTTTCCACAATTTACAATTGCTTAAATGGTGGGATTCATGGTATAGGAGAAGGATCTATAACACGTGGAGTAGATCCGGAGTTCTTTTACGAAACCTAACTACAAATCATGTAGTTTGAAGAACACACGATGTGTAACACCCTAAATATGGTAGTTAGGGTTTTGAGTGAGATAAATATATCATACCACGTTATAACCCCACCTATCATGTGACATGAAGTAGGAAACCTAAAATATACATTGGGATTACATGGATAAGGGAATTATCAGGAACATGGGAAAGGTACATAGACATGACCAAGGGACACAAACATAGCCTAGAGCACTGGAAAGACCCCGAGTGGTTGTGGTAGGCTGTTTTATACTCATAAAAACTATGTAAAGCTACATGTACAATGATCCATGTACTAGAGAGGTCATGGATAGACAAAGAAGTGAAAAAAACACTATGTGGATCCCCTTACATGATGTGTACTTCCTTTTGAAAAATATTCTACCTCTCATATCTCCTTCATTTGGACTTGGATTTTGGCCCGTGAGTTTCCAATGCTGAATTTTTTCCATGTAGAACTCGATGGTGGCATTCAAGATGGATTTTTAGATATGATGAGAGGTGTTCTAAGTGTGACAATTATTTAGGGAGTGCTCGTTGATGACATTGATTGGACAAGATAACCATATTGTAACCCTATAGATGGGACATGGAATGGGTCCTCTACACATAGAGTGGAACCCTTATACTGGGACAGGGCATGAATCCTATAACCATAGAGTGGAACCCTCTTATTGGGATATAGAATGGGTCATCTATCTACCCAAAAAGTGTAACCCTCGTGTTTGGACAAGGCATGGATCCTCTATCTATATACGGAGTGGAACCATACTGTTAGGACATGGCTTGGGTCCTCTCGTTATCTACGGAGTTGAACCCTCCCTCTAGGATAGTGCATGGGTCCTTTACTCAGAGAGTGGAACCCTTTGATGAACTATATCATGGGTCCTCTATCCAACTTATAAGGGGAAACCTCATATTGGAATTTTTCATGAGTCCTCTACCCATAGGGTGGAACCTCCTAATGGACTAGAGTGTGGGTCCCTTATCAATATTTTGAGTTGAACCATCTTTCTAGGATAGAGCATGGGTCCTCTACCCATACAGTGGAAGCCCATGATGGACAAGGTCCTGGATCCTATATCAATCATTAGAGTGGAACCCTCATATTGGGAAATGGCATGGATCCTTTATTTATCCACTGAGTGGAACCCTTCCATCGCATCAGGGAATTGGTCCTCTACCTAGAGATTATATCCCCTCGACTACGTAACACAATAGAAAGGCATGGATCCACATGGATGATTATTATTGATAGATACATGAGATGTGGGGATCATTGATGGACTTCTTGAAGTAATGGAAGACTCTTTTCATAAGCTGGGCTATGAGATGGAGATCCGTTTTCTTTGTCGTATAGGTTTATTTTATGAGAATATTTCCATGTTGATTGTTTTTCATTTATCTATTTATATGATTTGAGATGTTTACATCGATCATGTTTCCTACAAATCCACACTTTTATCTTGTGGTGTGTCCTACTGGGTATGTATATACTCATCCCTCCATGATATTTTCCTGCACGTGTTATGTATTATGTAGACAACAAATAATTCGACAGTGATTATATAGGATCATAGGGATACCCTGGTGCATTTGACCTCATACGATGGTTGGGGATTAAAGATTTGGAGATGAGATCATTTAGTATTTACTATTATAATTTTGTTAGTTTAGGAAACCTTCTTGGTTTGGAATCTATGTTTCCCATATTCCTTTTCAGATTATGCTACCAAACTCTTGTATTCCATAGATGTTTTTACGTGCATGATTTTTACTCTAGAGGTTACTGTCTTTTATTTTATTCCATTTCACTTCTACATGGATATGATCATGTGTGTGTGTATAAGTACATAAGAATATGTCTCCCATATTAGTTATTCATTTTGGTGCATGTCACTTGCCCCAACCTATGAAGGTATGTTTGGGGTAGTTGTGGCTTGAGCCCCATTGGGTCGGGTCATGATATGGGGAAGCTTTCATCTACATAAGTGGTTGAAAATTTAATTTAGATTACATAAATGGATCAGAGAACACATAATAATATGAGGTATCAAAATTAATATTAAATAAACATTAACTTGATCCCAAACTCAATCTCTCATCAATGGGTAACACCATAACCTCTTTTGGAAAGACATAAAGGTACTCTTCCACAACCCTAGTAAACATTGATTGTTGATCCTATGAAAATATCAACATCAACTTTTCCACCAAATATGATAGGAAAAAAACACCTATGACCCATCTGAGGGTATCACTCCCCAACAATCATTGTCGAACTTCTATCATCATAATAGAACATAACCTACCTCCTGAAGAAATCCATCATAGCCTGTACTAAATACAACCAATCCATGCCAATGATGAGGTCATATTATTATATCTGTAAATAGAGGAAGTTTACCTAAGAGAGATGCTTCCCCAGAACTAGATCACAGTCTCTACATACTTCATATAGGACATCTCAACCTCTTACTATCATAGTCAATGCTAAGGGCACTAAAATCCTCTCCACCACAAGTTCCAAAGCATGGTTGGGGGAAAGTGATATAATGGAGTATGTCACTCATAAATCAAACAAAGAATGAAACCACATAGAAAATAATAAAAGTGTACACTAAACAATGTCAAACTCTCCTGTAACTTGCAATTTTAATGAATGAAGATGAGAATGACCTACTCCATAACCTCTCTGACCCTACTGAATTTCACCCCCATAGTCGTACTCTACTCTTTGAGGATGAGGAGCATCTCAAGGATGCCCCCTACCTAACCCATATTTTCTCTATAGATCTCAAAATGGACCACCCTACCTCTACTACCTCAACTGAAACTTCCTCAATAGAGGAACCCGAAGTAGAACACCTAGCACACACCGACTACTTAAAAAAGTCAGGCACTCCCATCACTGATGACCTTGGCCTCCATAATAAAAACACATGTATGATCCCTTCACATAGTTTGAGAGATACCACCCCTGGAGAAATGAGATGATGAGGAATCAGAAAAACCCATGGATGACTAAAAATCTTCTATCATAAAAACTAGGACCCCTATACCACATCTCTTCTCTATGAGGAATCCTGAAGACTCCCCTCTCATAATGACTCAGTTCTAGCCTATTCCCTCTCTATAACCTCTACTCTCACCAGCACCTTGAGACACATCCTCAACATAAACAGGGTGACCTGGATCTAGATATATAGATTCAAATCCTCATAAAAATGCCTTTAACTATCCTCCTCATCTAATAATAGGTCAGTATCATATCACCAAAGGGACCTGAAACAGATTCCAAACTCTCACGCACTGGATCCCTCTTACCGAAGGGTCAGCAACTCCTAGTGATTGGATACCTTCATGATCAAAGAAAGAAAAATTTATTTTAATTGGCCTTAGAGCTTATCCCACAAGTCTACCAGATCCAAGAGCTTCTTGAGGAAAAAGAATCATTACCTTTCTTATCCACACATCATCGTCATGACAAAAAAACCTAGTTCTTCTACTGAGAAGAGATCAAACTGAAATCTATCTTGACCTCCTCCAACTAGTATTCCAGGAATTTGTCTGATATGGATCCATCATAATTCATCATAATATGGAACTATAACTATCAAAGTGTTCTCCACTATGTGTTATCATCACCAACCTCTACTCTTTAGTGATCTGCTGAAATATCCCATTGAATACCTTTATCATGAACATGACCAAGACATCAACCTAGAGGCATTACTGTAAAAACAAAAAATAAATAGGTCTCCTAAACCTGGAATATGAAATATTTAACATTAATTAATTTGTTATTTAATTATATAGTTTAAGGTTTTAACCAATTCCAATTTTTACCCATTTCAATCATTGGTGTAATGAATAATTATGCATGATCCTTTACTAGGTATCTACAATGAAACTAGTATCATTTTATTTAGTAGGGTTATTAAACTTAATGATTTTTGCATCAGATAACAGGGGGACCTAAATACCCATGTCTCAGCTGATATCTTCTCTTTACATCATTTACTAAACTTGTCTAAAACCATTTCCCAACCAACCCATGCAACCTCACCTCTGCCTAACTACAAACTCCATCCTTTCCCTCAACATGAACCCATGATACCACTCTATCATGACACCCTCCAAACAAATATACTATAATGAGGGGTGAGATATGGTGACTTCTATTGTCACACCTCCTGTAAGACTTGGTTTTGTGGCTAGCACCAGGGGTATAATAAATAAGCATATAAGAGGAATTACCCTCTAAGATAATCATGTATAAAAGAGTGATAAGAAGGATACAACAACCAAAACCAGATCAAAAATATATATATAATAAAACTAAAGTGAAAAAGAAATGTTATTAGTACTGAAACAATAGAAATGGAAACTACAAGTACCCAAAAAATAGTAAAGTCATCATTGATCAAGAAGCCCAAACAACTCCTATAAAACAAAGATCTTGTAATATCTAACATGATATCTAACCTGCTCAAAATAACCTGAAAAATAGTTTGTATACACATAGGGTGAGCATAACAGTATTCCCAGTAGGATCCTCCCTATAAGATCTCATGTAAATGATAAAGAAATAATTCTAAAGCAAAATAAAAAATAGAGAAACTAACTCATAACCCAAATCAATATACTATATTCCTAGCCTCACCATGGATAACTCTCATAAAGTATCACATACAAGAGGTCATATAATATAGTAATAAAACATCAAGGGTACCCCACTCCCACTTCTCCACTGCGTTGCCGCTTTGACACAATGTCACACATCTTGAGAACCTCTATACAAAAGAAAGCTAGCCCTCATTCACTTGCGAAAGGCATCAAAATATAAACATTCTGCATCACATAAGAACACCATCCAATCACATATCCACATATAGTAACCAAGTAGTTTTTGGGAGCCAACATAGATTGTATGAACTATATAAAACATTGGTTATTATACCTCAATCCATTACAGTCCATACACCATGTATGTACCTCAATAATCCACAACCTATACACATAATAAATATAACAATCCTTTGGATAATATATTCGGTAATACAAGTGTGTGAAATATAAACAATCCATCATGACCCTCTACACACATACATGGGGAACTGACCTCCATGCATACCGGCATAAGTAACTACCAAGAGAAGAGAGTGGGGCCCGAGGGGGTAGTCATCCATCCATCCTCCCCTGAGATGTTGGGAGAAAAACCTTCCCAGAGTCCATTGGGTTTTTGTTTCCCTAACATACATGGGTGGGGTAGAATGTGAAATCATAAAACATACATGATATAATATAGCTAACAACCACACTATTGGAATAAACTAGTCTTATACACAACTGCAACTAATGTCTCTCAGACTCCTAGCTTCCATTGTTATGACATGATATAATATAAGTACAAAGGCATATAAAAGACCTACATTAATTAATTGTTTACATTTTAAACCATTTCATCCCATTAATTAATTCGTTACCCATTAATTAACCATTAACAATTTTCCACATTTCATTATATTTCATTATATTAATTACCATCAGAGTAAAGTCCATACCCTCCAGAAATACTCCAAACCAAGTCCGTGGTTTATCAAGATTAAAATACTTTAAGAATTTTCATTACATCATCAACCAACCCCATGGATTAAACATTTATTTATTTCATTATAAGCATTACTCCAAATTCAGGTACTCTAGGAAAATTATCCTAAGCTAAAACTAAGAGGAAACATATAACCAAGTACCCCAACTACCTCAATTAGTGGGGGAAGGAATGCATATAAATAAAAGAAAATCATCCATTGGCCATTATCGATATTCATATGCGAGTATACCAGCTCTCAACATCTCATAAATGGGTAATCCCAACATTAACAAGTTATATCACCTCTGATTACATCCCTGACACCCACATACATATACCATTGCATCTCCCCATCCCAAGAATTAACTGCTGACACAAAATCCAAGCCTTCTACCCATATATCTTGGGGGTGTAATTGGATATAGTTGAGCCAAATATCTCTGTACATGAATTCGAGATCAGTACATTAACTCAGTGCTCGAACGAGTATTAATTTCATGGTTCTATATCAATCTTGATATTGGCTCAGGCTCAATCATGTACTCGATTAGGATCAAATCGGTTCAATTAAGATACTTTTTTCAGAATTTATATTACATAATATAGTGAAAATTCGAGCTCAAAATCCAATTTTTACAAGATATAAAATCATGAACTTGAAATTAAATTCATATATATTGAATAAAAATAGAATATTAAAAAATTAGATGCTCAATTAGGCTCGTGAGATAATTGATTATGTTGTTATAATATTTGATATTGACACTAGTTAGTACTCAAGTAGCTCAAGATTGAGATCGACTAAAAAAACTAAGTCAAGTTTGAGTATTTGTTGAGCCAAGACTGAGTTGGTCATGAGTACTTGAGCTCATTTACAGCCCCACATATATAACAATATACGTCCTAGGCTTAGTCATACCAGGCACATATCACATCCAGGCCTCCCTTCCCCCTATCAACCATCTCAGGCTCAACTGTATCAGGCTCACATCACAAGGATCATATACAGAGCACATAACTAGGAAACAATAACAAACAATAAATTAATATGGAAACATGAACATCAAAATAAGGCATTCATCCTTCTCATGAAAATGATATCGCTTGGCTCCAAGGTAAGTCACTCAGCATTCTCAAGTAGATGGGAAAACCGCTCCCTAGTAAATTATCAATATCAAAAAATAAGCTCTTATTCCATCATGAATTAATAAATTCACTATTAATAGGTTCCAACTATGGAAAACCTAAGGAATCAATATATAATAGGATATCAAAGGCAAAACATTCTCTCAGTATTTAATCCGATTTAAAAAAAACCAAGAAAAGTACCATTCTCAATTCACATGCCTTTTATTTATAACCAACAATAAAAATAATCATGATTCATTTTATTTATCAATTACATTAATCATATGGATGATCAATTTCAATTAAACATGCATATTACATCAATTTGATTATCAAAAAATTACATTAACCACTGGATTATAATCGTTCCTCTCCGTTAATTATTGTTAATACAATTAATAATAAATTAATTCAAGATTTATGTTCTTTATTAATTTAAACATACCATTAAAATAATAACAACCTTATAACAAAGCATAAAACATAGATATCACACAATCTAGAAAAACAAGCCCAAAACCACTATCAAGGTATAAAACAACAACATCAACAACATGTGATCAAAAAAAATATTTAATCTGGTTCATTAATTATTAGGTCAATTTCATTACCATCAAAAGTTCTAAAGCATGATCAATTTATGATTTCATGTAAATAAATAGAGAATAAATAAATCTCCTCCCTCGAATTTCATCAGCATTCTTCACACGATAAAAATCCATGTTACAGATCTACTATCACCTCTCCTACAAGAACTATATATATTTGAGGACATCGCAGTACAATTGTAAGAACCAAAACCAAAAGAAACCCCATTAGAATTAATGGAGACCAAAAATCAAAGAATAAAAAGAATAAACTAGAGGAAATAAGATCAAATCGAGAGAACCCTCTCAAAAATGAAGGAAGAGTGCACCTTGGATCCACATAGATTAAATAAAGAATACCAAGGATTGATTTCCATCAAAGAGATCTCAAAATTTCAAGGGAGGCAACCACTGGTTGCTAGAAAACGAGAGAAAGAATAGGGTTTTAGAAACACCTAATCCACTACAAATTTTATTAACACGCTACACATGAGATTTACATGTTATGTAAACCATTTACACACCATGTAAATGCCGAGCACCAATTTTTATTGAGAAATTCACCTCCTTTTATTATTTTACCCTGAAAAATTACATGTTGTAGAATCCCATGGACTATCCTTAATAACCTATGAACCTCACTTAAATAGCATCTATCCTTCATACATGTCGTGTATTCACCTTGCTCCCAACTTTATAATAGCCAACACCTATGGACTTACTCCACGCCTCCTCCAAGCACCACTAGCTTCTGAAACACGCAAAATGTTGGACAACATGGATCTAAGCCCTTATACATATACAGATATATACATGTACACACACTTACACACAAACACACACACATATATATATACAATTACATACATGTACATACACATATTTACACATGCATATACATACACATACTATATAAACATAAACATACTATGTAAACATACACATAAATATATATGTTTATAGACACACACACACACACATACACATGCATACCCATATACATACACATACAAACACATAAATGCACATACATCCACATACAAACACATACACATTCCAATATACATACATAAATACCCATATATATTCACATATACACACACACACATACCTATAAACACGAACACCTAAACATACACATACATAAAGAATCATCTATACACATACATATAAATACACACACACACAAAACATATATACACATACAACAGATAGAAAAAAATACATACACACACATACACACATACACATATATACACCCACATACATACACATGCATACACATACATACAAATAAATTTGCATATATATTTTAAATTATTTAATATAAATATAAATATATATATTAAAATTTGAAAAATATTTAAATAAATAAATAAATATATATATATTCATATATATATATATATAATTTTTCAAATATAATACTAAAATATTATATATATATATATATATTAATTAATGTATATAAATATATTATTAAACATTAATGATCAATTAATAAAAGCTCCCCTTTTATCATCTCTTTTGTTTAGCAGTGATAAAGTGTTATTCTTAATAAACATGAATACATAGTAGTGAATAACTAATAAAAATGAAAAAAAACTATTATATTATAATTTAAAAAAAACATAACATAACAAAACATATGTTATGTTAATTATTTTATTTGAAAATCATTATAAAAAATATAAAATACGTATTCTATCAATTTTTTTTTAAAAAATTATAAAACAAATATTATAACATTAATAATAAAAAATTAAAAAAAATGCATAATACATATTTCCTTACAAAAATATTTACAACTATCAGAACATAATTTTTTGTTATCAATGACAAAAAAACCATCCGAGTAAAATAATAATAGATTTCACTATTTCCCTTGATAATAATAAAAACCTTAAGAAAGTGGTTATAACTAATGATCAATTATATAAAGAATTCCAAAATAATAAGGAATGATGTCATCTTTCTTGTGTTCCTAATGAATATATATATATATATAACATGTTATATTACAAATGAATAAAATATAATATTGGAATTACTAATAAATAAATAATAAAAAACATATGTTTTACCATTATTTACAGAAAAAAATAAAAATGATGTTAAAAATGAATATACTTTTAATTTTAACCAAATTAAATATTTATTTAAACACACATAAATGAGATATTTTTAATAAAAAACTGTAACCCCAAGTAATTCTCATGCTTGGTTGGTCATCAAGTTCCTCCTCCATGAAAGGATCTATTCTAATCCCTCACCATCGACAAATCCCATGTCATAAATGTCTACCTTTCCACCAATGGATCCATCATTAACTATTCCTTCACCTCTTCTATAATTTTTCTTTATCTAGTGTCCAATACCTTATGCGCTTTTTTAAAATTTCGTATTACATTTTTTTTAATATTTGTGCATGTTTTAATGTGCGTGTTTGAATATTTATATTTTTCAATATGCAAGCCTATTCATTTTTTTAAAATATATATCTATATATTTTTGTGTGTGTGTGTGTTTTAAATGTGTGAGTGTGTGTATTTATCTATTTTATTTGTGTGTGTGTGTATGTTCAATAATACTGTGGGTGCGTGTGTGTGTTTTAGTAAACAAAATTTTCATGAATATTTGATATATATTGATAAAATAGACGAGTAATATATATATTCTTATATAATGGATCAATAATACTTGGGTAGAGTGAAAAGTTATACCTATCTCTCTCTCTTTATTGGTGTTTCCATGATCATAAAGAATCACCTTTGTTACTAATGATTTAATTAAATTAATTTTGTATTTAGTCTTGATGAAATATTTTTATAATCTTTAGATAACCTTGGTGGGTCTTTGAAGAATTTATAATGAAAGTATTTAATCCTTTTATGGAAGCTAGATGAACCATATAATATCATTTAATGAAGTAGTAGATCAATTTAGTGAAGCTACAGAAAAAAATACCAGCGCCACACCATGGTAGATGAATCCATTTTGGACAGTTAATGCAATAATTAATATGGTCAAAGGATGGTGTACATGCCCATGTTCATGGGCATTTTGAAGACAAAAATGGACAATTATATTTCACCTGGTCTTAGGGAAATCTATGTCGATTACTAGGATTCATTTAATGTTTGTCAAACTCTTTAATTTTGGTCTTCAATGACTTCATTACTCCTTAACAAAATATAGATTTTTTTAGAAATATTTAAAGGCTATAAATATACCCCTTGTAGACTTGTCTAATGAATAAATAAAATCTTCTAGTCTATTTTCCAATGCCAATGTGCTATGATCTCCAATTCTCTCTCAATTTTTTATCTTATCTAAATCCTTCTTT
This sequence comes from Viscum album, assembly GCA_963277665.1. Lineage (NCBI taxonomy): Eukaryota > Viridiplantae > Streptophyta > Magnoliopsida > Santalales > Viscaceae > Viscum > Viscum album. The sequence continues at coordinate 1,915,021,594 of OY728127.1, forward strand.
CTCTAATCTAAAGTGAAAACTTATGTAATATCCTATCACTATAATCTTTTTCTCATTCTTTCCCACTTTTCATTATTTTATTTTTTAAAAAATGAGACTATACTAAAAAGTGATTACTTATAAGAAATCCTCGTTTCTTTCTCAATTATCTATTATTGGTTCTCAGTACTGTTAAAGTTAGAGACTCATGTTTTCTTTCAACAAACATTAAAAGGGAAGGGACTATTATCTTTGAGGTTTTTAGTTATACTAGTAAAAAATATAGTTTTAATTATATTTCAGTTTTCATGCTATAAAATTAAATGGAAGGGTGTTTTGTTATCTTGGACATCATTAAATCCAAGGGAATAATGCATTAAATCTTTAAGTAATGGAGGTGGTAGATATCTGGGAACTTATTGAGCTATTGTTGAACTTCTTTACCAAACTGCGTGTCTTTTTTAATTTGTTAATTTTTATTTATTATTTGAATCATGATAATCTTAATAAACATAAATGTCATAAATACAATTCATCATTTTTTCACTACACTTAAAAGGTTATTTAATTTTGATATAAACCTTATTACCCAAATTGAATTTACCATTTATCATTTAATAGATTTCATCACTTTATCATTTTGAATTGATAGTTATTTATTAATTTATTAATTAATTTTTAAATTTAAATTCACCCCATATTTCCATTTTACCTTCATACCTGACCCAACTTTATATGAAAGGATATATTTATATTTATTTCAAAATCCCATTTTTTCAAAAAAAAATTATTTTTCAAAATTTTATCTATTTCAAAGTATGATTTCAAAATATTTTTTTATTTATAATTTCTTTGGGATTTTATATTTTCTTTAATGTTTCTAATTATTCTTATTTTAAAAATTTCATGTCTATATTTGTATGTAGCCTAAATTATCTAGTTTAGAAAATGTCTACACATAGTTATACCCCAAGTACTAAAACCAAGGATAAATATACTTTTGAAGATATGAATAATTTTAAACTTAATAGAAAATGAATGAATTATATCCATTTGTGAGATTAAAAGAGAAATTTAATAATATTTTTTCTTCCAAAACCACTAATGAAAATCGGAAACTCTTATAAGTCACACATGAAGGCATGAAAATGTTAAAGAAACTATAATGGATTTGTTTAGCCATGAATTTGAGAGTTTTTAAATTTATTTAAAATAATATACTACCAATATGTTTATGAGTAAATACTAACATTTTCATTGTTATAAAGTCTATTAGAGTTTATTTTTTCATTGAATATCTCATGGAGAAAATCTTATGGGTTTTAACTAATTTGGGGGATCCTAAAGATATTTAGATTCAAGAAGACAAATCAATAAAAAATATTCCACTAAAAGAAATAATCATCTATCTTATGACATATAGATCATAATTAAATGAAAATATAATTATTAAGAAAATGAATCCAAAGAAAGTAAATGTTAATTTTATTTTAAATAAATCAAAGATGATGATTCTTCTTAAAATATATTTCAACCAAAAATCTAAAATTAAATTCACGATGAAGAGATTAGAAAAAATAAAAAACAATAAATCCATCCTACATTCCAAAAATAAAAATCAAATTGGAGTTCTAGATGTAACGTTCTTTAGTTTTTAAAAAATATGGATTACATCAAGCTAGATTTTCTATTGAACAAATATTATAAATAAAAAAAGAATGTTAATAAGGATTTAAGATTAAAAACATATATATATAGTGAGGTTTCTATTTCAACATATTAATCAAGAAAATAAACTCATAAATCTCTCATTTCTCATCTCAAGGTAGGTGAAGTGGTTAGTTCTTACTCTCTTTCCCATTCCTATTATTCTTCTCATTCATTATATTATTGTCACTATTGATATCTAGAAAATGAAATTTGATTTTTATTTTCAAGAACCTACTTTAAAATAATAAAATATTTTTATGAAATATAAACATGTTATTAATTATAAGAAACATATTTCAAATGAAAATGATATCTTTTTAAAAGAAAAGATGATTTGGTTCTGAAATTAAGAAATCCACCAGATGGCGAGGTTTTCAATTCTGAATTCAAGGATCTCTAAATCCTTTTTTTGAAATTCACCCAAGGTGATTTTTTTAACTTTATCCTTGGTTCTCAACATGTTAGAATAAATAATTATGTTTTTGGTTTTTATAATAATGAATTCACTGTAAAAATAATATCGTGAAAGGTATTTCTGAAAATAGGTTATGAAAATATTGTTGTGAACATGGTCATTTAATTTATAAATGATGTTGTATAAATTCAAGATATGTTAGGAAAAAAAGAATCCATATTTATTCTCAATTTTATAAAATATATTGTTCTAAATAAATTTGGGATCCTAAGTCCTTATTAGCTAGTATTACCCGACCCAACATTGTTTTCCATTAAAATTGTTCATTACCTAATATGGTAGGACCCTAAATGGAAATAAAAAGGAACTTTATTTTAATATTTTTCTAGAATACACTATTGACCTCAATTAATGTGTCATTTACTGTTTAATAAATAAAATTTGACTTATTAACACTCTGAATGATTCATTAACTCATCTAATCTCGATGTCATTGTTAAATTATCCATATAAGGTGTGCCTTACTATTTAATTTTAGTTGAAATTTGGTCATCAACCATGATCTAAATTTGAAAAAAATTAATCTTATTTAAGTTTCAAATACCCCCATGAAATTATTTATTATGTCTCTTCTATCTCTATCTCTACCATATATGACATATTTTTCTTAAAATATGTGATTTTTTCTGTTTAAATTTATTTTATATTTTCTTTTTATTTATCTAATATTTTTAAAAAAATCATCATATTATTCCTTTTCAAACATATTTTTACAAATTAATTTTACAAATATTTTTAATGTATTCAAATTATTAATATTTATCTTATTTATTTTCTTTAATTTAATTTCTTTTATTTTTAAGATAATTTGAGCCTCAATGTTATATGATATATTTGTTTTTATTGGGGGAGTTATTTTAATGGTATATTCTCTTTTACACCCTTATCTTACAATTATATTCATTTTTTATCTCTTGATAATTATGTGGTATCTTGAGAATATATTAATCAAAGCATGTTTTAAATGTCTATCTCATGGTATGATATTTTAATTTTTTATAAAATCTTATCTTATTTTTTCCCTTATATGTTTTCTTTTTGAAAATAAAAAAGTGGGATAAGTTTTGGGTTTAATTTATTTCAAATTAATAGAAGTTTTTTAATTTATTTATTTTTTCAAAGCGAAAGAAATGTTTTTATTTCAAATGCGGATATATTTATTATTTGTTTTGGGAGAATTTGGTTTATGTCATAAAAATGTTGTGTATATATTTTTTAATCTCTTAATCATGTTAAATATATTTTTGTTAATCTATTAATATTCCTGAATTTTTTTCATATAATTATTAAGCATGTTGAATATAATTATGTAAATCTCTTAAGCATGTTGAAAATAATTATGTAAATCTCTTACGCATTTTGGATATGTGAAATTTTAAAATATTGAATTTCTTGATATATATTTTTAAACACTTAATTTATATTAAATATATAATTTAATGAAAAGTGTTTGTGATCATAAAAAAGGGGATATTATTTTACCTCCCTCTCTCATGGGGTTTTCATGATCACAAACACTCACCTTTATTACAAATGATTTTATTTATGTGACTAGTTGTTAGTCTTGATGAAATATTATTATAATCATGAAAGAATCATGATGTTTCATTGAATAACTCTTAATTAAAGCATTGAATCATTTTATGTAGGCTATAATAACCATATAATATCATTTAAGGAAGTGGTAGAGAAAATTAGTGAAGCTACAAATGAAAATTGTGAGAGCTACATAGTGGTAGAATAAGTTGTTTTGGATAGGTAGAGCAGCATGCCAAAATATGTAAAGGCTGGTGGCCACACCCATGGTCTTGGGAATTTTGAAGGCCAAAATATTAGAACACATACTTTTCTTATATATTTATCTATATTTTTTTATTTCACCGATAAATTTCTTTTCATGCAACACCAAGTTTAAAGAAACCATGATATACTATTTAAATATAATTATATAATAGTATTGTAATTTCTTAACTATTGGATTGATGAGTATATATAAGAACAACTAAATTATGATAAAATTATGGTTTAAACATTTATAAATTAATTCATTGGTTATAAATTAAATATATTTGAAAATATAAATCATTTGAAAATAAAGGAGATGTTTATCGAAAAATTATTTTTATGCACGTAATGTGTTTTTATCTTAATAAATTAAATATATCACTATTTATGAATAATTTTAATGAAATATATATATTATATATTCAACTAAATATTATAACGTTCATATAATATATTTTATATTCATTTTATAAGAATAAATCAAGTGTTATGCATAAAAATATATTTTTTTCTTATAAAAAGTCATTTTTTGTCTTGTTTTGTACACTTATTTTAAAATTAAATTTAGAAACTTATAGAATTTTAATGTTGAAAAGTGGATTCAACATTTAGAATTATAAGGTTAATTTTTTTTTAATAGGGCCCTTTTATTTTTTAGTATAAATAGTAACCATAGTAATATTGTGTCACCCTAATAAGGGAAAAATAGGTAGAATAGGGTTAAAACATTGGGACGTGACATTAAAATTTATCTAAAACTTAATTTTATCCTATTGGATGAGTTATTTAGTTAATATCCATCCAATTCTTGAATATATAGCAACATTTGGTAAAATGAATTTGAATATGACCTTAATATTAATTTTAAAAAATAATAAATACAAAAATCACTCTCCCAAATGTAATATCTTAAATTTTTTTACATAAGGATAAAAAGAGTATTGTGTCAATTCTAAATATTTATTTGAAAAATAATTTTTTTATCATAGTAATTTATTTAATTTATTTAATTATTTAATAATTTCCTTAAATTTTCATGAAACTCTGAAACAATATTTGTTAAATTAATAAAAAAATAAAATAAATGATCCCAAAAATATTAAAATTAATACAATTTATTTGAACAATTATGTTCCCTGATGGGTTTATATAGATATTACATATAATGGATGTTTGAAAATATTAGATTCAAATTCTAGATTTTTTTGATGTCTGTAATGTCAAATTAAATATATATTTCCAACACTTCCATTAATGTTGTTTTATAATAAATAATATTTTATTAATGGATTTAAAAAGGAAAACATTAATTTCCATTCTTTATACCACTTTTATTATTTTATATCGACCAAAACCTATTAAATTATCTTCTAAACTTCCATATAAATGTTCTAGAGGTGATTTTCTCCCCAAAATACCAACCCTATGGTCCTTAATAGGACATCCAAAAGATTTATTTCAAAGAAGATGTAATCGCCTTAACCAATCACTATCTTTTTACTTCTTCTATTAAATTAAATAAATATATAGTATATATTAAAAAATAATAAATTAAGCATCTTCAATTTACTAAAATTTTATTATTATTATGAAAAGCATTTATTTGGCCTCTTTTCCAAAAAATGGGATGTAAAAGTATCACATGTCTGTGCATATAACTTACAATATCCACATAGCGATATAATTCATTTTCCATCACCATAATTCATGGATGGTTATTATAATGGGTATAATATTTATATAATATAAATATATGAAATCATTATAGTTTTTGAATTATAATATCACATCTACATTATTACCTCCAAATCTGTTGTAAAAGGATAATGTCACTCATGTGTACGTGTGGACTTACACCTCTACTATATGATGTGAATTGTTCTATATTTCCATTTTACATAGATGTTAATAAAGAAAAATTTAATGAATTTATATGATATATATGATATAATAATTATTTTATAAGGATGAATTGTTATTTACCTTTATTTTGTTCCATCCGTCGAAAAATGGAAACAACATTCATGCGTACGTACGACCTACCATCTCAATGAATGGTTTAATTAATTTTCCCATCTCTATATTTTATGGATGACTTTATATATAAATATTATCATTACCTGTACTAATGGGGCATAGGCCATGACAACCCCAAGCCTACTTTTAATAGGAAAGGGGATTTCATCTAGCACTGAGTAGGATTATCAGACAAATGGGTGGCCTTAGTATATGGAACCTGTAAAAACACACCCATAAGAATATACATGAAATAGTTCCCAGATAATATAACTGAAATTAAATGCATGCATACATATAACCCACAAACAAAGTACAAAAAAAGTTATGAAAACACTTAAAGGAAAAAATAAAAGCCCACAAAAAATTGTAAAAGCGTCCAACCTACTCAAAAGGTGGGGATCCCTATCAAATGAAACTACCAGAATGATCCTTTGACAATCTCTAGTAAAAACCATGGTTGGTCTAGATCATTATTGTTTGCTTACCTTGTTCCCTCCTAAGACCCTTTCAAAAGGCCTATAGTCTATGCAAGGAACAACCAGGGCTAGAAAATCTAGTACATGGGTGAGTATAATAATACCCAATAGGATCCCCAATTACCCAAAATAAAAGGGAGCAACTGAAAGGCAATGAACCACTCAACCGAGGCAGAGAGAACCCAATGAGAGAGGGACTCCATCTTGACCATCCTCAGCTATACAAAACTAGTCAAATTAGTCCATAATGGGTGTCAATGAAGATGTTTAACAATAACATAAGGACTCCTAGAATCACCCAAACATACTCATATCAGACTCCAAGTCTCATGAGGTTCTGACCACATACACATCTACATGATTCTACTCAAGGATCAAAGGTAACCCACACCCAAGAGAACACACTCTATAAGCTCAACCATACTAGATTACACTCATCTGAGAGATACACTCCTTCAGGAAAAACTCTACCATCCCTAATGGAACTTTTTATAGGTAACACTCCATTGGGTATTACTAAGATGACGAAACATCCCTGCCACCCTAGGTGACATACGTATGAGAGAATACAGTCATCAAATATCACCATGAATAATGTTACATGATAACCTAGTGGATTGCAAAAATTAGATAGGGGATCTCCCCCATCCTTGATGGGGGATGCTACGAACCCTACTGGAACCATAGAAGGACTCATAATTGAGAAGTAGGACCACTCCTAGAACCACTAAGGAACATTATAAACCCAGTCTAGAACATTGAGGAACACATATCCTCAAATAGGGGATCAACAAAAAGATATCTTAGAATGCAGATCACAACCAGTACTACTGGGGGACACCAAAGAACCAATTTGACATCTTGGATTTCATATCTCTCAGATTGGGGATCTCCACCCATTTAGCGTTGTTCAAGAAGATACCAAGAAACTCCACTTGGTACAACTCGTGATGTAGGGGATTATATAAATAATGATACCACAAACCATACTTAAATAGAATTTTGAGTATGGGATCATGTAATTGAATATTACACTACCCAAATTACACTTCCATCTAAATAGTGGATTATATACCCAATGATTCCACAAACAATATGGGGTTATACTTCTATACATGGGATTGCTGCCCATGTAGTATTGGTCACTACGATACCATGAACCGGATCTGGGAAAAAATATGTGATAGAGGATCCCACCTAGGTATACCTAGAAGGATGCAAAAACTCTATCCATGATCATCCTATAAAGGGAATAACATTCCTATATTGAGGATGTGATCCCACAATATACCGACTAGGGGATAGACCAAGGTAATCAATCAACCACTACAAGCCCAAATGTTTCTAACTGAAGCGGCCCAAAAAATTTCCTAACATCCCATATCAAAGTTCTAAACCATGGAAACCATCATGTTCTATATGGACGACTTCTCAGGATAGGATACTCATTGTCTTGAATCCTAGGCTTGAGGAATGGGATATGATTGGTGGAAGTCTACAAAAAAGAGTATATGGTATATACGAGGCCCACATGGTGAGTTACCCTGATTGAACGCCTAGACATGTATTTCCTCACATAACTCATCCACCTATGACTCACATATAGAGTTAACCCCCTAGTACATGACATGTCTTGAATAACTGGCCACTTGGCCATGTCATTTTCCTATGCCCATGTCTGGCACCCCAAGACCATGTACTCTGGCTATGTACTGTCAGATGACTATATCTCTTAACAGAGTTCCCCTAGATATGTCCCTTGGACACATGACCGGAGATCACTACATGGAGTGTAATCCCCATACGTGGAATGTATTCTCTAAAATTCATCTTTTCTAAATGGGAATAACACACGACGTGTGACCCTACACTACACGCCATGTGATTGGGAATTTTGAACCTAAATTCCTTACGAGCAGCCCGATTCACCCCAGTTTCTACCGAAACCTATATATAAACCTCCACGAGAAATCTAGTTTTCGTATAAGTGCTATAAAACCTAAAAAACACATAAAATGGGGATTGGGACTTAAAACTCAAATCTGCCTACATTGTGGAGAAACGCCGAATATCAGACATGTTAGTACCTCCTGTATTATAAATATATAATTATTAAAATTTAATTACAAAACTATAAACATACATTTCATATAATATATTATTTACTTATAGTCTTTGATGATATGTTTTTTAATAATTCCTTGTTAAACTCACTATTTTGGGTGATAATTACTTTATTTTCATTTATGTTTTGGTTCAGTAATTTCCATTTTTTTAATTTTATCATGGTTCCGTCATCTCCATAATATTAAAAATGATATTAATATCATATATAATAATTATATAATTATTTATAATATTTTATAAATTTTAGGTACGGGGAAAATGTTTTACACTATTCATGGAGATGGTAGGCCATACATACACATGAACACTATTTCTATATTTCAAATAGATAGAATGTAATAAAGGTAAACAATATTTATAATTTATAGAATAATTATAAAATAAAATAGTTCATTTATATTCATTAAATATATCCTTATAACCATCCATGTAAAAATAAAATGCAAAACATTTCACATCGCTACGTGGAGGTGGTAGTCCACACATACGCATAAGCGACATAATTGTTTTCCAAAGGATTGGAAGGTAAGAAGGTATGTGTGATATTATAAAAAAATAAGTATATTAATTTCATAAATATCATATAAATAATTTAAATCCATTATTATATCAATCTATGATAATAAGTGATGGAAAACAAATTACAACAGTTCGTGAGGCGATAGTCCGCCACACACATGATCAACAGTTTCATTTCCTTTTTGATGGAAGAAGAGATAGATATAAATCACTCCAATAAAATAATAAAATATTTTTAATTGGATATAATGGTTTTATTATTTCATAATATTTGGATAATATTTTAAGGAGTTATTATATGAAGTAAAATGAAAATTCATAGTGAATAAATTTACCTATTCTTGAGACAACCTCTTTAGGGTTATACCTAAATCCTTCATTGATTTTATTTTTGATAAAAATAATGGCTCTATGACATGGGTAGGTATGTAAGGAAGATATTTGGGAATTTATTGGATGATATAAAAGGTTTTTCTAATGTGAATATGTGAGGAGATTTAGTGTACTTTTATAAGTGTGGGAGAGGAAACACTTGGAATTTTTTAAAATAAAGAGTGATATCCAAAATTTTCACATGCGAAAAGGATAAAAAATGGATAATTATTATAATAGAACGAGAAAATGGACAATAATAATACCATGAATGATATAAGGTAAATAAATTTCTATATAATAGTAATTTAAAAAGTGTATAGGCTATTTCAATCCATATAATTTTAGTTTAACCCCAGCTAAACCCGTTTTAACCTTAAACGTAACAATTAATTTTTAATATTTTCACAATTAATTATGAAATATGTAAGTTGAAATTAATATATAATATTTATTATTCTAATTAGAAATATGGAATACATATTTTTAAATTCAATTCACCTAATTGGTAAAATTTAATTTAAAATTAATCCCACATACGCGACAAGAAATATTTTTTCCAAAGAAAACATTTTTATAAATATAAGAAGATATAATATAAAATTTATATATAAAATTAATTCAAATGACCAAAATTTTATGTATTATAAAAAATTTATCTAATAACCCTTTTAAATTAATTTTAAATCTAAATTTAATTTTAAATTCTTTAAACAAAATATTTTTTTTAATAAAAACAGGTATTTTTCACCATTCATCAAAAAAATATCAAAATTAAATATAATATAATTTTGAAATTATAATTTAAAAAATTAATTTCATTTTTCAAAATAAATTTTCTAAAATTTTTAAAAACTAATTTTACCATAATTGGTCTAAACAAGAAGAAAACATTTCTTTGAAAAAATAATGTTTTTTTTCAGAAAAAAATCATTTCTTTTTCATTAAAATGTTTATTATTTTTTAAACTCTATTGATAATTAATAAATTTATTTTACAAATAATTTTCCATAATTTATTTATTACTATTCATACCTAATAATTTATCATATAGTTCATAATGGTACACTATATTATGGTTCATTTAGACTGAGGGTTATGTGTATTGTATGTTATCTAAAACATTAATTTTAAAGTAATATATTTTGTGGGATGTTTAATCTTGGTGTTGTGTGTCACATAAGATATAATTTTTTTTTATTTTAGAATATTAGGGTGTTACATTATACCCACCTTCAAAAAATTAGATTCTCTCAATTTCAACTTTCACTGATAAATTGAGTTTTTTCCATATAAAAATACCTTTTTTGAAAACCCACATCGTAAAAATGGTTAAAAAAATCATCTTAAAATAGATAAAGGTAAATATAAATGTCATTTATAATAATAAATAAATAGTTTTATAGGTATGAGAACATTTATGGGAAGTGAGAATTTTCATATGAATTAAAAGTGTAAATAATTATGTAGAGTGATAGAGATTATTGATAACCAAAAAGTGAATGATCAAGAGAAAATTAATTAAAACAAAAACCTAAATCTATGATGAGTTAAAAGAAAATTGATCCATTGAATATGAATGAAATTTCATAACATTTTTGTTTCAAGATATATTTCCTAGAGTTGACGGTTTCATTAACCCTCATAATAGAGAATACTAGAAAATATACTCACTATTTCATCCTTTGGATGTGATTTGATAAATTTAAACATAATTTATTACTACAAGAAATGAATATCCATGTTGAATTTTTTTTTATGTCAAAAGAAATAATATTAACTTTTAAATAATTATAATATAAATAAAATAGTAACAAGTCCTTCTATAAGTCTCTAAATTTTTACCCAAATCAAAACGGTTAGCATGAGTTATCTTATATAATATATTAATCTATAAACCTAAAAAGTAACACCAAAAGTTAAACATAATTCATTAATAAATTATTTATCAATAAAATCATTTAATTAAAAAAATCATATCTATCATATCATCATGTAGGTCTGTGGTGGGCACTTCACCCTTGTTAGCCCTCAGTTCTGGGTTCAAGCCCCATGACCTTGCCAGATGTGATAGGTTGTCACTTATAATGTGAGTTATCCTTTTTCTAAAACCATATTATTATAACTCGTATATTTTTCCAAAAAATATTATGAATATAATCATACAAAATTGGTCATAAAATAACTTTTTAACCAAAAGGGATTTCTATATAACTAATTATTTTCCCATAAAATCAAATAATCTTAATTGAATATTATTACTTAAAAATAAATAATTATATAGAAAATAAATGTTATCAATACCATTAATATTATTTCCATAAAATTTAATGCAATTATTAACTAAATAAATTTTTATGAAAAAACTTCTATTAAACCAATGTGTTGTATTTCCCTAAATATTTCCAAAAATATATTTAAAGTTGATAAACTACCATCACATAAAGCCTCATTGAACTTATGATCATCTTTAAACTCATAAACCCTTAATGGTAACCATAATTATTAAATTAATCTTACATTAAGATGTCTATTATTCCAAGATTAACCCAATCCTTAGTTGTTTCACGATCCTTATAATGAAAATACCATTAGTAAAAGAACATCTACAATATAATTATTGAATCCAAATAAAAACAACTTTAACCGTTTTAATTCATATAAATCAATAGCATAATATTGGCCTTGATCACTTTGTTTCATCTATGGTATATTCCATTATAACATAGGGAATTCATTTGTGTACTTCCCCATATCTTTATAGTTGTAACACCATACATTATAATATTCTTTATTTCCCTTAATATCATTTTCTTGATGGAATTATTCACCATAATTAAAGCAAAATCCCATCCCTTTATGAAATTACAAAGGTGTTTCTTTCTATAATTATCACATGTGAGAAAATACTTCTTAACCTCATTCCCCTTATCTATTTTTTACTCTTCTATACTCTTCTTCTCTTTTGTTCCATTAAATCTATAAAAATATGAGAATTATTTTTATATCTTGATAGCACATGGTACTAAGTCCTTATATGATGACGAGGTTTATAAGAATATTTCCCTATGAATGATTAACTTTATCCCATTATATAAATGACCAATATTTCTCTTTGAATAATGTATATAATCCACAATATGCCTTTCTGACCTTATAAAGTCATTTTCATACTTAGTAACATTTTCATCCTCCTTTCGTTTTATACATAGGATTTTTCTCTCCATATCCGCTCATTACTCATGAGGAAAATATTTTTTCTAAGAAGAGTAAATTAAAAACATTCAACTCCATGACCACTATTTCATCCTCCTACTTAGTGTCTTTAATCAATGACCACCATAGATCCACATCTTATGAGAGATGATAAAATATCATGAAAACCTTCTACCTTTTATTGCCTCACATAGAGAGAGAAATATCTTATCTAAGTAACTTATCCATTTCTCATCTACAAATGAATTTATAGTCCAATTGATTAATGATGGTTGCTGATTCATTAAGTGATCTAGCAGTGTTACACTATGTGGGGGATCAGTAGGCTTCTCCATTCATCAACGTTTATTTCTCATAACCTAAGTCATCTTCTCAAATATGGTTATAATTTTATCAGTTATAAGTATAGATCTATCTCCATCTTCAATATCTTTCATAGGAGGGAAATCATAATATGGAGTACACGCATCGACAAAATTCCTATTTCATCTACTAGGTTCCATTTCTAAACTATGTCATACACAAGATTAAATCATACCTCTATGAAACATAATGAATAATCCCAAAATGAGCTAAATATGTAATATAAATTGAAACATTTATGCATAGATAATATCATTATCATATACAAGGTTTCTTTAAGAATATTTTCAATTCATAGAGATATTTTCAATTCATTCATAATGGTTTGTAATGAAAATGTGAATTAACCCAAGAAAATACCATGGGAGTGTCAAACTAGTTGTGAAGTCAAGGAACACTCACCCTGAACAAGAATTATGTACAAGATATACTCAAACCAAACACTTTTCGGGGTTATTACCCGTATATTAATTTATTAGAAAACCAATTCCACATGAAGTATACTGATAGGGATGTATTTTTTGAAAAAATGCATAATATCCCACTCAATAAAAAAATTGGTTGTTCTTATATACTTATTATGAAATAATATCATAGGGTTATGTTACTTAATCAATGTTTTCATAAATATAATTCCCAAGGTTTCTATTAAACTTTCTCTCTTACCAATAGTAAAGACCCCGACCCTAGTAGCTCAGAGTTGGTGGCTATTTTATTATATTGGCCCTAGATACAAGGAATCACATACCGAAGGACCAAATGGTTTTTAGTCTTGGTAGACCGTATACATAATTGAATCTCACTTTACAATTTAAAACATAAAATATAATATAGTATTTTCATTGAGTTTACCGTTAATCCTTTTAGCATATCCCTGTATATCTATCATAAAACACATTTTTCAATCCTAGGGAAGGGAAACATTAGAACGAGGTAAGATCTAATTCTCAGTAAGGTTATCTTCACAATGGAATAAATAATGAATAATAAATATTTCAATGTAAATAACTAAAAACTATTCATTAAATCTATTACATGATCATAATATTGCAAGAATTGATGATGATCAAATAATTCCATATTATTAATCAAATGATATTGAAACCTAACCAAGGATATTCTAACTTATTAAAAAATCACATATACATCAAAAATTAATCTCATAATGAGTAAATAAAAATTTATAGACATCATAACCATACCATGAAATTGTATTTACAAGGAATATTACATAAATTTATAAGGCCTCATCCAAATACCTAATCTAGTTTGTATCAGGAGAACTACCAACGCATCAAGGGGATATAGAAGATACCACCAATAAGTTGATAATTCTAATTCATTACTCATATTAATGGGGAGAAAAATAACCAAAATTAACATTATTATGAAAAAACTAGCATAAATTTTTTAATAATTTCCCCAATTAATAAACATAATCATAAACTATAAGAGTATAATGGAGAATGTATCAAAATAGTACATCTCCAGTCAAACTAATCATAAACCATCCAAATAAATAATAAGTATGGTATCATTACAATATGTACCTATTTTATTATAAGTAATAGAAGGGTTTTTATTATTGATGAATAGAAATACCTTAAAAATGTTACTAAAAAAATTCATGAGTAAAATATCCTTTTCACTTTGAAAACCAATTTTGAAAAAATATAAATTTCAAAATAATAAGAAAAACATTTTATTTTAATATAAACATAGAAACGTTTAAGGTAATATTCAAATCTATGAGTGGTATGTATGGTGGGAAATACTGTTCACGTCATACAAATAATAAAATATTCCTTTCAATTTTTTGTAAAAAATGTTAAAAAGTACCTTGATTGGAAAATGATAGGATGATTCATTTTAATTTATTTTATAAAAAAAATAAATTCATGGTAAAAAAGTACCTTCATGATTCCTTTTCTTTTAACTTATACAATGTGAATTGAATTTACCACCTTCATGTCTCCTCAATGATTTAAATTTTTCTTTATATATTTTCAATTTTATTTTAAATGGAAAAATTTTCCTTAATATTTGTGAATTTTTTGTTTTTAGATAAGTGATTTCAAATTGAAAATGGTATTTTCCTTAGGAAATATTCCAATGATTCTTTTTGAGTGACTTTCATCTATGATAACAAATATTATTGTTAATTATGTTTTACTAGGGATGTGATACCATGGTCACATCCTTATTATTTATCTAAATGGGGTTTTATTATAATTATGAGGTTTTTACAAAGCCCATTAATTTTCTTGGGGTTATTATATGATAATGTTATGAAATGTATATGAAATTTTTTTTATTTTAATTGGTTAAAATATAACTTTATGATGAACATTTTATGATATTTTGACACGCCTATGTATGATTTTCATTATGTGATGGGGGTAATATAATAATATATACCTCTGGTTAATTGGTTAATGTTATATATCTCACTATATGAATATGGGAAACAAGTCGATGATCTTGTTCCACTATGGGAAATAGGTATGGATTCCTGATCCAATATGAGAAACAGGTAATGATTCCTAATACACAATGATTTTATGGTCTCAGTAGTAATCGTTGAAAATTTAAATGGATTTTAAACCAATGATGGAGCCACACTTTTATGACATGAACCTATCATTCATGATTATTTTATTATTATTTTTTCACTCTTATGATTCATGTCTTGTTAAATAATAAATTCTTATGTCACGAATCATGTTTACTATGCACAATATATTAGGTATGAACTTTGTAAATTTTGTTTATGATCTCATATCCTTATTATTATCTTATTATTTAATATTATAATTGGTTGATATATCCCATGTTTACCCTTAATGAGATTATGATCTCACCCATTATTATGCTTTCTTTCACTTGGATATGAAGAAATATTTATGTATGATATTTCTATGAATAGTAATATATTGTAATATCATTATGGGAGATGTTTATGATCATTCAAGAAAAAATAATATTATGTATATAGTATCCAAAGTCACTTAAAAATTATATTCCTTATGTGTGTATTTAATAAATGTATTGAATATTAATCTAAAAAGATGTAATATCTATGTATAAAAATATTGTCCCACTATATTTTCTATCATAGGGACATTTTTAGGTAATATTTTGATATTAGGATAATAAATCATTGGAGAAAACACATGGGATAATTATAAATATGGTATAAACTCCCAATTTTTTTGTAATAACCATGGATAAAATAGTTTAAACCTAACATCCAATAGATTGAGAAGACTGTGTCATGATTTAGACATCCTATATAGTATATCTCATTATTATTTTATATCTAAATATAATTATTATATCTTGATGATTAATGTTTTATTTTTGGTTTCAATCAATGGATGGACTAGAAGACATCATATTAACAGAAAATGTGATGGAAAATGAAATGATTGTCCACTTTATAATCCAAGTGATTTAGGAGATGGAATGTAGAATATTGTTTCTCTACTCACATAACTTTCTCTGGACATAAATCATGTTATTCTCCAAAAAAATCAAATAAGGGAACAACATAATATTTAGTATTTTATGAAGAAAAATCCACATTATTTTAGTGGTTCTCATGATCTAATAGTTTTTTTTGATGGATCAGTACCATTGAAAAAATATTTTCTATTATCCATTTATCATTATATGAAAAATTTAACCAAGAAATTTATCATTAATAAGGAAAATAAGATCAATAGTGGAATGTTATTAATAATAAATGTTAATATGAAGAAAATAAATCTATATAATGGGATGAGTTTAAGATGATATTTTTCAGAATTTATTTCCCTCATTTTCTATTTACAAATAAAAATAAGGAATTACTTTACCTTAATAAAATGTGGGACGAACCCATTGGTACTTATGAGGAAAATTTTACAAGACATTCAAGGTATGATTTTGGTTTAATAATTAGACCTAGAAGTAAAATTGATCGATTAATTAGTGGCATAAAAACAATTCTCTAAAGGGTGTAAGATAAAAGATACTTTTTTGTCTATAAAGAAATCATTATATGTTCCCTCATGTTTGAAATTGAATTTGGATATTCCCACCATTCCCATGGTATTGATAAGAAAATAAAGATAGAGTCTCATGAAAACCAGAATAAACCACATAGTGGAAGGAAATTATAGCCATCTACATTCTATAAATGTGGGAAGAAACATCAAGGAAATTTCATGAATGAAATTGAGAGGTGATTTGAATTTGGAAAGGTGGGTCCTGAAGCCTATAAATGTTGAAAGGTGACGAATAGTCTGGTTTATGTAATGGAGTAAAAAATACCCCATCTAACACAATGTATATTATATAATACATAAAATTAAAGGAATATGGGAATTATACCCAACGGGGAATAAATACAATGTTTTCTATGACGATCAACATCAAGAACATCTTAATCTTAAAGAAAAAGTGAAATCTCAATTGATCAGGACTATTGAAGTGGGATATGAGATTGACATGGTGAAATGGACACTTATCATCCACTCGAGAATAATTAATGTATTAATTGATTATCTAAACACTCTTTCATATTTAATTAATTTGAAAAGGTAATTGAATTAAGAGATTAATAATTATATATTGTGTTATTTATAAAAACCCCTAATGGGTTTATGGTCGCATTTTAAGTCTATAGTTCTTATCCAATTGAAGTTTATAGGGAAGTGCTTCCTAAAATTCATGTGATTCTTCATTTAGATAAATTTCATAAGGTTCTTCATATTTATTTAATTTATCTATATGTATCCTATAACAATTTATGAGGATATTAATCCACAATTCTTTTTCCAAATTAACCTATTATCATTTATCAGTGTGAGGATGAATACAAACTTTCAAGAGAAATTACTAAAATCATGTGGATATTAATTTATATCCATGAAGGGTATATATATCAAAAGGTTTGGAATAAACTTCAAATTAAGGATATTACTATTTTAAGAATGTTTTTTTACTTATTTCTAGAAGAGTTTCGAGTATTCTTTCCAATCATGAAGTTTAGTTTTCAATATAACTCATAAATTCTACTTCACCTATTTCAAATAATCATTATATTATAGAACCAATTAAGTTACAAGAAGTTAATAAGTTAACCTAGGATAATCCTTATAAGGTATTTATATTCCCTAGTGTATTACCAAGGGGTGAACCAATACATTGTGTTATGAATAATGATGGTTCAATGCATATTTTCATCCATTACTAGAAAATTAACAAGATTAGTACCTAAAAAAGTATCCTCTACCTTGTATCGTTGATAGGTTTGATCAGTTACAAGGATGTAAATAATTTTATATAACTGATATTAAATATATATATAATATTCTATAGGTCAAGGAGGATATAACAATGAAAACCTTTTGTATGAGGTACATGCATTATGAATTTTTTGTAATAGAATTTGGACTTACTAATTCCCAAAATCACTTCATGGGATTAATGAATCGAATCATTAGAGATTACCATGACCATTTTGTTGTAGTATTTATAGATGATATTATTATATATTCAATAATTATGGAAGAAAATGAATATCACTATAGAATTATGTTGAAAACCCTAATAAAGGGAAAGTTGAATGAAAACTTCTCCAAGTGCGAATTTTGGTTTCAAAAAGTTTCATTATTGGGTCATATAAAATCAAGCGAGGGTATATAGGTGGATAATTAAAGGATAAAAGCTATTGATAAATGTCCTAGAATAACAAAGATAATAAAAATCTATAGTTTTCTTAGGTTGGATGAATATTATTTATGATTTCTGAGATATTTCTCATGATTGTCAATCCTACTCAACAAGTTGACTCAAAATGGATTCATGTTTTTGTTAATAGATTAATTTGATAAGAATTTCATTTAATTTAATAGAATTTTGGGATTTTACTCTTTTTCTCACACTACTCTATAGTGGAGAATAGTTTTTTATCTATATTATTTCATAAAAGAAGGGAATGAGATGTGTTCTCATGAAGAATGATATGGTGATTGCATATGCCTCATTCCAATTTAAAATAAATGAACAAATTTTATTGACTCATGATTTAGAGTGATCCATGGTAATTTTTGTGTTTAATATATGGAGGAATTATATTTATAGTAAAACATGTGAAATATATATGAATCATTAAAGATTAAAGTATATATTCACACAAAAAATAAGAATATGTGCTAGTGAAGATGGTTAGAGTAGATTAATGATTATGAATGCTCAATAAATTACCACATTGAGAAGGAAAACAAGGTGGATGATGATTTGAGTTAGAAATACAAAGCGTGTTTTTCTATGACTAGGATTGAAATATATCTAATAAATATAGATTTATAGAATAAGGTAATTGAAATCCTAAGGAAAGGGGATAGATTTTATCTTTATCATATAAAAGATCAAACATCTATCTATGTGAGTAGTAAATAGAAATAAAAGAAATATGTAAATATACAAAAGAAGGTAATAAATGTTTCTATGTTCAACCTTGATTATTTTGGAATCATAAGTTTTAGGAACCATGTGTGGGTTTTATCCATATTGTACCCGAATAAGAAGCTATTGGATGAAGTTCATAGTTCTTTATTCTCTATTCATCATAAAATTATAAAGATGTATATATATTTGAAAGAGTATTTTTAGTGGGAAAACATTAATAGGGATATTTAATATTATATATCTCTATTCCTATTATGTCATCAATTTAAGGATGAGAGAAATAACTCAAAGGGGATATTACCACCATTACCCAAACATGAATGGAAATTGGAAAACATCACCATGAAGTTTTTTCAACAGAATGACAACAAATTCTAAATGGAAAAATTATATTTGGGTTGTAGTCAATCTTATTAAAAATTCATCAAAATTCAATTCCATACAAGAATATTTCTATCATGATCATATTACTAGGTTACACATTAAGGAAGATGTGAGATTACACGGTGTACCACATTATATTGTATCTGATTAGGATACGAGGTTTACCTTGAATTTCTAATGAAGTACTCAATAGGATCAGGTTACATAGTTATGTTTATTCACTTCTTATCATCCTTAGAAAAATGAACATTCTTATATAACCATTCAAACCAAAGTGTATTTGTTGAGATCTTTTTCTCTAGAATTCAAATTCATTTTGGATCAAAACATTCTTATAATCGAGTTTCCTTACAATAATATATTTCACTCAAGAATTCATATGTATCCATATAAAGACGTATATAGTAAGAAGTGCATAAATCCTACATGATGAGATGAAGACGGTCAAATAAAGAAATAGGGTCTTGATCTCGATGAGGAAATAATAGAGAAAGTCATATCCATTCAAGAACTTATATGAGTATCTCATAGTCGACAGTAAGGTTATGATGACAATCGTAAAAGAGATATGAAGTTCAAAGTTGGTGAAAATGTATTTATTTAAATTTCTCAAGTGAATATGTATACGAGATTCAGAAATAAAGGAAAACTAATACCTATGTATATTGACACCTTAGAGATTCTTGATCAAGTAGGGATTTTATCTTATCACTTGGCTCTTCCACCAAACTTCTCTTAAGTTCATGATATGTTCCATGTATCTCTCCTAAATAAGTAAATACCTGATCCATCACATGTACTAAGATCATTGAACATACTACTAAATAATGATACTTATTATGATTAAAAACTAGTAGAAATATTGTATTGTAAAGATAAATTTATAAAGAATAAGACTACTCACCTGGTTAAAATTTTCTAGAGGAATCAAAAATTTTAATAACCTATATAGGAACCTGAGGATGTGATGAATCAAAGACATCCCCATTAGTTTGTATTGGAGTGAAAAAATTTCAAGGGAGTAATTCATTTTAAGGGGGGTATAAGGTGACACAGTAAAATTTTATTATATAGTTCTCTATATATATTTTTTGATTTCTTTGATATCCTCATTTGCATGCAACACAAAGTTTAATCAAACCATGTTATAACATTTAAATATTATAATTTAAAATTTTATTTATCTATAAGGAATTAAATTGAGGGGTTTTAATAAAACTAACTAAATTATGAAAATATTATTTTTTCACATTTATAAAATGAATGAATTTTTTAAAATTTAATAAAAAATGAAAATAAAAATCATTTGTAAATAAAAGAGATGATTTTATGAAAAAACTATTTTTTATGCGTGCAATGTGTTTTTATCTTAATAAATTAAATTTATAACTATTGGTGAATTATAATAATATTAATAAACATACATATATGTATATATTATATATTCAATAATTATTTTTAAATTTCATGTAATAATTTTTTTCTAGCCAATAAATAAGAATAAATCCATGGTTATGCTTAAAAATATATTTATCTGAAAGTATTTTTTCGTTAGATCTTTTTTACTTATTTACAAATGAATTTCTAAAATTTATAGAAATTATATATTGAAAAATTGATTCCATATTTGGAATTATTAAGATATAATTTGGTCAATTGGCCCCTTTTATTTTTTATCAATATGAATAGTAACTATAATAATTTTTTATCACCATGGGAAGGGTAAAAAAAGTAAAATAGTGTTAAAAATTTAGGATAATGTTTTAAAATTTATCAGACACATCAATTTATCCCATTGGATGAGTTAATTTCTAACATTTCCATAAATTTATCAAAGATGTGGCCACTTGGATTCATATTATATTGAATAAGACCTTTATATTAATTTTAATAAATAATAAATACAAAATGTCACTCTCATAACCTTAATATCTATAAAATTTTAATATAAGGATTAAAGGAGAATAATTTTGGTTATAAATTTTTATTTTAAATATAATTTTTTTATCATAGTAATTTATTTCTTATTTTTAGTGATTGAATAATTACTTTATTTCTTATGACATGCCAACAAAATAATTATTCAATTAATAGAAATATAAAAAAATGATATTAAAAATTTGACAAGTAATTCAAGTTAAGTGAATTATTATGTTCCCAGAATTTTTGAGATATATATGACTTATTAGGAATGTGTAAAAAGATTTTAATTAAATTAAATATTTGTATTTGTGTCTTTAAACTCAAATTAAATGAATATTTCCAAAATGGACTTTAATGATATTTTATAATAAAAAATAATTTATTAAGGGATTTAAAACACTTAAATACAATTTTTTCATACAAGTGAATAGAATATGATTTAAAATATCTACCATCATATATTTATGAGTCATTTTTCCATTTATGGTAACATTCTTAAACCTATAATATTAAAATAGTTGTAACCACAGTTAAAGTAAAAAGTTATTAATGAAGGAGTTAATAAACAAGATAAGGTTTAAAAGAAAAAAATAAACACCTTAAATTTCATTGTATGATTTTTTTTCAACCCTAACCTATTTTTAATATAATTTATGGAAATTTTGAAGCATTTTGAATGAGAAATTCTTTATATTATTTTAATCTTTTAAGAAATTCTATGTATGTCCTCTCCCTCCATTAAAAAAGGACCCCACTCCTTTCCCATATTTACACAACTTTGAGCATTATAAATCAACCAAACCTGATGAAATTATATTCTAAACTCCAATATCGACATTTTAGAGGTGTTCTTATCCCCATAATGTATCCCTATAGTCATTAACAGGATATCCAAAGGAGTTATTTAGAAATTGAGGTAGTCTCTATAACCGATCACTTTCGTATTGTAATTATTCTTTTACCTCATATAAATATGTAGTATATATCATAAAATAATAAATTAAGTATCATTAATATACTATAATGTTCTTATTATTATTAAACCACCTTTATTCACCCTTTTCCCATCAAATTTGATGTGAGAGTATCACTCGTGCTTATGCACAACTTACCACTTCCACATAGTGATATAATTAATTTTTAATCACCATCATTCAAGGATGGTTATTATAATAAGAATAATTTTTATATATGAAATTTAAAACATAATTATACTTCTAGATTATAATATCACATCTATCTTCTTATCTCCCAATATGTCGGAAAACGATAATATCGCTCACGCGTACGTGTGGACTACCACATTCATGGAGTGATCTGAATTGTTCTTCATTTATATTTTAATTTGATGATAATAAATATAGATTTAAATAATTTATTTTAAAAATATGATAAAATAATTATTCTTTATTGGGGAATTATTATTTATCTTTCTTTGGTTCCATCCATTAAAAAATGGAAACAACATTCATGCGTACGTAAGGCCTACCGTCGCCAAGAATGATGTAATTCATTTTTCTATATATAACTTTTATGGATGAATATATATTTATATAATGATTATATATTATATTTATATAATTATTAAAATTTTGGGGATGATATAATCATGATTAAATTTTAAGTATTGGGATTTTCGAACCAAAACATGCATAAAAAATGAAGCTGTTATCACATAGAACAGTGAGTTTATTAACAAAGTGTTAATAAAAAAGTAAAAAGATATCATAAGTAAATAATAATAATTATGATATATATTTAATATTTTTATATAATAGAAATAAAATAAATCTATAATTATTATATAGTAGGTTCAAATGAGGACAATAAAACATGATACTTGAGGTTTGGGATTTATGTTTCAATCCTATTTTAATCGGGATTGTATATGCTAGAATGTAGTTAAGGAAATTATATGATAAATATATAATAAATCCATTAAATTTTCATACCCTATAGTTATTTCTTGAAAATACATGTTCTAATTTTAATTTAATCACTTTAGGTGCAACATATATTGGAAGAATATTTTTGAGGAAAACCAACTATGTTTTACCATTAAGTCAAAAATCCTTTTTTTCAATGTCCATGTTTTCTCTGAATTATTTAAGAAAATATTATTGTATTCTCTTATTATTATTGAAATTAATTTTTACACAAGTTTTATATTCTATAAAATTGTTTCTAAGCAATATTTCTATAATTTTTTTAATGAGTCACTTTTTGAAATTTTTTCAAAATTGTGAAAGGAATTTTTTCTTTTAACTTATACGGCATAAATAGAATTTACCACCATCATGAATACTCAATTATTTTAAAACTCATTTAAAATTTTCTATTTTTATTTTTAAATAAAATTTTCTCTCTAAAATTTTGGAAATTTTTATATATTAATTATGTGATTTCAAAAGGGAAAAGGTCTTTTACTCAAGAAATATTACAATGATTATATTAAATGAATTTTTATTTATGATAAAATCATTTGATGTTGATTATGTTTCAGTAGTGATATAATCCAATGATACCATATTTATTCATTTTATAGATTTTTTTTATTATTATGATGATGTGATTTTTATGAAACCCATTTATTTTAAATGGGTTATTCTATGATGAAATTATTAAATGTTTATGAAAACCATTTTCTTTTAATGGGTTATTATATGATGATATAATGGATATTTTATGATCTTATAGAAGATATATGTATAGTTTTCATCATGTGATGGGTTATAATATAAATATATATCCCTCCAATTCATTGGGTAAAATTTTATATCTGATGAGATTTCTATGGGAAGCAAGTTGATTTTCTTGATCTATTATGGGAAACAAGTCGATGTGCATGATTGAATATGGGGAATTTATTGATGTGAATGATTCAATATGGTAAATATGTAGGGATTCATGATAAACTATGAGAAAATGGTGACAAATATTGATCCAATATAAATTTACATTCTTGGGACTAAACCTTGACATCTGAAATGGTTTCTCTACATAATGGGATAAAACTATTTTATAAAATGAACTTATGGTTCATGATTGATTTATGGTTATTTATCTCTCTTATGATTCATTTATTTTCAGATGATAATGTTTTATTCCATGTATCATATTTGTGATCCATGAGAGATTGGGTATGAAAATTTTAAGTTATTTTCATGATCTCATACCCTTATTCAGAACTTATTATTATATATGATCATCAATTTATATCTCTCATGTTTACCCTTACTGAGCATATAATCTCACCCTTTATTATGTTTCCCCTCATCAGGTTATAAATAATGTTTTAGGTTCGGTATTTATATAAAGACTAGTATGTGGGAAGATTTTTATGGGAAATATTGAATATATTTCATGAAATAAGAAGATTATGTATCTATAATTCAGTGAAACTAAAACTTTACAGTCCACAGACACATAATTATAAATTTTATTGAATATTCATTTAAAAATATGCAATATCTATGTATGAAAATCTTTGGTTTCTATAATAATGGAAAATTATTTTTTACCAAGGAATGGTATAGGCCATGTTAATGGTTGGACTGCAATTTATGGGGTTAATATATTTAATTATATTATTCAATGACTTCATTACACCCAAAATAACTAAAATGTTGTCCAAAGGATTTAAAAGCTATAAATATTCCATTTTGAGTATTTTTTAATGACTCAATTAAACCTTTTCATCCATTCTCTAATGCCAACGTTCTATGATCACCAATTCTCTATCAAAGTGAACTATTTTATAAATCATACTTTATCTACTATTAAGTGTGGGATTATTGTAATATATTCTCACTCTCATCCTTTTCTCATTCCCTGCTAGTTTTCATCGTATTCTTTTGAGAGAATTGAGGTTGTACAATAACATGATTTATTCTAAAAAATACACTCTTATTTAGCTATATTATATTATTAGTTCCCACTATCATTAACACAAGGGAGTTAGAATTAATTTCCATAACTATTAAAAGGAAATAGATTATTCTATTTGAGGTTTCTAGATTTACCCTTTAATAATATAGTGTTGATTGTATTACTAGATTAATGAAACAAAATTAAAAGTAATGGAGTTAGGGTATCTCAGCTATTGTTAAGGACATTTTATTAATGTATTAATTCTTAATGTAATTGAGGTGGTAGACATAGGGGAACTTCTTAATCTAATATTTAACTTATTTACCAAATTGTGTGCATTATTTACTTTGAATTTTTTTATTTATTAATTTCATCATTCTAATACCGATGAGCATAGAATTTATAAATTTTATATTTATCTTTATAGTATGCTTAAATTACTATTTAAAATTGGTATTAACATTATTACTTAAATAAAATTTATCATTTATCACTTAATCGATTTTATTGCATTATCATTTTAAATTTTTATAATAACTTTATTTTATTAATTTATTTTTAAAAGAAAATTCACCACCCCTATTTCTATTTTACCTTCCAATCTAAAACACATGAAAGAATTAATTAAGTTTTAAATCATAGTCATATGTATAATGATATCAATTTATCCTATTATATCAAGAAATAGATAAATTAAAATAATCTTCTTCAGATCATGACCACAATAATCGATGAGGAACTTGATGGTTATATTGAAAATCATGAAAAGATATAAAGTTATTTCATTGATCACTTATAATTTTTTGTTAATGTTTTCACTAAATTTTCAATAGTATTGATGTTTTATAGCTTGAGAGAGATGAATGAGGAGGACAATACAAGTTTTACCAATTTTAATTCACTCCCAAAAGAGATGATTCTAGAGAGAAATGCACCATAATGCAAAAATATAATAAAAAAATGTTTAATTTTATTCAATTAGGTTACTAAAGGATACTTTCTTGTCCCAATGATTGACTTTTACTCAAAAATGGGACTGTATCATTAATAATTATTCCCAAATTAGGTTCATCATGTTATAAAGTTAAGGAAAAGAGTTCATATACAATATTATGTTTTATTCCAATTATACCATATTTTGATTCTAGTATAGTTGTAATGATTGTTCCAAAAATTAAATGTTTCCTGTGAATGATAGGGTTAAATATAACAAAATTCATCATATATTTAATTGTACTAACTAAAATAACATTGAATTTTATTTTCATGAATTTTCATATGAATTTATAATATATTACTTTCATATTATATTTACGAAATTAATCTATATGGGTTTATAAAAAGTAAGTAACGTATATGGATAATTGTTATAATCATTTAAACCTTCCTATATAGTTATTCATAAAGAATAGATAAATTAGTTTTATGCTAATTTAATGTTTAAAACATTTTTTAAATAATATTTATGAATACTTGGCTCTGTTAATATAATATTTAAAGCCACTATGAGAAGATAATGTTGAGGTGGATGGTGTAAGTGTTGATGAGTTTTTTAGAGGTATTCAATTTAGTATAATCTATCATGATTTGATTCCATAGAAACCCTCTATAGTCAATAATAAAACTATGTGTGACCAATAAATCTTTACTCTAATAGTCCATAGGTAATTGACTAGTGTCAAGTTCATAGAAATGTTGCATATAAAGAATTAGGGTTTATATTCCCAATAACGAAATTAAAAATACAGATCAATTCCAAACACTATAGATGGAATTGTAAATAGGTTTAGGGAAATCATCTCATGATAATTTTTAGTGAAATAAAAACATTGAAATTAGTGATCTATCTTCAAAATTTTAAATATTCTATAAAATTAATAACATAAAATGCATGTAAATTTTTCACTATATAGTCTATATTTTATTCCCCAATTCAATTTTCATAGAGAATATGCTATTAGCTGGAAAATGCATCCTACCTCAAAGGGATTAAATTGTCTATTGGATCCTGCAATCAATAAGAGGATCTTGATCCATAAAAGTGGTGACAGAACCTTCATTTAAGAAGATAAATTATTAATAAAGAGAATAGACCTTCATCGTGATTGCATAATCTGAGAGGGTACCAACAATGGAAAAAATCATATCCCTTTTAAAAACCCTATCCATTTAATGAAGATAAATGAGTCACAAATTCTTTCTCATTAATTTATTACTAGTTTGTGTTTACCATTAATTTATACCTTCAATGAATTTAACATGTTTTAAAATCCATAATAGAAAGAATTATTTTGATTTATAACTAACAAAACCATGGAGGAATATGTGGATAAATTCATTCATATGATATAATATATCATGGTCCCTATCATACTCTATGGTGGATGTTGATTATAGGATATGTTATATACATTCACATGTTTATAATTCTAGCATAAAATTTAGGGTTATCATAATATATGATATCAATACTATTTTGAATTTTCAACCATCTTCTAGTTGTGAAAAATCAGATAAGGACATAATACAAAACATCTCGACTCTTTGTGAATCTTTCCAAATATCTTTTGGAAATGGTTTATCAAGCTCTTAATTATGAAACCAAATCATTTAAAAAAACCAATATTAACCAAAATTCATAATCGAGTGTCCCTATGAGACTTAATAACATTGAAAAAAATATGAAATCCCAATTTTATAAATCTATGTAATGTGAAAACTCTAGAAAAACATTATTGAAACTCATGCTACCAAGGGGCCTGGTGTGATATCGAACAAACATACTCATATCTCCATATGAAAATGTCCACCATATGATATATCATATGAAACATATGTATAATTGTATAATACCACTACTACAAAATTGGGTTTATCTAGTTCTAGGGCTTTATCCACACTAACTAAAAGCGTTGTTGAAGAACCTCATTTTCGGCGCTAAAAAAACACTGTTAAATGGGGCCCTTTATCAGTGCTATGAAAGAAGTGTTGATAAAGGGATCCTTTTATCAGTACTAGTAAAAAAGAACTGTTAAAGGGGACCTTTATTATGGATTATAAAAAATCTCAGATATGGAGGGGGGGAGGGGGTCTTTATCTGTGATTCTAAAAAAGCACTGATAAAGACCCCCACTTTAACATTACATTTTTACTAGAATTTATTAAGGGTATATTTCAAAAATAAATTATTAAATACATATAATAATATATTAATATGTAAATATATTTATATTGAAATAAATTTATTATATATAAATTTAAATATGTTTTAGATAAGGTCTAATTGGTATTTACACTTAAAATATATGATATTTAGTGAAGATAGATTACCATATAATTTAAAAAATAGTTTTAATTAATAATTTTATTATTATTATAATATAATAGTCACTTAATAAAAATTTGAGGATAAAAAAACAAGAAAAAATTAATAAAATATCTAAAATAAATTTGAAAACATAACTCAAACTTCAAACAGCTTTAAATTTTGATCCAAGTGTATATTTGGGATCTACCAAACATCTAATCAAATATTATGATGAGCTCTACACCATTTTACTAGGGGACCCCATAACAATTTCATGAGTTTAAAAGAGTCCCATAAGGCCTCCAAAACTATTTTTTTTAGTTGGGGTACCGTAATTTTTAAACATTTTATGGAATTTAAATATCTTTTAAGGGGGTCTTGCTGTTTTTTAATGGGGAATGACTTTATTTATAGGGATTACATTCATATTGATATTATGGTTTTTATTTTTTTTATGATTTTTAATAATGTACTATTATTTATAATCAAATATATAACAATATATACATATTTTTTTTTATATATTCACACATACTAGAAAAAACATATTATATATATATATTTATATTTTAAAAAATATATATAAATATATTTATTTTTAATATATATATATTAATATAGATTGAAAATGTAAATAAATAAATAAATAAATATATATACCAAAAAATGGAAGGCAAAACATCATAGGGAAGTAGAAAAGGTCTTGAGATATGAGAAGGAGGTCTCGGGATGAAAACCGGCTAGAGGAAGGGGCATTCACGGGAGGGTGGAATTATCTAAAGCACTGATAAAGGGGGGTAAGAAGTGCTGATAAAAGTTGGGGTGGGAAGTGGTTAAAATAAAAAAATTATCCCTCTTTACCAGAAAGGCCTTTATTAGTTATTTTTTCTGCACTGTTAAAGGGGGCCTTTAATAGTGTTTTTTTCAAGTGCTGTTAAATCCAACCCTTTAACATCGCTCGCATTATCAGAACTTCTAAACCACTGATAAACCCCTTTTACTAGTTCTATTAAAGGCCATATTTTTAGTAGTGTCCTTTTTTATATGATGTCAACTATCCACTAGACATGGAATAATGGAAATATAGTATAGGGAATCTTATACACTATTTATTCTTGAAAAAAGAATAAACTAATCAATGAACATGTCACATTTTATTCATCTAGAATATGAGAACATAACATGGAACTCATCGATGTTTATGAACACATCATTTATTATTCATCTAAACATGGATATTCAATTAATTATTCTGATGCAATCAGGATCCTGGTGTCTTTAATCATTATACATGTTGAAAACGCCCATTTTGTTGATCACTAAACAATGCCATGATTAATAAAATAATCAACTACCCCAAGATTAGATAATCCTAAAGGATTTTTAATAAATATATCAATTTATGGAGGTTCTAATTCTAGGTATATCACCAATATCCGAAAAAATGACTGATAATAAGCATACACCCCTAATTATATCAATGATTGTATAACATTCCACGTGATATACTTTAGTGGGTCATTCCAAATAATATGTCTCCACTTATTATCTCATGTGTTAATTTCTCATGTTAATCTTCAGATTTCATAAAAAACCATAATTCTCTATGATAATCATTGATTAGATAAAAATAAAAGTCACACTTTGAGGGGATATTATCATTCCACTATTCATGTAGAGTAATTTTTTGCACACATGAATGAATGATAAATAATGATTTCCTTTATTATAAAATCATGATACATTTTAAAACATTACAATAAATATATTATGTATCATATATTTAAAAATTCATTACGACCTTTATGATTTTATTTCAATAATGGTTTCCTCAATAGATCCACTACATTATCCTATGAATCCACATAATTAATTATAATATCACACCTCTCATTGATCTCTTTTATTAAAGGGTATTTATGAAAGATGTATTTAGTCCTTTGGTGATACGATGGTTCTATGGGATGGGAAATGGATACATTATTGTCACAATAAATCTCAATTTCTCCCTTAATGTTATGAAACGAATAAGTTTTTGAAATGAACTTTATAATCCAAAAAAATCCTTCATAGCATTTGATATAATGATGTACTCTTAATATGTTGTCGATTCCACAATTATTGATTATTTGGAACAATTATAACTAATACCTATACCATTATGTTAAAATAATAAAGTAGATTGATATATCATATCATCTATATTATATTGAAAATTTCATTAGTTTAACCCTTTACGTAGAGATTATCCTCTCATCCAAAGACTATAAACATATCCTTAGTTCTTATTAATTACTTAAGCATGTTCTTAATATAAATTCATCGACTCTCACTATGATTAGATTGGTATATAATAGTTATGTAATGAGTATAAGTGAAATTAGGTCAAGAAAATAACCTGACATACTTGAAAGATCCCATGGCATGAGTATTAGAAATATTATCCATCACTTAAAACTCATCAAAAGGATATTGAATCTTTTTAATATTCACAATAGAAAACATTGGTAAAGACCCATTTTTAGAGTTATCTATGTAAAAATGATTTAAAACTTTACTAATGTATGTGTCCTGACTTAATCAAAGAAACCTCTTAGATCTATCTCTTTAGATCTCTATACACAGTATGCATGATAATTCACCAATGCATTTCATCATGAATAATTTACCCAACAACATCAATATAGAGTTTAAATCAAGGATATCATTTCTGATAAGAATTTGGTCATCTATATGCAATATCAGAAACAATACAATACTCTCACTAATCTATTTATATACATAATATTTTTTTTATGAATCCAATGTTTTTGATTGTATCATAAAACAAGATATTCCAACTCCAAGAAGCTAGATTCAATCCCTAAATGGGCCATTAAATCTTTCATAACATAGAAGTCTCACATTGTACTTAAAACCCATTTGAATGTATCATATACATGATGTAAAATAAATTTCCATTATGGAAATTTTTTGGACATATATTTGATATATCTTATAATCAAATTGATATACTATGAAAATCAATATTTGAAGAAACATTATCATCAAAAAGGTGAAAATGATTCTCTATAGACAATACCATAAAATTTATTACAACCTATTTCCACTAAGTGTACTTAATATGAATACATTATACCATCTATGGTATTTTTATTTTGGAAAACTCTATTTCACACTAGGGGTCTTACCTCTTCATGTGCCTTTACTATTTTACAAAAGTTTTTATTTCAAATGTAGTCTATATTAGATTCCATTTATTTTAACCATTTCATTGAATCCAAAATAATGATGGACTCCTGGTGGGTATTAGGATCATATCATATTATAATTACTTCATTACAATTTACCAAGATAAATCCATAACTCCCATAATCTTGAACGATCCTAACAGACCTTTTTGGTTCTTTTGAAACTTGATTCCATTGTTCTTAAACAACACTTTTTGGACCATATCAACTAATATCTAAATAATGTATCCTTTTAGTGGGTCTTGAACTTCTATGAATTCAACATTACCTCTAATAGATCATTGAATTATAATATTCATTTCAAGTAAAAATAGTCATATGGCCACACAAACTTTGTGTTATGTAATAATGAAAAATAATATCAAGAGTCTTTTTTGGATAACAAAAAATAATAATTTATTAGATTTAA
Source organism: Viscum album (assembly GCA_963277665.1). Taxonomy (NCBI): domain Eukaryota; kingdom Viridiplantae; phylum Streptophyta; class Magnoliopsida; order Santalales; family Viscaceae; genus Viscum; species Viscum album. The sequence goes on from OY728127.1 coordinate 1,915,054,235, forward strand.
AATTTATTTAATTGAAACAAAAATGTCATACACATGCATTACAACTCAAAATATTCAAAAAACACATATGAGGTCATTTCCTTTTCCCTATCTCATATAGTGAATTTATAACTAATTTATATGTAATATGGTTGTGTAGGAATGCAAAAAACTCCAGATCATAATCCCAAAATTAAATGGGAAGGAAACGTTGACACATCATCGATAAAACCATTTCCAACATGGTTCTATTACTCTTCTTAGACACACCAATACATTATGGTGTTCCATGATGAGTGAGTTATGAATCAACTGCACAATCCTATAAATGATTAGTTAATTCTTGTATTAAGTATTCACTATCCCAATTTTATTTAAGGATCATAATAATTTTTCCCAATTTAATTTGTGCATCATTTATAAAATATTTAAACCGTAAAAATGTTTCATAATTATCTCATAAAAAACACATAAAAATACCATATAAATTCATCAATAAAATTGACAAAGTAACCAAAACCACCAGGTTCTTGAGTACTCATTGGTACATGTACATCAATATCTATAAGATCCATTATCCCAATAGATCATTCACCATCTCGACTAAAATTTTATTTATTTATGTTTCCTAATAAACATGATATAATTTTTAAATGACTCATAATCAAATTATTCTATCAATATATCTCTATGGTGTCTTTGGATTAATTTTTCCTTTATATGTATATGTCTATAATTCCAAAGGTAGTTGGGATTAAAATTAATCCCAACCTTATTATTTTGAAATTTAAAGATATTATTATCCGCATCTAAAATGTATAAACCATTAAATTTTTTAAAAATTACATAAAACTTTTTATTCTCATATACATAATAACAATTTTTCTTAATAATGAATGAAAATACCATCTTGTCCAAATAAGATACATAAATGAATTTTTTTTTCTAATGGAAATATAATATTAGTTCTTTCATTCAAGAACTATTCTACTTGATGAAGTTAGATCATAAGTGCTAGTTTCTAATGTAGTAACTATTTATCCATTGTTGATACGAATATATACTTAACTATTTTCAATTCCCCCTATATTTGAGAATATGTTTATCTTTGAAAATTTGTGAAATACACCCTATATCAAATTCCCATGAGTCAGAGTGGGTGAAATCTACCACTATAACATTCATATTACATTTCTAAAAATTACTCTTTCTGAGAACAATTATCAACTATAGAAATCCATTTTGAACTATTTTATGGGTCACACCTATAAGGTATATCCAAAATTATTATCATGAATAAAATAATAATATATAATGAAGTCATTTATATTGGTGAGTATCATGTTTAAGGTATTTTCACAAATGTCTTTTAAATAATGGAATCCCACTAGAAATGATAAATCCATACATAAATCCATTTAGTGAGCCAATACATATATTTCATTATGTTTTACATTGGACATCGTTTAAATATTCCATGAAATTATCTGGTTGATAAATATTATCAACAATATCATATATGTTTTTTAGATAGCTGAGTGGAAAAATATTTATCCCAATACATCATATGGACTCAATCATCTATATTAATTTTGTATACTAATATTTAGGGTTTTCCAACTATGTGTAACCCAATGTAATTGCTAAGAACAATGCATCTGATAGTTAGGGACACTATATTACTTTCTTTCCATACTCAATATAATCCAAGGGAACATAAAAGTTACGGTTACCCATACATAATGATTGAGTTATAAATAAGGGATGTTGTGTAAGGAATACAACACTAAGTATTTTGATAGGTTTTTTCTTAAAAAATTATCACCAACTTTATATACATCAAATGTGTATTAAATTAATGAATAGTGAATCTCATATAATCTTTATTATCTAATTTTTTTCCTTTGTATTTTCATACATTAAATGATTTAGTTTTTAGAATACCTATTCTATCCACTAAATTAATATGCTCACATCATATTTATGTGTAACTATTTATTAAATCCAAAAGTTTTTATTACCCACCCAAAAATAAAATCCAAAAATATTCATACATATCCAAATGGATAACAGGTGTAAGTTACATGAACTCTTTATATAAAGGTTTATAATTATATGACATTGGAAATATGTAACGACCCAATGTTTTATCAATGGGAATCCCTTATTATAACCATTCTTTAATGTATAATCACATTAAGAAACACAATGCGACATCATTTTTAAATGAACTACTATGTAAAAATTAAACATAAATTTCCCACTTTTGTGTTTTGAATTTTGAAAATATAACATGCACTTTTGTGATCAATAAAATGTTTGGAGTTTTAGAGGACAAACTTAATTTTTATGAATTGTAACCTACCCCCTTGAATAGTAAACTCTCTTTATGAATAGTGATGTTACCCTTATGAATAGTTAATTTCCCAAATAATAGGAACCTCACCAAAGAATGATTAAATAAAATATATGCATCTTTTAATTGACAAAATGAACATAGTAAAAGTATCAATATTTTTTTAGATCATAAATAAATAATTATAAATAATTAATAAATTTTATAGAATTTTTTTCCTAAAACGTGTTCATAAATTAATAATTCTATGCCTCTTGGTTTTAAGATAATTTTCTAATACCTCATGTAATTTTTGAAATCATTATGAAATCAATTTTAATTTTAAAATTTATATTTTTCAAGTAAATTATAATTATAATCCAAAATTAAAATTTTCTGATTTATAAAATTATTTTCATAAAATGGAGTTCATTTTTGGATTCCCCATGTTGAAAAATGGTCCGGGTGTTTTTTTTTTGATATTTTTATGAAATACTTTTTATTGAATAGTTAAATACATTAATATAACATCTAAATACATTATAATTTAAATCAACCATTCCTAAGATAATAAGTGATGTAAGCACCCCAAATCTCAAACTCACATGCAATTATTACTATTTCTTAGTCATGGAATCATCACTGTTTCTTTTCTTATGGAGAAATAATAAATTATTTAATATTATATTGAGAACACCCCCTCCTCTTTACTATAAATACCAGCCTTCACACACTAATTTCCCCACACCTATCAAGTTTCAATAATTATCTAAACACAGCCCAAAAAATTTCACTATCCCCTCCCCCATGTCAATGATCTTCTGGTCTCGTCAACAGGCCAATCCAAGGTTCATTATGGATCATTCAAGAGGTAATTCCCCTCTCTCTCTTTTCCTTTAATTTCCATTCAATTTCAACTTCTTTTTGCAATCTATCCTCACCTATCCTCATCCGCATGGTATGGTAACTCTAGTATCTTAAATATAATTGAATTTTATGATTCTAATGGGATAATATATCATCCAACCCCATTTTCCTCTTCTTTTTTATTTTAGAAAGGAAAACATATTTCGTGAGGTGCTAATTTATCACCTTTAAGAACGACATGTTTTCATTTTCCTTTACCACCTTCAAATCTAGACATAAAAAAATTTATATGGTTGAAATAGATTATTTTATATTTATTATATCATATTTAATGTTCTATAATATCATATGTGCATATTACTAATTTATTAATAAAAAAAAGGTCACTGTGGTTGAAAAACCGCCCGAATAAACCCAAGTGATCACCATTAAATTGTTATCTAATGATTCATTATCAGGGTATTCAATAAAATTATTTATAAGAAAGTTTTATGTTATATAACATAATAAATAAAATATAATTAAATTATGGATGTTTATTCACATTTTAAATGAACTTCCATTAATGAATACAAGTGATCCGTTCCAGAAAACTATATAAACCAACGATCCAGAACAATGAATTTAAACACTCTAACTCATCCAAAAAACAATAAATGAACGTAATAAAACCTTAAATAATCTTATTAATGTATAAAAGGTTCGTTAATTTTTAATTAATTAATTTAATGTGGTTATACTTGACATTAATTTGGAGAAGGTGTTCCGATACAATGTAAGGGGAAGTTCTCGAACAAAACTTTCTTTCTTTGGGTTCTCTCTCTTTCACTCCATTTTTTGTATGGTTACTCCTTAAAAATCATTTTTTCATCATTATATTACCTTTTAAATGATATAGATTTTTTCCACAGGAGTTTATTTCAAACAAAATTGTTTCTAAAATAACTCTTCTTTCAAAAACAAACCTTCTACTTCTCACTCAAGGTTAATGGTTCTTGTATCATGTATGTTATTCAATAGTACTTTTGGGAACACAATGTTTATGAATGTGTTCTTATTATATGAAAACCATTCCATTACATAGGTTATTTATGGTGATGATTGATATATGTTCTATGTGGCATGCATGATAATGAAAATGTTATGATGTGATGGGTGCACCAAGAATTATATAGCACAATATTAATGTTTGAATGCGACGGGTGAGTTAAAAAATATACAGTGCTCTCATTCATTGGGTAAATGGATGAATCTCATGAGTTAAAGTGAAATTATGCATGAACATGATTTTATCATTGTTAAAAACTTTTTTTGTAGTTAACCACTATGACATGATGTTTCATTTTTATGCATTGCCACATTCTATGTCTTTATCTGATGATTCCTCTCATGATTTTGATGATGATAATATGATTATGCTCACCCCATTCCATGTCGTTCTTATCTATCCTCTTACTGGGATTTTATATCACCCCTTTTAATGTATATCATTAATATATTTTTTTAATAAGGATTTTTCAAGGGGCAATAAGAAGCCGAAGACGAATGAATTAAATTAATGTTTATGTTTGATGTTATAAATGCTATGTTTCTTCCTAGTTTTCCCAAATCATTAAACCTCTAGATCCTCATAGTGTAATACTATTACGTTCTTTGTCTTTATAATGATTTAATAGTAATTTATTAAAATGCTGGGTCTCTATAGTTTGTATCAAAGGCAAGGTTTAGTTATTTTTTGAATTAGGATTAGTGAACCCTATAGAAAACCTCTAGTATGATACTATGTATAAGTAAGCACAAAAGAATCTTTTCTTAATATAGCTATACCATAAGATATTATTTTAGTGTAAATTGGAAAAATGAATAATTTTTTACAGACTCATTGACTTATGTTTTATTTTAACCTTTTTTATTTTAGAAAATGGTGGGAACCAGAAGAAACCAGACCAACAACCCTTGTGAGGGAACAATTGCCGGAACGACATCCCCAATGCTTTGGGTGGTGGAGTTCAAAACTTCATGGTGATTCTTACCCAAATATCTCTAGTTAGGAATAATAACCTAAATAATGGGGAACATCCTCCTTCACCAAAGAAGGAGAAATTGGCTATCAAATGTTTTCTAATACAACGACCACCGACGGTTAGTAGGACTTCCGATCTAGTAGTTGTAGAAAATTGGGTCAAATACACGGAGAAGATATTTTATGTTCTTCCCTATTATGAGACAGAGATGGTGACACTATCCTTTTATCGTCTAGATGTAGAGTCCGGTTAATGGTTAGATTTGATTAAGAACACCAAGACAAGGGACCAAATTAAAGAGATGGAATGGGAAGAATTTATGATTATGTTTCTTAATAATTATTTCCCAAAAACTCTTCATACGAAGTTGTAGATATAATTAATAGAGATCTAGAAAAATAAAGGATAATACGTAACAACCTGCAAAGTGAATTTCTCAAGGATTTAAAGTCACACTTTAGGTTTTGTTGTAAAAAATGATTGAAAAATTGATAGATTATTTAGTGGATTAATGACACACCTTCAAAAGGCTCTTTCAATAAAGGAATTTTGGAGTTATTAAAAAGTTTTTCGATGTGATATCAGAGTGGAAATAGAGTTTTGAGAATTATCCCATGGATAATATGATAATAAATGAAAGATGGTGTTTATAACCGAAGGATATAATGATAACGGTGGGATGGAAACTCAACCAGCCACATGCCAAAAATGTGGGAAGATGCATCGTAATAACTGACTAAAATGGATGGGAAAATGCTGCAAGTGTGGGATAGAAGTAAACCATTCTCAATAGTGTTCAAAAGACATGAGAAGGAGTGAGAATGTGGTGGAAGAAATGAGACCACCACCCATAGTCCGATGCTACAACTGTAGGGAGCAAGGGAACTATGTAATCCAGTGCACTAAACCTTAAGTCCACGAGGGTAATCAGCGTTAATAGACACAAAATCCAAAGGAACAAGGGATGTCTTATGCCATCACTATTGTAGAAGTGGATCAAGATAATGAAGTCATACAAGGTACACTTTCTATTCACTCAAGAATTGAAAAGGTCTTATTTGATTCTGTTTCTACGCACTCCTTTATACCTTGCAAGTTTTCTACTATAGAATCAAATCCATTTATAGATATTATACACCTTAAATATTCATTTCCCACTGAATAAACCATAAATGGAATGTTATGACCAACTAACGATGTCATTAATTCCATTTTTATTTTTATCACTTACTTATAAAATAAGAAATATATATAACAAGATAAAATAAATACATTAACTTGACTCATCATTCTTGTAAGTATTTGACGAACCTTAAATATTAAAATAATATTCATACATATAATATTTTTCCACATATTTACTTTAGTATTTGAAAATAATTTTAATAAATAAATTCAATAATAATTATTCTTAAAGGTAAATAACATGAATTTATTTATTCCCTAGTGATCTCATATTTTCAGACATATCCCGAACCCTATGGTGGATCCCACCATTTAATAAACTTGTATTAATTAGAATTGGCCATAATATTGAATAAGATTAGTGTGTAACCCTCTATGACCTTATCTAGGTTGTTTTAAATATTATTCATGGACTATAAGAAGTGTTTAGTAACCCATTAAGAACTATAAAGGGATAATGAAAAGTCATAGGTATGAAAACCTTTCATTCGAACTCACGTTATGTAGTATATTCTATTTGTCTCACAATATATGATAAAGTAGGATGCACAATATGTGTGATCATCCTTTTTTATTTTGTTATTTATTGACCTCACTATTTGGATTATCCTTATTTTACTATAGCTATGTATTTTTTTAAGGTACTGCCATCCTATTGGCTGCAACCGGCTCACAAAGTGGACTGGAAGGCTGGATGGTGAGAATATCTTGAGACCCTTAGACCCAGTCATTCTTAGAACCAACCCCACAGGTCGTAGGAAGGATAGGGATGGGGGTAAGGGATCTATTTTTCAGAATAAATCAGGTAAGGTGTGTCTGTGTATGGAGATATACCACAATGTTGGAGCGGTAATAGAGTTTGGGAACCATTTTCATGGTATGGAGGTCTATAATCCCCCAGTATCTCATTAAGATGAGTCTTCTAATGATTATAACAGTTATAGTCACCACTTAGTGGATAGCTAGGACTGAATTCATGGGAATGGACCCCATAACCCTATAATAAAGAAGGGGAAAAAGTCATGCGTGACTCATGGAAATGCATTGTAGATCAGGGGAAAACACCAAAGGGACGCAAGGAATACTCATACTTTCCAAAACCAATGGACACTCAATTATCCAAGAAGGGTAGAAAAAATGAATTTAATGATTTTAAGAATGGGGAAAGTGAAGAATAGATCGAGAATTTAAGAGAAATGGAAGAAGAAGATGGTGAGTGAATGAAACTTATCTTGCAATCCAAGGAAGAAATGATTGAATCTAGTCTCCATCCCAATGTCTTAGAAGATGAGATCAAAAGAATTTATGATCATAGATATCAAGATGATTATAATAAGGAGTAAGAAGTGTGGATAGATAAGAAAGACCACATATTATATAGGGGATTCAATCAGAGAAAAATCCACACAGAGGAATTTATTCAGACAATGGAAAGGATGATCACTCACCATGAAGAGATAATCAAAGAGGATCTAGAATCCCAGGTTAGCATGATAAACTAATAGCTTTCTAGAGTTTTTGAGTCAGGTAATCTTAGCCTAGTGTTTAATAATTTTGTTAGATCTTTCATCATTTAGTGGTTTTTTGTTTATGAATAGTGGTTGACAATTTTTCTTTAAAATGACTTTTATTAATAAAAATTTTTAATTATGAGGAATTAGTGTCCCTTCCTCTCTAAATACTAAGTCTATATCCCTCGTAATATATTAAGAAAACTTGAATACTTATGAATATTTCCCATCTGGTTCTATTGGATAAAAATAATATTTTCGTACCATGAAGTAGTTATTTGAAATATCACATCTAGTATACATCATGGAAAATGTGATTGATCCATCCTAGAATAATATTAAAAAATAATAACCATTATAATCATCATCTATGTCTTATACATGCCTTCATGGAGAAACTTATACCAAGTGACATTGGTAAAAATTCTCTCTCAAGTTTCTCCAACATGTATTTTACAATACCTTGTCATCGTATGTACTTTAACTTGGTCTAAGAAACACTTTAGATCCATATTAGTATATATTATTCCCTAAAAATTAGGTTACTACTTTAATTCAATCTCTAAAGAGTTTCTTTCATCTTGGTATTAACTAAATATAAAACCAAATGATTTTTCAATATTTTTCTGAACATATATTCCTTATAAATTATTAGCCCACACACTAACCTCTTGTAGATATATGGAAAAAATATATTCAAAATGAATATTCTATGATCTTCCTGATTACATTAATACAAAACATAATTTCAGTAACATTATCCCCATATTATCATTATATGGTGTCACCAAACATTTTTGGTTGTATCATATAGATACTATTAAAGAAATGTGGTCTTGACATCCATTGCCAAATTAAATGACCATAGAAAGTAGCTATGAAAAGTAAAATTTTAATTGATTTAGACATGAAGACTAGGTATGACCAATCGAGCATTATTGGTACCACTATTTTAGAATCCATGTAATGTTTTTCTTTAATACCACAATAGTATTATGATTTTAAACATTAAATTTACTAATAACCTTTACTTGTATACATGGAATCCATTTGTGGATTTTAATTAAACTTGTAAATCTTATATTGTTTCCATTTACTGCATTCTAGTGTGATTTATTATTCCCAGTGAATAATGTATCACAAGCCATAGTGGATGTAAAACCACTATCATGTTTTATAACATCCTATATAGTATGTGTCTCTAGAACATTCCTTTTGAATAAGATCTTGTGGAACTTGTTCCTAAGACAACAATTTGTGCATCTATGGTAGTGAATAAATACAATTCAATCTTTCTCTGGAAATTTAAAATAGATATGTGAAAACATTCCTAGAAATATAGTCTCACACTTGAATATAAATTTATTATCTTAGGTATTTTTTTATATCCTTTTAAAAATTCAGGATAATTACATTAAATATAGATTTTTTTTTCTTAATGCAAGTTTGTTTATGTCCTTAACAAACACTTTGCATATAAACACATGTTATAATAACATGATAGATTTATATCATACTATTACTCATATGATATTAATTTTTCATTATATATGGAATATGGTTATGGAATAATGTTTCTATTTTTGAAGAATGTATTGAAAAATTGCTAGTAAAAAAAAGAATTTAACTTCTATGAAAAGACATTGGTTTTTTCTAAATCGACACTAATAGTATGTGCGAGAAATTTTTTTACATCAGTTTTACTAAAAACTGATGACAAAAATTTTTAAGAGTGGTTTTTGGTGTTAGTTATTAGTAGAGAAGATACCAAAAATCTCAAAAGTTATGATATATGGTGCCCGTTTTTCAAAAAACCGATGCCATAAATAAAAAAAGTTTTTTGCATTAGTTTTTACAAAAACTAATACCATTAATCACAAACTTGGGATATTTTGGCATCAATTTTTGTAAAAACCAATTCTATATACTAAAAAAATATTTATGACCCCATTTTTTAGGAAAACTGACGCCATATATTAAAAAAATATTTTTGGTGTCGGTTTTCCCAATAACCGATGCCGAAAATATTTTTCAGACTCCTCAGCATCAGTTTTTTTTGTAAAAACCGACGCAAAAAGACTTTTAAAATTAGTAGGTATCATGAAACCCCCATGTTTTGGGATCGTTGAAAGATAATATATGGAAACTCCTCTCGACTTGTGACGACTACGAAGGCATATTTGTGATCTCAAATGGTCATTCTTAACGATTTTCTTCAATTTTCAAGATATACTGTCTGATATCTTGATTATCCCCCCATTTTTCATCATTTATGGGTTATTTTTTCTTCTAAATCTTATTTCTAGGGACATTGAACCGCTATTTTATTTTAGTTTTTTTTCATCTTTATTTTTCATTTTTACAATTATTTTTTTGTAATGATATTGCAACATTTAATTTTCCAAAGCATTCTATGGAACAATGTTCATATTTGGATCTATTTTCATGTTGAACACCGAATTTTGTAATTTTTTTTTAATTTTGAAGATAAATCAGTTATTACTTAATTATATTTTTGTTTTTCTTCAATTATTAGTATATATTTTATTAAAAATTTGTTGAACATGGTTAATTTTTATCCCTAAAAGTGATCATCCCATATAAATTTACTTTAGTTTTTTAATTAATTTTAGTCTATGATTGTTCAATTAGGTTCAAATATGGTTGAGTCTATTTAGGGAAAGATAGGTTGATTTGGTTCAATTCAATTCATATTTATTTTTTTAGATTCCATTCACTTGTTAATGCAGATTGAAAAACTATCCAAGGGTGTCTCTTAAACCAAAAAATTTTGATCCACTTCCTCAATTATAGTGAAATAAAATTCATGAAATTATCTAAAGAAATAACGTATAAATTATTACCTGGTATTTACAGAATGAATAAAAAGCAGTAGAGTCATTTATAGAGTTAAAAATAGTAAAATAAATCATGCTCTTGCTCCCAACATGTAATAACGTGTGGGACAACAACAACACCAACTTCATCTTTCTAATATATAAAAATCAAAAACAATATTTCTAGACTGACTCATATAAAAGTCCACGTGACACATTTATAGAATGATATAACTTATAATAAATTATAGATGACTTGTTCATGGGTCCAGATTACTCATAAAATGTTCGTAATTACCTATATGTTGTTTTAAATGACTTATATAAAAATTGAAATAATTCATACATTGGTCATGAATTTCCCTAAAAATGGATCATACAGAGTGAGGAATGGCTCATAGGTTGGTCAAAATGACTCATAAACAAATCAATACATAATAATTTCTACAGTCACAATTTGAGATTGCAGTCTTTCTTAAAAAATTACATGGGTCGCAAAAAATTTTATATAGTCCTATTAAATCCCTTCAAATCATAATTGAAAAAAATAAAATAATCGAAGAATTATCATAACAGTTACAACCATTTCAACCTCATTTAAAATATCCTTTGTTAAATATTAATATTGAAATAGATTTTGTCAATAAACTGAACTGGATTCATATTTCTAACTTCACATATTTCATTAAAATATTTCATCCAAGTTATATTTATCACTAAATCCAGTATACATATTTCTAAATTATACATTATGGATTACTCTAGTGTCATTCAATATTTATCAAATATATTAAAATAGGTTGTATTCATTAAATTGTGTATTTTACTAAGATATGTATTTCATATTAATATAAAATAATTTAAAAATGAATTAATGTTTTTATTGGGTTTCCTCAGTTGGTATAAATGTTCTTTCTTAATTTTTTTATAATAATAATAATTCAAAGATATAATAAAAAAGAAATAATAAATAATCAAATGTGTTGTAAGATATTCCAATTTGGTTATTTATTTAATTTCACTTATCATAATTTTGGGAGTATTATTATTAATTTCACTTATAATATTAACTTTTACTCTAATTATTATTTCATATTACTAATAATAAGTAATTTTTCTCCCATTAAATTAATGCAATATTCTATAATTTTGACACATGAAACATCAAAATAATGTAACAACTATGTAAAATGAACTAATAAATTTTAGAATATTGATATTATAATTAAATCATAATATCAATATAATAGATGTATATAATATGAAAATAAAAATTTTACTATTTGTAAATGTGTTTCATATCTGATGTTTTCTATCTGATTATCAATAATTTTAATTAAATGTGTTTCTGTTTACAATATATATATATATATGTTTATATGTTTTAATATATTCACCAATTAAATTTTGATATTAGTTATTGAATGCATCCTAATTGGATACATTGACGAAGAACCACTAATGAATATGAAAAAGGAGTTGATGAATTCTTTGAATTTTCTAAACGCCATCTTCAAAATGTTGATTTGAATTAATTTATGAGTTCTTGGAATGATTTTTTCTATGTACATATCCCCATGAGATTTTTGTTTTATATTGTTAACATGTGTGTGAATGTATATCTATGAGACTTCTACTTGATGTTTTCTCACATATTGGTTTTTGATGATTATGACTCTTGCTTGGTATAATCTAGAGATTGATCTACCTTCTTTTACATTGTATTTAATGTACTAATAATCTATCCTTAGTAGTTCTGCATATAGGTTAATCCATATAGACTATCCCCATGAAGGGGAAGTTTCAGACATCAGTCAGCATGTACATGGGATATCCCTTCCAGTAGTATGTGTCAAAAAAGTTTTGGATTTCCAGAAAAGGGGGGATGTGTCAGATGGCTGGTTGATTTACTTTTATCATGGAGTTAAAATATGTAGATTTGGTCTCTAAGGACACAACACGAATGTTGTTCTTTTGTGATATACTATTTTTTTATATGTGTTGTGTTAACTTTTATTACATGAATGAGTATATTTTATACAATTATGTTAAGGACTATGGGTATTATATAACTGGGTTCCATACTCACACCCTACTCGATCATCTCAGTGCATGTATAGATTTTATTACTATAGATTTGATGATGGGAAAGGGGCCTGCGGTTAGAGGTTTAGTAAGATTATTATAAGGTTCAAAACATTGCATGATGGAATTTAGGCTGAATTTTTTCTCCCATTTTTGTGAGTTTTTATCCCATTCATTAATCCACCACCTATGAGGATCCATATTTTTCTCATTTGGATTATGTGACTAACATTAGGTCCTGCTATTTCATGTTTTGGTACATTATGTGTATTTTTCTACTATAATGTTTTTTATTCTTATTATTGATTTATTGTTGACAGTTACATTATATATTATGATATTTACATGATACCAAGGGAATAGTATCCCCATGATGACCCTATTGGGCCTCACCACTAGTTGATAACCTCTTATGTATGTGGAGGTGCACATGAAGAAGAGGAGGTTCTCCTCTCATGTTTGAGGAGGTTATCGTCTTGTTGATAACCCTTTACGACATTCTGTTTAGAACATAGGGATTCATGTTGGGGTGTTACAGTTTTATATCAACTTCTCATTATGATGTTCCTCATGATTTCTCTTTGCAACAAGGCAGAAGAGGGTCACTACATAAGAGAACAAGGTATGCTATTTTTTTGGGTTTTTTTCATTTTGTTACATGTTTATTCTATCGAAGATATATTTTTCTATTTTGATTTTTCTTTTTCTACAAAAGGAGAATATGATGATTAAATAATACCCATCAATGGTATCATATCCATATTCCTTGATGGATAATCATGCATAATAAATTTTTGAATGAAGAATATTGTTTTTGAATGATATTGGTTAAGAATTAAATGACTAATGGTTTATGGTAACACAATTATATATGTTTTGATCCAAAACTATAACTGACTTAATTTATTAACATGATCAGGAGGACAAGGCACAAAATCATTATCTGATAGTACTTATGGTTTCATGTTGTGTAAAAAACATAGAATCAATATTCTCTTTACAGTGTTGAATGCCCACATCATGAAATGATTATGGCATGGAATTATGTTTTATGATAACATAATTCCATGCACTTTATATAGGTAATCTGTGGGTTTCCCATATATGAAAAACAATTAAATAATTGGTACTCAAACATGACTTATAGATTTATAGTGTTGTGTGCAGTGTGGGTGCCCACGCTCAATATACACATATTGAGTATGGTATGATGCATTCCCATAAAGTGTTGCATATGGATATAGTTTTTTTTCATGAATCATGATCATGGGTCTTGGTGGAAGGAGAAGCAGGCATGCATTGGAATCATTAGATGAAAAAGTGGATGAACAGTGCCCATGCCGAGTGAATCCCACATCATGTTTTTCTTCAAATGGGAACTATATTATTACTCAAAATTTATGGTATACTGCTTAATTATGTAATGCACATCCCTAGATCCCATACAACCTATTCTATGGAGGGAAATTGCGGGGCTTAGAGCATGGCCAACCTGTATTCTATCTCTCTTCTCTCCAAGTTTCATCCCAATGGGCTACTTTAGCCCTTGTTTTGGCTACCCCTTTTTTGGTCTAGAAAGTCTCAGAGTAGTTGGCCTTCCTACTAGAGGTTATTATTCCTGTTGTCCAATCCCTGGATCTGTTTAATCAGTGACCCAACTCTCTTTCCTTTCTATATTGTGTGGTCATCTCCAAGATCCTTAACCAGATCAATAGTTTCCCATATTTTAGAGGGAATATTCTATGCTACTTACTTCCTATAAGTTTCCCAATTACCCCTTCTCATCTCCTTCTCCCCCTAACTCCCTTCTCTAGTGTTTTTCCTCATTAGCAGCTTTCCTCAGAGGTTGTGTTCTCATCTGAGCCTCTCAATCCTAAGGAGGTTTTCCAAAAGTAGGATTTTCTATCCACTATTCTTGTATATATGCGTCTCCAAGAAGGTACTTATAATGTGCAAGATTATTCTTCTCCTCATCCCTCAACCAGGAGGATAAATCTACCAATACTTTATACACTAGAAACTCTTTCTCCTCCAGCTAATCATCTCTTGGTGTAGTCTGTGGGAATGTGCACGTAATTTAAAGAAGATATAATTGGGAATGTCCCACATGCCCTCTGAGAGTGCTCAATGAATCTAGGGACAAATCTTGGAACCCCTTTCACATTGATGTCCTAATTTATTTTGAACTCCTATAGCTCGGGTTCCCAAGTCAAGACTGATTATATTTCCATAACTATCAAAAACTCCAAGGCTTTTGTTATAGAGATTCTTTAACATTAGTAAGTTCCTTCTAGGATTGGGTAGTTTGTTTATAGTATTAGGATTCATGGATTCATGTACATGGATCCTTCAATTTTTCATATTTGGATCTAGTAGAATAAGGAAGTCTCTGTAGATCTAAACTATGCAGATGACTAGTCTATTACTTCAAAAGTGATATCGGGAAATAAAAACATGATTTTTTCCTTCATCTATGGAAGTTTTGACGCCCTCAAAAGAGAATACCTCTTTATGGGGAATAAATCCTTCAATATAGGTAACTATACTTGGATTGTCGAAGGATATTTCAATATAGTTACTGAAATTGAAGAGAAGAAAGGTAGATGCCTCTTTCCTCAGAAGGCTAGTCTCGACATTGTGCAATTAAAGTCCGAGAAAGGTATCATGGACATGGGATACAATGGTGACCGATACACATGGTGTAATAAAAAAAGAGGTTTTCATTATTTTTGGAGTCGTCTGGACATATGCATGGCCAAATTTTAGGCCATTTTAGCCTACCATAGTGCCAAGGTAACCAACCTCGTCTTTGGTATCTCTAACCATTCTCCTTTATTGGTGTCTTTGTATACAATGCATGAGATTAAGGATTACTTAATATTCTCTCATTTATAGACATTAACAAAGGGGTACCACTAGGATTTCAATAGCTTGTGGAATTCCCCCTTGTAGGGAAACACATGGATCAATATTAATAACAATTTGAGATGTCTCAGGTAGCCTCTCGAAGACTGGATCAAGAAGAAACATCTTATTGAAGGATAACTGGGATGTTGTTCGTGAGATGTCCCATTCCTATCTTAAATATCTTCTGGTCGGTCCCAACCCTCGCATGCTAGAAGGAAACCGGAGTAGGAGAACTACCTTTCTAAATGTGATTGCCAATCTAGTTTCCAACCAGGAAAATCTGTTTTTGGGATCGATCTCAAATGAGAAGTATATTCATGAGGTTATGATGGAACTTCATCCCAAGAGTGCTTCAGGATCATATTTCTTCCCAGGGGTGTTTTTTAGAGAGTGTGGGCTAGTGGTTCACAATGAATTTTTTCTAGCTACACCAGATTTCATTCATGGTGGTTGTATTCCTCATAAATCTAGTGCAACTACACTTGTCCACATTCAAAAGATCAAGGACCCCTCCTTTCTACACTATAGGCCCATGAGTATATGAAATTTTCAATATAATATTCTCTCCAATGTCATTAGAATAAGGCTACCCTCTCATCTTCTCCACAGGATTTCCAGGGAGCAACACAGTTTTGTGAAGGGTAGAACCATCCAAGGGGATATTGCGATGGCTCCAGAGATGATCTACAACATCAATATCAAGGCCTATGGTTCAAACATGGCTATCAAATTTTTCTTGGATAAATCCAATGATAGGAATTAATGGAGCTTTATCAACAAGGTTATACTAGGCATGGGATTCTCCTCTTGGGTCACTGACATTCTCTTTAGATGTTTCTTCTCCTATTGTCTTGATACTTCTTCTATGGAAAAAACACATGGATTCTTAAAGGCTACCTGTGGCCTTAGTTAGGGGGTTTGATTGTCCTCAACCATTTTCATCCTTACATAGGATATTCTAATCCACCTTATCTACAAGATAATGGATCAAGGGAATACTCTTCCTTATCGAATCCATATGATTACTTCTCCCATTTTCCACATAATGATTGTCGTTGAAACCATTATATTCTTGAATGGAAGTAAAATATCAGCCCACAATATCAAAAGAGTACTTGATGAGTATTTACACTAGAGAGGTCAGGTTATTAACCATTCGAAAAGTAGTATTTTCTTCACTAGCAGATGCGTGGTGAGAAGAACCACCTCATTGTGTAACTACCTAGACATAAAGATAAAGAGTTTTCCTATGGACTATTTGGGAGGGCTTGTATCCTCTTAAAGGCTCCTCCTTCCTGACATAAATCATATAATTAGCAAGATCATAGGGAGAGTATTCAACTGGAAAAAGTGATTCTTATCCGTTGGAGGCAGAATTATGCTAATCTATAGTATTCATTCAGCATTCATAGTTCATGCAATTTCATCCACTAAAGTGCCTTAGGGTGTTATCAATTCCCTTGATAAGGTACTGGCTAGTTATCTATGGGACACCCTTTTGGAATGAAAGAGGCATTGGGTATCCTGGGGAAGAATTGAAAAGATGATTTGGGAAGGAAAAATCAATTCAAGGAACCTATTTGACACCATCCAGTGCATGTAGACCAAGTTAGCATGGGATGATATAGAGGGTCATACCCTCTAGGGTAAGGTGATATCTGTGAGATGCAGTGCAGAGTCTACAATTTCTACTCAAATGAATACTCTAAAACCTCTATAACGCTAGATTATTAGGAAGAGAGAGATATTTTTTTATTACCATAACTAGGCAGGGTCATGTACAAGTTATCTTGACTGTTTGGCTCCTAATATATCCTTCAGGGAGGGTAGAATGTTCCTTTCTTTTATTTGTGTTGTCATGGAAAAATAACAATAGGAAAACTTTGATACCATTGAACTCAACATGGAACTAGATAACTGTATGTTCACCCCCACTAATTTAGGGGTCTTCTCTGCCATGGATTTTATAAGAGAGATGGCTTCACCAAATAGCCCACACAGATGGAACAAACCATTATGGTGCAGAAAAATACCCACTAAATACAATTACATCTCTTAGAGAATCAAGAATCTAGTGGTGTCGATGGATGATAATGTTATAAGGACTTGTATACCCAAGTGTCCAGGTGTTCAAGCTACAATGATCATCAGGAGGAGAGTTTTCTACATTAATTTTGAAGTTGAATGGGCTTGTACTGTTTGGAGTTTCTTTGGTGATTTCATAGAATTCTCAAGGAAATATCTTTTTGGGGTTCCATTTCTAGAATGTTGGTTTCATGGTGTGCCTAAATTTGGTCTGGAGAGATTGGATCATGATATTATTCATAATTCCAACCACTGGTGCATTTGAAATGAATGGAATAGAGCTAGACATGAGGGGGTTCTTTCTACAGGGAAGTCCATAATCATCAGAATGAGAAGTTTGCTTATTGACTTGTCAAGGATCCACAAAAATATGTTGGATTCCCCTTATCTTATACCTTTTAA
The DNA here is from genome assembly GCA_963277665.1 of Viscum album. NCBI lineage: Eukaryota > Viridiplantae > Streptophyta > Magnoliopsida > Santalales > Viscaceae > Viscum > Viscum album. The sequence continues at coordinate 1,915,072,452 of OY728127.1, forward strand.
AACATGTATCCCCTTAGGTAATGGTACTCATAAAGGAATTACGGGCCATTGGGTTCCCTACAACCCACCCTCCATAGGTCTCAGGCTTGACACTGCTGCCTCTTGAAGGCTAGGAACCATTTGGGGTGGAGGGGTAGTCTGTGACACCTGGGGTTCTATCATCATGGTATTTACATCATACTTTAGTTGTGTCCACTCACTCCAGGTTAAGGCCATGACCATAATCGTCAGTCTAAGACTCTTTTGGTAACATAATATTAATCTCATTGAAGCATAAATGGACTTTCTGCTCCTCTATAATGAACTTATTAGAATAGTTACTAGTCCTTGGTCTATTTCCAATACTATTAGAAAATGCATAGGTCTTCTAAAAATAAATAAAAGTGTGGTTCACACGTTATGTGAGGGTAATAAGGTGGTATATCATCTCGCTTCCAAAGCCGCTCATAATGTATTTTCTTCATACTCCACAGGCAGGATTATCCTTCAGCCAAAGGGTGAGAACCTTGTTAGAGGATTTTCTCTTGGTTTACATTACTTTCGACCCCCTATGTCCTATTTTTCTTGTTCTCCTATAATTTTTTCCTCATTTCCCAAACTATTTTTAATATTTAAATATATAATAATGATTATGTTATTAGTCTTAATAAAATCGGATTTTACATGCCTAAAAAAGTTTGAATTTTCAATATTTCATTCTCAAAAATAAAATAATGTATTTATTTTAATTAAGATAATTTGAATTATATTATTTATAAATAGTTTATAAAGAATAAAAAGGTATTTTATAATGTTTTTAAAAGTTATAAAAAGGTGTTATTATAAATTAATTAACTATAAAATGTTTATCATTATTTGATTAATTATTTTTGTCAATTTTATTCCAAATATTCTTTTAATACTAAATGTTAAAATTAAGAATTTTTTTTTTCAAATTAATATGTTTTATAAAATGTTTATAAATCATAATTAAAATGAATTAAAAAATTTACCAAATTATTTAGAATCTTTGAAACATTTAAATAAAATTTTTAAATAGAAAATACAATTATAATTTATAAAGAGTTCATAAATTACATAAATAAGGCATAAATATAAATAAGCTTATATTTAAAATTACCAGATGTTCATCATTGATTAATATAAATTCTTTAAATTAAATACAACATTATTTAAAGATATTATTTATGTCATGATCCCTTCACTACAGAGGTACACATCCCAGACCATTGATGAAGGAAGATAGATAGTAACCCCTGAGACATACCTTCAGTAGGACCAAGGTTGGCTATTTTCACTGAGTCTATAAAAATATCATAAAAGGGAGACATTTCCCTCTATGATAATAAGATCTAAATATACGATAAATCAACCACAATATACTCCATGACATGATATAAAAAGGAAACCAAAACCATCCCATGATTAATGTATAAATAAAATATATATAGATAAAAGTCTCTAAATAAATAGCCAAACGAAAAGATAAGGTAGCAATATAGCAGCAAACCAAAGGTCTGTGAGATTAATGTCTAAAATAGTCCATCTAGTCCCCCTAAAAGCCTAAAAATAGTTTTTATATACATAGATTGAGCATATAAGTGTACTTAGTAGGTTCATACCAAATTATCCCACGCACATGTAAAAATAGAATACTATTTCACCCATGAGAAAATAGAAGAACCAACAACACCTATGTAGGTCAACTAACCAATTTCATCCTTACAAATGTACACTCTTCAAATAATGTATTAAAATATAATAACATAATATAAATAATATTCATAAAATGGTACCCCACACTGCTTTCCCATTGGGATGCCTCTCTCACACCCCAATATTGTATGTCCTGACTCTCCCATCTCTTTTGGGCATCACATAATGCCAAGAACTCCACGTGTAATTGGCCATTACATCACATCTCACCCAAAGACACCTGGTCCATCAAACAACATCTCGCCCAAGGACACCTCAATCATTACACCACATCTTGATCAATGATAGTTGGGCCATCACATCACAGGCATAAAAAGAATATTAGGGTATTGTGAACATGAAGGTCATCAACCTCATTCCCTCCTTCCACCATAAATGAACCCCACCATATTCTATCCAATAATTTCATCAGAAAACAACCCCTAGTTAAATTTTGACTTATATAAATCATATCCATATATAAATAATTCTCCTATAAGAGAGAGTTGAAAAGGGGGGGTAGCCCGCAATCTATCCTTACCACCGGGATGTTGGAAAAAACCCCTAAAATTTCTAGTTATTAGCACATGGTGCTTGACTTGGGTGGGGTGTGATTGAAATTATAATGAACATCCAAGGTACACACACACACACACACACACATATATATATATATATAACCACACTCAATCCCAACCTATGGATTCATAACCAAAATAATAACCAAATCCAAACATCGCCACCCAAACTCATAACACTACCACTTTTACTGTCACCATTAAATGAACACCATCTCATAAAAAGCAAGAGGACACAAACCAAATTACAATGTTTTATTAAAATTAATCCAATTTCCATATTTTCTATTTCCAATCCATTTTCATTCATTAAGCTCCTTCATTTTTATCCCAAACATTTCATTATTTCAAAACATTTAATTTACATGTATCCACACATCGCAGCCATTTCAACTTCATCATTAACATTTAATTTATACCATTACTACCCCAGAAAATAGCATAAAAAACACACCACAACTACAAAAAACCCATCATTATCATCACAACCATCCTAAACTTCCTCCATCACATAGACAAACACACTTTCTCATCACCACCACAACATCACCACCAAATTTCCATAATAACATCCCCATAGAATGAAAAAAAACCATCAAATTTACCCCAAATGTACAAACATGCATCAAAACCACCATGTTACATACCTGCTTCTCATTACATTAGCTCCCCAAAACACAACCACACATCATCGCCTAATAATGAAACCATTCATCAAAACACTTTTTACATCAAATTCACATAACATTTTTCAGATTTATCTAGGGGATTCAATGACATCCCATTTATTTATTCGATGGTATTCTCACACAAGAAAAGATTATCATGGGAAAAACATTTTATTAAATAGATATAAGTGGTTATCTTATTACCATTTAAGGTGATAAAAAAACTCACACAATATTTTCATAAATAAAACAATTCCAAACATTAACAAAGGCTCCCAATAACCATGATTTTTAGGGGAACAATCACAAAATCAAAATAATTAAAAACTATAAAAGCATGTTATTCTATCCTTTCCCCTTAAATATCAATTAAAATGATTCTTTATATTTATTAGGAAGGATATACCCTCTTCCAAAATATGAAAAAAAAGAATAATCTCTTTTTCTTAACATAAATAAATGAGAAACAATGTATATCCTACCTTAATGAATATTTTTGATCCCTTGCTAATTGTTGGAATAATAGGAGACAATAACCAAGAACTATGATGAAGGAAGGTAACTTCAATAGCTAATAACACAAAAATCCATCATCACCTTACCAAATAAACACTAATGACTAATGATTTACTATGGAACCACCATTCCCAAGTGATGAACTGGAAGAAATAGGGAGGAGGAATGAATGGGAACTCACTTTAACCACCAAGGATTAAATCCCAATATCTAGGGTTGAAACCACTAAAAAGGGGTCAAAAGTCCTAATTGGGACATTCTTGGTTCATACAATAAATGAGAGAGATATTAGAAAAGTGATCAGGTTCAAATATATTTTAGAATTTATAAGTAGTTTGGAAAATATAAGACCATAGTGCAACCACCATTCACCATGCCATATAGGGAGAGGACTAGGACATAGTGGGGAGGAACCCGTCACTGGAAGGCTGGTCAAACAGGCCTCCAAGATCCATAACTATTCTCAACCCACATATCATATAACATAGTGGTGAGCACGTCATAACCAATACTACTACACCGCAGACATCTACCAACCAAAAATTGGGTTCATCGTAGCTGTAAATCCATGGTAAAACTACCCCCAAAAATAAAGAACCATTGTAGCCTCCATAACAAGATGATATGCCACAACTAATACCTTCACATCATAGTTAGGAATATTTTGGTAGTAGATCTAAAATACCTCATCAGGATTCCTATACTGTAGCTAGATCCTCTATGCTATAACAACTACCCCTACAGTGAAACCAAAGGCTCAACGCCACACGACTCCTCCAACTTTATTTGGCCACTACAGCCTCTCCTACACTCTCCAACTCTTCAAAAATCCCCCAGCACACCTCAAACACTATAATTCCTAAAAATTAATAGAATGGGAGGTATGAGAGGTTATATGAAATAACTCTAAAAATACTCTTATCCTTTACAATCAAAACCAACATTTGATAAATGTGGGAAAAGGTCCAAATAACAGTATGCGAAGATACCTCTCAATGATCTCGTTAAAACCAAAACACAGTTGTACCACCACACCACCTTACCATTTCCAACGATGAAAAAAACAATTCCATTATACCATATAAAAGAAACCACGCATTAACATAACCACCAACAACACCACCTCATCCTCGACACATCCTAAACCAACTATCACCACTACCATCACACATAAAATTCCCAAGCACACAGATAAAGTAATTCCCTGACCCATGTTAAGATATTATTCGATCTGTTAATCACTAAAATTCCCACACTGTCTTAATTGTTTCAAAGTAATACAAATCTTGATTAGGAATTAATATTTCACCTCGTATTATGTTGGAATCATTATCACACATCACATAAGAAAGGAATAATCACATCTTATAAACCAATAAGATTTAAAACGTTTCATTTTTAAGAAAAGAAGAAAAAGTAAAACAACACAAGATCAAAATAACATCAGGTACAAGGAACACATCTAAGTATCATGATCCCAATTACAATATTACATGCAACCCTTTATCCACAACACATGAACCAAAGTAAATGTCCATCCACACAACACCTTCTCCCAAAGATCATGGATCGTTTCTAGCTACTCCATAAACATTACATCATCCTTGATGTAAAAATCTCTATAATCAATGAAATGGGAGTCATCATGAGGATACCAATGGATAGAAGAGATGTGGAAGACATCATGAATCTGGTCCAGTCAAAGTGGGTGTTTCAATCAATAATCCACCTCATGAACACATTTAAACACCTTGAAAGGGCCAAAAAACTAGGGTAAGATCTTACTCACCCTGTAAAACCACTGTAACCCACATCAAGGGGAAAATCAATACCACATGGTATCCAAAAATGAACTCCAAGGGCCTCCTCATAAAATTAAAAAAAGAATTAATCTTGTCTCGTTCTTCTTCCAACCTCTCATGAACAACTTGATCCTTCATTGTCTTGATTTTAACCACATCCTGATCAAGAATTTACTACTCTGCAACATCATTCCATCACAATAGAGAATGAAACAAACACTCATACAAATCCTCAAATGGGTCCATGTAATGGTTAAATGATATATATTTTTATAAGAAAACTCAAAAAAAAGGTAGGTTTTTTTCCCATGATCTACTGAAGTCTATCATGTATGCCTATAATATACCCTCCAATGTTTGGATAGTCAACTCCATTTGCCCATCCATCTGAGGGTGAAAATTAGTGCTGATTCCTAACTGAGTGAAAAAAGCATAATGAAATCACTTCCATAATCCTAATATAAAAAAATCATCATGATTAGAGGTAATGGAAATTGGAAATCCATAAAGTGGAACCAACACAACCACATACCACCTCACCAAACCATCCATATTTCCAAACTTTTTGATCATTATGAAGTGATGTTATTCCATAAACTTATCCCTAATTACCTATATGGAGTCAAATACATCTTGATCTTGGTGTAACCATTTGATGAAGTCCATTGAGATGTCATCCCATTTCCACTTAGGAACTTCCTGGGCTACAATAATCCTCTTGGAACAAGGTGTCTAAATTTTACCTTTAGTAAAAATAAACATAAATCCGTAAAATCTTCCACCACATATTTAATCTCAGGCCACCAAAATTGTACCATCAAGAAATGATATAAGTTAGACACCCTTGGGTGTACCGCTAAATTGTTACCTATGAAACTCACGAAGGAAACTCTCATTCGTCTCCACAAGAAAAAAATTCTCCCTTAAAACAACATTCGGTTCCGACCATCCTCCGACCATCCCTCTAAAGAATCACCATGGACATATTGATCATGAATCACCTCTACCTCTAAGTTACACCACTATAACTCTTCCACCTCCTGCATCAGAGAAGACTGAAATTTCATCTAAAAAAAGTTCCTCCACTATAAACCAACCAAACATATAAGTGAAGGGAAACAGAACTATATCATCTTAGGCTTAACAAACATGGATATTACATTATTTTAGAAGAATATTTATCACATTTTAAATTACATGCATGAGTACTATAATTTGTTAGTGTATTTTGAATCTAGTAACAGGTTATTCCAATTTGGTGAAGGATATTTAGAATCTCTCATAACGATCTTACACTTTTATTAATCCTAATTAAAAACATTATTTAAAACTTAGGGAAAGGAATTATAATAATGTGTCATCTGGGATGCTATATATAGGTAAATAAAAGAGATATGTAACCATAACCATGAGCATAAGGGTATGAGAACACAGTCATAACATTAAAAGATTATACCCATCATATAAAAGATCATAATAAATATTCATGTCATAAATATTTGCAGTCATAAGACATGAATCATAATGGAATCAAGAGAATAATCCATGAAATCATAACATAGGAATAAAACATGGAATTGTGGTTGGAAAATAAACATGTAAAATGATTTCCATAGTAGTAAAGTCTCACCACCAAATCTATCATAGTAGAATGGGTTATCTCCCTAAACCATCGTATTAGTCATGTTTCAATCCCAATACCATCTTAGAAGAAAAAATCCTTTACTAAACCAAGATCACTCCCTGTTTTTTCCATGTCTATCTCATGAGATATAAATCTTTACCCAAATCATTGAAGGGAGATATAGGTACCACTTATCACACAATGAAATAATAAAAATGTGTACCAAAAGATCATAAATAATCATATCATAACCCATGAGATGAAATGGGTATCATAAAAATTTCATTAAATCTTAACCTATAAAAATGAGATGAGTTTCATATTCATTTGATCATATAATAACCCATTAAAAGAAGTAGGTTTTATAAATATATATCTTGTGGAAGAGAAACATATTTCATAAAAAACATGTCATAATAAACATAAACCATTCAAATAAATAATAAGAATGACGAACTTTGATCATATCACTAGTAAAGCATAAACTATATCAACTGATTACATCTCAGATGGAGAAGGATTTTGAATGATCACTTGGAACATTTCTTATGACAAATAATCATTCAATCACCTTTTTAAAATATGAAACATTTAAAAAATAATTTTCTTTAAAAAAAAATTTAAAAACATATAAAGGAATGTTTTAAAAAAAATTTAAAACATTTCTTTATGAAAATATAATTTTGTTATTTGAGAAAACTCTTTTTAAAACAAAAAACAATTTAAAAACCTTCTTCTTTGAAATGATCTTTGAAAACATATAAAGGGAACATTGAAAATAATTTATAACAATTTATAAGAGAAAAATATTTTTGATATATTTTTCTTTTAAAATGAGAATAAAATATAATTTTAAAACATATTGAAAAAGTGTTTCGATTTTTTTAAAGAACATAGATTTCCAACTGAAGGGATATATAAAGTCAGATTTTATTAAAAAAACTTTCTTAATTATATTTAGTTCCAAAGAGGGGGAAATGGAACCATTTCTTGAATATATAATGAATAAACCTAGGATAATAAAACTAATGATAATTATTGAGATACAAAACATAATATTTCATCAATGGAATCATAATCATAAACAATTATGATGAATGATAAGATTGTAATAATAAACTCTTACCACAATTGAAAATTTGAATCAAAATAACCATGAAATAATAACATTACCTAAAGCTCATAATATCATGAAAATAAATATATTCATGATATGACATGTAAAATGGGTGGTTTATACACCTTGTAAAAGAATATAGGTGTATAACTTAACAAGTGTCTCAAGGAAGGCAATTTGATATAAAATTGGATTACCGATTTTTCAACTTTTGAAATATAAACCCCATTAAAGAGAGATACTAAAATGGATATGTAAATAATGATATAGTTCTTGAAAATAATCATTAAATACCTTCATGTGAGTTATATACACCACATATAATAAATAGGCGGTGAACATGGCCTGTGTCTCATATAAAATAAAAGTGAGATAGAAATCTGTTACTACTTGATTAGATTTTGAATCATGAGATCAGGGAAATAAAAATATCAATTTAAACTTTTAATATCGTGAAATAATTTAGTTTATTGGTATAAAAATTAATAGAGAATTATATACACCACATAAAATAATTGAGTTGTGAATATGACATAAGTCTTGCAGAAATAAAAATGGGATTAGAAATCCCATTACCTTAAGCCTTGACATTCTTCGTACACATTCAATACTCTTGTGTAATAAATATTATTTTATTATAAAAATACCATAGAAAAATATTATTATATATCATATAATATATTAATTTATTATGAATTTATATTAACTGTCTATTAAAAATTCCATGTTAAAGTTACGTTTTTTGGGTAATAACCACTTTGTTTTTCATATATGTTTTGACTGGTTATTTTTGGTCCCCTTTCTTTGATCATGATTTCCTCATTTACCAAAATAGAATTTGATATTAATATAATATATATATTAATTATATATATATATTTATAATATTTTATAAAAGATAAATATAGAAAATGACCATTCAGGGAGACGGTTGGTCGTACGTATGCATGAACGTTGTTTCAATTTTCTTATCATATTTTTAAATAAAAAATAAATAAATTATATATATGTATATATAATCTATATATTAGAGTTATTATTCCATATATATCATATATTTTTATTAAAACCATCCTTAATACATTCCATGTGTAGCATGAATGAATCACATCGCTTTGAGGATGCGACAATCCACACGTCCACAAATGATGTAATCATATTCCCAAAAATGAAAAAATCAAGTTATATGTTAAATAAAATTTATCAAAACATAGATAAATCATAAATAATATATATATATATATATATATATAATATAAAAATAGAAACTCTACCATTATTACCAATCTTGGGAGGTGGTAATGGAAGAACGAATAACATTGGTCCGTGAGGTGGCAGTCCTCCATATGCACGAACGATGATTGTGTATCCCATTTAATAGAATTTGTGAAGGTGTAGTTCATAAACATAACATTAAGATATATCATTTTATTTATTATATGGATGCTATTATATAATCTTTATATAAGGATAATTGAAGAGATGTAGATAAAAATAAAACAAAAGTGCTCATTGAAGAACATCACCTCTTCTTCGAGTAACTCATTTTGGTTTTCACCAAAGGAATTCCATAGATTTATTTATGTTAAAAGTGAGGATTATAGTATGAGAGGATATATTTTTTGAGTTTATTTAGTTAGTTTTTTCAACCAAAAGGATTTGGAGGTGTGAAGAATGGGGGAGATTGAATTCCCTTTTATAGTGGAGGAGGAATAACATTATTGTAAATACAAAAAAGTAAACAATATTTGGAGGTATATCTTATCACATATACTTAAAAACATAAAATTAATAATTTTAAGGGAATTTTGGTTGATCTAAATTCACACCACAGAAAATAAATTAAATTTTTAATCTTTTTTTCCTTAACACCTATGCTTCCGTATTATTTGCATTTAGGGTTACATTAAGTTAATTTGTTATCTAACAAAAATTCATCAATTAAGATTTAATTAAAGTGAGAATTACTATAAAATTTATAAAAATATATTTTAAATATGTAACCAAATTTATGAAATAAAAATACAATGTTTTTTGGCAATTAAATTTTACCGAAGATCATGTAACGCATAAAATTACTACTTTAATCATAACCAGGCTAATAATGTTTTTATTATTTAGGGGTAAATATGTTCATTATAAGAGATAAATTGGTAAATTAATAGATCATATTCGATATTTATTAACATTTTATAATCACTTTACATAAGATATGATTTTTTATAATTTTCTAATCATTTAGTAAAATATCATTTATTATAGAACAATATTAATGTCAATTTTGACATTATATATTTAACTAATATTAAAAAAATTATTAAAATAATGGAATTATAATATATTATTTCAATGTTTTAATCATGATATATTCTTATAAAAATTAATGGAAAATAAAAATTAATTCTATTTAACATACTATTAATATTTTTAGTATCATTAATTTTACTTAATTATTAACTAAATAATCCATGTGTTGGTGATTCTAAAAAATTTAATGTATTTATATAATATATAAAAATTTAATATAAATTATAATGATAAAATATCTCTAATATTTTAAGATAATATTTATAACCAAACATATATTGTTTTCCCTATCCCCAAATCATTTTAGAAAATATATTAAACAAAGGTGTTTTTTATTTCTTTTCTTAACTTATTATATGGGTCACTTTTAATGAATATTATTCCCATTAACTCATATAAATAGATAATAAGGTCATATTGGTCGATATATTTCCATAAAAGGAGTGTTAGGAAATTTTATAGGTCATTTGGTCCCTTAAGATTAATGTTTAACCGCTATGTAAAATCATGTTTACCTTGATCGATGGAATTAATTTTAATTTCCTTCACAAATATTTTTGTTTAAATTTTTTTTTACCATAATTGATGTTATTAATTAGGATTATTAAAAATATGGAATCCATTTTTCTGAAATCTAATCACATAAGTTGATTAAATTAGATTAAAATTAAAATGCCTACGAGATGAGACAAAGAGTTTTTAATGTGAAAATGTTTAAGAGATTGAAATGTTTTTATATCCAATTTCAATGTAAAATTGATTCAAATTACCTAAATTATATTAATTGATTTATAATTTATCTAAATATACTTTGAAATCAAATAAAAATATAATTTATCTATATAAATTATTTAGAATAAATGTGAGTCTTCAATTAAAATTCAGTATTTTCACTATTCATCAACAAATTAAATATTTTTAAAAAATAAAAAAATTTCACCATGATATAATTTTTATGTTATGTTTTCAAAAATTAAGTTTATTTTTTCATATAAAATTTATAAAAGTTTCAGAATTTTGTTTTAAAATTAGTGCATAATTAGAGGGCCGTAAGACAGCCTTTTAGAAAAAAACATCTTTTAAGACTAAAATTAAATTTATTCCTAGAAATCACATAATATGATGGTTAAACATTTGATTTAATATATAATATAAATATAAATATTATTAAAATCATTCATAAATAGTGTTTCCTTTAATTTATTGAGATAAAATGTGTTTATTCATAGAAAAAATAGACTTTTAGAAAAAGAATTTATTTATTTTCAAATTGTTCCTACTTTAATTTCTAATTAATTGGATAAAAAATATTTTCAAAATTTAGTTAATCCTTTTCATACCCTCCATTAAAATGGTCAGGTGATATCTATAATAATATTTTAATAATAATATTAATAGCTTATTTTAGTTATGTATAACTCCATCTTGCGTGAAAGGCAAGTTATCAAAGGAACTTGGCATTTTGTATAACACAAGAAAAACATCATGATGAATTTACCACAAGATTATATAAGTTTTGTGTGTAGAGAAATAAAAATATATTTATTTCATCTAACACAAGATACAATTAGTGTTGTGTGAAATGAAAAATATCGAAATGATTATAATAATTCAAAAAATATATTTCACAAATTTTTTGGGTGTTACATTATACCCTTGAATTTTATCCTCAAAATTAATCTCATTAATCAAACGTTTATCATTTTAAAGTTACTTTCATAGAAACCCATATAAATAAAAGGTTTAATAAAACATTTTCTTAATTAGAGGGAAATGTAAATGCAAAGTTCACCATAAAACATAGATTCACAATAAGAGAACATTAGTTAAAGCATAGACATGGAATATAAATATAACTCTCAAGTTCTTATAGATAGTTTTAGAGAACATTGATCATAATAAATTGGGTGATCCAGATAAGGTTAACAACCACCCAAAAGCATAAATCAAATAGGAGTTAAAATGTTAAAAAAATATCATAAAAAATTATAATAGCAGGAAAACCTTTTACTTAGTGCTCTTATTCCTAATATTTAAGGATTATTCATAAAAATATATATTTACTTGATTTAATTTCATTACTTATACACAATAAACCCTTTGGTTGTGCCTTGATCTATTTCCAATTCATATCTTACTCTTGAAAATGAAGGTGTATTTTTCATTCTTGAAGCACTAATAGATTTTGAGATCCATAAGTATAATGATAAGTCATTTCATATTTATTTAGTTGTTATAATAGAAAAATAGTTTTCACTAGTTATACAATATGCATAAATCATCATATGGATAGATAACAATTTAATTTATAAAACCTAATATGATGTTTAACTTAATCCATTCCATAAATGGTTAACATTATAACCCTTCTAAAATATGAAAATCCAAAACAATATAATAAAGGTCACTAAATATCTTGAAATCAGCTTAACATTGATCCCACATATATCATAAAGTATCTCTTTGTTTTCAAACACTAAAAAATTTAATTACTTTATCATATTTTCTCTTGAACCATGGTAATAAACTGAATTATCAAAAAACCTTATTGAAAACTTGAATTCCTTCTTATTCAAAAGATTATTGGATATATTATTTAAATAAAGAAAAGTTTTAAAATTCATCAACGGTAACATATACCAGTTTTTTTAAAAAATCAATAATTATTTACAAGGTAATTAATAAAATCCAATTTACTTTATCTATATAAATCATCTCTTTATCCAATATAGACACAATTTTCTCAACATCTGGTACACATTAAGGGTTACCTTCCCATAATAAAAATATCACATTTTCATTAAATAACATTTATATTTCATCAGAACCATTCATTATATTTTTTTATGTCTTTAATGGAAGTCATATGCTTTAATATTCATATAACATAATTCTTGAATTGAAATACATATACACTTAAATCATTCAACTTTATTCTTAAACCATTACATAGGCTTCATCATCTTATTACTTAATACCAATTTTCTAGAATATGAAATTTGAATAATGTATTAAGGGTCCTCCACATCAATTTAATTATTCTTATTATGCTTAATTTAAAATTTATTGTTACAACATATCATACATTTCACATGTTATTTTAGGTATCTTTATATTTATCAGTATAACAAATACTCGTACCACTTTCCTAATTCTCTTTCTGATATTTACACTTTGAAAATTGATTTTCAAAACACTCATAATTTCTATCTATGAAACATTCAATGTTAAAATAGTTATTTCTAGTTCCTTCCATTTACTAAAATATGAAATCATAGTGTGAGAAACACTTATTATAGTGTAAACCACATAATCATGAAAATCACTTATTAGATGTATAAATCATTAAACCTAATTATTATATCTATGAATTATTAATTTTATCCTAGGTTATTCATATTCCTCATATATTTAAATCCTTCACGATGGTTTGTAAATATTTTGTGAATTCCCAAATCATATCCCCCGTGAGTGTAAACCAAGTGTGTATTAAGGCCTATTCTCAGGGAGAAATTATCGATCGAGTATAGATCGATATTGTTCTTTCAAGGCTCTTACCACTATGTACATCTATTCCAAACCCACATCCCCTTATACTATCAAGACGTGGATGTATTTTTTGGAAACCACTCACTTTATCCTTTACCAAAATTCCAAGACATTTTCTAAAACTTTCACTCCTCCTTTGACTTATCCATAGAGACATCCCTAGAAATATGATTATAAATATCCCTATAGATCTCACTCTAGATTTATTATCCTTATTTCCAAAGGTTGTTTAAAAATTTCCTTTGATACTAAAAGTAGTGAACTAGGATTAATATACCTGGATATTACGTCATTTGAGATGAATATTCAAGACATTACAAAAGTAAATGCCTAAGGGCCATAATGGTAATCTATATTTGGAAACTGGTAACACATTCTTATAATTTGGGGAAAGATCTTATAAATTGTTTGTAATGATATTCTGATTTTGTTAATACTGCTAAAAACCATTCTTCATAACCTAGGGTAATGAAACATATTAAAGGGTGATATCATATTCTCAGTAAGGATAAACTAGGGAGGCATGTAAGTATAATCATGAGCTAAGGGTTTGAAAGCATGATAGTAACATTATAAAATCATAAAATATATATAAAAGATCATAATCAAAATTCATGGAATAAAAATTTTTAGTTCATAAGACAAGAATCATAAAGAAATAAATAGTATAATCCATGAATGAATAACATAACGATAAAACATTTTATTGTGGAAAACACATAAACTAGTAAAAAGAATTCCATAGTAGTCAAGGCACACTACCAAGGATATGTTGGTAGAATGGGTTCACCCCCCAAAACATCTTAGTATTAAATTTTCACTCCCAAGACCCACTTAACAGAAAAATTCATTTAATGGACTTATTTTTCTCCTCACTCTATCCATGTCTATCTCATGATATATAAATCTTTACCCAATGAATTTGAGGGATACATAGGCCCCAACTGTAACATCCCAAGTAAGTAATGAATAATAGATATTTTTATCTATGTCTATTTATGAATTAGATAGTATTTTAGAGGCTTAAAATGAGAATAAATCCAATCTTAAGCATGGAATACACTGATATTTTTTAAAAGATTGTTTTACTGCTTTTTGATGGCAAACCATTTTTAAATCAAAATTTTGACAATTTTATATGCTCTATGTGTCAAAATAAACATATTATTTATTATTGGTACATTGAAATTTACATTGGATAATTTTTTGGTATTTTTCTGACAATGTTCATTTTTTAATAAATAGTGAAAAAATACTACATTTTACATCAAAACTGCTTTTTCGTCTAATTTAATTATATGGATAGATTATCTTTTGAATTAGTTTTAAAGTTCAATTAGAATATATTTTTACCATTTAATTCAATAGTGGTCGTTGTAATTAATTTCACTTTGAAATTGGACTTAAACTAGTGTCAATCTTTTGTTACTTATTGTTTCATAAAAACAAGCTATTTGCTCAGACAACGGGAATTAATTATTAAATTAATTAACGTAACTTATAAGTTTTGAATTTTGTAAAATAGACATAATTTTTGAATTCGGAATATCAAATATAGCTTAGGGTGATGTTTTGGTATTTTTCTGAAAAACTTCAATTTTTGTTGAATAGTGAAACCACTAAGTGGTACTTAAAAAACTGATTTTTCGTTTAAAAAAAACTTTACCACTTCTGTGTTTTGAATTTAAAAAATCCTACATACATGGTTGTCATTAAGAAGTAAAATTTGGTTCAATGGGATTAAAATAATTTTTTGGTGAATAGTAACTTTTATGT
This sequence comes from Viscum album, assembly GCA_963277665.1. Lineage (NCBI taxonomy): Eukaryota > Viridiplantae > Streptophyta > Magnoliopsida > Santalales > Viscaceae > Viscum > Viscum album. Next base: position 1,915,088,084 of record OY728127.1, read on the forward strand.
TTTTAATCGCGATTAGAGGTAATTAGTGTAGTTTAAGGTAAAAATAATGTTTTAATAATATGAGATGAGCTTGACACATGTCCTACCCTTATTGGATGTGTCATGGATGACCAATAAAATCCATGGGTCAACTTGGGGACCCCATGGAGCCACTTTGGAAGGAAAATGACCTTAATATCTTTTTATTTAATGTAAAAGTAAAAATGACACAAACATGAGTTGTTTTACTAAAACAATTTTTAAATGGGGTTATACAAGTAATATTTTTGACTATAAATAGTCATTGGAAAGATAAAAATATTTCCTACATCATAGTATTTTTTTTTATAATTTTTAGACATTAAATAAATTAAATTATTTATGACATCTTGATGATGCAGCGATTACCTCATTATTTAATGATTTAAATAAAATGAAAAGATAATGTAAAATCTAAGACCTAAACTTTTCGGAAACCTATTGGATGGGTATATTTAGAACCCTTATAATCTTATCCTAGAATTATATCAATGTGGGACCTTTTAAATCCGAAACTCATTTTAAAATAAAGTAACATTTCTTTACTTTCCAAGAGTGCCCCTCCTCTCCTCTTATAAAAGGCCCCCACCTCTACCACCTTACCCACACTTCCAAAGCCTTTGGCTCGGCCAACCCCAACCCATTTTGTCTCTCCACATCCCTCTATAACTTTTAGAAGCCTCACTTTGGGCAGAAGTCTTCCCAAGGAAGCCTTTGAGCTCAAATCAAAAAGGGTTACCCGTTTAAAGTTAATGTCTTCACTTGTGTTCTTTTGTTTTATTTTGCTTCTCCAACCCCCTAAACTCTTTTTATTCATTTCTTTTTGTAACAAAAACAGTATCCTCAATATACTAGGATTTTGTTATAAGAAGGATTCGAGCTACACTTGCACACACCTACATCTAATGGTTAAAGAACATACTGTTTCCGTGGATGGCGAATTTCTGCCTCACGAAACGATGATTATTCAATATTCTTCTAACACCTTAAAAGGTGGCCATTAATATGTCACTATATTTATATATTATATATAATATGTTTATTTTTTTCTTAATCTTCTGTATTTTTCATTTATGGCATACCTTTATGGATTCCATTATGGGTATACGCGATATCTTCATTTTAGGAAGTGCGGACTACCGCCCCCTCAAAGTGATTTGATTTCGTTAATGCCATATGTGGGACATATAAAGGATTTAATTAATGGTATTATATATGATATTTTACTGGAATTATAATATACCTTTATATCATCATGATTTCATTCCATAAAATACGAAATAGAAATGAAAGTAGTGTTCATGCATACGTACGGCTTACCGTCTCCATGAACGGTGCATTTCATTTCTTACCTCTAAACGTTATGTAATATTATAAATGCATGTATATACTGGATATATATGATATATATGATATATAAATCATGAGTATAACTCTGGATATAATGGATACATGAACAACTTGAAATTATAAAGAGCATATTTTTGACTCAAGTACCAATGATCGTTAAAACGACCATTATTAACTTAAATAATTGCATAGTGTTCATGACATGGTAATAAGTGATATAAAAGGAATAATGAACTTGAAAAAGGTTCTTAATCAAGTAGAAATTAACTCAAGTTTATTATTCAAGAGGTTAAAGAACAATCGAGTCAAGTCGGACCCGAGGTATGGGACTTCGTCTCAATCTTCATTCGTTGAAGCATATTTTGTTTTATACAAAACCTTCTTTTATACGGTGTATAAACCCCTTGAATTTTACATTTATCCAAAAGGAATATTTTTTATACGAAGCGTTTTTCTAAACGATAAAAGGGAATGTTTTTGTCATACGTATGCGGCGACAACGACTTCTCTGCCGCCGTGACCATTATTTGAGTTTCGGCTTCCTCTACAAGACATACCTTTTTTTAAAAGAAAAATAAATACCATGTTTTACTTTTCTTTTATTTTGGTATTGAAAATGGTTTTCATAATGTTTTTATATCAATGTGTTGTATTGATATCTTGTGATTGAAAAGTGGAAATGTTATGTTTCCTTTATGCATGTTTTATGTGATACGATTATGTTATGGTTCTTGGGCATTGTTATGAAGACGGGTGGTTTCGTGATGAACTAAGGGCGGGTGAGCCTGATATAGCTCTCCAATGCATTGGGTAACACGAACGAGTTAAACGTTAAGGTTTCTCCGAAGAGATTTAGGGAATATACTATGGTGGGTATTCTAAACGTAACCAAGAGGGTTACTCCCTGCGTAAGAATGTTATAAATGCCTCAAGTTACCTTTATGTCTTATGATTTCTATGATTTATTCATGATTTGATGAGGTATGTTAAAGTGCTTATGTTTTATGAGTAAAGTATGATTTCATTGATTCATATGTATACATGTAATCATGTGTCCTTTCCATATTTTCATATCCCTTACTGAGCTTTTTATGCTCATCCAAGTTTTTGAAATGATTTTCACAGGTCAAGGGAAAGGTACATGATGTGATGATAGTGTCAAGGAAGTGTCAAGAAAGAATACATGTTTTATATTAAATATGGTTCCATCAATGAGAAAAATGAATACTATCTTTTATGTAACCACTTTGTTTAAATGCGGAACGTAATGTATGTTTTATGATCTAATTATCTAAAACTATAAACCTGAAAAGATCCTCAATGTGTAATCTTGTAATAACTCTAGATTAAGTAAGGATTAAGGCTGGGGCCTTATAGTTGGTATCAGAGGTTGGTTTAGAAAACATTAGGAGTTAGAATTCTATTAAATGATTATCCAAAAATATTTTTTTATGGTCAAATTGAAATGATATAGCATTTAAAGATTACCATGTTGCTTTGACTAAGATATTTCTGTGTTAAGAATGGTTTTTCATAGAAGAAATAGAACTGTGTTTTTGGGAAGGCATACAGAGGGAAATAACCTGTCAAATCAGTATCTTAAGATGGTCAGAATCAGAACTAAACAGTTTGTTGCAGTGATGGCTCAGTTGACTCAGGTGAAAAATGTTGGTTGTTTTTATTGATGATATTTTGGTGTTTTCTAAAAGTAAATAGGATCATGAAAGACATTTAAGGGTTATTTTGAAAAACTTGAAAGAAAAGAAATTGTATGGGAAATTCAGCAAGTGTGAGTTTTGGTTGCAGTAAATTTCTTTCCTTAGTCATATTGTTTCAAAAGATGGGATAACTGTTGATCCTACAAAAAGAAAGGTTGTTGAAGAATGGCCAAGACCCACAAATGTAACTGAGATTCATAGCTTCCTTGGTTTGGTAGGATATTACCGAAGGTTTTTTAGAAATTTTTCACGGTTATCTACTCCAATGACTAAGCTAACTCAGAAGGGTGTTAAGTTTATCTTGACAAAAGAATGTGATGATTGTTTTCAGGAACTGAAAAGAAGATTGGTGAATGCTTCAGTTTTGGCACTACCTTCTAGGAATGGTGAGTTTGTTATCTACAGTGATGCTTCATTTAAAGGACTTGGTTGTGTCCTAATGCAGAATGATCAGGTAATTGCTTATGCTTCATGACCTTTGAAAACTCATGAGGTAAATTACCCTACACATGATTTGGAATTAGTTGCTGTAGTTTTCGCTCTAAAAATTTGGTGGCATCATTTTTATGGAGTAAAGTGTGAAATATATACCGATCACAAAAGTATAAATTATATATTCACCCAGAAATAATTGAACATGAGACAGAGGAGATGGCTAGAATTAATCAAGGATTATGATTGTACAATTCATTACCATCTGGGAAAAGTAAATAAAGTGGCTAATGCTTTGAGTCGAAAAATTAATGCTTCATTAACAATGTTGTGTTTGGAATGTGATCCTTTGGTTAAGGATTTGTTGAACTTTGGCATGGAAGTTGTTTGTGCAGGAAGTCCTTCTGTTTTGTTTCAGGTATCAGTGAAATCTTCTCTATCAGACAGAATCAAGCAAGCAAAGAAGCAAGACAGTGAGTTGCCAAAAAAGGTAGAGCTGGTTCAGAAGGGTAAGTTTCCTGAATTTAACATTGATAATGATTGTGTTTTGAGGTTTGGGAAGAGATTATGTGTGCCTTGTGATTCACATTTGAAGGGTGAGTTGTTATGTGAATCTCATAGTTCTCCATTTTCAGTTCATCCTGGCAGTACTAAGATGTACAGAGATCTGCGGGAGTATTACTGGTGGAAAGGAATGAAAAGAGATATTGCTGATTTTACTGTGAAGTGTTTGAATTGTCAATAGGTTAAAGCAGAGCGGCAGTTACCAAAACGGATGCTTCAGACTTTACCAGTGCCAGAGTGGAAATGGGAGAATATATCCATGGACTTTGTTGTGGGATTACCGAAGACATCTCGAGGTAATAATGCAATCTGGGTTATTGTTGATCGCTTGACTAAATCTGCTCATTTCCTTGATATACGAGATACTTCTTCCCTAGATCAACTTTCCCATTTGTATCTTAAAGATATATTCAGGTTACATGGAGTTCCTCTCTCCATTGAATCTGATCGTGATCCCAGGTTTACTTCTAACTTTTAGAAGGGTCTTCAGAAGTCGTTGGGTACTGAATTAAATTTTTGGTACAGCTTTTCATCCTCAATCAGATGGGCAGTCAGAACGAACGATCCAGACTTTGGAGGATATGCTACATGCTTGTTTGATGGATTATCAGGGAAGTTGGGACCAACATCTTTCTTTGGTTGAATTTTCTTATAATAACCGTTTTCATTCCAGTATACAGATGGCTTCATTTTAGGCATTATATGGGAAGCGGTGTCGAACTCCATCTTTCTGGGATGAAGTGGGTGAATGGAAGTTGATGGGACCATAAGTGGTAGAAGAGTTGGCAGAAAAAGTTCAGCTGATACAGAAACACATGAGAACAGCTCAGAGCAGGCAGAAGAGTTATACGGACAATAGGAGGAAGGATCTCTCTTTTGAGGTAGGTGATCATGTTTTTCTCAAAGTATCACCATGGAAAAGTGTGATGCGATTTGGTAAGAAAGGAAAGATGAGTCCAAGGTTCATTGGACCATATGAAATTATAGAGAGAGTTGTATCAGTTGCATACTGAGTGGATTTACCTCCGAGTTTATCTCAGGTACACAATGTTTTTCATGTTTCGATGTTAAGAAAGTATTTGCCAGATCCATCTCATGTTTTGAGTCCAGAGGTAGTTCAGCTGGAAGAGAACCTATCTTATGAGGAACAACCAGTCCAGATTCTTGACCACAGGGAGCAAGTGTTACGGCATAAGGTGATTCATCAGGTAAAGGTTTTGTGGAAAAACCACATGGTTGAAGAGGCAACATGGGAATCTGAAAATGCAATGAGGGCTAAATACCCCAACTTATTCGATAAGTAAATAAATTGCGGGGACACAATTTTCTAAAGGGGGAAGGATGTGACATCCAAAGTAAGTAATGAATAATAGATATTTTTATCTATGTCTATTTATTAATTAGATAGTGTTTTAGAGGCTTAAAATGAGAATAAATCCAATCTTAAGCATGGAATACACTGATATTTTTTAAAAGATTGTGTTACTGCCTTTTGATGGAAAACCATTTTTAAATCAAACTTTTGACAATTTTATAAGATCTATTTGTCATAATAAACATATTATTTATGATTGGGACATTGAAATTCACATTGGATAAATTTTTGGTATTTTTCTGACAATGTTCATTTTTTGATGAATAGTGAAAAAATACTGCATTTTACATCAAAAATGCTTTTTCATCTAATTTAATTATATGGTTATATTATCTTTTGAATTGGTTTTAATGTTCAATTATAATATATTTTTACCATTTAATTCAATAGTGGTCGTTGGAATTAATTTCACTTTGTAATTGGACTTAAACTAGTGTCAATCTTTTGCTACTTATTATTTCATAAAAACACGCTATTTGCTCAGACAGTGGGAATTAATTATTAAATTAATTAATTTAACTCATATGTCTTGAATTTTGTAAAATAGACATCATTTTTGAATTCGGAATATCAAATATAGCTTAGGGTGAAGTTTTGGTATTTTTCTGAAAAACTTCAATTTTTGTTGAATAGTGAAACCACTAAGTGGTACTTAAAAAACTGATTTTTTCGTTTAAAAGAAACTTTATAACTTCTGTGTTTTGAATTTCAAAAATCCGACATACATGGTTGTCATAAAGAAGTAAAATGTGGTTCAATGGGATTAAAATAATTTTTTTGGTGAATAGTAACTTTTATGTTTTTAATCACGATAAGAGGTAATAAGTGTAGTTTAAGGTAAAAATAATGTTTTAATAATATGAGATGAGCTTAAAACATGTCCTAACCTTATTGGATGTGCCATGGTCGACCAAGAAAATCCATGGGTCAACTTGGGGACCCCATGGATCCACTTTGGAAAGAAAATGACATTAATATCTTTTTATTTAATGAAAAAGTAAAAATGACACAAACATGAGTTGTTTTACTAAAAAAAATTTAAATGGGGTTATACAAGTAAATTGTTTGACTATAAATAGTTATTGTAAATATAAAAAGATTTCCTACAACATATTATTTTTTTTTATAATTTTTAGACATTAAATAAATTAAATTATTTATGACATCATGATGATGCAGCGATTACCTCATTATTTAATGATTTGAATAAAATGAAAAGATAATGTAAAATCTAAGACATAAACTTGTAAAAAACCAATTTTATGGGTATATTTCGAACCCTTATCACCTTATCCTCGAATTATATCAACGTGGGGCCTTTTAAATCCGAAACTCATTTTAAAATAAAGTAACATTTCTTTACTTTCCAAGAGTGCCCCTCCTCTCCTCTTATAAAAGGCCCCCACCTCTACCACCTTACCCACACTTCCAAAGCCTTTGACTCGGCCAACCCCTGCCAATGTTTTCTCTCCACATCCCTCTATAACTCTTAGAAGCCCCACTTTGGGTAGAAGTCTTCCCAAGGAAGCCTTTGAGCTTAAATCAAAAAGGGTTACCCATTTTAAGGTAATGTCTTCACTTGTGTTCTTTTGTTTTATTTTGCTTCTCCAACCCCCTAAACTCTTTTTATTCATTTATTTTGTAACAACACCAGTATCTTCCATATACTAGGATGTTTTTATAAGAAGTATTCGAGCTAAACTTACACACACCTACATCTAATGGTTAAAGAACATACTGTTTCCGTGGATGGCAAATTTCTGCCTCACGAAACGATGATTGTTCAATATTATTCTAACACTTTAAAAGGTGGCCATTAAGATGTCACTATATTTATATATGATATATAATATGTTTATGTTTTCCTTAAGCTTCTATATTTTTCATTTACGGCATACCTTTATGGCTTCCATTATGGGTATACGCGATATCTTCATTTTAGGAAGTGCGGACTACCGCCCCCTCAAAGTGATTTGATTTTGTTAATTCCATATGTGGGACGTATAAAGGATTTAATTAATGGTATTATATATTATATTATACTGGAATTATAATATACCTTTATATCATTATGATTCCATTCCATAAAATATGAAATAGAAATGAAAGTAGCGTTCATGCGTACGTACGACTTACCGTCTCCATGAATGGTGCATTTCATTTCTTACCTCTAAACGTTATTTAATATTATAAATGCATGTATATACTGGATATATATGATATATATGATATATACATCATGATTATAACTCTGGATATAATGGATACATGAACAACTTGTAATTATAAAGATCACATTTTTGACTCAAGTACCAATGATTGTTAAAACGACCGTTATTAACTTAAATAATTGCATAGTGTTCATAACATGGTAATAAGTGATATAAAAGGAATAATGAACTTGAAAAATGTTATTAATCAAGTATAAATTAACTCAAGTTTATTATTTAGGAGGATAAAGAACGACCGAGTCAAGTCGGAACCGGGGTATGGGACTTCGTCTCAATCTCCATTCATTGAGGCATATTTTGTTTTATACACAACTTTCTTTTATACGGTGTATAAATCCCTTGACTTTTACGTTTATACAAAAGGAATATTTTTTATACGAAGCGTTTTACTAAATGACAAAAGGGAATGTTTTTGTCATACGTATGCAGTGACAATGACTTCTCCGCCGCCGTGACCATTATTTGAGTTTCGGCTTCCTCTACAAGCCATACCTTTTTTTAAAAGAAAAATAAATACCATGTTTTACTTTTCTTTTATTTTGGTATTGAAAATGGTTTTCATAATGTTTTTATATCAATGTGTTTTATTGATATCTTGTGATTGAAAAGTCGAAATGTTATGTTTTTTATGCATGTTTTATGTGATACGATTATGTTATGGTTCTTGGGCATTGTTATGAAGACGGGTGGTTCCATGATAAACTAAGGGCGGGTGAGCCCGATATAGCTCTCCAATGCATTGGGTAACGCGAAGGAGTTAAACGTTAAGGTTTCTCTGAAGAGATTTAGGGAATATACTGTGGTGGGTATTCCAAACGTAACCAAGAGGGTTCCTCCCTACATAAGAATGTTATGAATGCCTCAAGTTACCTTTATGTCTTATTATTTCTATGATTTATTCATGATTTGATGAGGTATGTTAAAGTGCTTATGTTTTATGAGTAAAGTATTATTTCGTTGATTCATATGTATACATGTACTCATGTTTCCTTTCCATATTTTCATATCCCTTACTGAGATTTTTATGCTCATCCCAAGTTTTTGAAATGATTTTCATAGGTCAAGGGAAAGGTACATGATGTGATGATAGTGTCAAGGAAGTGTAAAGAAAGAATCCGTGTTTTATATTAAATATGTTTCCATCAATGGGAAAAATGAATACTATCTTTTATGTAACCACTTTGTTTAAATGCGGGATGTAATGTAAGTTTTATGATCTAATTCTCTAAAACTCTAAACCTGAAAAGATCCTCAATGTGTAATCTTGTAATAACTCAAGATTAAGTAAGGATTAAGGCTGGGGCCGTATACCAATAGTCACATAATCAAATCATATATACATGTGCCACAAGATTATAAACAATCATTCTATAACCAATGAAATGAAATGGGAATCATAATTTTTTTATCATATCTTAAAATATGGAAAATAAACAGATTTCATAATACTTTCATTATATAATAACTTGGGAAAAAACGTGGGTTTTATAAGCATATAACATGTAGAAGAGATACTAATTTCATAAAAAAACATTTTATCATAAACAAAAACCAGTAAAAGAAATAATAAGAATGGTGAAATTGGATATTATCCCCATTAAAGCATAAACTATATCCAAGGATTAAATATTAGATGGATAAGGGGTTTTAGAGATCACACAGATTGATTCTTAAGGAAAAAAGTCATTATTTAAAAATCACTTTTTTAATACATGAAACATTTTAAAAACACTTTTCATTGAAAATAACATTTAAAAAAATATATAGAATGATTTTAAAAATAATTTAAAATATATATTGAGAAAAATATCCTTTTTTATTTGAAAATAAACTCTTTATAAAAAATAAAACATTCTAAAAACATTTTTCATTGAAAAGAGATTTGAAAAGATGTAAAAAATTCTTTAAAAATCATTTAAAATACGTTTTCAACATAATTTTTTTTGAAATAACTTTCATTAAAAATTATATTAAAATTTAATTTTAAAACATTTGAAAATGTTTTCTTAGAAAACATTATTTTGAAGAAACACCTATTTCCGACCGAAGAGATAAATAAAGTCCGATTTTATTAAAAACATTTTCTTTTTTATATTATGTTACAGAGAGTGGGAAATAGAAACATTACTTGAATATATCATGAATAATTATATGTTAATAAAATTAATTAGAATTATTGAGATATGGGTAAAAATATTTCATCAGTGGAAGCTTAATCATAAACAATCCCGATGAATGATGAGATTTAAACAATAAACTCTATCTATTTGGTGAATTTGAATAAATAAATTACATAAAATAATAGCATTACATGAAGTTTAAAATACCATGAAAATATGTATATTCATTATATATCATATAAAATTATAATTTTATACACCTTATGAAATCATATAGGTGCATAAAATAACATGTGTCTAAAAGAAGGAAAATTGAGAAAAAAATTCCTTTACCGATTTAATAAATTTTAAACCGTAAGCCCCGTGAAAGAGAGATACTAAAATAGATATATAAATAAAAATAAATTTTATAAAATAATAGTTAAATTCCTTCATGGTATATGTATAACCCACATATAATAAATAGGCAGTGAGCAAGGCTTATGCCTCATAGAAAATAAAAGTGGGACAAAAATCCCTTACTACTTGAGTAGATTTTGAATCATAAGATCCGTGAAAGAATAACATCAATTGAAACTTTTAATATCACATAATAAATTGAATCAATCATATATAAATTCATTGGTCATTATATAAACTGCAAAAAAAAAAAAATCAATAAGGAATATGGCATAAGTCTCATAGAAATAAAAGTGAGACTAGAAATCCCATTTTATTAAGACTTGACTTTCCTTGTACACATTAAAACCTCCTATATAATAAATATAATTTTATTATAAATCTACCAAAAAATAGTATTATTATATATCATACCATATATGACTTTATTATGACTTTATATTACCTATTTATTAACAATTCAATGTTGATGTTGTGTTTTTAGGTAATAACCGCTTTGTTTTTCATATATGTTTTGTCTTGATATTTTTTTCCTCTTTATTTTATAATGATTTAATAATTATAGAAATTAAAACATGATATTAATATCATATATATTCATTATATGTTTATTTATAATAATCTATAAGAGATAGAAATTTGTAATGAACTACATTGTTCAAGGAGATGGTAGGTCTTACATACGCAAGAATGATGTTTCAATTTTCTTCCGTATTTTGAATGAATGAAAAGTATATGAAATATATATATATATATATTATATTTATAGTAGAATAATTTTTAATATATATAATTTATTTTTATTAAATTAATTCTTAATTTATTCAATTAAAATCATGAATGAATCACATTACTTTAAAGAGGTGATAGTCCACACCACCACAAAAGATGTTATTGTATTTCCATAAATTGAAAATAATGAAGGCATGAATTATATAATAATTTAATATGAATAAATAAATACTCAATATCATATATATATATATATATAATATAAAAATAGTTATTTATTCATTATTCCCAATATTGGGAGGTGGTAATGGAATAACCAATGACATTAGTTCGTGAGACGGTAGTCCGCCGTACACACGTATGATGATTGTGTATCCCATTTGATGGAAGTATGTAATGGTTTATATTTTAACCTTAAAATTAAGAAATATAATTATATTTAGGATAACTATCTTATTATATATTCTTCGTAGAAAAATAATTGAAGGGGTGGATAAGGAAATAAAACAAAATTTCTTGTTGAAAAATGTTACCTCTTCTTCGGGTAACTCTTTTGTGTTTTCACAAAAGGACTTACATGGGTTGAATTATTCAAAATTGAGGCTTATAAGATTAGATGATTTATTTTGGGAGTTTAGTTTGGTTGGTTTTGGATGATCCAAACAGCTTTATAGGCGTGAATAATGGGGGAGAGTGATTTCTATTTTATAGTGGAGGAGCAGTGATATTCTTGTAAATACCAAAAAAAATTAAACACTCTTGGGAGGTTTCCCTTACCTCATGTGATTCAAAAAAAATAATGTATTTTAAGGAAATTATGTTTGATAGACACTCACAACACCCAAAATAAATTCATTTTTTAAACCTTTTATTCCTTAACTCCAAGGTTTCCTTATCTTTTCATTTTGGTTTTTTATTAAGGTAACTAGTTGTGTAAACTATTAATTCATCCATTAAGACTAAATTAATTTTATAATTATTTGAAAATTTATACCAACTTATTTTAAATATGAAAAACTGATTATAATATAAAAAAGAAATTTCAGTTGGAAAATAAATTTAACATAAGTGTATATAACGCTCAAAAATATTGTTTTATCCTTAACCATACCAACAATGTTTTTATTATTTAGGGGTAAATATGTTCATTATAAAAGATAAATTTTTCCATTAATGACCCATATTTGATATTTATTAACATTTTAAAATCCATTTACAGAATATAAGTTATTTAGTAATTCTTTAATCAGTTAAAAAAAATTCATTTATTATAAAACAATAATAATGTCAATTTCGACATTATATATTTAATTAAATTTAAAAATGATCAATACAGTAATGGAATTCAAATATATTATTTTCAGATCTTTGTATAATTATATAATCATTTAAATAAATAATTTAACAATAAAATTCATTCTATTTATCTTAATTTTAATAATTTTAGTATCATTTATTTTATATAATTATTAACTAAATAATCCTTGTATTAACGTTTCTTAAAAATTTAATGTATTTATATCATATTTAAAAATTAAATATAAATTATTTTTATAAAAAAATTCTTTTCTATTTCAAAATAATATTTATAACCAAACATATTTATTTTTTCCCTATCCACAATGCTTTATGGAAAACAAAAAGAAGAAATGTGCATTTTTTTATTTTTCTTTTTGCAACTTATTTCATGAGTCACTTTAACAAAATAGTATTTACATTAATGTATATAAATAGATAATAATGTAATCTGGGTCCATATATTTACATATAATGCGTTTTATAAAATTTTATAGGTCACTTGGACGCTTAAAAATTAATGTCTAACCACTAAGTAATCTCATTTTTTCCTTAAACGTTGTAATTATGCTTTCAATAATTTATTTGTTCAAAAACTAATTTTACCATATTATAACATATAAATTATTATGATTATAAATATTAAATATATGTTTCTAAATTTTAAATACATAAGTGGAAGAAATTAATTTACAATTAATCCTATATATAGGACGCTAGAACTCATTTTTAAAGTGAAATGTTAAATACTTTGAAATGTTTTTATTTCCAATTTTATTATGAAATTTAATCAAAATAATGTATTAGGATTAATATATTTCTAATTTATCTAAATATAAATTTAAACCATATAAAAATATAGTTTAAACCTATAAATTATTTATTTTAAAAGTCATTTTTGAATTAAAATTCAGTATTTTTCACTATTCATCAAAAATTGAAATATTTTAGAAAAATAAAAAATATTCACCCTAAGATAATTTTGAAATTACTTCTCAAAAATTGAATTTTATTTTTTTAATAATATTTATAAAAGTATCAAAATTTAGTTATAAAACTATAATTCCTTTAAAATTTGGAAAAATTACCTTTTAGAAAAATAAATATTTTTTTGCCTAAAATTGGATTTATTCTTATCACATGTCTAAAAAGCACATTAGATGAATTTTAAATAGTTTTATTAATTTACAATATATATTTCCTTAAAATAATTCATTAAAACTGTTTTTTTAATTTATTGAGATAAAATGTGTTTGTGCATAAAAAATAGTCTTTGAGAAAAAAGTCTTTTTTTTCAAATAGTTTTTACTTTCAATTCAAATTTATTTCATAAAACACACTTTTAATTTTTAGTTAATTATTTTCATTCCCTCCATTCCAATATTTATTTTATAATTATAATAATATTTTAATAATAACATTAACTATATATCATAGTTAGGTAAAACTTGGTCTTGCTTGTAACACAAGTAATCAAAGTAACTCAGTATTGTGTATAGCACTAGTCATACATAGTGTTGCACATACAACAAACTAATCTATGTATTAAATGTACAGAAAAGAAAAAATAGTTATTTCATGTAAAAAAGATACATTTAGTGTTTCATGAAATGAAATAAATCTAAAAGAAAAAATTAATTCAAAAAAAAAATACTTCAAAAAATCTTAAGGTGTTACACAACTCCTTCATCACCCTCCAAGAATCTCTAGGCTCTAAAACAAAATACATTTGTGAATCTCTTCTCAAAGTTTCAACCAAAACATTTCCATTTCATTTGGTGTAGGAAACCATAAAGTTATAGTCCTAAAGAAATCTCTTCCACTACCACTGCCATAGATTTAGATCAGGCTGAGATAAGATACAACTCAAACTCTTATGATCCATAAAGAACAAAAAGCAGTATCCAAAGAGGTAATATCACCACAGATTTAGAGAAAACACAAATGATACTAATTCTAGATCATGTGTGGAATAATTTAACTAATAGGGTAAACTTTACTATACCCATAAGTGACCAATTCTTTCTCCTGCATTAAAAACCACCCCATGACCATATGTGAAGTATCACAATGCACCTCAAACATCATGCCATCCTCTGAAAACTAAAGCACTGAGGAACTGGTCAATATCCCATAAAAGTAGAAAAACACTTCCATACACTGATTATTCAAGATAAAAGTTTGGTATGTAACTCCCTAATATTTTAAAAAGAAAGAAGTTATAGATAGCATATACGATATGCAACATCGAGCCTAAAGAAACTATGAAATATTATTCTTTATATATGACTGTTATGACATAGATGTTAAATTGGTCGGTATGAATATTATTAAATTATTTATTTTTTATATAAAAGTTATAAATTATTATAAATGTGTTGATAAATTCTTAGTAAATAATCAGACAATTTTTAATAAAGACATTTTATTCTTTAAAAATATGTTTCCTTCAAAAAAATGATTTTTATTTCTTACTTGACAATATATTATAATTCATTTATATAAATTCTATAAATTTTATTTTATAAAAATAATATATTTTATAAAATTATCATATAAAAATTATCTTACGGTGAAGTTTTCATACTTTTTGGAAAAGATTGATTTTCTAGTGAATAGTGAAAAATTAATACTTTTATTGAAAACTGTATTTTTGTTTCAAGAATATACAATGATAATTTTTTTATTAAAATGATTTAAAAGTAAAATTAGTTATATTATATGATAAAAAATACAATTTGGTTCAATGGAATCAATTTTAATATTGATTTTGGTATAAAAAATTTATTCATAAAAAGGCATTTTTTCTAAAAAACTATTTTTCCTTGCATTTTGTGTTTTGATATAAAATTAATTAATTCCTCTTATAAAAATTGAATCATGAAAAATGGATTATATATTTTGAATCAGGTTTTATAAATTTTCTAAATATATCCCTTTTATTTTTGCTCAATATTAATAGTAATCGTAGTAAAAAATTGTCACTATAGTAAGGATAAATCGTGTAACTAAGTTTAAAAATAATATGACAATGACTAGAAAATAACACTAAAACTTTGATTAATTTCATTTTATAAAACTATTTAATCGTTAATCATCCAAAATTTTAATATATGATCTTTATCTACCATTTTTCTATGATTTTGAACTTTATATTATTTTATTTAATGAAAATTCCAAAATGTCATTTTCTTTCTCTTATTAGTATTTAATTTTTTATATGAGTATAAATAGAGAATATGTTCAGTTTTAAATATTTAATTAATAGATAAATAATTTTTTTATCAAGTTAATTTAATTATAATTTTTAGTTATGAAATAATTACCTTAAATTCTTATGCATCACTGACACAATATTTATTAAATTTATAGAAAAAAAATAATTGAATTTAAAAATATTAAAATTGACATAATTTTAATGTATTAATGGGTCCCACGAATTTTATACATATATATGAAGTTTTAGTAAATTTTTAAAGGATCATATTCAAATACCCCCTTTTAATTGATTTTTTTAATGTCATATTAAATGACTTGTGTCAAAAATTAAATTAATAATATATTATAATAAATAATATTTTATTAAACAATTTAAAACTCATAAAAACTGTAAAATTACGAATAATTAATGTAAAATGGCTTATAAAATTAATCATGGTCCATTTATGGGTTGTATATATTTTTATGGTTACATTCTTGACCCATTATGGTTAGATAATTTCAAAATTGTAGTAATTGTCAAAAGGGTTAATGGAGGGTTGAAACTAAAATATAAAGGTGAAAAAAAACCAAAAAAATTAATTTATTTTTATGAGTTTATTTCAACTAATACTCCTATTATATTATAATTATATCAATTTTCCATTTTTACATGAAAAATAGATTATATTAATTTAATATCTTAAGAAATTCTAAGAATACTCTCCCCTCAATTATAAAAGGACGCCATTTAACTCAATTCATTACACCACATTGAGACTTATAGCTACATAATCCCATAAATATTATTATATAATCATCCTTAAACATATTTTTAGGTGTTTTATTCCCATAATACCAACTCTTGGATCATTAAGGGGAGATCTAAATGAGTTATTTCAAAGAAGTGGTAGTCGCTTTAACTAATCACTTTAATTTTTTTATTTCATATTTTATATCCTCCTATTATTTATTATTTATAATAATATAAAAAATTATGTATACTAAATATAATATAATTTTATTATTATTATTAAAACATCATTATTCTCCCTCTTTCACATCAAATAAGATGTGAATGTATCACTTGTGCGTACGTAAAACTAATCGTATCCACATAGTGATACAATTTATTTTCCATATCCATATTTTATGGATTTTTATTATGATGATTTTAATTTTTATATATTATATTTATGATATTATTATTCTTCAGAAATTATAATATCATATTTACCTCTTTACGTTCCAATCCATAGGAAAACGATAGCATCACTCATACGTACGTGTGGACTACTGCCTCCACAAAATGATATGATTAGATTTTCATTTATGTTTTACATGGATGGTAATAAGGATTAAATTAATGAATATATAATATATATATATGATATAATAATGATTATTAAAATGTAAATTATTATTTACTTTTATTTTTCCAACTGTCGAAAAGTGAAAACAACGTTCATGTGTATGTACAGAATATCGTGTCTATGAATGGTGTAACTCATTTTTAAATATATATATTTTATGGATTACTATAAATACATATATAATGAATATATATTATATTTATATCATGTTTAACATTTTTTATATGATTTAAACATGATAAAATTCAATGGTCTAAAACTACCAAACTAAAACAAACCTGAAAAATGATGTTGTTATTACATAGAACAATGATTTAAATAAAGAATTGATAATAAAAGGGTGATAAAATATTATAAGTAAATAATATATGGTATTATATATATGATAATGGTATTTTAATAAATTTATAATAAAAATATATTTATTATAAATTATCTTTTTTCACATACAAATGAATTCAGACTTGAGGTAAGGGTTTCATGTCTCACTTTTACTTCTATGAGGAATATGTCATACTCATCACTTATTTATTTTATGTAATATATAAATACATCCCTTTGATATTTATATCAAGAATATATTTATATTCATTTAATTTAATGTTTCATTTGACGTTATTATTTTATGGGGATTATGATTTAGAAGTTACAAAAGTGGTAAGGTTTTATTTCATAATCTCAACATTTTTCAAGATTGTTTACTTTAAAGTCTCCACTAGGGTAATTATTTGATCTTTATATATAAATAATATATTTTATTTTAATCTATTTATTCATGGAAATTATAATTCTTTATTTTATTTTATACTCTTTATGTACTCAAGATACCAAAACCATGTTTTTAAAGAAAAATGACTTTTTTTTACTCGATGGAAAATATTTTTCCTTTCATATCCATGTTTTCTAAAAATAATTTAAAGAATATTTTAAAAATTATCCTATTTTTTAATAACTAATTTTTTAACCATATTTTATTTTTTGAAAAATTGTTTAAAATGAATGTTCTTATCATTTTCTAAATAAGGTACTTTTGGCCTTTTTACAAAAGTGTGAAAGTGATGTTTTTTATCCTATATGACATGAATATAATTTCTCACCATCATGAATGCCCACTACTTTGAAGCTTCATTTATAAGTATAAATAGTTAATTTTATTAAAAAAACATTAATATTTTGGAAATTTTATATTTCAAATAAGTGATTTGAAAGTTTAAAGGGTATTTTCAAAATGAAATTTTCAAGTGATATTTTAAATTATATTCATCTATTTTAATATTATTTGGTGAATATTATACATTACTCGGGATGAACTCTTCTCATAAATTTCCCTGTATTACTATATATAGATTATGTATCTATTAATTGATTGGGAAATTATTAAAATTTAATTTTACAGATTTCCAATATGAATGTTTTCCTTGGTTATTCTTCAACCATTTCATAAGATGAATGTGCTGGACTTAGTAAGTGATGGGTAGGACTCACTATAGCCCCTTAATAAATCGATATATATCATAAGATAAACTAGTTTGGGAAATTATTTGATTATTTACCCATTTTTGTATGATTTCTTGGAATGATGTCTTTATGGTAAGTTTATGATATCCGACATTATGCATTTTTTCACTATGAACTTAGTTATTTATTTCCCAATGATTATTTGATTATTTATAATATTCAAGGAAAAGTTTCATTGTCATGTGAATATTTATATGGAATTATTATACCATAATTTATTCATGAAATTTTATTCTTTTTTTCAAGTTATTGATTAAATGTAATGTGTTTTCATTTATATACATTTTTATATTGATTATATCTTATTTTCTCCTGATGGATTCCAATGTATGTAAACCTTGTTGAATATATAATCTCACCTTTATTTTGTTTCCATTCCCTAATATATTAATAATGAATCTTTGAATAATTTCAAGGATGAATAATATTTACTATCACTATGTTATATATTTTATAACTATAAATGTAACTTTAGATTCAAGATTGTATTTAGTTTAACAAGACTATTAAAATATTTTCTACATTGGTAAGTGATTTCTTGTTTCTAGTGCCAATATAATAAATGACCAATGGTTCTGGGATACTAAGTATGGGGTCATTATACTTTTTATTAGATAATTTTTAGTAGAAATAATGTGAAATATATTTTGGAAAGAAAATTTTTGGGAATATAACCCTATAGTTTGCTTTGAAAATAAGTATGACTGTAGGATAATATTTTAAAGTAATTGTTTGGTTGAGATTATGGGGTTTTTCAAGTTATATATCCAGTTGTGGATATTTTAAGTGGATTTGGTTTTGGAACATATGTATCTTGGGGGTAATAAGCCTAAAATAGATAGTATAATATATCTTGACCATTATTCTAATGTATAGTGAGAGTTACCTTACAATGCACTCATTTTAAAACATATGTGGAATGTTATTGGGCTAAATCACATTTTATTTATGAAACATTATGAAATATTTGAATAGATAATGACAATGTATATCCTAGGTTAAATATAAGGTTCCATATATTTAAAATATTATGTTATGATTGAGACACCCTATGAATGATATCTCAGGATTTCCCACTGTGATTATTGTTTCACATACTATTATTTTTTATTTTAGTAAATGACTGGTACATTAAGGACCCATGTTAACATTGAATGTGATGGATGATGTTATGATTATAATAAAATAGATGGGATGATTACTTGAGTGAAATATATTATGATTATTCCCAATCAGTTATCATGATATGTGATTAAAAACTTAGTAATTACCCTACTATCAGATAAAATAAAAAATAAAAGGATAGATTTCCTTTCTATTATGGGTAGTGGAGACCATGGATGAAAGAACACACAATTTCCTTCTTGTTAGAAATGTGGAAAGAGACACCTTGGAGAATCAATCAATGTGATGGGAAAATGTTTTATGTGTAGAAAATAAGGGAACAAATCAATGAATTTTCAAAGAAAAATTAATTTTATGAAAATGTTTGTTCTCAAGGAGAGGTATAATTTAATCTAGGTAGTGGGGAGTTCACATTTATCCATTTTAGTATAGAGAACCTCGTTTTCAGTTGAAATCTAGTTTTTTTGTAAAAATTGTTCTCAGAAAGAGGGAATGAGTAACATTTTAATTCTATTGTGTTGGATATTTGATATGGGTGGTTTTATCTGTGTTAGTGTTTGTGTTAAGTGAAGGATGGAGCATGGGAATTTTAGCATGAGAGGTTATGATAATCATATTCCTATATTGGGGAGTATCATATCTTTCACGGTTAAATGCCTTCCATGATGGAAGATTTGTTAAGGCTGTGAGACTAGTAGTTAGATGGTCAAGATAGTGTAGTTTTGTAGATGTTCAGGACCTGATTGTGTCCTAGTTTGACCACCAAGGATTATCAGATATGATAAGGGTGATGGTATGGATATTTTGATGACTCGGGTTTTTTATTGCTTTAAAATTGAGAAGTAATTTGATTTTTTTCCCTTCAGATGCTTGTATGGGATAAAATGTATTTTATGCTATCATATAAGCTCATATGATTTTTACCACCCCAATGGCCCTAGAATATGGTTTTTCCCAAGTACATGAGTATTTTTGTAAATTTAAGCTATTAAAATTTTTATAGAATAATTAATATTTAATATCTATTTAATTTAATATAAATTTATTCACACACATATGTTCAACTGTGTATTTTGAATCAAGTTTCATGTTGAGATTATATCTCCACCATTGAGTATATAACATGGATTTTTTCCTAGGTAAGGCATTAACTCATGTTGGGTGTTGGGGCCGAGGTCGGTACCCTTATTCTCATTCTTATTCTATTTATTTTTTTATTCCTTTTCTTTTTCCGCTTTTCATTCTTCTTCTCCCCATGTATTCTCACATATTCCCCTAGGGGATCCTATGTCTCATGAATAAGAGATAAAAGGGTGAGGGAGATAGAGTGAAATAGACATGGAGAGGGATGAAGAGATGTGTTGTCATGCAGCTTAGAATGAGCTGAATCATTGTGCAGTAGTGGTGGAATGTGAATTGATGTGAAGCCTTAGTGGATTCCATATAAATGTAGGTTTTTATGTTTTTACCATAAATACCCATATATTTACCACATTCTAGTTTTAAGACCTTATTATGACTACTTAATACCCCATGAAAGTCAATCTATAGTTTTAATGGAGAAAAACGGGGTTTCATGCCAATTTTAGAAGTTTCATGTTCGAAAATATTGATCACATAGAGTGTTGTTTAGGAACACACAATGTGTGTTATTTCTATTTTGGGATGATGGAGTTTTATAAGTATACACCAAGTAGTTGGATTACACATTGTGTTCTAGTGTTTTTTCATGCTATCGGGCACCTATCTAGATAGCCCATGTAAGGGTCACTTGGCCATATTGAGTACATGGTCAGACCCCAAGAGGGTCACATTCCATATTTGAAGTACATAACTAGGATAAAATATATGTCCCGGCCATGTGTGGTATATGGGAAGGTATCCTTATGTAGGCTACATGACTTTTATATGTTATACATACCATGTACTTGAGTTTTAAATTCCATGTCTTGGTGGAGTATATACCTTGGTGGGGCTATGAGGGTACACATTCTTTACTTGAGTATATTTTCCATGTATTTCCACCTTCCTACCCATTTGAGAGTTTTTCATGATTTCACATCCCAGTGTAACAATTGGACATATGAGAAGTCCATTTAAGGCATTCTCCCAAATAGATCACATTGGTAGAACTCTCAGAATGATCTGAGGACTCCAAAAAGGTGTTTCTTAGAGATCTAGATATAATGTAGAGGTTTTTACTCTAGTAATTAGTTCCATTTATCTCTTTAGATTGAGACCTTTTTTTGATTTGGTCCATGAGTCATCTATCTTAAATGATTCTTATACAAATTTTCCTTAGATTTAGCCACCCTTATTAGATGATCCCTTTTGGACAATGAGGTCATAATATTATCTATTTTAAGGGATCCCATATAGGATACCAATTATTATTCTTCATCCTAGAGGATCCAATTTAGGATTCATTTTCTTACCTACTTCATTTCTTGGATCCCATGTATGATGTATCAGCTCTTGTACTAATTCTGAGGATCCCAAAGGGACGACATTCCTTACATGATAACTTAGAGGATCCCAAGTAGGCTGACTCTCAAGTGTTATCGCCTAAGGGACCCATTGGGTGACCTAACTACTTGACCACCACCGAGATAGTGCATTATGGGTCTTGGTAGAGATGTTTGCAGGTGTCACCTTTGAACCCATACCAATCTTTTAATCCCATGAGGTTGTGGTACTAGTAGTGGGTTTCGCGGTTTTACCACTCTCACTATTTTATTTATGAATTCACATGGTCATTATTGATGAAGCTATGATTTTTAAAGGTACTTAATAGACTTTGGATAATGGGCCAAACATGATGAAATTTATGTTTTGGGATTCCCATATGTACTTATTGGGATCCTTATTATGTGCTTATTCCTTTATTGGGATGTTTCAACGTACTTCCTCGGATTCAGCTATTGAGCCAACTTGTTTTGTGGGATTCCCAAACATGTTTCTTGAGATCTCGCTATTGTGCCAACTTTTTGATTGGGATACCCACAGGTGTTTCCTAGTATCTTAATTATATTATTTTTATTTATTATTACATGATTAATATTCACAAACGTTCTTCATGGGATCCAACCTTAAGTTACACTTTGGTTCTTGGTATATAATTCCTTGAATGGTCTCCCCAAATAAATGACTTTATATTATTCCTTGAGAGTGATACATGATTTCCATATATAAAATTTATTGGATGGACTCATAGGTCAAATAAAATTATGATTCCATGGGAAAAACTCTGGTTCTTGATGAGGAATGACTTAGACAGGAACATAGGTTCAATAGAATTATTATTCCATGGGAGACACTTGAGTTACTGATACTGAATTCTTTGGAAGGGATCATAGGTCAAATTAAATTATATTACACCTTAAGCAACACTTGGATTTCTATTAAGGAAGGCCTTAGATGAGAACATATGCTAAATGGATCTCATGGATATAGAATTCCATATATGATATTATTGGTAGGGTGCGCATCCCCTGAGATATTGATATACAGATACTCGAGGGTGATTATGCTCTCATAAAGCAACACCTTGAATGGTCCTTAGGGTCGGGGTGGACGAACCATTTAAACATTTTCATCTATATTCCTTGAGTGATACAAGTATTATCATGTAGTAATTATTTGGATATACTCATAAGGAAAATTATTTTTATATTCCTTGAGTGATACTTTGATTACCATGTAAGAATTTCTTGGACAGAATCATAGGGAAAACAATTTTTTTTAATCATTATACATAGCTTCCTTGGTTATATACCTTGGGTCCAAGTTTCTTTATATAAATTAAAAGTTATGTTTTTATATGACGTCTAGTTATTAATTAGAATAATTTATTATAGTGATTGGAGGTGAGTACGTATAATCCTAGGGCTAGGAAATATGTCACCCCATGGTGATGTAGATTTCTAAGAGAATTTTTTTTTTCTATTTAAAGAAAGTATTATTGATTTAGATTACTAACACAAGGATTGACTTAATTATAGATGACCTGAGTGGTACAAAATCTTTCTCAGTTTTCTTTTCTTAGGATTTACATACGATTAGGATTACTATCCAAAGGATCAAATATTAATAATTTATGTTATTTTTCAACTTAATCATATATATATATATATTAATTTATGGGAATATATATACATATATATATATACATAATGGAACATTTTCTAGTTAGTTAGGATCACAGACACAGAGATCGATTGTGGCTTCACCTTGTTTATTTTATTGATCATTTCTAGTTGTGTCTCATCTAGGATGATCATATTACATAATATTTCACTTATGAAAGCATATTATTGATTCATCATTGGGGGTGGTCTATAGAAATTTATTTCCCACCCACTTTATATTCACCCTAGTGTTTGTGTAGACCTTATGTCTACTTTTAGGTTGAGCACATTTGTTCGATGGATTGTGATGTGGCCTAGAGTTTCATGATTTAGTGGAGATACTTATGTGAATTATTATGATTGATCTAGAGTATCTTTTCATTTTCTTATAGACTGGGTATGTGGTTCAGCTTAGAGTTATCAATAGATCCATGTACTTATATTTCAGTCACTTTTTGTACTCCTCTATCCATTGATAGAGCCCAGTGGGTGACCAATGTTTCATGTATGACTTGTACATTTAGGAATTTACTTTCACTCATTTATTATTATATATTTTTCGAATTTATTTCTTATACACACTTATTATTTACTAGTTTGGATGATGTTTAGTTATTTTAATTGTGGTTTACAAAGATATGAGGGAATAGTCTCTCCATAAACACACCATAGGTCAGAAGTCACTGGTGTATAGAGATGCATGTTTGAGGCCTTATAAAGAACTAGATTCGGGAACCAGATTAGTGGAATTCAGGTCGAGATGTTAAAATTATTTGGAAATGGTAGAAAATGATTCCAGGAGATGGAATTTTTTGATAAACCTAAAGAAGTTTTTGAAATTCCATGGAATGTCCATGTCAGGTATCAGTATTATAGAAATTAATAATTAAATTTTTAAGGTTATGAAATTAAAATTTATAATTTATATGTTTTGTAAATACAAATGAGTTACCAATAAAGGAAATAATTTATTGATATTATAGATTACATTCAAGCTATGAAGAAAGTAATTACTAAATCACTGATTCAAATATAAATGAATATATCAAGCTAGATGGATCTTAAAAGGATGTGTATATTTATCTCAATTCTCATATAGTATAATAAAATATATTTGTTAAGAAAAAGTTTTTATAAAAAATTTGATATCATTGGTTGAATTTTCATGGTTTATGATCGATCAGATTTTAAAACATGTTTTGAGGTAAAGATAAGGATAATAGTGTTAAATCCAAGATAAAATTTTTATCAATATATTTGTTAAAATATAAGGGAAGATGCCCTTGCTACCATTCATCAATAGAATATTTCTATGAATTGTATTCCTTTTAATTCTCAAAAAATATAGAATATCATATGTGATATGGAAACAATATTTAATTTTTTAAATAACCCAAAAAAATAAAATAATTTCTAAAGATAATAAATTTTTGTTAAATCACCAAAAAATATGCTAATAATGAATTTAATATCTGATGGACTTACATGAAAATGTTTGATCTTAGATAAGTTAATAGTTAAAAAATAAAATATTCTTCGAGTCTTAGTTTATATGAATATTCACATAATATTATAAAGATTTTAGATATGTGATAGAAATAAAAAATGTGCATAATTACATTTAGTTACTATGTGAAAGTTAATATCACCATTTATAAAAAGGAGTATTCCAACCTATAAAGTGAATGATAATTTATGTTGAAAAGGATTAGGGTATAATAATTATTAAAAATTTAAATTGTTAATTTGATTTTGATGAATTTTTTTATATTATAGGTTATAAGTATAATGAGTTTAAAGTTGGGTAATGTTTTATGTAGACAAAGAAAGTTTATATCATAACATTTAATGGTTTGATTTTAAGGAGTTTGGATATGCTCAATGAGTTGAATTTTAGGAATATGATTCCTATGTCTCACTATTATATAAACTATCTTACTTCATAGATGTTACTCACTAAGAGTTTAGTGGAAATATTTTATCAAGAGTTCACATAGAGATGTTATAAGAATTGCATATAAATTTAATGAGTTAACAAATCATAGAAAATGTAACAAACATAAGGCTAAACTGGCAGTTTGTTATATAAGATATGATAAATAAATTCATATGTATTATTTTGTAAAATATTCTTAAAATTGTTTAATAATACAATATGTATTATGTTTTTATAATAAAATAAATCTCCATTTATCATTTTTGTCATGTTTCTCGTGAATTTACTTGAATGGTAGAATGATAAAAATCCCCTCAAAATACATTTTTGAGTTTTACCTAATCGATGATCATCATAGATTATAATGGGGTGTGATGATATGTTAATATTTGAATAAATATACTCTTATACTCATTAAAAAGTGTTTTATATGAGATGTGAAGAATAGATTCATGATATAATAAGTAGAGTCTTATTAATTTGATTGACCTACCAATTATATCTCAGGTATTTTCATATAGTCATTTATATTCTTAGTGATGTCTGCTAATTGTCAATCTCTATTACAAAAGGTTTTTGAGATACCTAGAATGTGAAACGTTTTACTTTAATACATTACTTACACAAGTAAAAAGTGAATTAAATAATATCATTGTTATGGGTATGTTTCTAATAATGTTGTTGGTCAATGTTTAACCAAGACATAAATTTTTCACTTGTTTAATGAGTAAATACATGTAGACCTTGATTTAATTCAATTAAAGAAATGAAAATCCATGTTTTTTAATGGTCATATATGATGTTATTAACTACTCAGATGTGTGGAATGTGATTTTTTCATTAGTTGGATGAATCATATGTGATGTAATCACCAAATTGGACATTTCATTTCATAGAATCAAGAAAATATAAGTTAGTATATAATATATTGGAATGTTCTATGTCTAGCGGTCACTCAATATAAGGACCCGACCTTAAACATTACATAAACATGAATTAAATGAAGAATTCACATTGAGGATCTTTTCAGGATTATAGTTTTAGAGAATTAGGCATAACAAATACATTACATCACAAATATTACAAAATAGACACTTCTACTCAATTTACATTTTTTTTCATAAAATCAAAACTCATGAATAGTGGAGACATGTCTAGTTCTATGTTTTAGATAGCATGAATTTACCTGGATCCCATCCTTGACCCTATTCCACTTTATGTCCTGTGAAAAACATTTAAAAAACTTGGGATAAGTAAAAAAAATCTAAATAAGGGATATACAAAGAAGGAAAATAGTTAGTTTTTCAAAACAACAAGTAAACCATTAATGTTTTATCATAAGTAATATTTTTCACCATTAAGAAGTAGTAAATACTCTTCACTGAATAAATGGTCATTACTTACCATTTTGTAACCAAAAGATTACCTAAAAACCCATTTAAAGAACACATAACATATAAAGGTAACTTGGGACATAAACATTCTTATGTAGAATAACCATACGGTCGACTTCCACAAATATAACTAAATGCAATAGCCATATATCCGACTTCCATACCCAATACATTGGAGGTTATAACATAACCACCCGTCTTGATTTATCATGACACCACTCATCATATGTTGTATCATGTAACCACCCGTCAAATGTCCAATTACCATCATAACACATAAAATATTGAAAATTTAAATATTTCACTAATAACATTTCATTTTCAAGCACAAGAAGTAATTTCAAGATATTGAAATAATCAATCTATTTTCATAAACCATTCAAAAAGATATTTTTGAATCAAAGTGTCCCATACCACTTTGAAGCTTTTAATGGAATTATAATTTTAAAACATTAATTTCCATATAAATAAATACTCAAAACAATTTTTATAACATGGGCATTAAAGATAAATATTTATAATAATAAATCTTTAAAACATTTAAAATGATATTTTAGTTAATGAGTTTTTAACAAAATGAGAGACTCTTGAAAAAAAATAATCGAGGAATAACATTTTATCTGAAATTTATAATATCATGAGAAGAAATGGATTCATGATATAATATTACAAAGGACATTATATACACCATATAAGAGTGAATTGGTGCATAACAACAATGAAGTCTCAATGGGATTGTAAATTGAGATGAAATCCCTTATAAAGACGGTATACTTAAATTAAGAATAAATAAATCACATAATTATGTGTGAAAAATATAAATACACCCAATATAAGTGGATATTATGTGTAAAACAATTATATGTCATTCACACATATTCCTAGGACGACATATTCAAGAGGTACAAGTATAACTCAAAGAATTGAAATTGGGTTAAGAAGTTCCCTTGCAAAAATTCAAAAGCCTAACGACGTCACTTTAAAATTCAGAAAATGAGTTGACAAGATAAAAAGGGTATCTAATCACTTGGACATAATATTTACATCAATAAGGATATATAATAACATATCCCAACATGATAATATGTAAATTAAAAGACATAACAGAAAGAAGTCTTTTAAAAAGAGGAGGGTGAAAGGTTCCCTTACCGATTTGGTAACTTACAAAACATACACCACATGAAAGAAGGACCATAAAATGTAGATGTAAATACCCATAAATGAAATTATATTACAAAAAAATTAGAATCATGGGGATTACATACACCACTCAAAGGTAATAGTGACAAATATAGCATGAATTTCAAAGGAATAAAAAGTGAGATAAAAACCCCTTACCTCGTTGTAATCAATCGAGTTGTATGACCACAAGATAATAACCACAAAATGAATCACACAATTCCATTAATATAAATATAATAATGTTAATATATATCAATGGAAGTATATATTACACCACATCCAAGAAATAAGTGGCGAACAACAGAAATCTCACGGAATTAAAAGTTAGATAAGAAATCCTCTTACCTCATTGTAATCAATCAAGTCGTATGACTAAAAATTAGTAACCAAAAAAAAATCATTGAATAACATGAATATAAAGATAATATTCGTAATATATATCCAATTTCAGTACAAAATACACTACATTCTATAAATAAGTGGCGAACAATGGATATCTCACGGAATTAAAAGTGAGATAAGAACCCCCTTACCTCATTGTAATCAATCGAGTCGTATGACCAAAAGATAATAACCACCAAATTAATCACACAATACCATGAATAAAAATAAAATCATGATAATATATATCAATGGCAGTATACATTACACCACATTCAATAAATAAGTGGAGAATAATGGAAATCTCACTGAATTAAAAGTGAGATATGAAACCCCCTTACCTCGTTGTCCGACTTGACTCATTTGTTTCTTGTTATTCCTAAATAATAAACTAAAATTAATTAATACTTGATTAAGAACATTTTTCAAGTTTATTATCCTTTTTATATCACTTATTACCACGTTATAAACAATATTCAATGATTTATGTTAATATTGATCATTTGGTCGATATTTGGTACTTGAGTCAAAAATGAACACCTTACAATTACAAGTTGTCCACGTGGTCAACAGTTCAATATCTCCATAATTATATTAATGATTTAGATATCATATAAATCATATATATCCAGTATATATATGTATTTATAACAGTACATAACATTTTGGAGATAAGAAATGAAATGCACCGTTCATGGAGACGGTAAGCCGTACGTACACATGAATGCTACTTTCATATCTATTATGTATTTTAATGGAATTAAAACATAATGATACATAGGTATATTATAATTACAGTATAATATTATATATAATATCATTAAATCTATCCTTATACATCCCACATATGACATTAATGAGTCATATCACTTTGAGGGGGTGGTAGTCCGCACTTTCTCAAATGAAATTATCGCGTTTACCGATTATGGAAACCATAATGGTAGGATATAAATGTCAAATACATAAGAATAAAGAATATATAAACATAATATATATATATATATATCATATAAAAATACAGTTTCATCTTAATTCTCACCATGTTAGGCGGTAGGAGATAATCGAACAATCATCGTTTCGTGAGGCGTTAGTTTTTCATCCACAAAAATAGTATGTTCTTCACCCATTAGATGGAGGTGCATGTAAGTTTAGTTCGAATAATTATTATAACAGAATCCTAGTATATTTAGGACACTGTTGTTGTTATAAAATAAAGTAATAAAAATACTTTAGGTGGTTGGAGAAGTAAAATAAAACAAAATAAATCAAAAGAATTTAAGAAAAACTGTTACCTTTAATTTGGGTAACTTCCTTTTGTTTGAACCAAAAAGACTTCTTGATGTGAATTATTCCTAAGGTAAGGATTCTATGAGGAATAGGGGGATCTTGAAAGATTATTTGGGCAGGGGTTGGATGATCCAAGGGGCTTGAGAGGTGTGAGTAATGGGTTAGAAGTGGTGTCCTTTTAGAAGGGGGAGGAGAGGCTCTTTAGGAAAGTGTGAAAATATTATTTTATTATATAATGATATTCGGTTTATAAAGGTCCAAAACTAATTAAAGTCAAAGATAAGATGACTCATGGTTGAAATAAAATCATCCAATAATAATTGGACTGGTTTTGGATGTTATTTTAATATTTTTAATATTATTTATTTAAATCATTTATTAATGAGGTATATATTGCATCATTTTTTTCATAAATAATTTAATTTATTTGTTTTCTAAATATTATAAAAAAACCATGATTTAGTAAATCTAGTTAAATTTATAATTAATATTTATTGTCAAAATGATAACTTATATAACCCCATGTAAAAACTAATTTACTAAAAGATATTTGTCTGTGTCATTTTTGCCTTTACATTAAATTAATTAATCTAAAGTGTCATTATCACTCTTAAGTGGCTCCATGGGGTCCCCAAATCATCCCAAAGATGCCCATGGTCATCCATGACTCATCAAATAAGGTTATGACAAGTGTTAAGGTAATTAGGTATTATTATCATATTCTTTTTACCTTGAATTACCCTGTTTACCTTTAACTGCGGTAAATAAAAGTCCAAAGTTACTATTCACCAAAAATTATATTCATCTTATTGAACCAAATTTTACTTAATAATAACAAACATGTATGTTGGATTTTCTAAATTCAATTCACAGAAGCAGTAAAATTTCATTTAAATGAAAAAGTCAGTTTTTTTAACTTCTACTAAGTGGATTCACTATTCATAAAAAATTGAAGCTTTTCAGAAAAATTCCAAAAATTCAGCCTAATATATATTTGATATTCTGAATCCAAAAATTATGCCTATTTTACCAAATTAAAAACATAGAATTTGAATTAATTAATTAAAAATTAATTCCCATTGTGAAAACAAATTGCGTGTTTTTAAGAAAGAGTAACTATCAAAAGATTGACACTTGTTTATGTCCAATTTCAAAGTAAAATTAATTCCAATGACCACAATTGTATTAAATGGTAAAAATATAATCTAATTAAACTTTAAAAAAAATTAAAAAGATAATATATACATATAAATAAATTATATTAAAAGGCAGTTTTGAATTAAAAAACAGTAATTTTTTTACTATTCATTAAAAATGGACTTTATCAGAAAAATACCAAAAATTAACCCAAAGTAAAATTGGATGTCCCAAATCTAAATAAAAATTTTATTTTGTCAAATATAACATATAAAAATTACCAAATCTAGATTTAAAGAGGGTTCTCCATCAAAAGGCAGTAAATCAACCTTTTAATGTAAATTATGGTTAAAATTAGATTCATTCACATTTAAAGCCACTAACTTTTATTTGATAAAATTAAAACATTTAAAAAACATGTATAATAATAATTTAGTTAGTTCTATTCATTCCCACCAATACAATGACTAGGTGTTAACTACCATTTTAAATAATAATATTATATTATTTGTGTGCAACATAAGATTTCAAAGAAACTGGTTGTTGCGTATCGAGTACGCCATAGAACATAGCGTCCCATTTAATGTAAAATTAATATTTAATTCAAAAATATTAATAATTATGAAAAGTGTCTTATTACTTATTTATCTGGTATGTTACACTCAATGTCATAGAAAAAGGGATTATAGAGGTATACAAATGATGTATATGATAAATATTATGCTAGAAATGTTCATATAGAGGTATGAGTATGTTTAATAGAGATCACACCAGATCTCTCTATAGATTGAATAGAGATAATTCTTTATTGTAGTATTCTCTTTCCATACATCTATGAAATATGGATTTCATATTTGTTATAAATTTTATTAATCCTCATAGGGTCACAAAATTATTCCCTTGGATAAGGATAAAGATTTACACAAATTACTTGTTATAAAATGAAGAGAGCTAGATGAAATTGTATCCAAATATGTTTGGATGGATTCAAAAATCATTGTGAAGTTCATCACAATGTCTCATTGATATTTTAGTGCAAGTGGGAGATTATTTGTTTTTCACTAAAATATAGATATATATAATTCACATACATTAATAAAATGAATATGATACCTGTATATGATATATGTATATGGTGCTTGTAGTATTGGTATATTTATAGTTCACATATAATACATGAATATGATGCATGTATATAATAATGCATATGTTGCATGTAGCATATATACATGAGATGAATCTATACATGTGCTTTAGTCCTCTATAATAAAAAATGGATATGAAGTCTTACGACATGTTCATTATCATATGGAAATAGATATCCCCTAATAGTGCTTCTATTTTTTTATTCTATTAACAATGTATTAAAATATATTCATATAGATTGTTGAAAACATTCATCAACGAGGAATCAATAAGTGGTTACATTTCATTATACTAGTAATGCTCAATGAATTATTTATTCAAAAATAACATTTGGTCTTTACTTATAAACAGATAATATATTCTCCCCATTTAATGATGGATTATCTTGTTTGTTCAATGTTGATGATGATACTCAGTTTCATGCAATGTTCTAGAATATTTCTTCCTCTTGACATGTATTTGTCACCACATATGAATATGTTAGCATCCCTTTAAGAGATAGGTTATCCTCATGAAATTTTTAAGGATCCATCAGCCAATGTTCCCCCCTCAAATTTAGTAGGCATAAATAAAATTCTCTTCATGATCTTCCTCAAGAGATATCCCCACATAAAGGAAAAAAGAAGTCATTTACATAGGAGAACCATGTATTCTATGTTTTGGGGGGGGGTTCATTTACATTAATGGATATATTTTTCTATTTTGGTTTATCTTCCAATTTCAAAGGATCATATGATGACTCGCCAATTCCCATAATTGAACACCCACTTCACTCCAATTGTTTTTAACTCCTTTAGGAATCATGTTAAGTCTCATGTTTTGTTCTTCTTAATTTAATAGATTTATTCATCCATCACATTCCTCCATATTTCATTGGATTTATATTTCTTAAAACCTGTAGAATCAGAAGTCTCTTAGATTCAATACATGTTCACATACCCTTCTATTGGTTTTGTGCTTTCATTTATTTCTATAAGAATTTGAATATTTTGGGATCATATATAAAAAAATTCATGTTAAATGTTTTTATATATATAAGTATGTGGTCATGGTGTCATTAGTTCTTAAACTCATCATTCCTCAGTATTTCTCTAATGTTTTCCTCTTCTTCTAAATTGAGTTGTATTTCACTTGAATCTTCTTCTTGATTCTATTTTTAGTCAACTTTTCTTCAAGGGTTACTTATCAACTAAAAATACCCATCTTTTGGATAGGATTATACAAGTGATATGTCATTTCTAGATCTTAGTATTGATGGAAATGCTCCCTAAAGCCTTATATATATATGAGCTATATTTTATAGTTTTCATCTAAATTTTGATTTCCATGTATAAAAGGGTATATAATTTTATACTACATGTTATTATAGTTATGGTTGGGTAGATTGATCATATATAATTATATAATTAAAGGATTCATTACATAATATGTAATGAATTAGGAGTCCATCATCCATGAATTTATGCTTGAGTAGGTCAAAGAAGAATTTCTCTTATGCTATAAAGGTGTATGTAAATGTGACAACCTAAGGAGTGTCCTAATGGCTTATAAAAACATTTACATATAATTAAAGGAGGTATGAAATTATTATTTATACACTTTACCAAACTATTGTAAAAGCTGAATCTCTCTTTATACAACTCCTTTTCATTTTAGGCACTATTATTCCATGGAGATAGAATAGATCCTATCTGAACATCTAATGATTCACCTAACCTATAGATAGCTCTAGTGGTGAGATGTATATTATATTCCACTCCTGTGATCTCTATTAAATTCATGAATTTATGATTGAGATTTTTTATATGCTCTTTAGTTTATGGTACACATGATTTACATTATTTCCTCATTTCAGTTTATATGAACTTTCACATATTCTTTTATAAAGATTTCAAGAATCTGAATTAATTTGATTATTATGCATATAAAAAAGGTTATTGTGAATATTTAACAACAAATACTATTATAAAAGTCATCCCATGTTTTATATTCATGAAATCCAGCATGAAATGAAGAAAACATGAAAAATAGGGCATCATGTTTCTAAAAACTAGATATTCTGGAAAAATGAATTGCCATTATATTGAAGAGGTTTGTGTAAAGTTAATTTTTATTTAGCATTATATAAAGAATTATACATAAGTATCGGTTTATTTTAACCTTATCTATAGCTGCTTATCTAAGGGTAATACCTAGCTACCTTTATAAAAAAGGGTTCTATATAAAGTTCATTATTGTTTTACCTTAACATAAAGGGTTTGATGAAAATGCCAAGGAAGATTTCCTTTAAAAATATGGGATTATTTAAAGGTAATTATCATTTACCTTCACATAAAATGTACTATATAAAAGTTTTATACTTTACCTTTATATTGTAGGGGTGTATTTAAAGGAAATCTATGTAACCATTATACATAAGGATTCTGCATAAAGAACATCACAAATACATAGATAGGATATATGAAAAGATCATATGAAGTTACCTTAATATACAAGGGTTTGTTTAAAGGTCACTCAAGATTAATTTTACACAAAATGAAAAATGTGGTCTGTGTAAAGGTAAACTGGGTTACCTTTTTGCACAAAGGGTTTCTTGCATTTGTGAAAACAAAATCCTTCAAAATTTTAAATTTTTTAAAGATTTGTTATAATTTATTAACACCTAGTAAATTATAATAAAAGTTATTTTGGTGATATTTATTAATTAATAAAAAATAGTTAATTAATTATAAACTATTTTTAATTAATTAATAATTTTTTTAAAACATTTATTATTCAATATTCCTTAAATATTAAATTATATTATTTTAAATAACTTTTTTAAAAAATTATATGGCTTATATTAGGATCTAGAAATAAAATTTTTTATTTAGAAATCATTAGAAGTCATTTATAATGTGTTATAAATTACATAAACATGGCGAAGATATAAAATATTATATTTAAATTAGGAATTATTCATAGTTAATTAATTTGAATTTTTCAAATTAAAGGGGAATTATTAGGACTACCTAAAAAGGGTTTTGATGATTAATTTTATCATTATTTAAATATTTTTAAGGATATGATATTAGATTCATTAAAATTCTTACATAGTAGAAATTTTATTTTAAATAGTGTATAATTCCTAAAATATCAAATATTTATGGTAAAAAAATTATATAATTCTGAATATGAAAGAGTTCATATTGGAATGAATATAATTGTTTTATATTCAATATTACGAGAAGTCTATAATGATGAAGCTAAAATTATAAAAAAATTATAATTAAATTTTATCTATGAATTGTTCTTAAATAGTTATCTCATGTTTAAATATTTAAATTGTACTTTTATTTTATGGTTATTCCATGTTTTATTCATAGTTATAAGCTTTTTATATTTTTATTCTTGTATACATTAGTTTAAATGTTAAAATGGGTCTAGGAAATGGAGCCTTGCATTACATGCAAGGTATGTAAATGAATTTATATTTTCATCTACCATGGAATTATTTTTTAATTTAAATTATCAACTTGAATTTAGTTATTAAATATATTTTATGAATATTGGATTTTAGAGTTACTTTGTATTGAGTTCTATCTTGAGTGAAGTCTCCCTGTGTAGAGGGACATATGGCCTGAATATCTAATGGTCTGCTGGCTTATACCTTTTCTAAAATGGTTAATGGGGTTCTCTATATATGAATGTGGGATTATTCATGTGGATATTATCAATTTCAGATAATTGTATGCCTTTACATTAAATGTTCAAGTACCTTATGCATATTATGCTTTTGGGTATGAGTAAATATACCTGAATTCTATTTTGGATGAGTAACACAAACTTTTGGGTTATAAAAAGAGTTAAAAATCAATATGTTTAGAACATATTAGTTTAGTTGAGGGAATATTATTGAAAACTAAATAACAAGTAGCATGAATATGTAAAAGGAAACAACATAAGATAAGATAGTAAGATTAAATCATCTTAAAGTAGTAAGTGTTAGATTCGTTCTGAAATGGAACTTCTTAAGACATTTATCATATAACTTGTTTTTTCAGGATAAATATTGGTTCCCCAACATTATCTTGGGTAAGGAAATCATGCATAGATAACTTTGGGTAATATTTAGGTCGTTCATGCTAATGTTAGGTGCCCATGAATTGTCCTTTATTATCCTATTCTTGGTTCTTGTTCTGGGTTACACTAGCTGGATGACCCTAATAAGATTAGGTCACCAAATGAATAGAGTTGGGTTTATCCATATGATGTATTGGACAATGAGTTATACATTTAACTATCCAAGAGTCACAAATGATTTGATTGAGATAATACCCTTCCTAAATGCTAAGTGATGGGATAAATGATAAAGTGACCTATATCTTAATGAAATATGTATCCTGACCCACTAATGGATGTGAATGATTTTAAAAGGGGTTCTACATATTATTGGGGGACAATTTAATAAAAGTCCTTATTAAGTTATTATAAAACATGACACTCATCTAATAAACTATTCTATTGTAGAAAAATAAAATCATCATTATTATCAAACATGACATTCAAATAGATCATTTGAAGTGTTTTGATATTATATACTATTTAGATTGGTAACATAAGAAAAGTTATTATATACAAGAAATATTCTTCATGTTATAAAAATACATATTACCAAGTAATCAGGTGTCTAAATTGATCAAAGTATGAATTTAGATTTTTATTGAAGCATATAATGATTCACATAATTTTTTACAATAATTAGATGAAAAATGATCAATGGAGTCTTAGTATCAATTCATATACTCAATATGATTGGTTAAATCCTTAATGTAATGGATTTAAGTCCCATATACACGATATGATTGGGTATTCCAAATCATATTAAATATGATTGAAAAAGTTAATAACTATGTGAGACTAAATGTTTCCTTAAATACTTATTGGTTATAGAATTCAATTCTATTATTCTGACATATACATGATATTGATTGTATATTTACAAGTGTTGTAAATATATAGAGGTCAAAAAGAGAAAATAATTGAAAAATAGATCTTGAAGTAATATAGAAATATATTTTTTGTATTGACAAATTGGATGATTAAATCTTGGATAAACATGTCATATAATTTCAAGATTTTAATTGTTGTATGGTTAGTACTTGTGGATAAAAGTTCAAACTAGAAGAAGAAAAATTTGTTTTAATTTTCAATTTTTTTTTTCAAGAAGTAAGTCTAGGTTATTAAATCATAATTTTGTCAGGAAATATGAATAATAATTACATGTGTTGGATTATTCAGAATACTTGAAAGAGTTTATGAGACTCCATGGAATTTCCATATTACTATAGGGGTTATAGAAATCAATTATTTAATTTTGAAGGTTATATCATAAGGAATTTTAAAATTTTATGTGTTTGAAATATACTGGAGTTCAAAATTAAGGTAATAATTGATACAATATATAGTATGTATTTAAAATATGAAGTAAAAAATTTATAGAAACAAATATATAACTGTAAAATATTTTATCAATAATAGATTAGTTTTTGTAAAGGATGTGTAACTTAGTATCATATCACTTATATGATAATGGAGGTGGTTATATAAAATATATTTTATGTAAAAATATATATATTTTTGATAGAACACACATGGTTTATAATTCATTAGTTTCTATATAATTATTTGAGAAAAAGATAAGGATAAAATAGTTTACCTAGGATAAAGTGTTTATCAAGATATTTTTTAAAATATGATAGAATATGATTACTTCTAATTAATGGAGTATTTTAATGAATAAAATAATATTTTAATGAAATTTACTGAGAACATAAAATACATTAAATGATATATAGTAATAGTTTATTTGTTAAATATTCCCACTAAGGGAAAATAAATGTTATTCCTAGCACACAAGGTTTTTTTGTTTCTTAGAAAGATATTCTGATAATATTTCAGTATCTAAGAAGCTACTGGGAGTGTGTTCAAAATTTAAATAATTTTAAATTTAATAAATAATTGGTTACACCAATTTAATGTTTGAGTGATTTATATATAATATCTTAAAGAGTTTAGGAGATTATAAAAATGTAACAAGTTACATTAAGTTAGCATAGAAAGTGGATATCACTACTTCCTAATGAATTTTACAATTCTCAGATTAACATGATTTTAAACTTAATTTCATAATGTTATTATGATATATTATGATAAAGGAAAATATAAAGTGTTACATTAATTTATTTTGAATAAGTTAACATCTCTATTTCCTATATGATTGTACTAGTAAAATTAAAAAGTGAATTACTCTTGACATCCTAAAAGAGTTTAGGGTACCATGGTAAAGAGAAATATAAAGAGTTACATTAGTTATCATTACAATTTAAATTCCATTTTACCATAAAAGGGTTTATGATATTATGGTAAAAGTTACATTATTTGAAAATTTTTGAGGAAAACTTTTGACGAAAATAGTTACAAGTATGATAATGATGAACATAGAAAGAGTTCTAAGTAGAAAACAAAATTTGACATCATAATATTTATTGTGATGAAGTTAAAAAGTTTGAATATGTTCAAATAGTTTAATAGTTGGGAATATGATTTCTAAATCTCAACACTATTCTATTTATCTTACATTACATATGTTTATCACTAAATAGTTAATGGGAGTGATTTATCAAATGACCACATTGAGATGTGATAGGAATTAAATATGATGTATTGAGTTAATAAAACTCATTAAAAGTGAAGTATACATAAGGTTGATCAAGAATTTTATCATATAGGATATGAAATAAAGGTTCTTATGTTGGGTTTGTTATAAATTTTTAAAATATTTTTAGAATATTAAAATATAGAATATAATAGTAAATCCCTATTTTATCATTCATTCACATTGGTTGTATAAATTTATATATATAGATATATATTTCAAAAAGTGTAATAAAAAATATATCAAATTAAGGTTTAGATTTATCCCTAACCAATGTTTTGTATAGAGTGTTATATGTTATGATGAAATGTTAAGATTATCAAGAATTTGACTCCTGAATTAAGATACAAAATATGATCATGAGGCACAAAAAAATAAGATTCTTTATGTTCCCTAGATGGACCACTATGTATAAAACATGGAGTTTCATAAAAATGTATTTGGTATACTAGAGTTGCATGGATCATGTTTGAGTCCCCACTACATGAGGTTAGAGAGATACCTTTCATAAGAACATTTATTCTTGAATACCCTACTAACAAAATTATACATATTGACATGGCTAATATGAGGGTGGTTGGGTATGTTGTTTATCATTTCATCAATTAGGGCTCAACTATATATTGTATTTTCCCTATTTCATAATTATTATGACATATAACACTTCAATTGAGATAGAATTCAGAGTGTGGAACCACACCTAAATAGAACATATGATGTGATTATCTATTCTGATAGAAGAAATGTGATATACCTATCTGTTAGAGTGAATAACATGTGATGTATCCACCAATCAATTCAGATTATACTCTAAGAATTAATAAATTTTGGTTTGGATATATGTGATTGAAATATGTGTTCCATGATTAACCAATGTCTTGGATAAATTAAAAAAAAATTAATGCATGTTTTCGTATGATATAGAGTGGTGGACATAGGTATTGTGATACATGTGTTTGAAAGAGATCATGTCGGATCCCTTAATATCTTAAGTAGTATTGATTCTTTTTTAAAGGCTACACTTTTCTTAAATTTATGGATCCAATGATTTATATTTGTTGTTGTCATAAAAATATATGGGGATGCACTATGTGGATGATTGAATGAGGATTATGTTTGAATCATATAGAAACTTTAAAAGTATTTTAGAGTAAGTTTAAAAGTTTCTTGAATGGGTATTCAAAAGGTATTGAATTCAATGTATTACAAGGTGATGGAAATGATAGCTTTCCAAAAATGTTTTGGAAGATATCAAAAATATATTTTTGAATATGATTGCATAAGTTATTGTATATGATACAAGATAAAGTGAAATACGACAAAATCAATTAGGCTTTAGCACATGTGGTACATTTAAGGGGATTTTACCTAAATCCTTATATATTTATATACAATGAGATATATTTTATTATTTTCATAAAAAATTTTATTTTAATACATAAAAGGGTATATAATTTTTTATATCCAGTGATTACTTGTATGTATGGGTAGTTTTATCATCCACAATGCTATCATTTAAGGAGTCATTACATAAGATATAATACATTGGGAGTTTATCATTCCTACATTTATTCTTGAGTTGGACGAAGAAGTATTGTATCATGTTTTATAAAGGCATTAGTTAATACAAAATCCCAAGGATCACCCTTGTGGCTTATAAAAACACAAACATGCAACAGTAGGAGTTATAATAGTATTCATTATAAACTTGGTTGAACTTTTGAGAATTTGGGTTTCTCTTCATACATCTCATTTTCCTTTGAGGCAATGGCATGCCATAGAGATAGAATGGATCTCATCAGAACATCAGATAATTAGCTCAACCCATAGATTCCTTTAAAGGTGTTATTCATTATGTGTCACTCCTATGATCTTTCTCAAACCCATGAGATGAATATTGATATGTTACATATCCACTTCGGTGTACAATACACATGATTTACAATATTTCTATATTTTATTATATATATAGATTCATATATTCTCAAATCAATATTTTGAGAATGGGATTTAATTTGATTTCACTACCTCTAATAAGTGTTATTAGACTCATTTTAATCCAAAAATGTATCCCATAAGTACACACATTACTCCATTTTCATGAACATTTTTTCATTTTGACTATGGGTTTCTGACATAGGAAATAGAACAAAAAACTATAAGATGACTTAGAATAGGATTTTGATTACTCTATGATTCATGTGGTGTATTTTATTCGACATTTTTTAGATAATATATTGAGTAGATACATCACACAGAAATCCAATTCAGTCTAAAAATTCTTAGTCAATCGTTTGTCTTTCAACATGCTACTTCCTATGTTGAGAATTGTGTGATTATTTCTTTTAGATACTCTGTTTATTTGAGTTTTGTAATATAGCGTCAAATGGAGTTGAATTCTATATTTCTTGAGGAACTTTTGAGAAGAATCATATGTGTACTACCCATCCTGATCAAAATGCAAAGTTTATATGTGATAGTTTCTTTAATTTTCAACAAAAACCTTAAATTCTTTGAAGACATCAAACACTTATGATTTCTTCATGAGAAATTTTATCTATTTTTTCCTATAATAATCATAATAAATGTGAGATATTACATTTATTTTCAATTTTATTTTTGATTTAATGGACAAAAAACAATGGTGTGGACTTACTCAAGTGGTAGAATATATATCAAATATTCCTTCTTTGAAAAGCTACTAAAATGCTTCTTTCTTATAATATATATTTCACATATTTTATTTAGGTGTATAACATTAGAAATATAATTCGCAATATTCTTTCTTCCTAATGATCTTATGAATTCAATGTTTAAATGTATGAACCTGATATTCCATAACCAAACTTCATCATCAAGTACCACCATCAAATATCAGGGTACATGGGGGTAGATAAGAACCAGAAACACACAGTTCTCCATCATGGGAACTTTTCTGATCATTAGTCCTTCACCATAAAAAATTATCATTTTTATATTTTTTAGGAATACATGAAAGCCTGTATCCACTTTATTTTTGAGACTCTACATGTTGGTCTTCATGTTAGGTATATATTAGACATGAAAGATGAATGCGTGATTTTCATCTATTTATTTGATCAGAATACCTCCTCTTCTTTGGAAAAATAGTATTGAGGGATCATCAAATAAAATTTCTCCTTGAACCCTCTCATATTCATAAAAAAGTGTGTGGTCATGCGATGTGGTTTCTATATCCATATTCAAGTTACCACATTCCTTGATTTTGTGTTGATTTTTGATACAAAAATATAAGGAACTCTCCAGTAAAATCCCCTAAACCAATGATATTTTCCTCCTTAGTGACATTCTCTTGGGGTTTTTCATTGTAATGATAACTATTATAATTTTCATATTTGTGAAAATTATATCACTAAACATTTTTATTATCCATTATCATGTGATTGTTTAATCCTCCCCTTCTTCTTTGTATACATCCTTAGGGATTATAATTTTAATATTCAATACCTCATTGATTTGGGAATCTATCACTTATTCCAAATCTTCTTAGATCAATTTACTATCCCCTAAATCATTTTCAGTCCTATTTCAAATTTTACCCCTTTCAATTTTATAGACTTATTGGAGAAAATTTTTATTTTCAGGGAGTGATTCAATCACCCTTTGCACAACTATTCGATTTCACATTTAATTCATGGGATTATAGAGATCATATGAGTTATTCGACATAAATAATCTATAAGTTTTGAGTTTCCTCTAGGGCTATGCCAATTTAACAAAATTTTGGATCTAAGGATCAATTTTTTTTCAGATAACCACATGTCGTCAATATTTTCTCTATTTCTTTAGAGTTTATTCACTACTACAATTACATGAGTATGAAACCAGAAAATGGTTTTATAATATTTCATAAAAATTGATTCAACCACTACTAAATATAATTCCTTTAAGAGTAATAGAAAATGGATTTTTAAGAAAAACATCACTAAAAATATACGAGATGTTAAAAGAATTCAACCTTTATCAGTGCTAGGAAAATCACTAATAAAGGGGTCCTTTATCATCAATTTATTTTATCACTGATAATGGGGTCCTTTATCATTGATTTAGGTAGTGTTGATAATGGTCATGTGACAACTACAAAGCTACAACAGCCCTGAAGCAGCCTTATAATAGCAAACCCAATTAGAAACTAAAGATATAGAAATAAAAATATAGAGGAAAGAATATTAAAATAAAAATATAACACTTCCCTAATATTTCAATTCAACATTTACATAAAAAATATTTATATTAATGTGAAATTTACAATTAATCAAAAAAATTACAACCAATATAAAAAATCATAACTATTATAGAAGGATTTCTCCAATGATCAACCTCTAGATAAAATCCTGTCCCTACAATAAATTCAACGTAGATTTTATTAATAGTAAATATTAAATTAATAAAATTTTAATTTTAATGTTATATAATCCACATATGATAAATTATATTGTTAATTTTTATATATATTAATGATATTATTAGTCAATGTTGCATCAGATTAGCATGTAGGCAATTCCTACAGACCAAAAATGAATTAAGGATCACTATCCTAATGTTTGAAAATAATATGTGGTTTTTTTCTCTATTTTGATTGTAAGATAAACATTTTAAACTAAATTTTCACTTTTATATTTAAAACATTCATTTAATGTCATACCAACCACATCATGGGGTGGATTAACATGTAGTAAATTACGACATGCCACAAATTAATTATGGATCATTGTCCTAATGTTTGATAATAATCCATGCTCATTTTTAGGGTTTTGGATATATGACATGCATTTTAAACTAAAATGGAACTTTTATATTCAGAACAAACACTTCGAGTCATACCAACCACATCATGAGTCCGATTACTGTGTATTCAGTTCCTACAAGTCATAAATGAATTATGGATCAATTTTTTAATTTTTGAAAAAAACCTGATCTAGTTTTCATATTTTTTACTAGTGACGTGCATTTTATACCAAAATGATACTTTTAAATTGGAAACACATACTTCAAGTCATACGTAAAACATAATATCATTGATTGACACACAAAAAATTTCTACATGGAATAAATAAATTTTAGATTATTTTCATAATGTTTGAAAACATTCTGATCTTATTTGGTTTGTTTTGGCTACATGATTCCCTTTTTAAACTAAAATGGAACCTTCATATTGAAAACACACACTTTGAGTCATATCAGATATATCGTGTGTTAGATTTATGTGTGGTCAATTCATAAAAATAAAAAATTAAATGTGGAGAATTTTATTAATGTTTGAAAACAATCAGAGCTCGTTTTCTCTTTTATGGCGAGTAATGTATGTTTTAAACTAAAATGACACTTTTATTTTGAAAACATGTATCTTGAGTCATGCCATCCACATCGTTCATCTAATTGATGTAAATGAAATTCCTACATATCACAAATCAATTATGGACCATTTTCCAAAATTTTAAAAATAATTTGAGATTGTTTTCCTATCTTTGGCTATGATATACGAGGTTTAAACTAAAATGAAACTTACATTGAAAACACACACTTCGAGTAATACCAACCACATCATGTGTCAAGTTGATGTGTGGTCAATTATTAAACATCAAAACTAAATTATGGATCATTTTTCTTATTTTTAAAAACAATCTAAGCTTGTTTTCAGTGTTTTTTCCATTTTATGTGTGTTTTAAACAAAAATGACACTTTTGTATTGAAAACACACACTTAATGTCATATCAACTACAACATGTATTAAATTTACTTGTGGTTAGTTCCTACACATCCCAAATGAGTAATGAATAATTTTTCTTATGATTTAATATAATATGTTATTGCTTGATTAGTTTTAGCTTTGTGACACACATTTTAAACCAAAATGACACTTTTATATTGAAAACAAACACTTTGAGTCTTGAATTCCATAACATATGTCCAATAGATGTACGGTAAATTCCTAATTTGTCCAAAATTAGATATCGATTTTTTTAATAATTTTTTAAGACACTATGAACTTGTTTACTGGTTTTTGGCTATGTGATGCATGTTTTAAAATAAAATAGTAATTTTATATTGAAAACATACTCTTCCATCCATACTGACATTAAGTGTCATATTGATGTGAGGTTGATTCTTACACATCATAAATGAATTTTGTATTGTTTTCCTATTTTTTTAAAATACGATATCATTTTATCAGTTTCTTTATGTGATGTATGTTTTAAAGTAAAAGGGAT
This sequence comes from Viscum album, assembly GCA_963277665.1. Taxonomy (NCBI): domain Eukaryota; kingdom Viridiplantae; phylum Streptophyta; class Magnoliopsida; order Santalales; family Viscaceae; genus Viscum; species Viscum album. Next base: position 1,915,133,071 of record OY728127.1, read on the forward strand.
TTTTAATATCGAAAACTTGCATTTAGAGTTATTATGAACCCATCATGTGTTAGATTGATGTGTGGTCAATTCCTACATGTCAGAAATAAATTATGGATCATAGTTATATGTTTTTAGAACTATATGAGATCTTTTTCTTATTTTTGGCCATGTGAAGTGAATTTTTTTAAAAAAATGGTACTTCTAAATTAAAAACCCACACTTTGAATCATACATGCTACATTATCTATCAGATTAATGTATGGTTAGTTACTACACATCAAAAATTAATTATGGATTATTTTCCTAAAATTAAGAAAAAAAATTGAGCATTCTTTCTGGGTTTTGTCTATGTGATGTGTTTTAATATAAAATGACAAATATATATTGAAAACACGTACAGAAAGTCATAATAACCACATAATGAGTCATATTTATGAGAGGTTGATTCTTACACATTAAAAATGAATTATTAATATTTTTTTACAAATGTTTGAAAATAATCTCATATCATTTTAATTGTTTGGCCTATGTAAAACATGTTTTATAATTAAATAGAACTTCTATATTCAAAACATGTAATTTGAATCATACTATCCACATCATGTGTCAGATTGATGCGTGGTCAATTCATACACATAAAAAATAACTTATAGTTAATTTTTATAAATTATAAAAAAAATATGAAGTTGTTTTCTCATATGTGAGTATGTGACATTTTTTTTAAACTAAAAGTTCAAATTCAAACTGAAACACACACATTTCAATTCATACCGGTCATAATGTGTATCAGATTATGGTGATCCTAATTCCTACTTTTCCAAAATGTATTATAGATCATTATCCAAAAGTTTCAAAACAATTTTAATGTGTTTTTATAGTTTTGAGTATGTCATGTGTGTTTTGAACTAAATCTCAATTTTAATCTAAAAACATACATTTTGAGTCATAATGATAACATCATGTATTATATTGAGGCGAGGTTAATTCCTACACATTATAAATGACTTATGAATATTTTTCCAAAATTATCAAAACAATCTGAATGGGTTTTATCGATTTTGTTTATTTGATGTGTGTTTTGAACTAAAATCTCAATTTTAAACTAGAAACCTAAAATTTGAGTCAAACTAGGTACACTGTATATCATATTGAAGTGCAGATAATTATTAAACATAAAAAATGACTTATATATTATTGTAATAAATTACCAAATTATATGAATGTTATTTCTAGGTTTGGAGTATGTGATCTCTATTTTGAACTAAAGTATCGATTTTAAACTAAAAACATATACTTCAAGTCATAATGAGAACCCCATGTATCATATTTAGGTGTTGTTGATTCATACATATCACAACATTTCTTATTGTTCCCCAAAAGAGGTTCTCTTTAATTGGGGGAAATCTATGGTGATAATAAACTCTCACCATTTATATAAGCTAATTCAATAAAATTTTATTTTGAGAATAATAAGCCTTTAACTATCACATCATTTCTGATTAATATTCAAGAATTTTCTCTATTAAAATTAACTAAATAAGTATCAGATAAAAATGATAAGGAAATTAACTAAATAATAGTAAATAAAATGATGAGAAAATTAACTAAATAAGTACTAGGAAGTCACTTTTTCATGATATTTTTATACATTATTGAATTGTTTCTTTATCACCATTATCTTAGTTACAACATCAAAGTATAATCTCTCATGAACACGAGAATCATCATATATGTTACTATCTATTCTAGAATCTATATAGTGTAACCCTTTATTATACTTCTCCTTGAGAAATAGGTAAACAATAATATATAAGCATTAAAATACTAATTTTTCACATCCCGAAGGTTTCTTTATTTCTATAAATCATATTATATCACCAACATAATATTTATTCACATAAATTTGATGTTTGAAAACATTATAACATTATTTACTTTTCCCACTCTTCTATAAACAAATTTATTTCTTCTTTTATGTATGTCGATTGTTGAGGATCTTGGTGGTAATGATAAAATATATAAAAATAAATGATTAAAAAAACTTTTAATGAAACATTAATTATATTCGAAAATCGCATGTTCATGGATTCTTTTTTTATGGTATATGACACCATTCATAAATTTGATAACATAATATCGGTAATAATAATAATTATTTTTCTTTGGAAATTGAAGAAACATTGAACCAAATAAGTAAATTGTTTTGAAATATGTTTTTATTGTTAAATCTTACAATATATATTTTAATCTATATATATTTGAAGAAATAATTCCAATCATTGACCTAATACCATGATTTTAGCTATATTTATAGATCACCCAATCATTAAAAAATCTCCTTAAAATACAAATTGAAATAAATATTTCCAATTTTATCTATAAATTGTTGATTGTTGTGCATTAAAAATTCACAATAGACATGATATGTGGTCAGTTTTATGGAAATACTTGTATTGGATCTGAAAAATAAAAAATAGGGTTATCAAAATTGATTGAGATGAGAATATGATGGTTCTTAAAAAAACAAAAATAAATATGTAATGAATAAAATAAAAATATATTTTATATGATTATATCATAGAGTTTTTCCATATATTTTAGGCATCAATAATAGTCTATGATTTTTTATTTTAATCTCAAATATCTTCAATGATGCATATATTTTCTTTTCAGTTTCTTACAATTCAAAAGAAATTTTGAGTATAGAAATGATACAGGGATTAGTGAGTCTAAATCATGCTTCATAGGGTGTTCCAATTATATAGTAGTAATATATAAGAATTTAAAAAATTTGAGGAATTATTAACTGCAATAAACCTAGAATTTCATTTTTTGGATAGAAGGATTACGAAAATATACCTCATGTATGTATTCAAAAAATGAGACTCTAAATCATTCAATCCTGATAATCTCATTTATACTCTTTAGATAAACTATGTATGTAATAAAATCTATAAATATTTCTTATTTATGTTGAATTTACGATATATTTCTATCTTTGAATCTTGTGTATGCATGATCATGTAATGTTAATATATGGGGTAGTGGAACTGGAAGGTAGAAGGTACTCCTAGAATTTTCTTTTGATTTTTTAGTTGATTCATTGGATTGTCTTGATCTGACCTTCAATTTCCCCAACATTTTATTTTAATGTAATACCATATGACATTTCTGGTATTTTTTCATCAACAGTTAAAGGTTTTTCATTTGAAAAAAAATGTTGAAGACATACCTCATGTATTTTCATATGATTAGATAGTCATGCTATGAATGTTCTAATAGAATTATTAACCATAGTAACATCCATATCATCAAGTAGAATAGTAAAATCAGTGTAAAAATACTAGGATACATCAATCCACACTCTCAAGTGATCTTTTTTTTGTTTTTAGTGTATATCATGTATCCTTGGATATTATACACCATACCACTCACAACAAAGAGATGCATGGGTGTTGAAAGATATAAATCACATACAGCTTCACCCTGATAAATTTTAGTAATATAAAGTTATCGTAAGTTATTTGATGAAATTTTAGGGGAAATAATAATGAAAAAATTGATTACCTCAGGTAAGGTAATTTTTTGAGGGTAATGGATAACCTCTTATAAAACGGGGTAATTTGGTTTCATTTACTGATCTTTGTTCTACTGAGGGTTCTCTTTGATCCTTTCACATATATTGGTCTACAAAACAAAACCATATAATATTAATTTCCAAATAATATATCAATGTTGATGGTCTTTTTATCATATCATATGTATCTCCTTACAACGTTTTCATCTTAAAATTTTTTCATGGTGATATTCCAAAACCTACACCTATAATACGATCATATTAATTTTGATTCTTAAAATCTACTGAAATTACTTTTTCTTTAGGTATAGTCAATGTAGATTCTAGTTTCTAAACTTTATAAAAAAACCTACAAACATAAATATATATTTTTATGTAATACTATTATAAAACATAATTAAATATTATTTTGTCGTACATAGGCAATATTTCCATATTTCTTGTGTGTTTTCATCAACTATTTTACACTCGTTATTTATGTGGGCCTCTTTACATAGCACATGACATGGAGTAAAAGTGGATTTGGATTTTGATTCATCAATCTATATATATATAAAGGAACATATGTTGTCTCATATCACATAAAAATTGTATTATAGATTTAAAATTCATACAATTTTCTTTTCAAGTGAAGTGTGCCCCATCCTTGCTTTATGGTATGGGTACAATGGATTTTATACATGTTTTGTATTATCATCACTCGCTTATTTTTTCATAAATAAAAAAATATTCAATCAAAGGGGAACAAATAAATCATTTAAAATAAATTATTATTGACTTCATTATACTTGAAATGATTTCGTATCATCGAAACTTATGAAAGCATTCCTTGTATCCAATTTTATAATCTGTGAATAAATAACTGGTGGGTGGGAGTTTACTCTACCCTCATAATACATGAGATGATTCTTTGTAATAAGTGTATTGAATCCTCTATGACCTTATCCAGTGATCATTTATACATATTTCATACAAAAATCATCTAAAATAAACAAAATCTTCAGGGCATAATGAAAAGTAAATCAACATATCATTATATAGTTTTTAATGTAAAATAGAGAAAGTATATCATTAAAATACCTTAATATATTTCCAATGGGTTTACTTCAATACAAGAAATACATGGTTCCACATATTTATATAAATTTTCACATGAATTATTATTGTATTCCAAATATAACTAATGAACATGAATGTGTTTTGTTAAAAAGTTGGCCATGTTGATTCCAACCAACATCAATTTTTTTAACCTTGATTCATTCCTTAATAATTTTATTTAACACAATGATTCTATGTCTTTTTTATTTTCGTAAACATGTTTTCAATCCACTAATAATTCCTTAGTTTCAATATCAATTTTTTGTTTTTCCTTAGGATTAGTAACATCATCATGTGAAGAAGTCATTATCTATAAAATTAGTCAAACATTTAATTTAGATTATGTAAATGTAGTAGAGAACACATAATATTATTAGGGAAACCATAGTATATTAAAAAAACCTTAACCTACTCATTGAACTATATTTTTTCTTCATATTTTGAAGGTATTTGGATCCTATATCATGTATCCAAATTCACTCTTTGTGGTCCCCTCTAATGTAAATGGAATTGTCTGCAATGTGACCACCAGGAATTGACTGTGATATCCCAAATAAAGGGTCATAAAAAATTTAATATTCATCAATCCCTTAAATTGTTTTAGTCACCAATAATAAAATTGGCTAATTCTTGTTTGTGAGATCTGATATATAAAATACATGAATTGATCATCCTTATACCCTTCCACACTAGAATTCACCTCTAAGAAGCCCAATTCATCAACTTTAACTACACTTCTATTTTAAACCCATTTGCATTAGAAAATAATTACTTTAAATTATGTATAATCCATCTCATATATTTGTTCAATGATGACAAAATATTACATATTCACATAAATTGGGTCTCTATCCTTGAAATCATATATGTACATCACTTCTACCACATGTGTAACCCCATTTTTTTCATCGTATAAAATTAATATTATTCCTATTTATAGAATGTATAACCACTAATTAAAAAACCATTATAAGGTATGACATTTACATTTGGTCCTCTAGCTAGCCATCGAAGTCTTTCGGCAATTGAATTTGGATTTTTAGATAACTCTTTATAAAAATGATCTCAGAACCATCCTTTAAATTATAAATTGTTTGTATTTTATTTCCATCCATTATCCCTTAATGTATTCAAATGTATTAGAATTAATTTTTTTGGATTCAATTTATAGAGTAACCATTGCACTATTATATAAAATGTAAAGGTGAGCTTGCTCCAATTCCGTGACGGTGATTGTAACACTATCTCTTCCAGAAATTCCTTTTCCCAAAAGGATCCCATTGTGTTGAGACTTTAGGAGATTGATTATTTCAACATATAATAGTTAATCTATATATAATGTTTTAGCTTCTTCAAAAATATATCATTCTACAATATAACCTTCTGGATGACTTCATTTCTTGCTTTAACCTTTTAAAATCATGACATATCATTTAATGTGGTACATCTATGTATAATAGATAAGACCACATAGTTAAACCTCTCTAACTAGGTGATCCATTATTTTGACTATTACATCAATGAATGATGGTAATAAGAACATATGTAATTTACATAATTGACTACAATCTCGTTATCTACAGGTTGCAAATTTTTAAGCAGAAAAAACGTAAGGATACTCGAATAAAATATTTCATCAAAACATGACAGTCATGTGATTTTATAACCTATAAATTCTAATTATTTATTTAAATGACATTCTTGATATTTTATGAATACCCCTCTATAATGTTACACCAATACGGTAATTGAAAATTTGTAATTTTTCTGGTCTGGATAGAGTGTAAGCTGCTGGAGAATGAAAATTCTAGCTTTCACACTTCACCAATTCCAACTCTTCCCTTATCCCCATGTCAATCACGTCCAACCTAGCCTTTATGAAATCTTTTTTTGTCATGATAATTTAGTAATGTTAAAAATAACACTGTCAAATACATTTTTTTCAACATTCTTGACGTCAAGAAAATATCAGACATAAAAAATTATAGTATGGTAATTAAAAAAAATCTCTTTCCCAATCTAAATTCAAAATGTTTTTCGAAAAATGTTTACCAAAAAAAGTATCAATATATTTTACTTTCTTGAAAATTTGATCACCTGATAGTGGATAATGTGTTGTACCTCTTTTTTTATTCCCATAAAGTCATGTCATCCATGATAGGAATTTATGTTTTCAAGGAAAGAAATTGTGATGTCTTATAAACATTGTCTATGAGGAACGTTTCAATTTAACTGAGTGTGTGAATTCTTCACAAATGGGACACCCCAATATTCCTTTAACTCTATATCCTAAAAACTTTCTATAAGTAGGAAATTCATATATCATCCCATGAAACATGGAACATAATTAGAATTAATCAATTCTATGAGAATCAAACAATTTTACCCTTATATCCCATAACAATTTTAGATCATTGATCAATAAATTAAAATAGCCATCGATATCATTACTGGGTCTTTTTGGTTGATATATAAGACGAGAAAATATAATATATTTTCACATCATGCATAAACATGGTGGAATTTTTTAATTCACCAACATAACTGAACATTTACTACAAGTACTATTTTTTACACAAAAATGATTTATTCTATATGTAGATAATGAAAGTTTGAGGTTTCTTATCTCATTTCCAAAATCAGGATACTTATAATCAATTTTCTTCCACTAAAGAGATTCTTTTAGGTGACGTAATTTCCCATATTCAATTATTGTATCCACATTCCACATCAATTGTCTGTCAGTTTACATACACATATATTGTCATGTAAACTATGGAATGATAGGATAGTACTATACATCTTTCTATAGACTTGATTCATCTTTATTATATTCATTTGTGCCATAATTAGGGAATTTTTTTGAGTAATTCATGGTATTTGAGAAACAATAGGAAATAATTTAGTCAGGAATATATATTTTCAGAGATCATTCCCATTGAATGTAACATTCATATAGTGTCATATGTTCCAGTAAGGAATCTAATTTTCTTCTAGTATCATGTCATTTAGGTGACCAAGTAGTTCTATAAATTTGGTTCCTCTCTATCCATTTCTTGATTTCAAATTATATAACATCAATATAGATGATAATGTTGTATATTTAGTACACATAGTATACAATGTTCTCTTAGAGCAACTATTTAACTTCTCAAATGACTTTTTACAATCATAATGGTCAACTTCAATTACCATTTTCATTTCTTCTATACATTATCCATCATCATCTACACTGGTATTTATATCATATGATCCATAAATCTTAGTATCATCATAATCAGAATGTAGATTCATTTTTTCAGCATTTTTAGTCTAACATCTATATCTATGATCTATTTCATGACAAATCAAATGTTCTTCCAACTCTTATGGACTAATTTTTCTTGAATAAAAACCACATAAACATGGACAAAGTATTTGAGAAGGGTTTGTATCCATGATCCATTACAAACTTGATGTACTCTTTAACTCAATCCTCATACTTTTTTATATGATTAGTGACCATCGATTTTCAATTCCTAGTCATCCTATTATGTTCATAAAATTTTTATTTTCTATAAAATAAATAAATAAATACATATAAGTTATTCATAGTCAAAGGAGAAGGTTATAAATATTTATAATTAGAGAACTCGGCATTTGAATGCTATTGGTGAGGATTCCTAAAATGATATAATTTTACACAATGGTGACATGAAAAAAACCTATGGTTAACATATGGTTTTTAGTCCAGGTTCTCAATTTGAATTTTTCTGGGATAAAAAGTGGTAATTCTAGAACATTTCTTACAACTTTTCTAGGTGGGAGTCCATCAAGAGGGATGGGTTGATGATTTTTAATTTCTTCACTTGGTATGTGGCTGGATAGGTGGTGTTTCAGTGACAAGGTGCTTGAGGACCAAATTTGATGATATTTTTTAGATGATGAAACAATCAACATTAATTCAAGTTGATGAAGTGTCCTAGTGAGATTAGTAGAAATCCTTATCTTAAAATAATGGTTGGATTATAATCCAAACTACCTAGGATCACTTTAAAAAAAGAATCCTCTATGGAAACAAAAGAGAGAATAAAATCAAGAAAGTGTCAAAATGGAAATATGAGTGAGGATTAAACTAGACGGAATCAAATATGGATGTTTTGAATAGGGTAAACAGGGGTAAGCAACTACTATGAGTGAAAATTTACAGAATTAGAGAACTGTGAATGAAATATAGGGTAGATTACCCTACATAATAATGATAAAAAACTTTATATTTTGTATTCTCACTTTTTGCATCATTTTTACAATAATGAATTTTTTTAACTAAACACGTGGTTAATGATTTGTGTTGAAAAATGCCTATAGTATATCTTTATGAAAATGAAAATATTAAAAGGATTTGGTTTATTTTTCCTATTACTAGAATAAAATTTAAATAATTATTTGATTTTAATCAATGAGTGTAAGAAGGATTTATAGATCTTGGCTTCATCTTCCCCACATTTGAAGTTGTAGAAATAGTGGGTTCCCTAGACCTAACTATATTGTCATTTGGATTACCATATCATGTGTACAGTAAGATATACATGATGATAGCTTACCATTATAGTGTTTATATTTTTTCATCCACTATTTAATGGTAATGTCCATAGATTAATTATTGTATCAAAAGATTAAAGAAGATACCAATATATAATGAGAACCTTGAGATACTAGGTCATTAATCTAAAACATGTCATATGGTCTAGTTACATATTACTAACTGGTCACAATAGATGTTTTACTGTCAGGTGTCGGAGGGTCATAATCCTTAAGACTTCTTCTTTTGAAGTTCACACTTGGTGATCTCTAGTAGTGAGATCATGAAGATAGACCCACCAATAGGAACACCATATGTTTTGAGTGTCATTGGTTGTTCCTATCTACGGACATGGGTATTGATCCCCTAACTCAAGATCATTACCAGTCTGTGTCATTTTATAATGTAATTTGATTCATAGAAAAAACCATGACATTGAAATTCTGTCGAGGTAGCTTGTGTTGGGTGCATCATTGGTGATATGACATTGGTTGAATGATCAAGAAAGGATTTATCACTTACATGTTAAGGATGTTGTATATCATAGGTCTGGTTGATCAAGATGGTGTTACTTTCTTAAGTCTCTAGACAATGTAGTGGAAAGGTAAATCAATCTGGTTAGATCAACAAATAATAAATCAAGAAAAGGGCAATGATAGTAGTGTTCATCTCTCTTTATGAGATATTTAAGGACAAAGAGATTATAGTACACAATTAGTCTTTGTAAACTCGTTATCATTGTTATAACAATCCATATCTCTTTAGGGGCCTTGATGGGTTTCTAGATGCCTCTCTTGGTTTTTGGATTTTATTCACTACTATTGAGATATGGTATTAAAGGGACATAAATAATAGCATATTCAAGAATCTACCGCATTAAATTCAATAGGTATATTGGACATGGTGAGCCTCACCACGTGGTCCGAGTATTGTCCATGTTATCGATCACTGATAAATAAATAAATTCAATATTATTCAAGTTATGAATAATTGGATTGAATTTATTTAATTTATTTACAAGTTAAGTAAATACTAGATAATATTTATCGAATGAATGTGATTTAAGTATTCAAGGTTTGTTTAATATTAATAGGGATGGAGAGTCGAGTTAACTGGCTCAGTTTTATAAAGTAATATATTTTATATATATATTAGAAGTATGTGATAAATTATTAATAATATTTTTGGCATAGTTTATTTCATCATAATTATTATTTAGTAGACGTTGAAAGAAATGAGTGTCGGGGAACCCAAACGGGTATTTAGAAACTCTATTATAAATAGAGGAAGAGGATCTCTCACCATGACCTATTCATTCATTTATGAATGAGATCCACTATCTCCTCCCACACTCTAGAGAGAGAGTATTCCCTCTGAAGTGGTGATCCATGTTCCACCTTCATTCATCGAAGGTTGAGGATTATCGTGATCATCGGGACGTTTAATATATCATCGTATAGTCAGGATAACACCTGAAATTTGATGATTGGTGCTCTCATGGATTTTTGAAGCACTTGTGGATGATCAAGAGGGATCCTGCTATGGATTCTTTAAGCGACGATCGCCAACGATGACTTCCAATCGACCACACCTTTAGATCTGAACATATATGTTCTAAGTTTCAATTTACATGAGATCCTCAAACCTTACTGGGGATTGGATCATCGACGACGACAAGTTCAATCGCTTCGTTGATGAAAATTTTATAATCATCGGCCCACTGGCTTCCACTACGGGCCCCAATACCTTCAATTGGTATTAGAGCGAGTGTGTAAATGTTCTGAGCAAAATTAAAATGAATTTGAATTAAATTAAATTAATGGAATAATTTCGGATTCAACAGTTCAGATCGCTCAAAAATCTGATTTTGAATGGCCATGTTATGTCCATTAGAAATTTTCTGAATGGGTTTTGTTTGCATATAGGTCTCAGGTATTAAAATTTCTATCTTTTGATATTGGTGAACTGAAATCAGCTGGAAAATTAATTTATGTGCAATTTATAATTTTATAATTGTATAATTTGCATAATAATAATTTATTTTTTATAATAATATTTATTTTATTATTATTATAATAATAAAAAATTATTTATTATAATAACTTTATTGTTATTATATTGAGGCTAATTTCATCATCTTTGGAAAACATGGAAATTATTAAACCAACTGCCTAAATTCCACTATCATCCCTACCGATTGAAGTCGGGCTATTGCCTATCGGAAAGCTTATGCATCCACAATGTGTCGCCCCACCATTGTGTCACCTCTACGGTGAGACCAACTGAGCAGAACCACCAGAAGCCTCCACCACATTTAACTGTATATCCGGCCCATCTAGAATCAGATCTAACCTCTGTAGTGCTAGGGGGGACCAGCGGAGAAGATCCGGGCACAGTCACCCCTCCGCTGGCCCCAGTCGTCAGGCCACTTACTCCTAGTTCACCAGCGTGGTGTCATTCTCCTCCTATCACCGCACCTCCCTCGAAAAACCCCAGCATGACTGGCCACCAGGAGTCGCATCTCCTATACTGGCACCACTCTCTACTAATGAAAGAACCACATTGTATCCCTTATTCGATGTCGCCTGCACCGGCATAGCTCTGACCGAGCTACCTCTTTCATGTGGCGACCACTACTACAGCATGAGGTAACTAGCTCATTTAGTCACACCTAAAATTTCCAACAAGGGCCTTTAGACAATTGGTTTGGATAGACCTTCCTTAAGCAAATAACATGTTTTTTTCAGGTCATTATAGGTCTGCACGGGTCCGGCGTGACCCGCAATGGTGAGAGTGGTGTTTTGGGGATCATAAAGTTTTAAATTAATCAAAATAATATAATTAATTTAATTACAGTATAAGTTTAAATTAATTAAAGTTTATTTTGGTTTATTTTAAATTTTAATACATGGGGATTCCAATTAATTTAATTTTGCATTTAAAATTAAATTAATAGATTAATTTATTTTTTGGAATTAAAATTAAATTAACCACTAGACCAAAAAATAATTAAATAGTTAAATTCATTTAATTTAATTAACACCCTTGTACTTTTTTAATGAAATTTATTTTTTATCCTGTATTATTTTTACTCGTTTACTGATCTTGGGCACCGACTCATGTATGTCTTCATTTAATTATTTTAACTATGTGTGATATCTTTAAATAACTAAATGATGGTTTGTGCATCATCTTTATTTTTGGTCAATTTTTATATGGGCCTATGTGCCCAAATTCAACTAATGTGCATTTATACCCCTCATCCCCCTTGATTACGTGCATGTATTTTAGCACATTAGACGAAGGGTGTGTACATTGATCAAGATGATGAAAGATGCGATGTGGACCTCGCCAAGACTAGACAGTACTCCAAGACATCATGTGGACCCTTCCAATCAAAACTAGACAAAAATGCCTGTTTTTGTGGTTCAAAACAGTGGCAATTGGCCCCAAAACCTGGGTCGTAGGCTACGACAACGATTTTGGCCAACCGTGGCCACTATCGCTCAGGAAATAAGCCTCAAAATTGGCCACTATGGTGGTTAAACTATAGACATGGTTTAAATACTGTCTATAGCCACAATAAACCTTGGAAATAGACTAAAAAAATGTGTCCACCATGTTTCGATCCCTGTACCTCATGGGAGCCCCCCCAGAAGTTAGCCATCCAGGAATGGATTTGACCCACAAGAGTTTCCATTCATTTGAATAAATACATAACATAAGAGGGGATTTCTTGGGCTACAAACATAACAATTACATTCTTCCCTTCCTGGGAAACCTTCCTACTTTACCAAAGGTAAATCAAATTTTCCACCCTCTCCATAATCGAGGCGAACACTTGTTTCTTAGATTTACCAAAAAGGGTTAGAAGGCCATGATATTTAAGATGCTTCTCAACCAGTGAAAATCTGCACAAACATTATAATTCATCCCTCTTTGTATGTAACATTCCCTTACTACAATATAATTATGATATTGAAGGATTGATACGTTTTACAGAAGCCCTCCCATACATATTAATGATTTTCAGCACTGAACTACATTCTTGTGGGGTGGCAAGTGAAAATAGGAGACAATCATCAATAAATAAAAGATGGGAGATTGGGGGAATTTATACATACCATAATAGCATGGATAATTCTTTGATCCACCGCATTCAAGGGAAGCTAAGAAAACATGCCAGCCACCAAAAAAAGAAATAATGTGAGAGATGATCCCCTTGTTGCATACCACTTGAGGGTTTAAAGATTTTTGAATGGGCCCTATTAATATTAATTCTGAAGAGACAGTCATCACACAGTTCATGATATTAGAGATCCATTTTGTCCCAAAGCCCAATTTGGAGAGAACAAGTTCAAGAAAAGGCCATTCAATTCCATTGTAGGCTTTCATCATATCTAATTTCATTACCATGACTCCTATTTTGGATGAAGAACAAGTTTTCATAGAGTGAAATAATTGAAATGAAATGGAAGAATTATCTCATAATATATCTCCTTGGAACAAAAGAACTTTGGTTTTTAGTAACAAGCAGTAGGAGACAGTCCCTTAGCCTATCCATCGATATCTTTGAAAAAAAAATTAAACAACATTGCATAAACTAATAGGTCGGAATTAAGTGAATTTTTGAGGTAAATGGGTTTTTGGGACGAGGATAATAAGGGTTTCATTTAGGGGATCAAGAGAAGCTCTTCTTACCCCCAAACCCTTTATCAGGTCTACCACACCTGGTCCAACAATATGCCAAAATCATTTGAAAAACTGGTCATGAAAGCCATCAGGCCTCAGGGACTTGGTGGAGTGAATAAGGGGAAGATCTCCAATCACCTCATTCTCAGAGATATCTCTTTCCAACTTACATTTCATATCCTCTGTGACAATTTCTAGCATACAACTAGTCAAATATAAAGGTGTGTCAATAAATTCTTCTCTATAGAGGTTGCTAAAGAAATTTAGTATAATGGATTGAATATTATTGTTATCGTAAACAACCCCAATCGTATGATCTTTGAGTTGATAAATGTGCTTTTTCCTTTTCCTTGCATACGCCCTTTGGTGAGAAGGTGATTATTGTGATGACCTTCTATCATATGGGATTCACTTTCTTTTAGAAACCAAAATCTCTCTTTTTCTCTTAATATTAAATTAAGATTATTTTTTCCTAATGAGATATCACTAAGAAAAGATTTACAACAAGGAAAAGAAAGAAGTATCTTTAAGAAATTTTCTTGAATCATTAATACGACTGTCAATATTCCTATATCTTACTAAAATCCACTTCTATAAACAAGTTATAGTGTTGCAGATATTGGAAGTGATGGACCGGTTCACTCCCTGCCAAGCTGACTGAACCACGTTCTTACAATTGCTTTCATGGAACCAGAAACATTCAAATTGAATGGTCTATAAAGGCCTCCTAAATTATCCATGAGTGGTCATTGATGAAAATATTATATAGTGGTCAGAAGTTACTGGATGAAAGTCAACAATAGAGAATGCATGGAAGAGGGGTTTCCATTAATCTATTCCAAAAAATATATCTATCCTTTCAGAAATACGATTCTACATTGATCTCCATCTATGCCATGTGAACAGAGTTCCGAAAAACCCAAGGTCGTGGAGAGAATTCAGAATCATAGAATTCCTAAACTCTTCCATAGCATCACCACTCCCCAAACACCCCCCATCATTTTCTTTATAAAATATGATTTCGTTGAAGTCTTCTCCAACCAGCAGAGGGCCTGGGAGAGAGGTTTTCACCTGGTTCAACAGGTCCCATGACTTTTGTTTACCATATTACCCAGGACACCCATACGAACCAACAAAAGACCATGGAAGAGATCTTGGGGCAACAACAGTCACAAAGATGTGGTTACTTGAGAAATTAGTCACCTGAACCCCCAGGTCATCTTTCCACAAGAGGCACAGACCACCAGAGTGCCCCTGTCTTCCAACAGGGAAGACATTTTGGAAAACAATCTTTTAACCAAGGAGATCAACATCCTTGCAATTCAACATAGTTTCAGATGTGAAAAATATGTCAGGTCGGTATTTTGACCTCTAGTGATGGAGAGAACAAACCGTTTGGGGGTTTCCAAGTCCCCAATAGTTCTATCATAGGATTTTCAATTCTCCATGCGGGGTTGGGGCATTCTCTCCTCTACATCCATAACTTCTACAAATTGTCTATCACTTATCGTTATCCACCTCTTTAGGAGGATCCCAAGCCATTTTCCCGCCTCTGATATTCTTTTGCATTTGCTTGGTTTTTTATAGATTGGTACACCATCTCAATCTCCTCTAGTAACCCTTTTCAATGTTTGATGTTTTTGAACACCTGAAAAAGACAATCCAACCATGTCTTGTTCTTCCTGGGCCATAAAACGTGGTGCTTCAAGATTTGTCTGTGGAACTAGAACAAGGCGTTCCTCACAGGGTTCCTCCCACCCCACACTTGGGTATGGTGGTTGTCTACCTATTGGTGATGACCCAAAATGTGGGGAAGATGAATCCTTTGCATAATCATGGAACCATGATAAGATGAAAGTCGGATCCTTTGACTTAGTGACATAATTTTCCTTTGAGTCAGTCATGGTTGTAATACTTCCTAACGTCATTTCTTTCTCCCGTTGATCCACCTGATTTCCAGTAGAAAACTCTGGTGGACAAAGCATTATGATGTTTTTGTGAATTGGTTTTGATTACTTCTTTAAAGCCTTCACTAGTCTGTCATGATCCTTCTATTTTTGCACTTTCGGAATGAATGTTGTTCCATTAGTTTTTGCATGAATCCAAGGGCCATATTGTAAAATGAAATTTCCTTGTTTATCCTTATTTTTCGTTTCATAGTTCATTTCAGATCGTCTTCCATTTAGACACATTAGAAGGATTGACAGGATTCAGAGGCGTTCGGTTGATCACCCCCATCAGATTGTCTTATGACCAACTCCTGTGGGTTCACCATGCGTTGGAACGACAATAGATTAGGTCTTGAGGGTCATACTCGCATAGGATAGTTCTTGTGCAGGGAGTGCTCACGTAGGGCCAGTTCGTAGAGGAGGTGGTTCGTGAAGTGAACGGTGGGAAAAGATTCCAGTTCATGAAGGGGTTTCTTCCCGTTGATTTCTTTTTGCAGTGGAGGGGGTGCAGGGTGTGTGTGCAAAGGGCAGGTTCGTGATGGAGGTTTTCACAAATTGCACTGTGGGCAATAAAGCCAGGTCATGAAGGGGGGGGGGTGTCTTTGCGTAAAATTTCCTTTGCTATCAAGTGGGATCCCTAAAGTATGAAAAGGGGTGCACCTGCATAGGGAGGTATGCTCCATAGTTTCATTTTTTTAAGGGTGGGTTGTTCCATGGATGCGAGTGCTAGGGGGTTTTTCTTGCAAAGGAGCTCTAATTTTCCTCTTTAGGTGCATAACAATGGAATCAGATCTAGAAAATATATTGTAGCAATTTTCACTGAAAAATAAGGGAAAATGAAAATTTCCACACGAAAAGATGAAGATATATATTTTATATAAACCATGGGAAAAGCCTCAAAACTGTGGTTGTAGGTCTTCCTACCAAATTTTTGGTGCAATTGGTTTTCTGGCAAAATAATGGGAAACCTATAGAAATGGTTTTGGAAAACCATTGCTATAGGACAATGAAAAAATTGGCCTATAGCCAAAGTTTTAATACCATGGGCATAGGCCACCTAACTGTGGCTATAGCTATGTCCTATGGCCACATTATTGAAAATCGTGGCCATATTCCATAGAAAACTGGCCTATAGCCATGGAACTAAAAATGTGGCTATAGGCCACAGAACTGTGGTGATAGAAACCTATAGATATGGTTTTAAAACCCTGGCTATATGTCCATGTCAGTAGCCACTTTTTCTAGTTGTGAATATAAAACGATATTCCAGATGAGAAGCACACATATAGGGTGAGGGAGAGATGCATCACAAGTCAGGAGACGACTCTGGTATGATGCCCCTAGGTCATTTAAATGCTCAAGAATAGTTAGGTAGTATTTTAACTTTATGAATTTATTTATTATTTTATGCATTTTATAACATTGGGAAAATACAAAAAAATAATAAATAATAAAATGCATAAAGAATTGTTGTGTGTTTTTCTATTACTGTTCAGTTGTGAGTGCAACAACATAGATGAACAAGATTAATAGAAATAGATTAAATTTTTGAGAGAGAAAAACATAAAACCCTCAATGTAATATTATGTCTTTACCAACTTCTATCATTCAAATTTAGGCAAAAACGGGTGTTTGGTGTGTCGGTCCTTCCATAACTGAGGGGGTCTTTTACTAACGGGGAGTTCTTATGAGAGTGGTCGGTTTATTTAACTAAAGTGGTAGGGAGGATTATCCATATTTGACTTTCTATCATTTTAGTGGAAAGTGTTGAGTAATCAGTTAATATTTTTAAAGCTAGGAATTCACTCAACAGATCAAGGAACTCCGAGTTAATGTAGTTTGTAATCCAAACACCTACCTTGAACCCTCCAAGTAGTGGCGTAGCCATAGTTTGTAGACTATGAGGGGAGGTTCAAGGATCCTCTCCACTAGAACACTATATTGACAGAGTATTCTAATTCTAGTACAGAGGGTTCCTATAATTAAATAAAATGGTGGGAGACCATTAATGATATGATTAATCAATAATGTGTAATTCGGTAATGAACATAAAAGTACTAATTTTTTAATGTTTTATTTTTATAGAAAATGGAGATTAATAGCACCAGAAAAACTATGATAAATATTGGAAAAAAGTTAAATGTGAAAACTAGCATGAATTTCCAAGTGTAGTACATATGCTTGCAGGTAATGATACTATATCAGAAATTCAAGGTGTTGTTGTCCCTACCTGTTAATCCACCTCAAAATGTGTGGGTGTAATATTTATTTATAGGAAACTCATGAATAAATAATACGATGGTTCTATCATAATTATATCATCAACAAAAAATGTTTTTTGTGGATAAAAAATTGGAGCATGGATCATATCACATATAGTCACATCTCCAAAATAATTTTCAAGGAGAAAGTGAAGAAACATATGAATGTGATGATTACACTGGATTTTTGTAAACATGAAAGTAGGCACTGATCTTTTATGAAATCCTATTCTTATACTTTTTAACCTAAATACTATAGTTTCATTTAATATTACAAACAAATATAATGGAGTAAGTGATTCATTACCTATTAGGTAAGGTTTTCCAAGTAATAATAATATTAAATAAATAACCATCTTTAGTTATTATGGTTAATAAATTGGAATAAAAGGTGAAAATTCCAATGGAAAGTAATGCCAAATGCACCTTCATAATGTCTTTCATAGAATATAGGTTGGTTATTTATCAAGTGGTTATTTTAATTGCATATTTTCAATAATTTATTGATGTTTAAATACACAATGAACTGAATTGAGTATGTATGAACTCGCTTCTTCATTAGTGTATATTCATCAAATTAATGTATAGTTACTGACATACTTCTTGGGTATTGAATATAATATGACAATCACATGTGTGTCTTAAAATATAGTAACTAAGTCAGTATAGAAACATTACTAAAAGTATGGTGTCTTCTCCAAGTAGCTGAGAAGGGTGGTTCCAATGTCAGTGATGAGAATCCCATAACTTCTATTATCTAAGTGATTGATTCTAGTTGATCAAGTTTCTGAGTATAACAGAAAAAATTATCTCATATTCCCTAAGGACATAACGAGTCATTATTCCAGGTTTTGGAATGAATGTTTTTTGTGGTCTCTTATACTCCTCAAATAGTTCATTAATACTAGAATCATAGGCAACAAGTGATGAATATAAAAAATGTAATGCTTTTACGATGTTCTAGAAAGATAATTCTTTGTCAGGTAAAAACTAAATGTAGACATCATGTAAATACCCAATATGGTATTTACACTCAGCATAGCTAAAAACCTTAGGTATTATTGATTCATTTGGTTAGGACAAAGAAACATTTAGATATAAAGGTATTCCATAAACCTTATGGAGTTAGTTAAATAAGAGAGTGTAATCTATTTCAAGTGAAATCTAGTTGTAAAAATACTCCATAAGATTACTTTAAGTTATTAAGGAATGTGATAGTGAAGTATAATCATGGTCAGAAGATATGAATTGCTTTATATCTGCATGCTGAAGAATATCTTGACCAAGCATTCATCGATCATGATAATATAACATGGAGTAATTGTTAAATGCACATTACCTTTTCTACATCACGACATTGATGTCCATAAGGAGGATCGATGATGAGTCTTACATATTAACATTGATCAACAAAATGTAGCATGGAAAAATTCTTAAATGCATGTTTTATACATCAATGTTATGATGTATGTAGTATCAATAACGTAACATCCATCAAATTTAATGATGTTATTTTCAAATAATGGTGAAATCCAATAACTTTTATGAAAAATAAAAATAAAAAATGGATATCATGCTAGCCTTAGTGTGATGGAAATTTATTATGTCATAAGACATGTGTTTATATGCAATGAGTTTTTAAGGACATAAACCAA
Organism: Viscum album; assembly: GCA_963277665.1. NCBI lineage: Eukaryota > Viridiplantae > Streptophyta > Magnoliopsida > Santalales > Viscaceae > Viscum > Viscum album. Next base: position 1,915,152,846 of record OY728127.1, read on the forward strand.
CCAACATCAATCTAAAAAAATTGTGCATCTTTGTAATTATCCTAATTGTTTCATAAGATATTATATAAATCCATAATATTTAAAATTGGTATTCAAGTTATAGAGTAAAGATATATATAAATATTCACATTTCTATTAGGGATAGTGGGAGAAATATTGACTTGGGTTTAGATAATGCTTGAGATACATAGATGGTAGGCATAGGAAGAAGTTCCACAAGTACACGTGTAATAAGAACGTTTTAGAGGCACATACTATGTTGGAATGTTAAAACCATGGTGATGGTTTTGTGTTTACTACGGGTGGTGATACATTATTCATTGAGAATAATAATTCCTACAAGTAAGAAGTACATTAAAATTAGCTAACATTGACAATATAAATTAAAATTCAATAATGGATTCCATGTATCAAATTATAAAGGGGCATATAAATTGGATATTGCAGTGGGTATTCAAGGGAGATGATACATGGGCAGTGTAATATGAGTACCAATAAGGCTTGATTGGTTATACCAAGTCGGTATTCCTAAATCCATATAAATTTAATTTTCAAATATAACTTCTAAGATCATTTAATTGACCATTGGATGTCAAGATCACTTTTCATGGAAGGTGTTTATACAAAACAACCAGAAATGGATGATGACACCATTGAATGCCAATAATCTTTGCAAGTTACTGAAATCCTGTTTAAGATTAAAGTAAGCAATATGATCTTATAGAATTCATTTGGAATGAATCTTTGTCCTGTATCTACCAATGGTTAGTGGGAGTGCCATAGTTTTCCAAGAGAAATATGTTTAGAAACATTTGGAAAATAGATATTGGTCTTACATTTATATAAGACCAGGTTCAAATTAATCCTCTAGTGATTCAATTAAAGTAGAAACCTATGTTCTAGGGAACAGGATCTACTAAGGTAGATCTAATGGTTTCTTATACCTAGTCAATCGTACATATACTTTCATGGTATTGAAAAATACAAATAATTATAGTTATGAATTGTTCCCAATGTCACATGGTATAATATCTCCAAATTGACATGTTTGGAACATGGGAGGAGATTAATGTTTTGAGTGGAGTTCTATATGCTTTTATGGTAGATCAATAATTTATTCCATGATATTTAAAAAATTGATATTGTCTAAATATTCTTTATATTAGGAAGATATCAATTATATCGTGGAGAAATTTATGTAAGGAAGTCAGAACTATCTAATTGTACTTTAGAATGTACAAATGATATGTACCTGGTATGTAGAGAAAGAAGGATACTAGTTATTTTGGGACACAAAATTGACTTCATTAGATCAATTTGATCTAGTATCACTTTTAGGATAAGGTGATGAGCGAGTCACGGTCATAAAATCCAATGATTGTCATATCTACTAATACTGAGTACGTTGTAGCTTCTAAGGAAACTAAGAAGCAGTTAAATGAAATTATTTGTTCTAGTTCTTAGAGTCCCAAATTGTAAGTAAAGTATTATCATAATGTAAATTATGATATTATTACTAGCCAATATGTTAAGTTATGACAGTTGAAAAATGGGGTATACTCAGGGATACTATATCTTTATAAGTTTTACTAAAGGAGATGAGGTTGCGAATAGAAAAATTTCTACCCAACAGAATTCTAGCAAGCCTAGAAGATAGAGTCGTTACTCAGTCGAAACATGATCTTTATCATATGAGTAGCTAACTAGTGTGGTTATCAAGTTGTCTCTAGTTAATGTGGGAGTGTTGAAATAGTGGGTGCCCTAGACCTAACTATGCGGTGATTTTTATTAGAATATCATGTGTACAGTTAGATATATATGATGATAACTTACCATTATAGTGTTGATATTTCTACATCCACTATTTTATGGTAATGTTCATAGATTAATTATCATATCAAAAAGACATATTAGATCCCACGATGTAATGAGAACCTCAAGATACAATTCCATTAATCTTAAACATTTCTTATGGTCTAGTTCCATATTATTGTCTGGACAGAGTAGATGTTTGACTATCAGGTGATAGGGGCTCATAAGAATTGATTCTTATTCTCATGAAGTTCCCATGATGTGAAATATAATAGTGAGATCATGTAGATAGACCTTAAAATAGGAACACCACTTTTTTTGAGTGTTATTGGTTATTCCTATCTATGGAAATGTGTATTGGTCTTCTAACTTGAGATCATTACCAGTGTGTGCTATTAGATTGTGTACTTTTATGTAAGTAAAAAATCATGATATTGAAATCGTGGTGAGGTTGCATGTTTTGGGTGCATAGTTGGTGGTATTAAATTGGTTTAATGATCAAGAAATAATTTTTCTCATCAAAGATAAAAAAGTTTTATATCTTAGGACTAGTTGATAACGACAGTGCTACCCTCATAAGTACAGGGCCAAAGTAGTCGAATGGTAAATCCATTAGGTTAGATCAACAAATAATAAAACAAGAATAGGGTGATGACACTAGTGTGCATCATAATTTATGAGATATTTAAAGACAAAGAGATTATAGTACACAGTCAACATTCGTAGGTTGGTTGTTGTTGCTATCACAATCCTGATCTTTTTATGGGCCTTGATGGGTTGCTAGACTCTGCTCTAGGTATATGGATTTTATTCACTACAATTGAGATAAGGGACTAGAGGGTCACACATAATAGCTTATTCAAGAATCCACCCTATTCAGAGGAATAAGTATACTAGACATGGTGGGTCCCACCATGGGGTCTGAGTTTTGTCCAAGTTATCGATCACCGATAAATAAATAAATTCATTATTATTCAAGTTATTAATAATTTCATTGAATTTATTTAATGTATTTACAAGTAAATAAATATGAGAAAATATCAATTGAACAAGAATTATTTTAATATTCAAAGTTAGTTTAATATTAAGTTGGATGGCGAGTCGAGTAAAATGGCTTCAATTTATCACGTAATATATTTTATAAATATTATAAGTATGTTGTAAATTATTAATAATATTTATGGAATAGTTTATATTTTCATAATTATTAGTTAGTGTATGTTGAAATAAATGGGGGTTGGGTTACCCAATAGAGTATTTAACTACTCTATTATAAATAGAAGAAGTTCCTCTCTCACTAGGGACTATTCATTAATTTAGGAATGATAAACTTTATCTCCTATCTATTTCTATAGAGAAAGAGTATATCCCTCTTAAGTGGTGATCCAAGTTCCGCCTTCAAGGATCGAAGGCAGAGGACCACAGTGATCTTCAAGACATTGATGATATCATCGAATTTCCGTGCTAGCATCTAGAATTCAATGATCGGTGATCCCATGGATTTTTTAGGAGAATGTGGATGCTCAAGAGGGTTCCTTCTATGGATCCTTCAAGTGATGATCACCAACAATGATTTTCAGTTGATCGTGCCTTCAGATCAAAACAAGTATGTTATCAATTTTAATTTATGTGCTATTTCAATTTATGAGAGATCCTCGCACCTTACCAGGGCTCGGATTGTCAGCGACGATAACTTCAGTCACTCCATAGATGAAAATTTTAAAATCTACAGCCCACTAACTTCCTCTTTAGGCCTCGGTACCTTTAGATGTTTGATCCAATCCCTCACTCCAAAATTATCTCAGGATGGGGTAGGAGAGGGGATGTTTGGGTGACCAGCACTTGTCAGTGGACAAATGTCAATATGATAAATTTGACAATATATTATATGAATAGACATATAAGATCATTAAAAATTAGTGAAAAATGTAATTCATACATTACATTTGGATACTGAAAAGTATCAGTCACTCAAACTTGATATCAATGGAAAATAGAAAGACTCAGAATAACTATAATGACCAGTGTCTAGAGCGAAGGTGAAATTACAAGGGAATTTGAATTTTGGCATTTACTATATTTTTTTCCTTGATCCAATATTCGGGACATAATTAGAAGAGTTCAAACACATAAATGTTTTTTTAGATATTTTTTAAGGACTAAATGGATCCTCAGGTTCTCCATCAAGTTTCAAGAGAAACAGAATCTAAAAACACAAAATAGAAGAGGAATGGATAGGGCACACAGTTCATATGAAACTAGCAGAAAACTATGCAGCTGTAGCAAGGGGCAGAAACATCCCACTTGGGCTTCACATGGTTTGTGCCAATTATTTAGTACCCTCTCACTATTCGTCACATTATTGGTGAAAGGATTGTGTAATCTTGTGGAACAAACAATGTGAGGAGGTTTCCTAAGTAATGGGTGTTGTATGTTGCTGCTTTGTTCGAACAAACCATGTGGCCAAACCGTACAACCCAGTTTTATGGGAGAAAATATCAAAATTCTCTTAATGAGTTTTATTTCTCCTTTATCCTTTATTTCTTCTTTCTCTATCAGGTTTCTCTTCCTCCTTGCACATTGTGGGTCTCTATAAAGCCTAACCTTTGATTTCATAGATCTCCTCCATCTTTTATCATAATCGAGTGTCTTAATTATCAATAGATCCAAATTGGTAAGCCCTTAGATCTAATATAATCTAGATCATGTTCTTCATTCCATCTGTTGCACTATTTTTGTGTAATCTCATTTGCCACATTTTCAAGGAAAATTTCAATTTTGTGGATATATTCCAAACTGGATCGAATCATACCTCAATGTTGGATGAATAGATCATCCTAAGAATAAGGTAGGTGGTTTACTACTTTTTCTCAAGTTATTTTACAATTTATAAATGTTTTTATTTTTATACGTTCCAACCATTGTCGAGCGTCTCCTTGTAATCGAGTTCTTCATATCAAATTGATCAATGCACCTAAACACACTCTCTATGAACCTTGTTTAGTATATTGAGGATGTCAATGTCAAATGAAGGCACCTCTTAGGTGTTCCATCTTATTTTTACCCTTTTTAATTAAATTTTCAAATGATTAGAATTCCTTCTAAGTGTTCACCTTAAACTTTAAATGGAATTTTCATTGAATGAAATTTCCCAATTAATGATAGCTTCTATAAAATTCCGTGTTGATCCTTTATGAATTAAATTTCCATGTTGGGTAGTTTCTATAAAATTATTCTTTGATGTGAATTGAGTTTAAATTACTGAATTTGATGCTTAATTTATTAAATGAATTTTTTTATAAACAATTTCATGTTTTTATAATAAAACCCATTGGATGAGGTGAACTGTCTTCGAAATTACAAGGTGTTTATTAGTGATTCAATGCATGCTTGGTCATTTGGAATTAGTGTTATATTCTGCCTTTATTTTGATATATATTTGAGGCATGATTTGTGAATTTAATAAAATTATATCATTAAATGGAGTGGACCCAATCTATATATGTAACACCCCAAGATTTCATAGTACGTTATTTCTTCAAAGTAATTCAATAACTTTCACTACACGCAACACCGAGTTCTAGCGTACCATGACTTACCAAAAAAGCAGTTCTTAAGCGGTTATAAATAGTATTAACTAAAATTTGAACTTTATATAATCCTTATAATTTTAGAATCCATATTATGAGTTTCTTAGACATAATGTAAGAACAAATACATTTTTTTTCAGATAAAAGAAGTATTTTTCAAAAAATGAAAATTTACCACCTTTTAATGGCGATGCCTTTTTAAATCCAAAATTTGAAACTTTTATATATTCAATTTGACAAAATAAACTTCTTCTTTAGAATCGGGACATAAGAATTTAGTTTCAATAATGTTTTGGTGTTTTTCTGATAACTTTCATATTTGGATGAATAGTGAAAAATACTATATTTTAACTGCAAACAACTTTTTAAGTCAAAATAATTTATATTGTTAAATTATACATTTTAATGGTTTAGAAGTATAAATAGATTATATTTTACCATTTAATACAAGGATGTTAATTTTAAGTAATTTCACTTTGAAATTGGACATAAACAAGTGTCAAACTTTTTGATGTTATTATTTCTTAAAAATACACCTTTTGGTTTTGACAGTGGGAATTAATTTTGAATTAATAAATGAAACATATATGTTTTTAATTTGGTAAAATAGAATTTATTATTTAATTTGGAATATCAAAATTAGCTTATGGTAAATTTTTGGTATTTTTCTGAAAACTTTTAATTTTTGATGAATAGTTAAAAACACTGAGTTATAGTTTAAAACTGAATTTTTATTTAAATAATTATTTATTTTATTTAAATATATTTTATGTCAAAATAGATACATACTACCTATATAAGTTAAATTTAATTTATCGGATTCGGTTTGTAATAATTTTAGATATATAAAAATTTTATTAAACTTTTCACCGTCTTTTACCCACCTCCTAGGAGAATTTGCAAATTCACATAAAACATAATTTTACCGCTTCTGTGTGTGTAATTTTGAAAATCCGAGAGACACAGTTAATATCAAGGATTAAAATGTGGTTCAATATGATAAAAATACTTTTTGGTGAATAGTAACTTTTTACTTTTATTTACCGCGGTTAAAGGTAAATAGGGTAATTCAAGATAAAAAGTATATTATAATAATATAAAATTACCTTAACACTTGTACTAACCTTATTGTATGAGTCATGGCCGACCATGGGCATCCTTGGGTCTATTTAGGGACCACATGGAGCCACTTGAGAGTGATAATGACTCTTTATATTAATTAATTTAAAGTAAAGACAAAAATGACACAAACAAATATTTTTCAGTAAATTACTTTTTACATGGGGTTATATGAGATATATGTTAGAATATAAATATTAATTGGAAAGATAAAAATATTTCCTACATCATGGTATTTTTTTTATAATTTTTAGACATCAAATAAAATAAGTTATTTATGACATAATGATGATGCCATAATTACCTTATTAATGAAATATTAAAACAATTTATATTATAAATACCCAAATAAATCTAATTTGAGAATTTTAATGGATTACACGAATTTAATTAGTTAATATGACATTTTATGATTTCTTAAATGAATTTTTTTAGAAATAATAAAATTTTTAAGACTTTAATAAAAATCAATTATTAAATAGTGTCAAAATTGACATAAATGAGTTTTTAAAACAAATATTATATTATTAATTGATATTCTATTCCTAAAAATCTAAGGTTTGTCCAAAGGACTTATATCATGTATCATTAATGGACTAATTGGGGGTCTCTTGAAGTATATAGTACATTTATTAACCATATAATATAAAAATACAAAGTGAAATGGTGAATGTCAAACTATTTAACTAAGAGTTAAATAAAAATGATAAGGTTAATATAGTGACTCAACCTGTCTAAAATCTATTGGATGAATGTATTTTGACCCATCCCCACCTTATACATTTAATAATCCACTTTGGAGCCATTATAAACTGAATATTAATTTATTATAAATTAATACTTTATGTTTTTTCTAAAGAGCCCCTCCCCCCCCTTATAAAAGGACACCACTTCTAACCAATTATTCATACCTTCAAAGCATTTTTGTTTGGAGAAACTCTGCCCAAATACCCTCTAAACTATCCACCCTTAATCCTAGAGGCCTTCCTTTAGTTAGAAAGCCAACCTATGTATCCATTTTGATCAAATCAAAAGGAAGAACCTGAAGAAGAGGTAATGTTTTCACCACCCCTTTTCAAGTTCCTTTCTTTTCAACTTTTTCTTTCTTTGTTGTTTCCATTCTATAATAATAACTATAGTATCTTCTATATACTGTGATGTTATTATAAATATTTTACAACCATATTCAGTATTCTATCCATCTTTTGAATGACTTTTCACCATACGTGCGTACGTATGGCCTACCGTCTCCACATCGTGCTGTAATTATTATTCAATACATTATTATTTGGATGGGTATAATAATGTTGTGTAATTCATGTAAATAATAAATATAACATGATAATGATTCTATATATATGATATAACATCTAATTATATATTATTTTAATATCAAAGGAATGATATTTTCGCTCGTACATACGTACGGACTACCAACTCCACGAACGCGATGAGATTCATTCCCCATCGTATCCATTAAAGTATAATTCTCAATTGATGATAAAAAATAATGTATAAGGACTTTCTATAATTCTGGATATGAATAAGATACAACCTATCCATAACAAACACGACTTATGTAATAAAACATATAAAAGAAAATGAGTAAGTTAACACCTGAAACCACGATAATACTAAGATATTATTAACAAAGCAATGTTAAAAGATCATATATGATGTAATATTAATGTATATGATTCTTGTATAATTTAATAAAAATTATTTCACCATTATACAGGAGGTTAAACTACCCTCAACCAAGTAATAGTACAAGGTAAGGGGTTTTCATCTCACTCCTTATTCCCTTGAGATTCGTGCCATATTGTCACTATTACCTTTTGTGTGGTGTATGTACTACCCATAATTGTATTATTTTTGTAATAAACATTAATTTATGTGTATTTACATATTCATTGTATGATTCCTCTTTCAGGGGGTGTATGTTTCACATGTTACCAAATTGGTAAGGGTCTATTTTACAATCTCTTCATTATCCGAGGTTGTTTATACATAATTATCTACTGGGAATTTTTTATTATCCACATCCATGTTTCTTAAAAAAGTATTTGAAAACATTTTTACTATTTTATAGAATATGGGTTAAAGTCATTTATACCCTTGTTTTACTTTTTATAAGATGTTTATAAAGGAATCATTCCGTTGTTTTCCATAGAATGTCCTTTTTAACCTTTTCGAAAAAATTAAGGTAAGAATGTCTTTTTTAACTTATACGACAGGTGCGGCTATTTTCTACCGTTATAAACTCATTGAAGCTTCCCTTATAATCTTATAAGAATATTTTGAATGTAAATGTTTTATTTTATAATTATGTGACTTTTAAATGATTTCAAAATGAATATTTTAAGAATTTGTGAAAGGTACTCTTTATCAAGATCACAATTTTAAATGTTTTAATGATTTATATTTATAAATCATTTTAATTAATTTCCATGTTTTCAAAATGATTTTAAGGATTTATTTATATGGACATGAAGGTTTTGAAATGATATTTCTTTTCAAAAGTTTCAAAGTTTCATGGGACACTTTGATTCAAAAATCTCTTTTAAATTACTTCCTTAATAAATGTGTGACTTTTAAATCATTTCAAAAAAGAGATATTTATCTCAAATAGTTTTGATTTCATATATGTCAACACCCTTTAATGGATTTTAAGCTTATTTGAAATTGATTTATTATGATACAAAAAATCCATATTGTATTGAAGGTTTTGTGATATGTTTGGCCGTGGATGTGTTATTTTTATACCATTCATGGTTTATAGAGAAATTATTGACATTTTTTATGCTAGTTTTAATACTAATGTTTATGTTATGTTTAAACCTATTCATATTAGGAATGTATTAGACTTAATAAGTGAAGGGTGGAGCCTGCTATAGCTCCTAGATGCACCAGCAGGTCTCATGAGATAAACTAGTGTCTTGGCACAAGGCCTTGACAAAATCTTATTTTTAGTCTTGGCACGAGGCCTTGACTATGTGGTTATGATAGTCTGGCATTATGCATTCCATCATTATGAAAGTGGTTAGTGATATTTCATGTGATTATTATACTAGTATAATATCCATGTTAATAAGTAAATGGAATTATTTTATTTTATTTTTTATATATTATGTTGAAGTTCAAGTTTAAAAGGCTTTTGTTTTAGTTATATATTTCCTTAAATGTTTATGATTATTTATTAAAGCTTCTGCTATATTGTGATCCTTACTGAGCATATGTGCTCACCTTTTTATATGTTTTATTTTCCCCAGGATTCCAAGAAGTGTATTGTGATTGATATATAGGGTTAATCCAAGGGAATAATGGAATTCATAAAGGATTATTTATGCTATTTTTTTTGTTATAAAGTGTAATGTAACATTCATGTATGTAATCTATTTTCCACGACTGATAAAATGATTGGTCCTTCGGGACTTGACTCCTTTTAATCATGCCAATGTATTAAAATAATGCTCCGACTCTGGGTAACTGGGTTTGGGGTGTTACAGTTGGTATCAGAGGAAGTTTAGCAGTAACCTTGGAAACTAAATTTAGATAAACTCTGATTAGAGAACATAACCCTAAGATAGACTTTGAGGATTAATATAGAAGAACTTCCTAGAATTTTCGTATTGTAGAGATTTTGTGAGTTTTCTGAGCAATACATCTCGGTCTAGATACGAGCAGGTAGAGGCGGCTCTGGCACAAATTTACCTAGGGGTAAAACCTGAAAACACCTATTTGAGCTAGACTCGAACGTGAACTGGTGCACGATAACAAGACTTGATGCTCTCTTGGTTATGACACTCCCGGGGGATATGATTAGGATAATTATCATTTTATTTATAAACCTTTATAAAGGGTTTATGAGTATACACTTCCTCAAAGAAAACATTTTTATGATTATGGATTATATCCATAAACTGTTCAATGTATGTTAAGTGTTTTGCATGTTTGGATTTATGTGTTGCGATTCATAAACTAATCTAGTATATGCCATAGTTTAGAAATGGAACCCAGTAGAAGGAATGTGAACTCCAACAATACATATGATCCAAAGATTAAGAAGGATCATATCTTCCATGGTATTAAGGTAAAATTTAGAAGGGAAATAGTCTCTCATGTTTTCTCAACATATGAAGAAATAGTATCATGTGTTAATAAGATAAGTAAAGAATTCTCTGAGTCCTATGGATTTGAAGGGAAGCATGGGAAGAAAAGGATGGTAGAGAGAAAGATGGATAAAGGGAAGAGGGAAAAGAAGAATTTTCCCATATGTGATAACTGTGGGAAGAAACACCGTGGAAATTTCCTGACGGGAATGGGAGTTTGTTATAAGTGTGGAGAAAAAGGACACCATGTATGTGACTACAAGGGTAAGAAAAAGGTTTCAAATGTATAATGTGTCATCTGCAAGTAGTTGGGACACTACGTGAACCAATGTCCAAATCATCAGAGTATGCCTCAAATGATGCTTTTGGATAATAATCAAGTTATGATACTACCACAGATGAGGAGTAATGATTAGAGTTTTTATGTTGTTATTATAGAATTATTTCATTCGAGTGTTGTATCAATAGTATACTGGTTACATGAATTATGGAGATAAATAAGGATTGTATTGCAGTACTATTTTATTTAGGATTTGAGAGTATATGGTTCTAAGAAATGTGACTTCATAGTAAGCTACACTTTTTGGAAAACAAATGTTTTAGAGAAAGATAAACCAAAATATGGTTCTGATACTGAGGTAGTGATTTTGGAATAATACATGATTGATTTTGATAAATTATATTGGATATTCTTGACTACATTGAAACTGATTAATGATTTGTATATTCCATCATTATTGGTGTTTACAACATTTTTTTGATAGAAGGAGTATATCTAGTATTCTATAAATAATAAGGAATCATGAATGTAATCAATAAGGTTTTATGGTAATTCCGGATATTGCAGTGTTTTAAAAGAATACATGATGAAGGTGTTTACATGTTATTAAGCAGAAAAAAGGATCTTCATTGTGTTTACCTTCCTTACAAATTTTGGACTGTGAGTTTGGATAGAATTATTTTAGATAATTGTAGTTTGAGATTATTTTTGGATTTCCATAAAAGGACAACCCGGAGGTCGGGAGGCAACTCGTCGTGTCCGGCAAGGCTGCGAGACTTGAACCCGCAACCGAAGGGCGAAAAGGGTGTATCACCTACCACTGGCCCACGTGATGTCTTGGATTGAATAATGTCATCTTTTTTTTAAAAAAAAAATTTTGGTAGATGAATTATAAATTTTTTTGAACCCTGTGCGAATAGGATAAATAGAATATTATTTTTAAGTTCTATTATCTTTTAGAGTGAAAGATGAGTTTATGGTAGAAATTAGTTAAAGGATGGGACTATACTTCTCAAGTATATATTTTTCTCCTTCTCTTATTCTATGAAGAAATTAATTCTTATACTTTAGTGAAGGGATCTTAAAACCAAAAATGAGTTATCCTAATACCATATGTTTTTTTGAACCGATAGGTATTTTTAATCATAATAGATTACTAAATTTAAGGCCTTCAATTTTACATTTGTTTATGATTGATGACCGCAAATACTACCAATAAATATTTATGTTTTTCCTCCAATTATATGTCTCTAATTTCCACCAATGTTCTCCTAATCGAGTTCATAATTTGTTGGTGACCCTTTCATTTCCCTTTTCCTCTTATTAAGACTAAATTTTATTGACCTTATTTATGATGTGGGTTTTCCCAAAGGTATTTTCTATTTTCAACCTTTTATTTTAAAAAAACAATTTCAAATTTCGAGGAAGCAATTTATTGAAGGAGGGAAGAATGTAACACCCCAAGATTTCATAGTACGTTATTTCTTCAAAGTAATTCAATAACTTGCACTAGACGCAACACTGAGTTCTAGCGCACCATAACTTATCAAACAAGCCGTTCAAAAGTGGTTAATAATAGTATTAACTGAATTTTGAACTTTATATAATCATTATAATTTTATAATCCATATTATGAGTTTCTTAGGCATAATGTATGAACAAATACATTTTTTCAGATAAAAGAAGTATTTTTCAAAAAATGCAATTTTACTGCCTTTTAATAGTGAGGCCTTTTTAAATCCAATATTTGAAACTTTTATATATTAAATTTGACAAAATAAAAGTCTTATTTAGAATCGGGACATCATAATTTAGTTTCAATAATGTTTTGGTGTTTTCTGATAACTTTCATATTTGGGCGAATAGTGAAAAATACTATATTTTAACTGAAAACAAATTTTTAAATCAAAATAATTTATATTGTTAAATTATAAATTTTAATGGTTTTTAATTATAAATAGATTATATTTTTACCATTTAATCCAATTATTGTCATTTTAAGTAATTTCACTTTGAAATTGGACATAAACAAGTGTCAATCTTTTGGTTGTTATTATTTCTTAAAAGTACGCTTTTTGGTTTTGATAGTGGGAATTAATTTGGAATTAATAAATGAAACTTATATGTTTTAAATTTGGTAAAATATACTTCATTATTGAATTTTGAATATTAAAATTATCTTAGGGTAAATTTTTGGTATTTTTCTAAAAACTTTTAATTTTTGACGAATAGTGAAAAACACTGAGTTATAGTTTAAAACCGAATTTTTATTTGAATAATTATTTATTTTATGTAAATTTATTTTATGTAAAAATAGATACATACTTCCTATATATGTTCAATGTAATTCATTGGAGTCATTTTATAATAATTTTAGATATATAAAAATTTTATTGAACTTTTCACCGTCTTTTACCCACCTCCTAAGAAAATTTTCAAATTCATATAAAACATAATTTTACCACTTCTGTGAGTGGAATTTTGAAATTCCTAGAGACACTATTAATATCAAGGAGTAAAATTTGGTTCAATAAGATAAAAATAATTTTTTGTGACTAGTAACTTTTGACTTTTATTTACAGCGGTTAAATGTAAATAGGGTAATTCATGATAAAAAGTATATTATAATAATAAAAGATTACGTTAACACTTGTCCTAACCTTATTGTATGAGTCATGGACGACCATGGGAATCCTTGGGTCTATTTTGGGATCCCATGTAGCCACTTGAGAGTGATAATGGCTCTTTAGATTAAATAATTTAAAGTAAAGACAAAAAATGACACAAACAAATATCTTTTAGTAAATTACTTTTTACATGGGGTTATATAAGATATATTTTAGACTATAAATATTAATTAGAAATATAAAAATATTTCCTATATCATGGTATTTTTTTTAATAATTTTTAGACATCAAATAAAGTATGTTATTTATGACATAATGATGATGCAGTAATTACCTTATTAAAAAAATATTAAAATAATTGATATTATAAATACCCAAATAAATCTAATTTTAGACTTTTAATGGATTCCAATAATTTTATTAGTTAATATGACATGTTATGATTGATTAAATTAATTTTCTAAGAATTAATAAAGTTTTTAAGAATTTAACAAAAATCAATTATTAAATAGTGTCAAAATTGACATAAATGAGTATTTAAAAAAATATTATATTATTAATTGATATTTTATTCCTAAAAATATAAGGTTCAGAAAAAAGACTTATATAATTATAGGTGTATCATTAGTGGACCACTTGGGGGTCTCTTGGAAGTATATAGTACGATTATTAACCATATAATATAAAAATACAAAGTGACATGGTAAATGTCAATCTATTTAACTAAGAGTTAAATATAAATGATAAGGTTAATATAGTGACCCAAACCTATCTAAAATCTATTGTATGAAAGGATTTCAACACATCCCCACCTTATACATTGAATAATGCAATTTTGAGCCATTAGAAACTGAATATGAATTTATTATAAATTAATACTTTAAGTTTTTCCTAAAGAGCCCCTCCTACCCCATATAAAAGGACACCACTTCTAACCAATTCTTCATACTATAAAAGCCTTTTGGTTCGGCAAACCTCTTCCCAAATACCCTCAAAACTATCCTACCTTAATCATATAGGCCTTCATTTATTCATAAAGCCAACCTAAGGATCCATTTTGATCAAATCAAAAGGAAGAACCCGAAGAAGAGGTAATGTTTTCACCACCCCTTTTCAAGTTCCTTTCTTCTTCAACTTCTTCTTTATTTGTTGTTTCCATTATAAAATAATAACTCCAGTATATTCTATATACTGTGATATTATTATAAATATGGTATAACCATATTCAGTATTCTATCCATCCTTTTAATGACATGTCACCATACGTGTGTACGTACGACCTATTGTCTTCACGTCTTGGTATAATTGTTATTGAATACATTATTATTTGGATGGGTTTAATAATGATGTGTAATTCATGTAAATAATAAATATAACATGATAATTATTCTGTATATATGATATACCATCTAATTATATATTATTTTAATATCAAAAGAATGATATTGTCGCTCGTACGTACGTACGGACTACCGACTCCACGAACACGATGAGATTCATTCTCCATCGTATCCATTAAAGTATAATTCTCATTTGATGATTAAAAATAATTTTTAAGGACTTGATATCATTCTAGATATTAATAATATACAACCTATCCATAACAAACATGACTTATGTAACAAAACATATAAAAGAAAATGAGTAAGTTAACACCCGAAACCACGATAATACTAAGATATTATTAACAAAGCAATGTTAAAAGATCATATATGATATCATATTAATGTATATTATTCTTGTATAATTTAAAAAAAATTATTTCACCATTATAAAAGAGGTTAAACTACCCTCATCCAAGTAAAAGTATAAGGTATGGGGTTTTCATCTCACTCATTATTCCCGTGAGATTCGTTCCATATTGCCACTATTAATTTTTGTGTGGTGTATGTACTGCCCATAGTTGTATTATTTGTGTAATACACATTAATTTATGTGTATTTACATATTCATTGTATGATACCTCTTTCATGGGGTGTATGTTTCTCATGTTACAAAATTGGTAAGGGTTTATTTCACAATCTCTTCATTATATGAGGTTGTTCATACATAATTATCTACTGGGACTTCTTTATCATCCACATCCATGTTTCTTAAAAATTTATTTGAGAACATTTTTACTATTTTATATAATATGGGTTAAAGTCATTTATACCCTTTTTTGACTTTTTATAAGATGTTTATGATGTAATATTTCCTTCATTTTCCAAACAAGGTTCTTTTTAACCTTTTCGACAAAATTAAGGTAAGAATGTCTTTTTTAACTTATACGGTGGGTGCAGCTATTTTCTACCGTTATAAACTCGTCGTAGCTTCACTTACAAGATTATAAGAATATTTTTAATTTAAATGTTTTATTTTATAATTATGTGACTTTTAAATGATTTCAAAATGAATCTTTTAAGAATTTGTGAAAGGTACTCTTTATCAATATCATAATTTTAAATGTTTTAATTATTTATCTTTCTAAATCATTTTAATTAATGCCCATGTTTTCAAAATTATTTTAAGTATTTATTTATATGGACGTGAATATTTTTAAATGATATTTCTTTTCAAAATATTCGACGTGGTATGGGGCACTTTGATTCAAATATCTATTTTAAATTACTTCCTTAATAAATGTGTGACTTTTAAATGATTTCAAAAAAGTGATATTTATCTCAAATTGTTTTGATTTCATCTATGTCAACATCCTTTGATGGATTTTAAGCTTATTTGAAGTTGATTTATTATGATACAAAACTTCAATATTGTATTGAAGGTTTTTTGATATGTTTGACTATGGATGTGTTATTTTTATACCATTCATGGTTTATGGAGAAAGTATTGACATTTCGTATGCTTGTTTTAATAAGAATGTTTATGTTATGTTTAAACCTATTCATATGATGAATTAATTGGAGTTAATAAGTGATGGGTGGATCCCTCTATAGATCCTCGATGCATTGGTAGGTCTCATGAGACAAAATAGTGTCTTGGCACAAAGCCATGACAAAATCTTATTTGTAGTCTTGGCACGAGGCCTTGACTTTGTCGTTATGATAGTATGGAATTATGAATTCCATCATTATGAAAGTGGTTAGTGATATTGCATGTGATTATTCGACTAGTAGAATATCCATGTGAATAAGTAGATTACATTATTTTATTTTATTTTTTCCATATTATGTTGAATTTCAAGTTTAAAAGGCTTTTGTTTTAGTTGTACATTGCCTTAAATGTTTATAATTATTTATCAATGTTTATGCTATATTGTTATCCTTACTGATAATCTGATCTCACCCCTTTCTATTTTTTATTTTCCCCAGGATTATAGGAAGTGTATTGTGATTGATATGCAGGGTTAGGCCAAGGGAATAATGGCATTCATAAAGGATTATTTATGTTGTTTTGTATGATATAAAGTGTAATGTAACATTCATGTATGTAATCTATTTTCCAAGACTGCCAAACCGATCGGTCATTCGGGACATAATTCCTTGTAATCATGACAATGTATTAAAATAATGCACCGACTATGGGTAACTGGGGTTGGGGCGTTACAATATAAATTTTCATTTAACCATCACACCTTCTAAGTTAATGGCTTGGCCAAACTTGACTAAATCACCAATGAAATAAGCTCCACATAACGTCTTGGCTTACTTAATAAATGGGATTACCTATGTAAGTAATTTCCCAATGGAACATGGTACCTTATAAGCACCTATTTGATATTTTTTAAATGAATTTCCATGTTCTGTTAATGAAATGTAATGTATTGGTTAGAATTGATTGATCATGATGTCTTGCTTCCATGAACGTTTTAAATGATAAGTAATGATTATATTCAAAGGAATGCATTATGATAGATTGCATGCCTTGAATGAATTAAATGTTATAATTGAAATGAAATTTAATGGGTGAAAAGGCCATGCAATTTATTTCCTTCTTAAACACATTTTTAAATCAAGTTGTAATAAAATGGAATGCCCTAGTTTATAATAAGATTTATAAATGTAGAAAATGAGTGGTAATTCCCCACGGATCATATTATTATTATCATTACATTATTACACATTAAATGGGTTATGGAATCACAATAAGGGTTATGTTGAGCATGGTGGAGTCACACTCCCTTACATCGAGTGTTGATTCATGGTATCTCACAGTAGTTTTATTATTTGGACTGTGGGTATTGTGTTCCACGTCCCTTGTGAGATTTGACATGACAGAACACTAACTTTTATTTGAGTGTAGACATGATGGAACACTCACCATCTCGAGGGATGAGAATGAAATCTCCCACTCATTATGATATTTAGGGCATGTACCATATTGCTAGGGATTATATGACCATTTAGTGAGGTTATGGATGTCGATGTTAAGCTAGGTCCAACCAGAAACTATTATTCTAGGTATATGGCCACATACGTTCACACATACTTGGTTCATATAGGTGAATGAAATATATATAATTATATTATATATATATAATATTAAGATAAATATATGGTATAAGATTAGACATCTATTTCTGGCCCTGAACCGATGCAGGTAGATCCTCCAGGTGTCCTTTAGAAACCTAATCTGGCTTCTATTTATTTATTTTAGTATTTTTATTGTTCATATTACCTAAACAATACTTTAATTTGTATTCATGGACTCTATTCAGTCATAGAAATCATGGGTGGTAACTTACTAAGATTTATATCTCACACCCAACTCGGGACACCATTGCACCGGGGTACATGAGTAGACCTTATGTTCGTAGGACCTTGGATGTTTTACTTGTACCTAGGAGTTAGGATCACAAGACTGGGCTAGAGTTAAGAATTATCAGGGGGATCACCCTTAGGGATTTTTTATCCTTTTCCATACACTTATATTTTATTGTACTACATCCTCCATTATGTATTCTGTTTAGTTATGTATTACCATCTGGACATTCATTCATTATGTACATTAGTCGTGGCAATCTTTTATATTCAGTTTTTATTATTCTTAAACTACTATATCCTTCATTTATTACTACATCAGCTATTTTATGTTATTTATTACCTGATATACCATTGTGCTACTCGAATCATGTGTGTAACATCCCATGATTTCATGATTTGTTATCATTTTAAAGAAATTCAATAGCTTATATTTCACGCAATATCGAATTCAAGTGCATCATTTTCTATCAAACTAGCTGTTTAAAAAGTTTTTATGAATAGAATTAACCAAATTATGAAAATAGTATTCATTTTTGGATTTGAAATATCCAAATTAGTAAATGGTGAAATTTTGGTATATTTATGAAAATTTTCCATTTTTGATGAATAGTGAAAAATACAACATTGTTTTTAATATCAAACTTTTTCATTTAAAAAATTATTTTACATTAAATTGATTTTAAAGACACAATAGATAAATAATACTTATATTAATACAAATTTTTTAATTTTAATTTTCTTTATAATAGAATTAGATATAAAAAAGTATTGAATTTTTGAACGTCTCTTTTACCCACCTTCTAGCCACATCTTTAAGATTACCATTAAACATAATTTTACCACTTTAGTGAATTAAATTTTTAGAAAAAGTACATATATGTTTTTAATCATTATAAACAATTTGTTATAATTGGATCAAAATAATTGTTTGTGAATAGTAACTTTTGAATTTTATTTACCACACTTAAAAGGTTAATAAGGTAATAAAAGGTAGAAATAATATTATAATAATATAAAATTACCCTAAAACTTGTCCTAATTTCATTGGATTAGTGTTTTTAGACCAAAATCAACCGTAGGTAAAAAATATAATCCTCTTTAAGCCACTTGGGTTAGATTAGGATATTTATTTATTTTATTTAAAAAAGAGTTTAAAATTTTGTATTACAATTTTGATAACTAAATAATTTTTAATATAGGGTTATACATAAGATAAATATGACTATAAATAGTAATTAGAAATATAATATGTTTATAACCATCATGGTAATTTATTTATAATTTTTAAAAATTTAAAATTAAATTAAATTGTGACATAATGATGATGAAGTGATTAAATTATTAAAGGAATAATTAAATAAATGTTATTAATAATATTAAAATAAATATAATTTAAAGTATTTTATTCCATCCATGAATTTTAAAGAATAATATAACATGTTAGGGATGGGTTAATGTAGTATTTTAAGTAATCAAGTTGTTATGATTTTTTAAAAGTCAAGTGATAAATAGTGCCAAAATTGACATAAATGAGATTTTAGAATAACAACTATTTTATTAAATGATATAAAATTCATTAAAATATATATCTCAAACAACTAACTTAGATAATTTGAAATATTTTATTAATTATCCAATTGGGGTTTTTTTGTCATTTTATATAAACTGTATTAACCCTATTGTGTAAAAATACAAGTAGTCACAATAATAGTTAAATTATTTAACTATGGGTTAATGACCAAAGATAAGGTTAATATTGGGACCTAAACATGTGTAAAATTAATTGTTTGAGAATATTTAAACTCATACTAATATTATATTATAAATAACTCACTTTAGAGATATTTAAAGTCGAAAATAAATTTATAATAAATTAATAGTTTTGGAGTTTTAAAAAGTACCCCATCTTATAAAAAGGAACTTCTCCTTCTCTTTTATTCACACATCTATATCCCTTAATTTCAGACAATCCTTACCCCTTTGTTATCATAAATTTTTTCAATTCATACTAGAGGCCATACATTTGGCAGAAACCCAACCTATGGATTCCGTTTATACAAATCAAAAGTAGACACTCAAAGAAGAGACAAGTGTTTTACCAACTCTTTCAAAGTTCTTTTCTTCTTCTACTTCCATTTCCTAATTTGTTTACAAAGTATAGTAATAACTATATAATATAATATATACTAAGATGTTTTTATTATTATGTTACAACCATATTCCTCCTTTTACCAATCCTTTGAAAAACAATATCACCATGTGTGCGTACGTACGACTTACCATCTTTACACCTCGTTGTAAACTATTTTTCATATATACATTATTTCAATGGGTAAATGATTAATATAAATAATAAATATGAAATGATTATTATTCTTTATAATTAATATACCATCCAATTATATACCATTTAACCATTAAGGGAATGATACAGTCACTCGTGCATATGTATGACCTACTGTCTCCACGACGCAATAAGATTCATTATCCACATTACCCATTCAAGAATGATTATAATATATATATATAATGGGTAAGTATGAAACGTATGAAGTGATAATGATAATAAAATAATATATATATATATATATATATATTTCATTTACTTTCTTCCATTCAATACGATAAGAAAATGGAAAAATGTTCATACGTATGTTGGACCAACCAAATCTGTGAATGTTGTATTCCACTATAATATCTATCTATTATATATATTTATATAATAAATAAATATTATATATAAATCATGTTTTACATTTTTTTAATTATGTTAATTGTGATATAAGTAATAAAATCAAGAATAACAAGTCAAAACACGTACGATAAACAAAGCGATTATTACATGAAATATTGATTTAACATGGAAATTGTTTATAAATGGGTAGTATAAAGTCATAAATGTATCATATATGATATCATAAATATAATTAGGATTATTTTATAAGTTAATAATATGTTTGAAATCATTATAAATTATCTACGTACATGTATGGACAGTATCAGACCTAATGTAAGGGAATTTTTGTATCGCTTTTAATTTTCATGAGATATAAGCCATGTTAACACATTATTTCATGTGTGTGGTGTGTTTACATACCATATTATATTTCATATCATGAATAAATTTATCATTATGGTATTTTAATATTCATTTGAAGATATCATAGGTATTGTTTAAATGTTCAAAGTGGTATGAGATGCTTTTAAATGTTTAAAGAATTAATCTTTTCTCCAATTCAATATTCTTGATATTATTTTACAAAATTGTTTATATTGATATAAAAGGACTGTAAAGGATATTTTGTGTCTATTTGGAAGTTCATTTATATTTTTTCAAATTTAATCAATTAATTTTTTATGTAAGGTTTAATTTCACAGCCTCATTATTATCTGAGGTTATTTATATGTAAGTATCTACTAGGATACATTTTTCATCCATGTCTATGTTTCTTAAAAACGTATTTCCAAATATTATAGAATTTTTTAAATAATTTTTCCCATTTTTTACTTTTTATAAAAAGTTTTGAAAGGAATATTTCAATCGTTTTCCAAATGAGGTTCTTTATGAACTTTTTGGAAAATTAAGGGAAGAATGTTTTTAACTTATACGGTGCGAACGGTTTTTTCTGTCGTCATGAAGCCTTAAAATTCTGAAGCTTCACTTACTAGATTATGAGGTTATTTTTAGAAAAAAAAATTCTTTTATAATTTCATAACATTTTCAAAGTAAAAAATGGATATTTCTCTCAATGATTTTTAATGATTTTAGAAGATTATTTTTATCTATGTCAACATCCTTTTTAGGATTTTGTACTTAATTGTGGTTGATTTTTTACGATACAATATACCATATTATATCTAAGGTTTTATGAAATGTTTGATTGTGGATGTTCTATTTTGATACCATTTATGGTTTATCGTTAATGTATTAACATTTCCTTTGCTAGTTTTAATACTAATGTTTATGTTGTTTATATTTCACCCTTTTCAAATGAGGAATGAATTAGACTTAATAAGTGATGGGTTGGGGACCACTTGATGAAATCCCTTTGGTTTTGGGACCAGTTAATGAATTTTCCCTGATACATTGGTACTTCTCATGAGGAAAACTATTCTGGGTTTTGATTAACGTCTTACCAGTATATGAATGGTATAAGAATAAGGCCTTGACTGTGTGGTTATGATGTATGAAATTATGAATGAACTCTTTATGATATTAGTTATTGATATTACATGTAATTATTTAAGTAGTATAGTATCCATGTGAATGTTTAAATGGTATTATTGGATTTATTATTTCTATATTATGCTGAAGATTGTGTTTAAAAGTCTTGTTTTTTATTTTTACACCTTGCCTTAAAGTTTTATGGTTATTTATGATAGCTTCTGCAATATTTTTTACCCTTACTAAGCATCCACTACGGGAAAAAGGGGTTTTTGCGATAGGTTATTTGCGACGGGGAAATATCACCCGTCGCAAAAGGCTTGACGTGCAAAGCGCGCCAACCCGCGGGAAAGTTATTTGTGACGGGTGGTTACCACCCGTCGCAAATAACCAGCGGCGGTAAAAACTATTTGCGACGGGAATATACCCCGTCGCAAATACCCGGGGGCGGTAAAAACTATTTGCGACAGGAATATACCCCCCATCGCAAATAGTATGTCGGCAGGTTAATATTTGCGACGGGACCCCCCGTCGCAAATAACTATTTTACCGTTGACCGTGATAAATGTGGGCTCAAGTATTTGCGACGGGTCCCGTCACAAATAATACTATTTGTGATGGGTATCCTGTCGCAAATACTCCCGTCGCAAATAATCTAACCTATAAATACCCCCACCCATTTTTTCGCATTCATTCTCAACTTCTCTCAAAACTCTCTTTTTAGAGTTCACAGTTTCTTAAGTTTAATTTTTATTTCCAGAATTGATATTGATGTCTTCAACAATTATCGAAGATCAACCTCAGATCAATTTTAAAGGTATTTATTTTCTTTTTAATTTAATATTTAATTTAAATTTTTTATTAGTTTTATTTATTTTTAATTAGTTGTAATTTAGTTGTGTTTATATTGTTTTGTTATTTAATAAATTTAAATTATTAGTATTAATTGTTCATAGTTAATGGTAATTAGTAGTAATTAATAATAATTAGAAATAATTAATAATAAAAAGGAATAATTAATAATAAATAGGAATAAACCTCCCCCATGCGCGCATTAACCTTTACAACTAAGCCATTTCATTTTTTATACATTTAATGATCTATCTATATATATATAGATATATTTATTCATATATTAGTATAGATTTTTATTAATATAAATATATTTGGTTATATAAATAGATATATATATTTATATATATTTATTCGTATATTAATATATATTTATTATATATATATATATGTAGTTATAAGTTTTTATTCGTATATTTATTTGTATATTAATTAATATATATTTATAAGCTTAGTTTTAAATAAATTTATAAAATATGGGTTTTTATGTATATGTATAAATAAATAAATAAATAAATAAATACATATATACAATAGATACACACACACACACACAGATATATATATGTATAGTTATGAATGAATACATAGGAATGAGGGGGTGAAAATCCACCGAGAATGTTAAAACGTCTATAACTTCTAATCCGTAAGTCCGTTACAACTCCACAACCAGTAAAATCGAAAAACATGAAACGATCTTCGATATGATATGCGGTACAGGCCAAACGGACATCCAGATCGGATGTTATAGCCATTTGAATGTTTAAACGACCATAACTTCTAATCCAAAAGTCCATTTCAGCTCCACAATCAGTCAAATCGAAGAACATGAAACGATCTTCGATATGATATATGGTATAGGTTTATCGGACATCGAGAGCAGAAGTTATAGCTATTTAAACGGTGAAAAATCCGGATACCCCGACTAAAAACTC
Source organism: Viscum album (assembly GCA_963277665.1). NCBI lineage: Eukaryota > Viridiplantae > Streptophyta > Magnoliopsida > Santalales > Viscaceae > Viscum > Viscum album. The sequence continues at coordinate 1,915,177,041 of OY728127.1, forward strand.
AGTTTTGGAGGCCTTCTGGGCCTTTGTTGGCCTTGAAACAAACTTAGACGGGTTCCATCCGTCTACAGGGCTGTAGAGCTCATCGCAGGATTCGATTTGATATGCTGTGGAGCTCAAACAGAGTCCCGGATCAAAAGTTATGGCCGTTTGAAGTTTGGGTTTCATTTTTAACTTATTTTCCATCTTTCATTAATTTTTTTATTTTTTTTATATTCAAAGAGTTATTAAATGACTATTAATTGATAAAAATTACATAATTACTAATTAAAAATATTTTTTAATTTATTTTATAAGCCTCTTTTACTGAACATCTTATATATTCATATTTGATTTTCATTCTTCCTTTCTAAAACATATTTAAAAAATAAATATTATATTTATATCAATATAAATAGGTTTATTGATTTATATAATAATAAATAAAGTTTTAATTTTTTTTTAATTTTTTTATTATTATTTGTGACATGAATATATTCCCGTCGCAAATACTTATTTGCAACGGGCCCGTCGCAAATACCCGCTTCGAAGCAACCATTTGCGACGGGCCCGTCGCATAAGATTTTTAAAAAAAAACCAGAAACCTATTTGCGATGGCGTTTTCTGCAATGGGCGATTTGCGATGGGGCCCCATCGCAAAAGGCTATTTGCAATGGGATCCCGTCACAAATGACCCGTCGCAAATATCTATATTTCCCGTAGTGATCTAATCTCACCCATTTCTTATGTTTTATTTTCCCAAGATTACAAGAAGTGTTTTATGATTGATATGTAGGGTTAATCTAGGATAATAACGGTGTTCTCAAAGAATTATCTATATGGCATTTTTATTCTTTAAATTGTAATGTAGTGTTCGTGTATGTAATCTATTTTCTAAGTTTGCTAAACTGATTGGTCATTCTGAATTTAATTCCATGTAATCATGTAAATGTATTAATATAATGTGTCGTATTCGGGCTTTTGGGGTTGGGGCGTTAAATTTGGTATCAAATGAAGTTTAATAGAAACCTTGGGAATTAGATTTAGAAAACATAGATTAGGGAACATAACTCTAAGATAGACTTTGAGGATAAGTATATAAGAACATCTTAGAAATTTGGTAATGTATATATTATGTTGGTATTCCGAGAAAATTCATCCATGTCTCGAAACTACAAGTGGACGTAGTTCTAGAATAGATGTACCTAGTATTAATAACTCTAACAAGGTGTTTCGGCCTTGACTCGGGGTACACTGGTACACAAAAATAGACCTTATTATGCACTTGCATTGAAACTCTTGGAGGATATGTTTAGGATAATTTAAATTTTATTTTCAAACCATTATAAAGGATTTAAAATTAAATATTTCCCCTAAGAAACAATGTTTATGATTTTGAGATTAGCTATACATAAATATTTCAACTTATGTCAAGTGTTTCACTAGTTGTGGGATTATACATTATTTTATGATTTAATCTAGTATATTAAATTATTTAAAAATTGAGCATAGCATATGGAATGTAACCTCCACCAATTAACGTGATCCAAAGAGTAAAAAGGATTATATCATTCATGGATTTAATCCAACATTTTGAAGGTAAATAATCTCCCAAGTATTCTCATCATATGAGGACATAATATAGTGTGGTAATGAAATGGGTAAAGAATTCTAAAAGTCTTATGGATTTAAAGGAAATAAATAAAATAAGGGGATGGAAGGTCAACATATGTATAAATGTAAGAAGGGAAATAATAATTTTCTCACATGTGATAATTGTGGATTGAAACACCCTGGTGCCTGCTTAAAAGGAAAATGAGTTATCTTCAAGTGTCTTGAGAAAGTCCATCATTATTTTGATTGTAAGGGAAAGAAATAAATTCAATGTTCAATCCCTCCACTGAAAGGATATGGGACACTACGTGAATAAATGTCTCATGATTTAAAGGAATATACCCCAAATGATGCTATTGGATAATGATATTGTTATGAAATTGTCGTAGATGAAGAGGAATGATTAATATTCATATTCAATAGTTATGTCATTTGAATATTATATTATTAATTCATTGGTTATAAGAATTTTGGAATATATATTTATTGTATTATAGTACTATTTCATTAAGGATTTGAGATTTAATGGTACCAAGAAAAGTGACTCACTTGCAATTTAAATTTTTTGAAAAATTTTTGGTTGAGGGAAAGATAACCCTTAATATGTTTATGATACTAAGATAATAAAGTTGGAATAATGAGATGATTTATTTGAATAAAGTAAATTGAATATTATTGACAATCTTTGTAATAATTAATGGTTTGTTTGTTCAATCATTGTTGGAGTTTACAACATTTTTGGATTTAAAGAGTATATCCAATATTCTTTGTTTTATGTAAGAAACAAGGAATCAAGAATATATTTAACAAGGTTTTACATTAATTCATGTTATTAAAAAGTTTCAATAGAATAAATAATGAAGGTATTCACATTTTTGGTATGTTACAAAAAAAAAATATCCGCATTATGTTTTGTTGATTTTAGAAATTTAGTGACCTTCCTTAAAAAAATTTGGAGTGTGAGTTTGGGAAGAATTACTTTAGACAATTATAAAGGTTGGAATGGATTATGCTGAAAATTGGATAATATTTATTAAGAATAAAAAATTTCATAAGGTAATTTTTTTAATGATATAATAATATATTTTTAAGAAAAGGACAACCCGTAGGTTGGGTGACAACCTATCAGATCCGGTAGGGCCACGAGACTTGAACCCGCAACCGAAGGGAGACAAGGGTGCATTACCTTCCATTGGCCTACATGATGCCCTGGTTAGTATAGAATAGTTTTATTTATTTAAACTATATGATAGATTAAGTATAAGTTTATTTTTTGAACCCCATACGATTAAGATAAATAGAATATTTTTGAATTTTATTATCTTTTAGAGAGAATAATGAGTTTGTGATAGGAATTAGTAGAAGGATACAACTCTACATGTCAAATAAGAATGCAACCTTGTGTTCTTAGTCTATGAATTAAATTAATTCTTAAAAATTAGGGAATGTATCCTGAAACCGAAAATTATATCCTAGTACTTTTTTCGACAAATCAAATGGTCCCTTAGATCATCACATATTTAGATTTTTTTTGATTGTAAACTTTCTCTTAATAGAGTTCACTATAACTCTCCATCAGAAAATTATGGTTAAATTTTTCTTTAATGTCTATTTTTTACTATTTGGAACCCTTTTATTTGTTATCTCTGGTAACCTTTAAAATTCACTTTCTTTATTTTAAAGTGGACATTTTATTGACCCTTGTCCCGATCTGGGATTGTAATAAAGGAATTTTGAATAGTCAAACCTTACTTGCCAATCCAAAATTTTAAAATTAAGAGGATGTAATTAATTTAAGGGGAGAGAATGTAAAAACCCAATATTTCATAGTATGTTATCTTTTTAAATAAATCCAATAGCTTATGTTGCATGCAACACTGAGTTTGAGCAAAGCAAGATCTATCAAACTAGCAGTTTAAAAAAGAAGTTATGAATAGTATTAACCAAATTATGAAATATATAAAATTTATTTTTTAAAATAGCCTTCATTTTTGAATTTATAATATCAAAATTTTCTTAGGGTAATGTTTTAGTTTTTTCTAAAAAGTTTCAATTTTGGATGAATAGTGAAAAATATGGCATTGTTGTTAATAACTGACTTTTTCATTTAAACAATTTTTTTAGTTTAAATTGATTTTAAATACACAATAGATATATAATACATATATTAATTAAATTTAGGTAATTGGAATAATTTTTATTATAGAATTAGAAATTAAAATTTATTGAACTTTTGAACGTCTCTTTTACCCGCCTTCTAGCCACATCTGCCAGATTAGCATTAAACATTATTTTACCGCTTCAGGGAATTTAATTTTGAAAAACAGACATAAATGTTTGTAATCAGTAGGAAATATTTTTTCTAATAGGATCAAAATAATTTTTATTGAATAGTAATTTTGGAACTTTATATACCACACTTAAAGGTAAATTGGATAATTTAAGGTAAAAATTATTTTATAATAATATAAAATTACCCTAACACTTGTCCTAATTTCATTGGATAAGTTTTTAAGACCAAAATCAGCCTTATTTAAAAAATATAATCATTTGTAATCCAATTGTGTTAGATTAAGACATTTATTGATTTTTATTTAAAAAATAATTAAAAATGTCATATTCAAATTTTATTTAATAAAATAATTTTTAATATTTGGTTATACAAAAGATAAATTCAACTATAAATAATTAATAGAAATATAAAATTTTTTTAAACATCATGGAAATTTATTCATAATTTTATAAATATATATAATTAAATTAAATGGTGATACAATGATGATTAAGTAATTAAATTATTAAGGGAAGAATCATATAAATGTTATTAATAATATTAAAATAAATATAATTTGAAATATTTGATCCCATATAAGAATTTAATGGAATATTATGACATTTTAGGGATGATTTAATGTAGTTTTTTAGAATTAATCAATTTTTTGTAATTTTTTAAAAATTCAAGTGATAAATAGTGTCGACATTGACATAAATGAAATTTTAAAAAAACATTTTATTAAATGATATAAAATTTATAAAAATGTATATCTTGACCAAATAACTATGATAATTTCATATATTTCATATATGATCCAATTTGGGTTCTTTTGTAAATTTATGGCCACTATATTAACCCTACAGTGTAAAAAGACACGTAGTCACTGTAATAGTAAATTGTAAAACTAAGGGTTAAAACCAAAAGATATGGTTATTTTTATGACCTAAACATGTCTAAAATTCAGTCTATGAGAATATTTATACCCATAATAATCTTATAATCAAAATAAATTTCTTTGGACTTATTTTAAATCAAAAATCAATTTATTATAAATTAATAGTTTTAGAGTTTACTAAAGTGCCCCTCCCCACTCTTATAAAAGGGCACATCTCCATATCATTTATTCACAAATCTAAATCCCTTTATTTCAGAAAAAACATACCCATTTCTCCTCTCAAATTCCCTTACTTCATCCTTTAGGCCATAAATTTTTTGTAAACCCAACCTATGGAGTCCTTTTGTGCAAATCAAAAAGCAGACACTCAAAGAAGAGGTAATTGTTTTACCAATTATTTGAATGCTCATTTCTTCATATACATCCTTTTCAAATTTTGTTTCCATAATAAGGTACCAAATAAATATATAATATATACTATTATGTTTTTATGATTATGTTATTACTATATTCCTCCTTTTACCCATCCTATAGAAAAAATCCTACCATGCATGCGTACGTACGACTTACCATCTCCACATAGTTATGTAAATTACTTTTCCTCTATACATTGTTTTTATGATTATAAAGATGAATATAAATGATGTAAATAATAAATATGATATTATAATTATTCTTTATAATTAATATACCATCCATTTTCACAGAAATTAACCATTAATGGAATGATATTGTCGCTCGTTCGTGCATACGATCTAGCGTCTTCACTATGCGATGAGATTCATTCTACAAGTTAACCATTCAAGAATGATTCTAAAAATATATATATAAGGAATAGGTAGGAAATATATTACATAATAATTCTACTATAATATATATGTATATGTATATTTCATTTACTTTCTTTCATTCAATACGATAAGAAAACGAAAACAATGTTCATGCGTACATACGGCCTACCATCTCCATGAATGATGTATTTAATTCCATATATATGTATATCTATTATATATATTTATTTACTGAATATATATGATATATAAAACATTTTTGATATAATATAAGTAATTTAATCATGATCTAAGTAATACAATCAATAATAACAAGTCAAAACATGTACGATTAAAAAGTGATTAGTACGTAAAATGTTTCATTACCATGAAAAATATTAACAAACGGGTAATTTAAAGTCATAAATGAATTATATATGATATAATAAAAAAATTATGATTATTATAGAAGTTAATAATATTTTTATAACCATTAAATAGGAGTTTCAGACATGTATAGGGAATATCAGACATAAGGTAAGAGAATTTTCATCTCACTTTTAATTTTTATGACATATAATCCATTTTCACCACCTATTTATTGTTTGTGGTCTATGTAATACCACTATTATATTTAATATAATGAATACAATTATATTAATGGATTATAAATATTCATTTTAAGATACGAGGTTTATGATTTAAATGTTCAAAGTGGTATGGGACGCTTTGAATGTTTCAATAAGTAATACTTTCTCCATTTCAATATTCTTGATATTATTTTACATGAATATTTATATGGATACAAAAGGATATTAAAGGTAATTTAATGTCTATTTTTAATTTCATTCAAATATTTTTAAAATGAATTTGTTAAGGTTTTATGTAAGGGTTAATTTTTGAACCTCATTATTATCTAAGGTTGTTTATACATAATTATCTACTGGGAAACATTTATTATCATTGTCTATGTTTCTTAGAAATGTATTTCAAAATATTATTGACAATTGTTTAAAGTAATTTTTACCCATGTTTGACTTTTTATAAAACATTTTGAAAGGAATCTTTCTGTGTTCTTCCAAACGGGCTACTTTATGGTGTTTTTGATAAATGAAGGAAATAATTTTTTTTAACTTATACGATGCGAGCGGCTATTTACACCATCATGATGCCTTAACGTTTTGAAGATTACCTTACAATCTTACATGGTTATTTTTAAAATAAATTGGTTCTTTTATAATTTTGTTACTTTTTTAATGTATAAAAGGGATATTTATCTCAAACAGTTTTAATGAATTTATTAGATTATTTTCATCTATGTCAGCATCCTTTGTTGGATTTTATAGTTAATTGAGGTGGATTTATTATGATACAATCTAATATATTATATTTAAGGAATTATGATATGTTTGAATATGGGTGTTCAATTTTGATACCATTCTTGTTTTATGGTTAATGTATTAATATTTCATATGCTATTTTTAATATGAATATTTATGTTAGTTATGTTTCACCATTTTCACATGAGGAATGTATTAGACATAATAAGTGCTGGGTTGATGATTTCATGATGAAATCACTACATGTTGGGGACCGTTTAATGAAAACACCTCGATGCATCATTAGTTCTCATAAGACCAACTATTATGGGTTTTGACTAACGTATTACCCACATATCTATGGTCTAGGCATGAGGCCTTGATAGTGCAGTTATGATGTCTAGAATTATTCATTCCCTCATTATTAAATTAGTTGTTGATAATACATGTGATTATTAGACTAGTATAATATCCAGTTGAATTTTTAAATGGAATTATTTGATTTATTCTGGCTATATTATGTTGAAGATTATGTTAAAAAGGATTATGTTCTATTTTTATACCTTTCTTTAAAAGTTTTTACTTATTTATGATAGATTACGCTATATTGTTTACCCTTACTAAGAATCTAATCTCACCTCATTATTATGTTTTATTTTCCCAGGACACTAAGAAGTGTTTTATAATTGATATGGAGCGTTAATCTAGTAGAATAATGGTGTTCTGAAAGAATTATCGGTGTTTCACTTTATGATTTTAATTGTAATGTAAATTTCATATATGTAATCTAATTACCAATACCACTAAAATGATTGGTCCTTTGGGATTTTATTCCTTATAATCAAACCAATGTATCAAAATAATGTATTGTCTCTAGGATTATGGGGTTTGGCATTACAATGAGGGTATAGTCTCCCCACTACCACATCCTTAAACCCTCACTACTCATCGGCAACCTCTGGAATATGGGGATGAATTCTTGAGGCCATGTAACCCACCATTATAGATACGTTCTTAGTGGTTAGTCATATCAAAATGTTACAATGTGGTATAAGTATTTGTTTCATTTCCTTTGTCTTACTATTTTGGGCTGGTTGATAGGAGACTAGAAATGTGTCAGTTCTTGGTAAATAGTCATGTCTTGCACTAATCACCCCACACATGGGTAAAAGTACAAGCGTTTAGGTATGGGATTATTGTTTGTGTTGTTTTCTATTACTATTGATTTTTATTTCACCTTGAGTGACTGATGTCCTTTCCACTAATTTTTGGTTTATAAATTTATGGTATTTTTTCCATGGCATAGTAATGAAAGGAAGAAGTCTAACATGAATAATTATAGTCATAGAGAGATTGAGATGTCATGCCTATTCCATGCCATGTAGTTGCATTTGTAGTCTAATAATTGATTTTTATTGTATACCTTGAGTGCTATGTAATTCTTTTGTTTTATTTAGAATTCCTACTTATATAACATGATTGTGTGTTTATTTAGAATTTTAAATTGTTATCATGATTAGTTGAACATATGACATGATACCTATTTTTTAGCATGTTCTTCTGTTTTTACTTCTTTTTATAGAATGATAAGTTATGATTTTGATAATATGTAAATCGTTGCATTTGCTAAATTTATTGGTTGCGAGTATAGAGAAACTAGTTTTCAATTTTATGGTGCAAGGGTGCCTTATAATTTTGAAAAGGTAACCCATATACTTGAACAATATTTGATATTTAGACATGTTTAGAAACCTTTGTTAAAATTTAAAGGCTATTAAAGTGCATGTGTTCTAGTGGAATGTTTTCAATTAATGGGAGCCAAATTCTAGACAATCAAGTGTATAGGTGCTTTATGGATTGGTAGATGGATACCCATATAACTAAAGAATTATATATGAATATTTTATATTAAAAAATGGATATAAATTTAAATATTGTTTAATTTTAATATCAAATGATATGGATTCCATTATAAAGGAATGAGACTCTATCACACTGGTTTGGTGATCATTTGATTACCTTATTAAATGCATAACTAGACCCAAGTAGGTTAGTTGGGGAATGTTTCTTATGAGATAAACCACTAAGGGTGTTTGAAATATTATTGTTTTATAAACTTCTATTGTGTTTCATTTTAATGAATCTAGTTTTTCTTAGAATTACCATCACAGGTTACCTTATCTGTTATAAATTAAAAAATAATTTTTTTTATTTTCCTAATTATGATGGGATATCAATAAATGTCTAGTGTTTAAAAAAAAGTAATTGTGATAATAATTTATTGGATTCCTTGTTGTTTCATTATAATGATTTTAAAATTTTTAAAGTTAGGATGTGAATTAAAGTGATGTTGTAAAATAAGGAACCTGAAGTGGTGTCCTGGGTTTAAACCCTCATGCAAGTGTAGTTTAATTTTTTCTATTGAGTTGACTTGGAATGGAAATGTTAGGATTTTACACAGGCCTATTTTAATTTTATAAATTGATTAAATAATAGGTGTTGGACCTAGTTAAATCTTTTAGTATGACCTAGTGATAGGGTCAACACTTTTTCTTTTGTAAGGGGATATCCCACTGTAGGTATCACCCTTAGAGCTTAACTTCCCTTCTAAATGTTGTGATTTTTCTTCCTTTTTTTACCATTCGAGTGTCATTTTCTATAGTGGAACTCTTGGTATCTAAATTAAACCCTTATTCAGATGGGTGATCATGGTATCCTTGAACTTTATTACAGGTGTGAAAATTGAGTAATACTCGGTTTTAGTAGGTTAGACATTCCTAAGCCAAGGTCGGCTGCTTGGTTGGTCTCATGCCCTTGTTTCTCTTTCACTGGGTGAATCATGATGTCCTTAGTTTTTTTACCATAATTTTAGATATTAAGCCTTTGATCTAGGTTTCTATGTGAGTTATATGATACTTCAATTCCTTGGGAAGAAATCCTATGGATAGTATTCAATAAGTTCTATTTTCTTTTTAAAACCTCGGGGTAGTGTGCATTATTATATGATAATCCCATAGTGATGCTAAATGGTATAAAGAACCGGTTGAGTTTGGTAAAATCATTGAGTCTGGTGCATTTGAGTTTTTTCTCGGGTCAACATTGAAGTACAGTAACCTGTATGATAAATAATCATGTTCATCCCAATGTCCAGGATGACTTCCAAATGGATAGGATGTTTGGACATGCCGATCTGTTTGGTTTATGTTTTCATACTAAGTGCCTTGGTGCTTGTGTTCGAGACATAGAGGATTTAAAAACATGTTCTTAAGTTGGTTTTGATCCAGCATACTTGTGAGTGGATATCTTATCTGTAACTCCCCAAGCTTCCAGGGTATGTTTCCCTTTGAATAATGTAGTAGTTTTTGTTGTACGACACTTGGAGTTTTAACACACTATGACCAATCAAACTAGCCATTATGAATATAAATTCCCAATTTTTGAAATTTTATAAATTCTATTTTTAAAAATGGAATTCATTTTTGGATTCGGAATATCAAAATTAGATTAGGGTGAAATTTTGGTATATTTCTGAAAACTTTCAATTTTTGATGAATAGTGGAAAACACTGCGTTTTTGTTTAAAAATGACATTTTATTTAAATAATTAGTAATTTAATTTTAATTTATTTTAGGTAAAAATTGATACATAATACCTATATATGTTCAATTTAATTCATTTGAGCCATTTTATAATAAGTTTGTATATATATATATATATATAATTTTATCAAACTTTTTACCTTCTTTTACCAAACTTCTAGGAGCATTTGCAAATTTGCATAAAATTTAATTTCACAACATCTGTGAGTTTAATTTAAAAAATCCTAGAGACAAGTATAGTATTATAAAGTAAAATTTTGTTCAATAATATGAAAATAATTTTTGGGGAATTGTAACTTTTGACTTTTATTTACTACCGTTAAAAGTAAATAGGGTAATTAATGGTAAAAATGATTTTATAATTACCCTAAAACTTGTCCTAATTCTATTGGATAAGTTTAATTCGACCAAAAACAACCTTAGGAATAAAATATGACCTCCTTTGGTCCACTGGTATTAGATTAGGACATTTATTATTATTTTATTTAAAGAAGAGTTAAAAGGGTTAAATTTAAAGTTTAATTACTAACCCATTTTTAATATAGGTTTATACATAATATAATTTAGACTATAAATATTAATTATAAAACTAAAAAGGTTTCCTACATAATGTTATTATATTTATACTTTTTATAAATAGAGAATTTAATTTATTTATGACACAATGGCGATGCAGTAATTACCTTATTAATGAATGATTAAAATAATTCATATTATAAATATCCAAATAAATGAGATTTTTGACATTTGATGAATTGAAATAATTTTATAGGTTACTATGAAATGTTAGGGTTGATTAAATAATTTTTTCTAAGTAATCATTTTTTTGTGATTTTCAAAAACACCATGTACTAAATAGTGTCAAAATTGACATAAATGAGTTTTTAAAACAAATACTATATTATTGGTTGATAAAATATTTATAATAATATATGGTTCAGCAAAAGGACTTCTATAAGGTTATATATATTAATAATGAACCACTTGGGGTTTTCTAGTAATTTTATTGTATGTTTATTAACCATATAATGTAAAAATACAAAGATACATTGTAAATGCCAAACTATTTAACTAAGAGTTAAATCTAAAAGATAAGGTTAATATGGTGACCTAAACCTATCTAAAACCTATTGGTTGAGAGTTTTTCGACCCATACCCACATTAGCTTCTAAATAAGTCATTGTTTATCTATTATAAACTGAAAATTAATTTATTATAAAATAATATTTCAAGCTTTTCCTAAAGTGACCCTCACCTCTCTTATAAAAGGGCAATTCCCGTTCATTGAATTTCACACCTCCAAAGCCATTTGGCTTGGCCAAACCCAGCCCAAATATTCGTAAAACTTCCCCAAAATCAACCAAGAGTCCTTAAATTGATCATAAAGCTATCCTAATGAGCCCTTTTAATAAACTCAAAAGGAAACACCCAAAGAAGAGGTAATAATTTCACCACCCCCTTTCAAGTTCCTTTTCTCTTCTACCTCCTTTTTCTTTGTTGTTCACATTCCAAAATAATAAATCTAGTAATTTATACATAATATGATGTTATTATAAATATGTTACAACCATATTCATTAATCAATCCATCCTATTAATGATTATTTAACTATATGTGAATACGTACGGCTTGCCATCTCCACATTGTGGTGTAGTTTGTTATAAAAACACTTCATTATTTGGATGGGTATAATAATGATTATAAATGATGTAAATAACAAATATAACATGTTAATTATTCTGTATATATGATATAACATCCAAATAAAAACAATTTCACCATCAATAAATTGATATTTTCGCTCGTGCATACGTACGGATTACCGTCTCCATGAACGCGATGAGACTCATTCCCCCATCATAATCATTCAAGAATAATTTACATTTTATGAATAAAATAAATTTTAAGAACATAATATAATTCGGGATATGAATCCTAAACATCCAATTCATAACCTACATGGCTTACGTAACCAAGCATATAATGGAAAATGAATCTATTAACACCTGAAACGATGATACTACAAAAATATTATTAACAAAGAAATATTGGAAGATCATATATGATGTCATACTTGTGAATATGATTCTTGTATAATTTAATAACAATTATTTAACTATTATACAGGATGATAACATACCCTCAACCTAGGAAATGTACAAGGTAATGATTAATTCGACAATCTCTTTACTTATTCGAGTTTGTTAATACGTAAGAGTCTACTAGGACCTCTTTATCATCCACATCCATGTTTTCTAAAAAATGTAATTAAAAACATTCTTACTATTTACTAGACTATTGGTTAACATCATTTATACCATTATTTGACCATATATGTTTTCAAAGGAATCTTTTTGTCATTTTCCAAACAAAGTAATTTATGACCTTTTCGAAAAAAAGTAAGGTAAGAATGTGTTTTTTAACTTATATGGAGGGTGCATAAATTTTCTTCCATTATAACATCATCATAGCTTCCCATAGAAGATGATAATAATATTTTAAAAATAATTTTTTTCTTTTATAATTATTTTACTTTTAAATGATTTCAAAATAGAATGAGATATTTCTCTAAAAAAGTTTTGATTTAATCTATGTCAACATCCTATGATGGATTTTAAGCTTGTTTGAAGTTGATTTATTATGATACAAAACATGTATATTTTATTTAAGGTTTTGTGATATGTTTGACTATGGATGTGTTTTTTTAAACGATTCATTTTTTATTGATAAATTATTGACATTTCATATTCTAGGTTTAATAGGAATTTTTATGTTATGTTTAGGCCTTTTCATATGAGGAATGCATTATACTTAGTAAGTGACGGGTGGATCCTGTTATAGCTCCTCGATGCATCAGTAGGTCTCATGTGGAAAACTAGTTTCTTGGAACAAGGTCTTGACAAAATTCTATTTGTAGTCTTGGAACAAGGCCTTGTCTATGTGGTTATAAAGTCTGGAATTATGCATTCCATCATTATGAAATTGGATATTGATATTATATAGGATTATTTGACTAGTATAATATCCATGTGAATAAGTAAATGGATTTATTTGGTTTATCATTGCCATATTATGATGAAGTTTAAGTTTAAAAGTCTTTTTTCCGTCTTATACATTTACTTACATGTTTTTAATTATTTATGATTGTTTCTGCTATATTGTTATCCTTACTGAGCATCTGAGCTCACCCCTTTCTATGTTTTATTTTTTCCAGGATAAAAAGAAGTATATTATGACTGACCTGTAGGGATTTTCTATGGGATATGAATGTGGTCAATGGAAACAATTTGGTTATTGTTTTTCATTTTATAATGTAATGAAAAACTTATGAATGAATCTAGTACTTCCAAGGCTACGAAGCTGATCAGTCTTTCGGGATTTGATCCCTTGTAATCATGCCAATGTTATATAATAATGCATTCAATCTGGGTAACTGGGTTCGGGGCATTATATTTGGTATCAGAGGATGTTTAGTACAAACTTTGGAAGCTATATTTAGATAAACTCTAATTAGAGCACATTACCCTATGCCAAACTTTGAGGATTGGTATATAAGAACATCCTAGAATTTTGGTAACGTAGAGATTTTATGTATTTTCCAAGAAATACATCCATGTTTGGATACGAGCAGGTAGATACAGCTCTGGAATAGATGTACCTATGAGTAAAAACTCCGACAATGAGTTTCGTACTTGACCCAAGGAATCCTGTTACACGACAACGGGCCCTACTACACTCTTGGTTACGACACTCCAGGGGGATATACTTGGGAAAATTTACATTTTCTTTACAAACCATTATGAAGGTTTTATGATTATATACCTCATCAAAGAAAACGTTTTTATGATTGTGGATTATATCTATAAACATTTCAATTTATGTTAAGTTTTATGAAAGTTTGGAATTATGTATTGTGATTCATAAACTAATCTAGTGTGTGCCATTTTTTGAAATGACGCCTAGTGGAAGGAATGAAAACAATATCAACGCATGTAATCCATGTAGGGAGTTCCCTTCTACTTAGGATAATTATAGTGGAGCTAGTGATGCAACTGGTGCTGATCATCTTATCACTATACTGGGACAACTCACTTTGGTTATGAATAATAACCTTACCCTTATGGAGCACCCTAATAAAAAACATGAAGGATCAATGTTTGACTGCTTCATAAGGCAAAAAACAACAACATTAAATTGGAGTGAAAATCCATTAGTAGTTGACAAATGGATTAATTACTTAGAAAAAATATTTCATACTTTGGGGAGTAGCAAGGGGAAAAAGTTGTCCTAGCAGTTTATCTCCTCATGGGAGATGCAGATCAAGGGTTGTCATTAATCCAAAACACAAAAGAAGATGTAGAAGTATTGAACATGGAATGGAGGTAGTTTAATGATATTTTATTAGAAAAATACTTTCCTCGGGACCATAGAGTAGATATGGAAATACAATTTCTTATTTTGAGGCAAAAAGAGGATGAGAATGTTGCAAAGCATGAAGATAACTTTACAAGGTTAGCAAGGCATGCATCAGATTATATATGTAACCCAAGGAGTAATATTGATCAATTATTTGATAGGTTAAAACATTTACTTTGTTGATCATTGGTCTCACAATCATTCTCTTTGTACGAAGATATTATCTCATGCACTATATAGATGGAAATGGAATTTTCTATATCTTATAACTTTAATGACACTACTACAACCTGCCCCTTTATCAGTGCTAAAAACCAGCATTAACAGCGCTAGAAAAGCGCTGTTAATTCCGGCGTAGATAAATGGGTCCTTTATCAGCGCTCCTCTAGCGCTGTTAAAGGTTTCCTTTATCAGCACTAAAACAGCGCTGATAAAGGCCCCAGCGCCTGCACCTAAAAAACAGTACCTTCACACCAGAATACCTACACAAAGTAGCACATGCACACCTGCACACCATAGCACCCGCACCCAATATTTTGACTGACAACAGTATATAAATTTACTTAACATCATGAATACAAAAAAAAACACATTGCTATATACATTTCAAACATTGTTTTACATGGTTACATTTTAAATTATTCAAAAACAGTTATAAACATTCATGTTTTATCCTTTGATATCTGTGATCCGCTCTCGATGGTATTTGTTGCCGAATAAAGCATCCGAACTCAAGGAAAAAAATTCACCTATATAAGAAAACAAATATTATATTAGTAATGCAATAATGAAAGAAATTAAAACAGAAATATGAAAGAATACATTAATATGGAAATGTGAAACTAAAATATTAAATTTTAAACTCAAAAGTTTCCATTTTCATAACAATGAAAGGGAATAATGTAAAATCAATATGTTTTTGATTGATTTATCTCATTTAATAAATACTGATTCTTTATCTAATGAAAAGCTTTACCGGTCACACCGTGCATCGGATTGAGGTGCGGTTGATTCGTACACGTCACAAATGACTCGTGGATCATTGTCCTAAAGTATTAAAACAATCCAAAGGCGTTTGCTCGGTTTGGCGTATGTCATTGGTGTTGTTTTCCAAAGTTTATGTCATTTTCAAACTGATATCAGACAATTTTAGCCATACCGGTCACACCGTGCGTCAGATTGAGGTGCAGTCGATTCGTACACGTCACAAATGACTCGTGGATCGTTTTCCTAAAGTATCAAAACAATCCGAAGGCATTTTCTCAGTTTGGTGTTTGTCATTGGTGTTGTTTTCCAAAGTTTATGTCATTTTCAAACCGATATCAGACAATTTTATACATACCGGTCACACCGTGCGTCGGATTGAGGTGCGGTTGATTCTTACACATCACAAATGACTCGTGGATCGTTTTCCTAAAGTGTCAAAACAATACGAAGGCGTTTTCTTGGTTTGGTGTATGTCATTGGTGTTGTTTTCCAAATTTTATCTCAATTTGAAACTGATATCAGACACTTTTATCCATACCGGTCTCACTGTGCGTCGGATTGAGGTGCGGTCGATTAGTACACGTCAAAAATGACTCGTGGATCGTTTTCCTAAATTATCAAAACAATCCGAAGGCGTTTTCTCGGTTTGGCGTATGTCATTGCTGTTGTTTTCCGAATTTTATGTCATTTTCAAACTGATATCAGACACTTTTAGCCTTACCGGTCACACTGTGCGTCGGATTGAGGTGCAGTTGATTCGTACACGTCACAAATGACTCGTGGATCATTTTCCTAAAGTATCAAAACAATCTGAAGGTGTTTTCTCAGTTTGGCATATGTCATTGGTGTTGTTTTCCAAATTTTATCTCAATTTGAAACTGATATCAGACACTTTTAGCCATACCGATCACACCGTTCGTCGGATTGAGGTGCGGTCAATTTGTAAACGTCAAAAATTACTCGTGGATTGTTTTCCTAAAGTATCAAAACAATCTGAAGGAGTTTTCTTGGTTTGGCGTATGTCATTGCTGTTGTTTTCCAAATTTTATGTCATTTTCAAACTGATATCAGACACTTTTAGCTATACCGGTCACACCGTGCGTCAGATTGAGGTGCGGTCGATTCATACATGTCACAAATGACTCTTGGATCGTTTTCCTAAAGTATCAAAACAATCCGAAGGCGTTTTCTCAGTTTGGCGTATGTCATTGGTGTTGTTTTCCAAAGTTAGTCATTTTCAAAATGATATCAGACAATTTTAGCCATACCGGTCACACCGTGCGTCGGATTGAGGTGCGGTCGATTAGTACATGTCACAAATGACTCTTGGATCGTTTTCCTAAAGTAACAAAACAATACTAAGGCGTTTTCTCGGTTTGGCGTATGTCATTGGTGTTGTCTTCCAAAGTTTGTCATTTTCAAACTGATATCAGACAATTTTAGCCATACCGGTCACACCGGGCTTCGGATTGAGGTGCGGTTGATTCGTACACGTCACAAATGACTCGTGGATCGTTTTCCTAAAGTATCAAAACAATCCAAAGGCGTTTTCTCGATTTGGCATTTGTCATTGGTGTTGTTTTCCAAAGTTTATGTCATTTTCAAACTAAAATCAGACAATTTTATCCATACCGGTCACACCGTGCGTCAAATTGAGATGCGGTCAATTCTTACATGTCGCAAATGACTCGTGGATCGTTTTCCTAAAGTTTCAAAACAATCCAAAGGCATTTTCTCGGTTTGGCGTATGTCATTGGTGTTGTTTTCCAAAGTTTATGTCATTTTCAAACTGATATCAGACAATTTTATCCATACCGGTCACACCGTGCGTCGGATTGAGGTGCGGTCGATTCGTACACGTCAAAAATGACTCGTGGATCGTTGTCCTAACGCATCAATACAATCCGAACACGTTTGTTTGGTTTGGCGTATGTCATTGGTGTTGTTTTCCAAAGTTTATCTCAATTTGAAACTGATATCAGACACTTTTAGCCATACCGGTCACACCGTGCCTCGGATTGAGGCGCTGTAAATTCGTACGCGTCACAAATGACTCGTGGATCATTTTTCGGAAGTATCAAAACAATCCGAAGGCGTTTGCTCGGTTTGGCTTATGTCATTGGTGTTGTTTTCCAAAGTTTATGTCATTTTCAAACTGATATCAGACAATTTTATCCATACCGGTCACACCGTGCTTCGAATTGAGGTGCGGTCAATTTGTACAAATCAAAAATGACTCGTGGATCGTTTTCCTAAAGTATCAAGACAATCCGAAGGCGTTTTCTCGGTTTGGCGTATGTCATTGGTGTTGTTTTCAAAAGTTTATGTCATTTTCAAACTGGTATCAGACAATTTTAGCCATACCGGTCACACCGTGCATCGGATTGAGGTGCGGTCGATTCGTACCCGTCACAAATGACTCGTGGATCGTTGTCCTAAAGTATAAAAACAATCCGAACGCATTTTCTCAGTTTGGCGTATGTCATTGGTGTTGTTTTCCAAAGTTTATGTCATTTTCAAACTGATATCAGACAATTTTAGCCATACCGGTCACACCATGTGTCAGATTGAGGTGCGGTCGATTCGTACACGTCACAAATGACTCATGGATCATTGTCCTAAAGTATCAAAACAATCCGAAGGCGTTTGCTCGGTTTGGCGTATGTCATTGGTGTTGTTTTCCAAAGTTTATGTCATTTTCAAACTAAGTAGTAGGAATTCACTAATCTAAGGATATGAAACATAAGAAAGGGAGATCATAGATGCTAAATAAGTGTAAAGGGAGATATCAATGACCATATAAAGATAACATAAGTATTAGGAATTCACCTTCATTGTCCTATTTGTTTACATTCTTCGATCAGGTACGCTGCCCATTCGTTTCTAAAGACATTTATATCATCTTCTGAATAGGAGTTTTTGCGACAGTCATATTAGTACTGAAAAAATATAAATACACAAAGGATTAATAATTATTTTAAATAAAGTAGTAATTATTTTCAAAAATACCTCTTCAGGGATTCTAGTTTGTCCATGAAATACGATCTCTTTAATAAATTTACAAACATAATAACTACAGTCCTTGTCATTTGTTTGTTTCGGACACTACAGAAACATCAAGAAAAATAAGTAATTTGTTTTGATATGTATTTGGATAGTGAAATATAATTATATATACCCAGATACTTCTCCATTTGTAGATCTTGTGGGAATTGTCGTCCATACGCCCTGGATTCATTCCAGTCTTTAGACGATATTCATACACCGCCCTATCATAAAAAAATTCTCATTAAAAGATAATATAAATTATATAACTAGATATTTAGTTCTAAAATGTTGGATCTAATGTATTACAAATTGACAATCTCCATCATGTGTGGTTGGTTAGTTGGATATCCATGCAGTGAATCCAGAAAATAAATCTTTGGAGTATCCAAATTGACTGTAATGAGCATCCAATGTTCCCTAAAAACACAAAAATAAATAAGTACTGATAGAAATGAAAATATAATTTATATGATTAAAATGTAGAGTTTTACCCTTGCATCATTGGTATTAAAAAGAGCTTGTCAGTCATAATTCTTCTTTGAAACGTTCTGAGCAGATTTGACATCAATTCAGCCTCAAAATTGGAATCTATTTCTGTTCGTTGTATAGAAATGGTGTGAGGACTAATGAGTCCAAATTTGTATTCATGGGAAAATCCCTTCAATTGTTTTTCATATATACGCCTGTGAAAAATATGAGATTTATTTATTCATAATTTTCAAAGTATATTAGCTTCTGTAAAATCAAATCATGAAAACATATCTCATGTATACATTTATAACTGAGGCGCGTAGCCAGTCGTATGTGATGATCTCAGAAACAGCGTCTGCACTAATGAAATCCATTGTTTCCTCTCCGTACATATCTTTTTCACAAACAATTGTATGATTATTTCCATCTTTCATTTTCGTATCCACATGAGCTTTCAATGATATTAAATGTGGATATAGAATGGGCGGGGTGAACGTGCTCTCAGTAGATCGTTTTGATCGGTTGGTTGATCCAATCATGGAGCAACTCTTTCATTTTAGCTTCTCCATTTTATCCTTCTTTAATAAAATTCATCGTTTCAGCCATTTTCTAATTTAATGTTAAAGGTTCTGCTTGAAAAATGAACTGGAAATGAATACCTCCTGCTCGACGTGTTTTTTTACAAGATTCGACGACCATGCAATGAATGTTCCAATTGCTTTTTCCACCGTATGAATGTCATCATCATCATTTGGCACGGGTAGCTCGGCGCTCGGCTCATGAGCTACGTTAATAGACACTTTGACAAGACCGGTTGGAAGTGGTCTGGAGTGTAGCGTGTCATTCTGCATTTTGAACACCGTATCCCTCGCTACAAGGCGATGGGTGGGAGTTGACAGATATAAATCACAGTCATTTTCACCCTATAGAATATCATTAAATGAAAGGTATCAGTGTCTATGTGATTCACATCTCACAAAAATGAATATTATAACATTTATTACCTCGGTTAAGTCAAGTATTTGAGGGGAATGGCTCACCTCAAAGATGGTGAGGGGTGGATATTCTCGCGGGGGTTGTTCTTGAGTTGTTTGTTCTCTTCGCCTCTCCTCCATCAAACTCTTTAGTATATCTCCCTGAGTTTGGATTAGTTCTTCAAGGGTAGCTACTCTATCTCTCATTACATGGAATTCTTTAGTTTGTTCATCCTCTTTTTTTTTCTTAAAATATGTCTTGGGTGACACCCCAAAACCCACACCTCTGACGCGACCATACTGTTCTGGCTGTTTCAAGGCCGTTGAAAGTATGTCTGCATCCGGTGCGGGTGTTGATGTTTCCTGTGACTATGTCAAATAGAAAATATGATAAAATAAGTAAGCATCGTTATGTAATAGTGATTTAAAGCAAAACAAGTTTATATTATGTCATACTTACACATGTTTCCCACATTTTTTGTGTGTTTTCATCTATCAGTTTCCCCTCTTTATTAACACGAGCCTCCTTCCATAGCACATGGCGTGGAATGAAAGTGACTTGAGATTTTGCTTCATCAATCTTCTTATAAACAGAGAAACATGGTTACAGTGTTGTTTTATGTCACATAAAATTATTACAGTACTTTTAAAATACATACCAATTGTTTTTCAATTGAAGCGTACCCCAACCTTGCTTTACGGTAGGGGTACGCTGGTTTTGCTGGCTGTTCTTTATTTTCAGCACTCAGTTGCTATTTCATAAATAAAAACCTATCAATCAATGTGATGAATACAAGCAACGTCACACAACGTGTAACCAAACACAATGTACCTGAAAATTCTTTTCCGCACGACGGTTGCAAAACGCATCCCACGTTCCTTGGGATATCAAGTGTGCATAAAGAGGAGGCGGGTGCGGCTTGATTTTCCCTTCGGCATCTTTCAGATGATTTTTCGTTAAAATGGGGCGAAAGCCTCTATGAATCCTTCCTGCCAGTCTGAAAACATATTCTTTGTGCAAAACATCTACTATAAATGCACTCTGCAAGAGATGATGAAGGGTTAGTCAATATTTCAATATTTTATTTTATTTTAATAAATTAAATAGATGATATCGTAATGTTACCGTAATCTCTTCACACATTAATGTTTTCAACCCGCTGACAACATGGTGCCACGACTATACGTCAATAGGCACGCGTTTTCGAGTGACGATTCCAATGTAGCTACTAAACATGGCTTTGTTGGGGTTTACATGCTGGCCTAGCTTATTCCATCCCACCTCATATTTGATGCCTTTTTCTTTTTTCCTTAAGGATTTTTGCTAAAACTGTCAAAATACGGCGCACCTGTTTTTTTGTGTCGTTGTGGTTTCATCGCCTACCATTCCCTCAGTTTCTGCATCATCATTATGTTTCTCCGAAGCACTAGCTTCGACACTTACACCAGCTGCAACAGGTTGAGAGACCTATTTTACGTCAGCAGTGGGACCAGCTGCAACAGGTTGAGAGACCTGTTGTCTCTCAGCAATGGGACTAGCTGCAACAAGTTGAGAGACCTATTGTACGTCAGCAGTGGGACCAGCTGCAACAGGTTGAGATACTTGTTGTCTCTCAGCAATGGGACTAGCTGCAACAGGCTGAGAGACGTGTTGTGTCTCAGGATTGGGTGCATCAGCAGGTGAAGAAGTCATTATCTGCAGAACAGGTTTAAAATTTAAGTTAGATCACATAAAAGCAGGAGCGAACAGATAATAACATAATGTAACACAATCTGTATTATAATAAAAATCAATAACCTGATTATTGAACTCCCTTTTTTTAAAAGGCTGAAGGGATTTGACCCCTCTATCAACTATCCATATCCCTTCATTGTGGTCTCCTCTGACATACAAAACGTCTTCTAAATTGGGACCACTACTAAATGATTGAAAAATCCCAATGAAAGGATCATCTTCTGTTGAATTTTCATCTGACCCTTTAGCTGTTTTAGTCGATAACAGAACCATTGACCAGTTTCGGTTTGCGGGATCGGGAACATAAAATACTTGCACTGCCTGTGATGCCATTATAAATGATTCGTCTTTCTCCCCTTCCTTACTGAAATCAACTTTCACAAATCCCAAATCATCTATTTTAACAGCACTCCTGTTATCAACCCACTTGCATTGAAATATCGGAACTTGAAATTCCGTATAATCCAACTCCCATATTTGTTTGATGATGCCAAAGTATGACATATTCGCATAAATTGGATTTCTGTCCTTAGCACCGAAAACATGCATCGCTTCAGCCACAAGTGTAACCCCACTATTCTGCATGGTACTGTCTTCATCATGTTCATCAGTATAAAATGTATAACCATTAACTACATATGCATTGTAAGATAATGCATACACACTTGGTTTCCTCTAAGATATCCCATGGTTAACCTTCACTAACCATGAAAGTCAACTATGTGATTTAGAAAGAGGACTGAAAACCTCCTCATGCTCAAGGTTCTACATTGTTTCTCAAAAAATATGAACACAAAACCTTGTTTCATTTGAAAAATCTCCAAAAACATCATATAAAACTAAAATAAAGCTTGTGAGACTCACCTGAGTACTTTAGGCACCTCTCAAACCGCGGTGGAGGAGGAGGCAGCAGAGTAGGCAGAGGAGGAGGAGGAGGAGGCGCCGGTGGAGGAGGAGGATGAGGCAGTGGACGAGGAGGAGGAGGAGGAAGCGCCGGTGGAGGAGGAGGAGGACGAGGCTGTGGTGGAGGAGAAGGAGGAGGAGGAGGAGGAGAAGAGGAGGAGGAGGAGGCGGAGGTAGCGAAGGTAGCGGAGGAGGATGAGGATGAGGCCGGTGGAGGGGAGGAAGAGCAGGAGCAGAGGAGGAGGCGGCGGCCGCAGCGGAGGCGGAGGAGGCAGCGGAGGAAGTGGAGGAGGAGGAGGAGGCCGCGGTGGAGGAGGATGCACCGGCGGCAGTGCAGAGGCAGGGCGGAGGCAGGGCAGAGGTAGCGGAGGAGGAGGAGGATGAGTCCAGTGGAGGAGGAGGAGGAGGAGCAGGAGCAGAGGAGGAGGTGGCGGCCGCGACGGAGGAGGAGGAGGCGACGGCCGCAGAGGCACCGGCGTGACCGCGGTGTGACCGCGGAGGAGGATGAGGCCGCGGAGGCACCAGCTGCACCGGCGGAGGAGGAGGAGGCATTGATGGAGGAGGAGGAGGCTGCGGTGGAGGAGGAGGCACTGGCGGCAGCGCAGAGGCAGGGCGGAGGTAGGGCGGAGGCAGCGGAGGCAGCGGAGGCAGCGGAGGAGGAGGAGGATGAGGCCGGTGGAGGAGGAGGAGGAGGATCATGAGTAGAGGAGGAGGCGGCATCCGCGGCGGAGTAGGAGGAGGCGGTGTCTGCAGAGGCACCGGCGTGACCGCGGAGTGACCGCGGCGTGACCGCGGAGTGACCGCGACGTGACCGCGGAGTGACCGCGGCGTGACCGCGGCGTGACCGTGGCGTGACCGCAGCGTGACCGCAGCATGACCACGGCTTGACCGCAGAGGAGGAGGAGACATGGAGGCACTGGCGGCACTGTCAGAGGAGGAGGCATCGGTGGAGGAGGAGGAGGCCACAGTGGAGGATGAGGCACCGGAGGCACTGGCGGCAGCGCGCAGGCAGGGCGGAGGCAGGGCGGAGGCAGCAAAGGCAGCGGAGGAGGAGGGGGATGAGGCCGGTGGAGGGGAGGAGGAGCAGGAGCAGAGGAGGAGGAGGAGGCTGCGACAGAGGAGGAGGAGGTAGCGAAGGCAGCGGAGGAGGAGGGGGAGGCCGCGGTGGAGGAGGAGGAGGCCGCGGTGGAGGAGGAGGCACTGGCGGCAACGCAGAGGCCGAGCGGAGGCAGGGCGGAGGCAGCGGAGGCAGCAGAGGTAGCAGAGGAGGAGGAGGATGAGGCCGGTGGAGGAGGAGGAGGAGGAGCAGGAGCAGAGGAGGAGGCGGCGGCCGCGGCGGCGGAGGAGGAGGAGGTGGCCGCGGAGGCACCGACGTGACCGCAGCGTGACCGCGGCGTGACAGCGGCGTGTCCACGACATGACCGCGGCGTGACCGCGGCGTGACCACAGAGTGACCGCGGCGTGACCACGGCGTGACCGTGGCGTGACCGCGGCTTGACCGCGGCGTGACAGCGGAGGAGGAGGAGGCCGCGGAGGCACCGGCGGCACCGGCGGAGGAGGAGGAGGCATCAGCGGAGGCAGCGGAGGAGGAGGAGGATGAGGCCTGTGGAGGAGGAGGAGGATGAGCAGGAGCAGAGGAGGAGGCGGTGGCCGTGGCGGAGGAGGAGGAGGAGGCGGCCGCAGAGGTCCCTACTCTAGGTGGATATATATGGATACATTCCTTGACTGGTCTCTATATGAAAGAATTATAAAAGGCTCCCTCACCTTCCAAAGATATATTATTTCTATAAAATTGTTTTGTGGGAGAATGAATTAATCATATATAGTTGATGTCACTTTTAGATCATATGATTCCTTACTCATCAAGATAAATAGACAAGAACCAAAACCTAAGAGGCCTTAGGCCTATCAAAAAAATCTCTAGAAGTGATGAATTCCCAGTGCTTATTGGAAAACTATGGAAGTGTCGACTTCCCACATGCACATCCCCCCTCCCCATATCTCCCCCGGGAGACTCCTGCACATCCCCCCTCCCATCCACCCACTACACCCCCCCACTTGCACAACCCCCTCCCCCACCCCCACCTTCACACCCCCCACTTGTACACCCCCAACCTCACCCACCAATAGACTCCCACCTACCTAGACCCCCCCAACTAGAACACTCTCTTCCCCACCACCCACTTGAACAACCCCCCTCCCACTTGCATATCCCACCCACCCCCACCTGCACAGCCCACCCCCACCCCCACCCCCAACCTGCACACACCCCCACCTCACACCCAATAGACCCCCCATTATATGCCCCACCTACACATGTTCACCCACTGCACATCTCCCCCACCTAAACACCCCCACCTGCACACCCCCCCCCCCACCCACTACACCCCCGCATCACCTGCACCCCCCCCCCCCACTTCAAATAAAATTGATTCACACAAATCATGATAGTTGAAATATAGAACAAAAACAAAAAACAAAGAAAATTACAATTATTGGGCATAACATACTGCACAATGGAGTAGGAGGAGGCTGCGGAGGAGGAGGAGGCCGTGGTGGAGGATGAGTCCGCGGTGGAGGAGGAGGCATTGACGGAGGAGGAGGAGTCACCGGCGGAGGAGGAGGAGGCCGCGGTGGAGGAGGAGGAACCGGCGCGGAGGCAGGGCTGAGGCAGGGCGGAGGCAGCGGAGGCACCGGAGGAGGAGGAGGATGAGGGTGGTGGAGGAGGAGGAGGAGGAGCAGAAGCAGAGGAGGAGGAGGCGTCCGCGGCGGAGGAGGAGGAGGCGGCGGCAGCGGCGCAGATGAGGGCTTCCACTAGAGCTTGATTGTGTGCGGGGAGGAGGAAGAGGACCCGCGGGTTTTTAACAAATCCGCGGGACCCTTTATCAGTGCTAGTAAAAAGTGCTGATAAAGGGTGTATTTATCTGCGCGAAAATGAAAAGTGCTGATAAATACATCCTTTATCAGCGCTTTTGTTAGCGCTGATAAAGGTCTGGCCCTTTATCAGTTCTTTTCCGTTAGCGTTGATAAAGGCAGGCGCATGCCTTGCCCAGTTTTGTGGTAGTGTGAAAACAAAGAGAAAAAGAGATTTTCTGAATAGTGTAGAAATTGAAATAATGGGAAGAAGGAAAAATGTTGAATATCCATCCTACAGTAAATGTGGGAAGAAACACCCTGGTACTTACCTGAAGGGAATGTGAGTCTGTTACAAGTGTGATGGAAAAGGCCACCTAGCCCATGATAGTAAGGGGAATAAAGAGGTTGTCAATGTGGAATGCTACAATTTTAGAGAAAAGGGGCATTATGCAAACAAATGTCTTATGCACTAAGGGAACATACCTTAGAAAAGGCCAAGGGGGCAAGGCCGGGCTTACGTGATCACTATTGTTGAGGTTGAAGCTTTGAAAGACATTATGGCAGGTAATATAAGGGTTTCCTCAAGTTTATACAATTCTTTATTTGATTTTGGATCATCAAATTGTTTAATATCTTCCCAGTTTTCTAAGAAAATTAGATATTTCCAATTTAATTAAACAAAGTAGTTGTTAGTCAAAACTCTCAAGGGAAGTATCATTGCAACAATGTTTTGTGAATGAGTACCCATTAGGGCATATAAATTTTCTTTACCTTTTGATCTCATCATTATACCCATGATAGAATTTGATATAATCCTCAGAATGGATTGGCTTTTGGACCATGATGTGAAAATTTATTATAAGAAGAATGAGGTTAAATTTTTTGATGATGATAAGGTGAACCTTATCCTGAGAGACAAAACGCCACAAACTGATTCATATCTAGATCCTCCTCCAGTAGCTCTACTAAATTCAATTATTGGGGAAGAAGATAATTCAATAACTATTGGTGAGGAAAAAAATGTTTGTATAGAGGACACACCTATTTTGTATGAATATGTTGACATGTTTCCAGTGGATTTACATGGACATCCTTTAGAATGAGAAATTGAGTTTTTCATTGATTTAATTCCTCATACAAGGCCCATATTGAAGACCCACTATAGAATGGCCACTGTGGAATTAGTGGAACTAAAGAAACAACTAGAGGAATTGAGTAATAAGGGATTTATTTTCCCTAGTGTTTCTCCATTGGGAGACCCATTCCTTTTCATTAAGAAGAAAGATGGATCTATGAGGTTCTGCATTGACTACTAGGAGATCAATGATATAACAATAAAGAACAAGTATCCCCTTCCTCGCATTGATAATTTATTCGACCAACTTCATGGAGCTCTATATTTTTCCAATATTTACCTTCGATTTGGATATCATCAGTTTTGTGTAAATATGGAAGACATTCTAAAGACATCATTTCGAACCAGGTATGTGCATTACGAGTTTTCAGTAATGCCTTTTGGATTGACTAATGCACCTGATGTTTTCATGGATCTAATGAATAGTGTTTTCAAGGAATATCTTGATGACATTTTAGTGGTATTTATTGATGATTTCCTGGTATACTCCAAAATCTATGAAGATCATGAAAGTCACTTGTGCATTATTCTAAAGAATCTTAGAAGAATTGAATTATATGGAATGTTAAGGAAGTGTGAATTCTGGCTTCAAGAGATTTCTTTTCTTCTCCATATTGTCTCTAAGGATGGAATACATATTGATTCCTCTAAGACAAGATCAATACAATAATGGCTAGCACCAATGAGTATAACTGAGGTACGCAGTTTTATTGGTTTAGGATGTTATTATCGGCGCTTTGTCTAAAATTTTGCCTGATTGGTACACCCATTAACCAAAATCTCACATAAAGGTGATTAATTTGTTTGAAAAAATGAGTGTGAATAATGATTTGATGAAATAAAGAGAATATTAGTCAACACTACTATATTGACTCCACCATCAAGGAACGATGGGATTGTTATTGATACCAATGGATAAACGAAAGGACTTGGTTGTGTCATTATTTTGAATGATAGATTTATTTCCAATGCATCACGACAGCTAAAAATTCCTAATAAAAAATATCCCACGTTTTATCTTGAGTTAGAAGCTATAATCATTGCTATGAAAATATGGTGACACTATCTCTATGGTGAAAAAGTGATATTTATACTAATCACAAGAGTTTGAGGTATATTTTCTCACAAAAAATAACTCATCACGAGGAAAAGATGATGGCATGAACTACTCAAAGATTATGATTGTGCTATACACTACCACACAAGGAAGGAAAATAAGGTGGCAGATGCTTTGAGTAGAAAGGATCTTGGATTTTTGAACAAGATGAGAGTTAAAAGGGATCCTATTTTCATGGATCTAGTAAAGATTTATATGGCAATAACCATGGAAGGTGAAACATCAATACTCTTTCAAATGGTTGCCAAACCATCTTTACTAGAAAGGATAAAATGTTCTCAGACGGATGATAAGGAGTTTAAAAAGAAGATTAAAGATGTGAATGATGGGAGAGTGAGTAACATAGTACATGAAGAAAGAATTCTGAAATTTGGGATGACACCTTGTGTTCCTGATATACCTAATGCAAAAAGAGAATTGTTGGATGATGCTCATAGCTCTAATTTATCTATACACCCTGAGAAAAACAAGATGTATAGAGATTTGAAGGAACATTTTTTGTGGGACAACATGAAGATAGTGATTGATGATTGTGTTTCAATATTAATTGTTTGTCAACAAGTGAATGCTGGAAGACAGCATCCCAAAGGAGCCACGCAACCTCTTCCCATACCTGAGTGAAAATGGGATGATATTATGATGGACATTGTCATGGGACTACCAAATAATCCTAGAAGGAATGATGCTATATGGGTCATTGTTGATCGTCTTACCAAGTCAGCACATTTTCTTGCTATAAGAGAAGATTTACCACTTGAACGTCTAGAAAGAAAATATATTAATGAAGTTGTAAGACTCTATGGTGTAACCCTATTTATTGTTCCAGAATGCGATCCCCATTTTACATCATGATTCTAGAAATATCTTCAGAAGGACTTGGATACTGAACTTCGTTTGAGAACTACTTACAACCCTCAAACCGATTGAAAATCAGAACAGACTATTCAAACAATATAAGACATGTTGAGATATTGATTACTTGACATTCAACGTATTCAAGAACTATATTTACCTCTGGTATAATTTTCCAATAATAATAGATTCTATTCAATTATTCATATGGAACCTTATGAATCAGTACATGGGAAGAGATTCCGCACACCAACTTTTTTGGATGATGTTGGTGAAAGAAAACTCGTATGTCCATAACATGTTTAGGAAACAACGGAAAAGGTTAAGGTTACCCAAACCCACATCGAACCAATACAAAGTAGGAAAAATATCTATGCCGATAACCAAAGGAAGGATTTGGAATTTCAAGTAGGAGACCACATTTTTTTGAAGGTATCTCCATGGAAGGGTGTTATACGTTTCGGTAAGAAGGGTAAATTGAGTCCCAGGTTCATCGGACCATTCGAAATTCTAGAACGAATTGGAGTTGGGGCTTATCATTTGGAAATGTATCCAAGTCTCCCCAAAGTTAATGATGTGTTCCATGTATCACTATTGAGAAAATACATGCCTGACCCAACGCATGTACTCACCTATGAGGAAATTGAAATGGAACCTGATCTATCTTATTGTGAAGAGCCTGTAATGATTCTTGATACCAGAGAAAAAGTGCTGAGAAATTGGACGACTTGTCTGGTAAATGTTCTATGGAAAAACCATAAGATGGAAGAGGCAACGTGGGAACATGAGGATATTATGATGAAGAACCACCCAAATCTCTTTATGTAGTAATATTTTAGAAATTTTGAGGATGAAATTATTTTATGGAGGGGGGAATGTAACACCCCAAGCTTCCACAGTACGTTATCCATTGAATAATGCGGTAGCTAGCGTTGTATGCAACTTGAAGTTTTTCCACAATAAGATCAATCAAACTAGTTGTTATCAATAGTAATTCACACTTTTAGAAATTTTATAAATATTATTTTTCAAAATGGATTTCATTTTTTCATTCGGAATTTCAAAATTACATTCGGGTGAAATTTTCGTATTTTTCTAAAAACATTCAATTTTTGATGAATAGTGAAAACACAATATTATTGTTTAAACCCGAATTTTTATTTAAATAATTATTTATTTAATTATAATTTATTTTATGTCAAAATAAATACATAATTCTTTTATATTTTCAACGTAATTCATTGGAGGAATTTTATAATAAGTTTATATATATATATATATATAATTTTATCAAACTTTTTACCGTCCTTTACCCACCTTCTAAGAGCATTTAAAAATTTATATAAAACATAATTTCACCTATTATATGAGTTTAATTTCAAAAATTTGAGAGACACGGATAATATCAGTAAGTAATATGTGGTTCAATAAGATGAAAATAATTTTGGGTGAATAATATCTTTGGACTTTTATTTTCGACGGTGAAAAGTAAATAAGGTAATTAAGGATAAAAATGATATTATAATAACACTAACACATGTTCTAATTATATTGGATAAGTTTAATTCGACCAAAAACAACCTTAATAATAAAATATGACCCCCTTTTGTCCACTTGAATTAGATTAGGACATTTATTATTGTTTTATTTAAAGTAGAGTTAAAAGTGTTAAATTATAAGTTTAATAACTAAACTATTTTTAATATAGGGTTATACTTAAGATTATTTCGACTATAAATATAAATTTTAAATATAAAAATATTTCCTACATAATTGTATTTTATTTATAATTTTTAGACATTAAATAATTTAATTTATTTATGACACAATGAGGATGTAATAATTACCTTATTAATGAAGGATTTAAATAATTGATATTATAAATATCCAAATAAATGTAATTTGAGATTTTTGATGAATTCCAATAATTGTTTAGGTTAATATGACATGTTAGGGTTGATTAAATAATTTTTTTCGAAGTAATCATGTTTTTATGATTTTCAAAAAAAAACAAATACTAAATAGTATCAAAATTGACATAAATGACTTTTTAAAACAAATACTATATTATTGGCTGATATAATATTCCTAAAAATCTAATTTTCAGCCATAATACTTATATAAGGTTATATATATTAATTATGAACCATATTTAGTTTTATTTGTAATTTATAGTATTTTTATTAACCATATAATATAAAAATACAAAGAGACATGGTAAATGTCAAACTATTTAACTAAGAGTTAAATCTAAAATACAGGGTTAGTATGGTGACCTAAGAATGTCTAAAACCTATTGGTTGAGATTTTTTAAACCCATAAAGACCTTATATTCTAATTAAATCATTTTGGATCCATTATAATCAGAAAATAATTTTATTATAAAATAATATTTCAAGATATTCTGAAAGTGACTCTCACCTCTCTTATAAAAGGGTACTTCCCCTTCTATTAATTTCACACCTCCAAAGCCATTTTCCTCAGAAAAAACCTACCCAAATATCCTCCCAACATCCCAAAAAATAAACAATAGTCATTAATTTGTTCAGAAAGCCATACCATGGAGCCCTTTTGAACAACTCAAAACGAAACACCCAAAAAAGAGATAATAATTTCACCACCCTCTTTCAATTTCTTTTCTTCTTCCACCTCCTCTTTCATTGTTGTTTCCAAAAAATAATAATAAATCCAATAACTTATACATTTTATTATGTTATTATAAATATGGTACAACAATATTCATTATTCAATCCATTCTATGAATGAAAAAGTCATCGTACGTGTGTACATACAACTTACCATCTCCACGTCGTGTTGTAGTTTGTTATTCAAACACCTCCATATTTGTAGGGGTATAAAAATGAGTATAACTGATTTCAATAATAAATATATCATGTTAATTATTGTTTATATATTATATACCATACAATTACATATGATTTCACCATCAATATAATGATATTGTCACTCCTGCGTACAAACGGATTACCGCCTCCACGAACGCGATGAGACTCATTCCCCATCGTAATCATTCAAGAATATTTTTTATTTTTTGAATAAAAATAATGTTTAAGAACTTAATATCATTTTGGGTATGAATCAAATTCATCATATTCATAACAATCATGGCTTACATAACTAATCATATAAAGGAAAACAAATCAGCAAACAACCGAAACAATGATACTACTAAAATATTATTAAAAAAGAAATATTCAAAGATCATATATGATAACATATTTTTGTATATGATTATTTTATAATTTAATAAAAATTATTTAACTATTATACAGGAGGTTAGAGTACCCTCGACCAAGGAAAAGTACATGTTAAGGGTTAATTCTACAATCTCTTTACTTATCCGAGGTTGTTAATACATAAGTATCTACTGGGACCTCTTTATCTTCCACATCCATGTTTTCTAAAAAATGTAATTAAAAAAATTCTTAATATTTACTAGACTATGGGTTAAATTTTTTTATACCCTTATATGACCATATATGTTTTGAAAGGAATATTTTCTTCATTTTCCATACAAGGTACTTTATGACCTTTTCGACCAAATTAATGTAATAATGTATTTTTTTAACTTATAAGGAGGGTGTGGCTATTTTCTGCCATTATAACATCATCGAAGGTTCATATACAAGATTATAGGAATATTTTTAGAATAAATGTTTTCTATTATAATTATATGACATTTAAATGATTTAAAAATAGAAAGAAATATTTCTCTAATTTTTTTTTGATTTCATCTATGTGAACATCCTTTGATGGATTTTAAGATTGGTTGAAGTTGATTTATTATTATACAAAGCATACTTATTGTGTAGATGATTTTTTGATTTGATTTACTATGAATGTGTTATTTTTAAAAAATTCATGGTTTATGGATAAATTATTGACATTTTGTATGCTTGTTTTAATACGAATGTTTATGCTATGTTTAAACCTTTTTATACAAGGAATGCATTGGACTTAGTAAGTGACGGGTGGATCCCACTATAGCTCCTCGATGAATCAATAAGTCTCGTGAGACAAACTAGTGTCTTGGAACAAGGCCTTGATGAAATTTTATTTTTAGTCTTGGCACAAGGCCTTGACTATGTGGTTATGAATTTTGGGAATATGCATTCTATCATTATAAAATTGGCTATTGATATTACATGTGATTATTCAACTAGTAGAATATCCATGTGAATAACTAAATGGAATTATTTGATTTATCTTTTCCATATTATGATGAATTTTAATTCTAAAAGGATTTTGTTTTATTCTGATACATTTCATTAATTGTTTATGCTTATTTATGAATGTTTCCACTATATTTTTATCCTTACTGAGCATATGAGCACACCCCTTTCTATGTTTTGTTTTCCCTAGGATGTGAAGATGTATATTTTGACTGACCTGCAGGGACAGTCTAAGGGATATGAATGTGTTCAATGGAATTTTTTTTGTTGTTTTTCATTTAATTATGTAATTTAAATCTTATGAATGTATCTAGTACTTTCAGGGCTACTAAACTGATCGGTCATTTGGGATTTAATCCCTTGTGATCATGAAAATGTTATTTAATAATGCACCAACTCTGGGTAACTAGGGTCAGGGCATTACACTATCACTCTTCTTTCAAAAACTAGGAAAATCTTAATTTGGGGGTCGTTTCATCGGTTTTTGGTGAATGCGTTCCCTTTCAAGTATAACAAACACAATTAGAGAGGAGTGTTTTGAAATGGTTGATCTTGGTTGAATTATTTTGGCACTATTTAGTTGTGTAAATGTTAGTTCTTGCTTGGCATCATGACATTGAAATGGTTGGTTGTGGATGAAACCTTTATAAATGTAATTGGTCTTGGATGAGATTTTGTTGTAAAGATTCTGAAATCATGGAATGCCTTCTATGGTAAAGGAATTGTGAGTAGTTAATGGTGATGTGATGGTAAGTGAAGTCAAGCTTCTTTCAAAAAGTCAACCAGTAGTGGTTATGCTCTTATTATTTCGATTTCTTGGTTGGTTTGGAACCATTCAAATCCTCTTAGTGTAATCTTTTTAAAGAGGTGATCATATCCCCTATCTTGACGTCAGGCTTAATGCACTAAGATAGCATCAGTCTTACGTCACACAAATGTTTTTAATCCATTGAGATAGAGAGATGGTTTCCATGTTAGTTTTATTATTGATGCATGGTTTTTATTGGGTATTTTTTGGTCTTTAGTGATACATGGACTCCCATATAAGAGTGCCTTGGATAGACTCTTGGACACCTGTCATTTTATTCTAACTCGACTACTAGGTGGATGCTACTCTAGGCTCATTAGATGATCTATTTTGGACATCTTATCTTTGTACCAATGTCTCAATTTTAAATATGGAGTATGGACTACATTGGGTTAGTTCATTGGAATTCAATGTTATGAATCAGATGTTATCCTAGACTAGTTATCAGGCTTAGATATGTTTTAAAGGGTGATGATTCTAGTGGGATAGATTTGGGTTACACCCTGGTTCATGTAGTGGAATAAAAGATCGAATGTCTAGGTGGTGATCTGACCAAGGTTCATTTCAAAATTTTATGTATGGGATTTGGTGAAAAAACTTATGGTAAACACATAATTCTTTAAATGAAGTCACTGTGGTACAGTTTGTAATGTTTCATCCATTTAAGTCATGCATCTTTGAGATAAGTTGGTAGGATTGGATTGACTTGTTATCCTTCTTGATCAATTTCTGCAAATGAATGGAACCATTTTAAAACATGTAAATAGGTTAAGGCGAGTGTGGTGTAAGATCTATAATTTTTTCTTAGTAAATATTGTGTTACCAGTATCAATTCGGTCAATTGAGATTAAAATATTTCCTTCAGATGAGGTTCCTGATATGGCATCAGATGTAATTGGATTTACCGAGTTAAATAAGTCACACTAGAAGCATCAATAGAATACTTAGAGGAATGATTTGTAAGGAAATTATGACGGTGGAGGTTCCATGTCACAGAATTGGACCCTTCCGATGTTAAATAACTGTGGTGGGGAGTACCATCAACCAAATGTTTAACGAGATGATGAGAAGATAATTTCTCTAGATAAAAGGGATCGAGTTAGTTATATATCGATGTTTGAATTGGAAAATGAGAATTGACTTGGGTTTTGACAATATAAGCACTGCATTCTTAAGTTAAATATTGTAGGTTCCATGGGTGTCTAGAAATGTAACATGGTCATCTGAATGATTCTTCATAACCCTTATAGGTTGGGTGATGTTTTTGTTGTTCCCAAAGGATTATCATGGATGAGAAGTTATAAGGTTGGGAGGTTGTAATGATTTTTTTCTTGAGACAAGATGAAATTATAATAGAATTTAATATTTGGCATTTACTAGAATGTCCATTCCTTGAACTGAGATTTTGAATGTAATTTTG
This sequence comes from Viscum album, assembly GCA_963277665.1. Lineage (NCBI taxonomy): Eukaryota > Viridiplantae > Streptophyta > Magnoliopsida > Santalales > Viscaceae > Viscum > Viscum album. The sequence goes on from OY728127.1 coordinate 1,915,212,404, forward strand.
AGAGTTAAAACAATTAAATGTGTTGTTTTAAGAAGTGGTTGAAGGACCAAAGGGTTCCTCAGGTGATCTGTCGAGTTTTAGAAGCATTGAACTCTAAAAAATTAAAACTAAAGAGGACTGGATAGGGTGTGTGGTCTACCTGAAACAATAAATCCCTATCAGAAATCTTTGTGGCTACAACAAGGGAGCAGAAATTCCCCACAAGGGATGTGTACAATTTACCCAATCCTTGTACCTAGACCTCACAGGTAGTTCTATTTAGGAAGTACCCTCACACTATTCATCATCTGGTTAGAGCACAGTTAGGGTAACCATGTGAGATAAACCATATGAGGTTGTTTCCTAAGGAATGGGTGTCACGGGGTTGGTGCACGGTATGACTAAACCAAGAAACCAAACCGTGAAACCCAATTTTGGGGATTAAATGGCCAAAATTACCTTAATGAGTTTTATTTCTCCATTTCTCCATTCATTCTTCTTCCTTGAATGGGTTCCTCTTCCTCCTTGTTCATTGTGGGTATCTCCAAAGCCTAACCTAGGATTTCCTAGATCTCCTTCATCTGTCTTTATAATCAAGAATCATCGGTCTCAATAGATCTAAATCAATAATATCTTTGATCATCTATAATGTATTTCAAGTTCTTCATTCAATCTGTTGTTCTATTTCAGTGGGATTTGATTTTCCCCATTTTTAGGGAAAATGTCGATTTTGTAGATTTCTTCCAAACTAAATCAAATTAGACCCCGATATTGGATGAGTAGATATTCTTAAGCATGAGTTTGATGGTCTAAAACCTTTTCTCAAGTTCTCTATCATTTTATGAATGTTTCTGTTGGGTTTCATGATGGACTTTACTGAGTGTCACCTTTTATTTGGGTTATTCATATAAAATTGATCAACAAACCTAGATAATCTCCCTATGAACCTTTTTTAATAAATAGACAATGTCATCATCATTTACGGACACCCCTTGGGTGTGCCAGATTTTTTCCTATTTTAATTTAATGATTAAATGCCTAGAATTCCTTCTAACCATTTGACATTGACTTTAAATGGAATTGTAGTTGTATGAAATTTACCAATTAATGAAAACATATCTTAAATGCGATGTTAAACCATTATGAATTGAATTTACAAGTTGGGGACTTTATATAAAATGGTTCATTGATGGGAATTGAGTTTATATTCTTGAATGCGAATATTTATTGAATTAATGAATTGTTTTATAAATAATATCAAGATTTTATAATAAAACCTGTTAGATGTGGTCCACTATCTTCAAAATTATAATATTTTTATTAGTGATTTAATTCATGATGTGCCATTTGGAATTTGTGTTATCTTATTCATTTTTTATAGCTATAATGCATGTTTTGTGCATTGCCTCAAATGAAATCATTAAATGGACGGGACCTCTTATATATGATTTTTTATTTAACCATGGAACATTCTAAGTGAATAGCTTGTCCACTATTGAATAAATAACCATTGAACGAATCTCCGCTTAAGGGATTAAGAGGATTAATAAATGGGATTACCCATGTTGGTAATTTCACAATAGACCATGGTACCTTCTAAGTATCTCTGTGAGATTTTTTAAATGAATTTCCTTGTTTTGTTAATTAGATGGAATGTATTGGTTAGAATAGCTTGTTCATGATGGATTTCATCCTTTAATTTTTTAAATGAGATGTATTAATTATATTGAATGTGATTATTCATGATGAATTTCATGACTTGAATCAGTTGAATGTAATAAATGAAAGGAAATGTAAAGTGTTTTCTGGCCAGGTTGTTTATTACATGATTAAGAACATGCATAAATAAAATTGAAATAAAATTGAAAGACCTTGTTTATAATGGGCTTAGTTAATGTAAATCATGAAAGGTAATGACTATTGGCTCCTGTTATTATTATCATTGCACAATTATGACATAAATGGGTTGTGGAATGATGGTAAGGGTTTTGGTGAGCATGTTGGAATCATTCTCCCTTACTTTGGGTGTTTATTCATAGCATCTCATACTAGTGATACTCTGTGGATGGTGGGAATTGTGTGCCACACCCCTTGTCAATATTGACATGATGGTATACTCGCTTCTATTCGAGTGTTCAAATGATGGAACACTCACCATCTAAAGTGAGGAGCATGACGTCTCCTATTCATTGTGAGATGTTGGGACTATACCCTATTTTTAGGTCTTATATTCTCATTTAGATTTGTTATAGATAACTATGTTACACAAAGTCTATCCATCCACTAGTATTCTAGGTATATGGCCACTTATGTCTACACATACTTGGTTCATATAGGTGGATGCAATATATATAATTACATTGTATATATATATATACTATTAATATATATATATATATATGGTATAAGATCATACATCTCTTTCAAACCTTGAGCCAACGCAGGTAAAGCCACCAAGTGACCTTTAGAAACCTAAACATGAAATTGCGTATTTATTTCAGTATTGTTTATTGTTCATATTACCTAGTCACTTATTTAATTTATATTCACAAAATGGATTTAGTCATAGACCACATGGTTGGTAAAATTTTGGGATTTATCTCAGACCCTTCTTGGGCCACCATTTCGCTAGAGTACCTGAGTAGACTTTATGTTCGGAGGACCATGGAAGTTTTTCTTGTACCTGGGAGATAAGAGCACATGACTAGGATGGAGATTGGGATGCTCGTGGAGATCTCACTTGGGTATTTTTTATTCTTTTCCTTATTCTAGTACTGTATTGTACTACTTCCTTCTATATTTATTTTATTTAGTTATGTATTACCATCTGGACATGCATGAATGGTCCGTTTATATTATTCTTATATTTCTCTATCTTTCATTTATTATCACTTCTGTTATTGCCTATTATTCGTTATCTGATATACCATTGTGCAATTTTGATCACGAGGGTATAATATCCCAAAAATCACCTCCTTAAACCCTCTCTTGTAGTCAGAATCCTCTGTTGTATGGGGAGGCATGCTTGAGGGCATGTTACCCATCGGTCCATCTGCCATCTTTGTGGCCAGCCAAGTTAGGATGTTACAAGAATCAAGTGAACCGGTAAAATCACGAGTTTGGTGGTAAACAAGGTGATAGAACGACTTGATAAGGTTGTTTTTGGGACAACAGAATGTAGTTTGTGATAGTGGTTCCATATTAGGTATGCGTGAGGGAGGTGACACAGATCGATGGTGCTATCACAAGGACAAAGACACTCGTAATGAAGAACAATTGATGTTGACTAAAGATATACATTTTTAAATAAAGTATATTCCTCAATATAAATCAATTTACATTAATTAATAAATAATATAAAAACAAAATAATTACATTTTTTATTCCAATAAATTAGTAAAAAATAAGATCTCTAAATTTTTTTAGGAAAGGGTTATTTTAAAAACTGATTTAAATTAGAAAATAATACTATATACACATGTTTTAAAATTAATCAACATGATTTTAAAAAATCATCTTCATCTTATTTAAAGATTCACTCTATATAAATTAGAAAATGTCATATTTAAAGCTATTTTTTGAAAACTTTATAAATATTTTAATCATTATAAATTAAATTAATATGATAAATTTAATAATTGGAAATATTTAAAAACATTATTAATATTATATATTTTCTTATAATATTTTTTAAAAAATATAAATATATCAACAATTAAAGTATACAGTAACATAATAAAAAAACTAAAATAAGTGTCCAATTTTAAGGTGGAGTCATACAGAACATTGGATCAAGGATGGAGGGTATGGGTGATTGTAGAGAAAATATGCACCATATACAAACCTATGATATGGGGAGGTTTATGTGGATTGAGGAAAAATAAACATGAGGTCTTAGGAGAGGGTGAAGAAACAATGGCTCGATGTGAGGGATATTGGGTGGAGAATCAAAGCGGTAGATCAAGCTAAAATAAGTTCATTCATGTTGTTCAAGTCCTTTTGGAAAATTAAAAATTCCCCAAGAATAACTAACAAAGATGAAAGAATGAAAGAGATTGAATAGTCTATCACAAATCACATACCATGTTATTTGAAAGTGACGATTTTTCTGAGGAGTTTGAGGGACAGTGACGACGAATTTTTAGTTCTGAGAGATCTTGAATGGTGCGAGCATAGGGGTCCTCTATTAGGGTTCTATTTAAAATATTGGTATGTTTTTATCGGTGCATTTTAAAAAACACTAATAAATACCCATATTTATTGGAACTAAAATAATAAGTGCTGATAAAACCTCCCTTTATCAGTGCTACCTCTTAATGTTGATAAATAAGGGTCTTTATATGAAAATTCTGTGTTAGCACAAACAAAACATATATTTATCAGTGCTCTTTGGAATGTGCTGATTAAAACCAAATAAAAAAAATAGAAATAAAATAAAATGAATATATATTAAAATTGAATAATAAATAAAAAAGGAAAAAAATTAATTAACATTATTAATTAATAGATAATTTTAAATGAGTTAATATTATAAATTATTCAAATTTAATAACTAAAAAAATATAGTTCAAAAATATTAAAAAAATGAAAGAGTTTTATTAATTATATAAATTGTTTAAAATATTAAAATGAATGTATATTAAAATAAAATGAATACATATTAAATATGTACATTAAAACAATATTAAACACCTAAAATGTTAATGAATAAATATGTGTGAATAAATATTAAAAATGAAGAAATTATAAAAATGTTATAAGAATTAATATTAAAAATGAATAAATTGTGAAGAATAGTAAAAAATGTGTAACATTATTAGTGAATAAATATTACTAAATAATATTAAATGAATTAATGTTAAAAAATCGTGAAATTAAAAGAATTAGTAGATTGAAAAAATATTACAAAAATGAAAAAGTGTTATGAATTATATATATTATTAAAAAAAGTAAAAATTAATATATGTTAAAATGAAAATGTATTTACATATTAATTATATAAATTGAAAACATATTAAAAAAATTAAATGTTAATGAATAAACATGAACAAATAAATATTGATAAAATAATAAAATCACAAAAAAATATTAAATAATGAAAAAATTTAAATGAAAAAATTTAAAAAATATTAAAAATATACTAAGATTATCAATCAATAAATAATATTAGAAATTGAAAATTTTCAAAAACTATTAAATAGTAATGAATAGATAATATTGAATAAAAATATAAGAAATGAATAAAATTTATAGATCTGAAACATAATATTTACTAAATATATAAATTTATTTAATATAATTCTAAAATGAATACGAGACATTTAATAAATTACCAAACTATTATTTGTGTGTGTGTTCTATATAAAATGCATTAAATATGTATATTTATTTGTGAAATTAATGTAACACTTGTTTGAAATATGTTAAATTGAAAAAAATGGCCTTAAATTAAATGTCCATTACGCCATACAATAAGACAATAGATTTAATAAACAATAATATTTTATTATAAATCATTTTTCATTAAATATATGGCTTATTTAATATAAATATACATACTTTTTATTATATAAATCATATTTATGGGAATATTATATATATTAATATATATATATATATATAATATTAAGGAATTAGAATATATAAAAAGAATTAAAATGAATAAATTAAAAAAATTTAAATGAATAAAAATTTAAAATATATAAATTATATAAAAAGTAAAAAAAGTAAAAGTAAAATTATTAACGAATAAATAATATTAAATAAATTCATGTTAAAAATGAGTGAAATTTAATTAAAACAAGAACATATTGAAAAATATTAAAAAAATGAATACGTGATTAATTATATAAATTTTTAATAAATAAAAATGAATATATGTTCAAATGAATGTGAATATATATTAATTATGCAAATTACAATCTTATTAATAAAATTTAGTGTAAATAAAAATTAAAAATGAATATAATTAAAAAAATATAAAATAAATAAAAATTGGATAAATTATAAAAATAAATAAAATTATTTATGAATTAAATAGTAATAAAAATGAATAAATTTAATATATATATATATATATTAATTATAAATAGTAATAACAATATATATTTAATATAAATATTAAAAATGAATAAAATGGAATAAATAAAAACATATTATATTAAATATTAAATATTAAATATTAAATATCAATAAATAAAAATATGTTATGATCATATTAACAATTTATATTATTTGTGTTTGTTTGTCTATATAAAATTGAATTAATTTCTTATATGTATACTTATGAAATTATTATACGGCATATTAAGTATAATATAATTAGTTAATTTTATTATTAATAATAAAATATTTATTATTTGATATATATTTCAAATTGAAAAAAATGATATTGATAGAACAAAATGTTCTAATTAGAAAATATTTTTTTAATTGATATTAAATTTCATTAATTAAATTAATAAACTACTTTCATTAAATATGTGACATATAAATCAATATGATTTATAATGCATATTTGGTATTATATGAATAATATTTAAGAAAATTATATATATATATATAATTTATATTTGATTTGGAATTTTTAAGTAAATATCATATATATGAAGTGTAAATGTATATTTAGTCATATTAAATCATATATAATAAAATATGTTGTATTTTTATCAATAAAAATATATTTATATATTAATATATGATTTTTGTTGATATTATTTTCTTAATGAAGTATACTCTTTATTTAAGATGAATAAAAGTCTTTATAAAAGGTATACTTTATCATTGCTAAAAAGCATTGATAAAGACTGCCCTTTAATAGTGATTTTTTAGCACTAATAAAGCACTACTAAAAAATCAATTATTTGTGATGGGTATTTTTTATTGAATCCCGTCACAAATAGAATGTGGTTGAAAAAGGAATCATAAAATCATTATTTGTGATGGGTTATTGCAAAAAATATTTTTTTATGATGGAGGCTTCACCCATCTCAAATAGTTCTCACCGATTGTATATTTGGAAGCATTTACGACAGAATACTAATTCCATCAGAAATATTATATTGCAATGTGATATTCCTACTGTTTCAAATAAAAATAAAAATAAATAAATAAATAAATAAAATTAAAAAAAATCAAAAAAACAAAAAAAAAGATAAAACCATGAACATATGAATTAATAACAATATTACACATAATATGTTCTTTTAAAGCTTATCATAATAAGTTTTCCAACAAAAAAAATCGATCACCATAGATGTGGTGGGTTATCTAGAGGAGGTGGTAGAGGGAACTCCATCGCTAAACCTTGTGCTAGTCATCGCATGTATATACTCTATCTGCTTGTGTTGTTGCTCCTATCATCAACACAACTCTTCCTCCTTCTATAGCTAGTGTCAAAGAAGTTTATTATGGTCTATACATACAGCATATATAACCTCATTCTGAGCTCACGTCTTCTCATCACACTCAGTAGACAATGATGAAGACTATCTAAGATCTCCCCTCAAGCTGGACTTCAACTATAAAGCAGTTCCATCATAACTAATAGGAATCAATCGAGAACTAATACCAACCCCTCATCCTTTTTATAGAATAATGAGCCACTTTCATCCATCTTGCGTAATCAAATCCTAGCACACTGGGGGTCTGACCCTCAACCTCATCCAGACTCTCATCATGTGTGTGAGATGTAGTGGCCTCATATGACTCTTTCATATTTAAATTGAAATTAATATACTTAAAATTAAATTTTCAATTAATTTTAAAACATAAAAAATTATAGGAACCACAATTTGGCACTATCGACCACCATTAATATCTCCAGTGATATGATCATTACACATCCAGTAACATCTTGTTAATATTTTTAGGTATTCCTAAACCTTTCTTTTGATCATGTATTGGTTGGGTTTCATTTAAGTGTGATTTGGGTGAAATTTTTGAAATTTTTGGAAGTTATTGGGCTATGTACGGTTGGCACATGGTTTTCCCAAACTGTGCACCCTACAAGTGAAAACCATGAAAACTAATGTAGTGATGTTTTTCACAGTTGTCACACAATTTGATAAGTTGTGCACCCAAAAAAACCTGGGCAAAAAAGGGTTCATCGTAAGTGCTCACAATTTATCTAACCATACGGCTCTGCCCAGGAAATCATGAATGGGATTTAATTAATCTGAAAATGTAATTTTAAAACAATGGAACCTCCCTTTTAGGTTTCTGATGTACCAAGATCGACCTACTATGGTTTCTTCTTCATTGAGATCTCCCAAGAGGTGATTTAGGCCCCACTACACCCTCCCAGAAGCAGATTGAAGCATAGATAATGATGATTGATCTCTACCCAATATGTTTCCTCTTCCTATTCTGTTTCTCCTACTTTCTCTTATTTTCTCCCTAGGGTTTTATAAATCTCTATATTGATTGGAAGATTTAATCCCTGCTATAGTAGATATTTAATATAGGGTTGATTCTTAGATCTTCATTGATGGTGTTCTTCATGGGTTTTCCCGGTTAGGGTTTGGCATTTCGAGATCCCCTGATTCTAAGGTAGGTGGTTTCATTATGATGGCTAGTTTTTATTAACACTAAATTCAATGGTTGATTTAAATTTAATTGCTTGATATAAATGAATATAATTTCTAAGGGTTTATTAAAAGACCATCTTAATTAAATTCAGGTTTTGAAATTGGATTTAGGTTTGAATTGGGAAAAACTCCCCAATTCCATTGAATTGGGATGTATTTGTGAAATTGATGGAATTTAGTGAGATTTGATTTTTTTAAAATTTAAACTATAAAATTGATTTAATGAGATTGATTTCAAATTGTATTTCAGAAAATGGATTAAACTATTTTGATGGAAACCTGATGGTTTTATCTTGGAAAAAGGAAAGAATGAATTAAAACCCAGTTTTGGTTTTTAAATGTGAATTATAGTATCTGAAATGGAGAATGGGATAAAATATATTTTAATAAGTCTTAAATTTTTTTTCTCATCATTGTGTTTTATTAGATAATACGAAATCCTAGGTTTTTAGTGAGTTATACAAACAGCACTCGACAACTTACAATACTAACAATACATAAATGCAGTAGGTCACATCCCTGATGGGATGACGATGAGTCCACTTTAGTCAGAATCACTGGGACATGTGTATACACAAATTATCATGACAAATATTTGTTTGTGATGGAGTCTTGTATCATGGAACTATCATAAATTTTGGAACATGAGAATGTTTCTCATTTGAGGTGTGTATACACATATCCTTATTACTTAAGCAATTTGTTTCTGTCACCATGGGTGGTTTGGGAAAGACTCAAAAAGGATTTGTTCTAGAATTTTACCTATTTTTGATTGGGATAAATTGAAATTGAAATCTTATTTTTCTGTTAGTTGGGATTAATTTCCCCTATTGCACAGTTATTGTGTTAATCTGACGTATCCAATGCTATCTACTGATGTTGTGTAACATCATGCCTTCGAGAATATGTGTGTATCGGATCCAAGAGGAATTGACAGAGGAACCTTAACGAGAAAATTCTCTAGAAAACCTGAGTCTAGTTGAGAAGATTGTGCGCATTGTCTATTCTCTAGGAAAGAAACCACCACCAGTTCCTCTTTAGGCTCCATTTGTGGAACCTCATAGGGATGTTCTTAAAAATCATTCTTGAGATTTCCCTCACTAGAAACCACTAGCATTCAAAGGCACATGTGATCCTCAATAGGATGAAGAATAGTTGAGTAAGATTGAATGTTTGATTGTTTTCTTAGATACACATGAGTAAATAAAGGTGAAGTGTTCCATATTCATGTAAGAGGGACTGAGCATGGGATGGTGGGACACAATGGTGATGGAATAGAAGCATGGGGACTTATAGTGGAAATATTTCATTGTTCTTTTTACCAACCAGTTCTATCTAGAGTCAATGTTTTTGGATGAGGCTATTATGTTTTTCAAACTCGAGAAGGCTGAAAAGACTATGATAGAATATGAAAAATATTTTTCTTAACCTGTGGAGTTTGAACCCGAGATTATGTTGAATGAGAAGATAAAGACTCAATGGTTTGAGTTTAGACTCAGATATGATATTCATTCTCACGATTTCTTGTTGAATATACCTTCTTATTTTTATGTGCTGGATAGAGTATTGATGGTCAAAATAGAACTGGCTGGAATTTTATGGTTTATAGGAGCTTTCTTTTCTCCCATTGGTAGTGTGAATTCCTCTAAAGGAAAGAGGAATCATGATGATTCTAATAGTGGTTCCCGATTGTAGGGACATTATGGACCTTTTGTGAGGCCTGGAAATGGCCCTTCGATTTGATACTAGTGTAGAAATATTGGGCATTTGAAGTGGGTTGTCACTGAGGCATCCAAGATATGTGGTTCCTACAGATGAACATGTCTCTATCAAAAGTTCTTCCATGTTTATTACACTCCACAAAGTGGCACAAGATTGTTAGTGCCATCGAAAACTATGGTGTAATCTAATAAATTACGTATAAAAAGGTTCCAACCACATGCATCAAGAATGAAGCTTCTTCACATAATGGAAGAGTCTCCAGAGGAAGTGAATATTGTTCCAGAGAGTTTGAGAGGTACCATCACTATAGATTCATCATTAGTGAATACTTTATTTGATACTAGTGCAACTCATTTTTTTATTTCAAAGTGTATTGTTAATATGATAAATATTCTTGTGGAGAATTTTTCTTATGTCATGGATATTACTACACCCCTTAGAACAAATAGAGAACATGGTCTCTGTAGTCCCACTTGTCTTTTTTCATTATCATATGTTGATATTTCTTGGAGTTTTTTGGTTCTCAATAGGAAGCCTCTTAAACATCATTTTTTCAATGGACTGGCTCATTATAAATAAATCAAGGATTAGTTTTTATCTTCAATGGTTATCCAGTACTTCACCAAAGGGGTTTTCCATTTATTTCAAGAGGAATTAGACTCAAGTTCGATTACATTTGGACCTTCTTATCCAGATTTTGGGAAAGTGATATCTATGTTTTCTTTTGGCATAGAGTGATAATATTTGTGTGGTGATCTCCCTCCAATTTTTTTTGAGTCTCCTAATGTCCTCCCTTATGATTTCTCTATTTTTTCACGGGTAAGGGAGGTATATTTTTCTATCAATATAGTGCCTAGTACTCAACCAGTGTTTATACCCTCATACCACATGGATCAAACTAAAATTAAAGAGTTGAAGACTCAGTTGGAAGATCTTCTTGAGGAACTCTTTATATACCAGAGTGTGTGACCTTGGGTGGTGCATGTTTTGATATTTAATAAATTTAATGGTTCACTTCACATTTGTATTGATTACAGAAAACCCAAAGAATATGTATTATTCTCCATATATTTATGATCTATTTGGTAATTTGAAAGGGGTGAAGTGGTTCTTGAAGATTTATATTTAATATGGTTACCATAAATTGTGAATAAAATAATATGACATTCAAAAAACTGGCTTTTTGGAGAAGGTATGACCATTATGAGTACCTAGTAATTCTATTTGGTTTATCTAATGCTCTTATAGTCTCTAAAGATTTAATGAATATGTTTTTCAATGAGAATATTGATATCGTCATGGTAGTCTTTATGGATGGAATCATTGTTTTCTCTAATTCTGAGGAGGATCATGTGCTTCTTCTGAGAGAAGTTATGGAATTGTTAAGAAATAATTAACTTTATGCCATGATTTTGAAATGTGATTTTTGGATTCGATATGTGAAGTTATTGGGAAATGAGGTGTCGGAACATGGTATTTCAGTTTATCATGAAAAATTGAAAGCTATTATGACATGGGAACAACCATGAAATGTTTTTGAGATTCTGTGCTACTTGGGATTAGCTGGCTATTACCACTGGTTCAATATGAACTTCTTAATTTTGGATTATCAGAAGACTTCTTTAACTCATCAGAGAGTAAATTTTCATTGGAGTGATAAATGTCATAATTCATTTGTTGATATGAAATTTCTTTTGACTACTATGTTGGTGTTAACTTATCCAGAGGTCGGGCATGGTTATGTGGTCCTCTGTGATGGAATAGATTTAGGTTTACTGTGCGTTCTTATGTACGGTGATCATGTCACTGCTTATGGATGTCATCTGCATAGGTCACACAAGAATAATTACCTAACCCATGACCTTGAACTTGCAGATGTAATTTATACACTTGAGATCTAGTGGAATTACCTTTTCAGATAATGGTTTACAGTGTATTCAAACCATATGATCTTGAGGTGTATCTTTTATAAAAAATATTTTAATCTACTACAAAGGTTTTTGGTTAAATACCTACAATATTTTGACTTTGACATCACCTATACCCCGAGTAAAGTTAGTTTCATCGCATATGTATTGAGAAGGAAAATTCCAACCCAATCCATGAATGAATCTTTAGAATAATGGACCTTAATGGATATTTTTTACAGTTTCATATTGGTGTTCGGGAGTCAATTGATGTGGCTCTATTTTTTGCATATTTTTTCCACATATTTTTATTTAATTTTTAATGATTTAATTAATTATTTAATCACTTTATACTAAATATTTTTACTTTTTTATTCTATAATTAATTTTGTTAATTAATCATTTTTTATAATTAATTATGTATTTTTAGTCTTCAAAATAATAATTTTAATCTTACTAAACTAATCAATTTTAATTATTTCTTATTTAGTTTGGTTAAGTTAAATCTTCTTGACTTTTTAATAAGTTAATATCTATTTTAAACAATTATTTAATAAAATTTTAATCAAGTTTGTCTTTATTTAAATAATTTATCTTTTAGCATAGTTTCATTAAAATATTTTATCTTTATTAATTAATATGTTTAGTTATCCTTCTAATCATTTAAGTAAATATTTTTTGTTTTAAATTAAAGAAAATAGTCCGCTTTTAATTTTATGTGTTCAAATAGTGGTTTAATTAATTTATTAAGAGTTTTAAATCATTAAATATATAATCTTATATTTGCAGATAAATTATTAAGTCACTAAATATTGATTTTAGTCTACCGGTGAGGTTGACAAGAACTAGCGGTGACCTATTGGGTCACCGATGCTCTTCATTTCTTTTTGCTGCTACCCTGTAATAAATTTATTTAGTTATTTTAATTTAAGGTTTTTATTAATTTAGTTTAACAATTATTCAGTTTATAATTTAAGTGTTGTCAATTAATAATTTTAATGTTTTTAAGGTTAATAAAAATTATGTCCTAATTAATGGTGTTTAGCATTATTTTGATTAATTATTTTTAGTCTTTTTATTTAGTTTACTTAAGTCTTAATTTTATGTTTAATTTATGTGTTTTTAATTTCATAGGTTCACCGTTAGTTATTTATTTTAGTCTTAACGACGACCCTTTTCTTTTGGAGTAACGGTGAGAAATCATTTTGTGTACCAGAAGCCTTAATTTATATCCTAATAGTGACCTTTGTCACTGCTCTTATTTTATTTTCTAACAGTAACCTGTTCTATTTAATTGTACCAGTGACTCTTATTTTATAAATAGCAGTGACCTCTTATTTTAATTAAGCTATCAGTGATCCTTTTTTATTTTCTCTACAACAGTAACTTTAATTTTTATTTTTATCGGTAACCCTAAACTATTTAAGCTACCGGTGAGCGTTTAATTTTGGTCTGTCAGTGACCTTGAGCAGTCGTCGGTCCTCTTTTTCTTTATTTTTACCGCTAATGATGATCTATTTATTTTTATTCTAACCAGTGACCTTTTGTTCTAACAGTGAGCTTCATATCTTATTCTCTAACAGTAACCTTTAAATTTATCAACATGGGAAACCTTTTTTTTGTTCTATCAGTTGGTAGTATCTTTTTTTGTAATGGTAACCTACTCACCGTTGCACCCCTCTCTCTCACCGATATACATCTTATCCCCACGCCAATCCCTCATCCTCACTATTAGCTAATCTTTCCTCAGTACCTCACCGTTCTGTTCCCCTGTTCAATCCCTTCGTACCTCACCGATAGACTTCCTCTTCTTTTACCCTTTCTTTCCACCATTCTTCCTTGCCTCTCCATCTATCACCACATCATCACTTTGATCTTTCTCGCTACTCTCTCTAAACCATTCTCTATCAATGATTAAACATAGTTCTAAAAAAACACGGATTCAAGATTTCAATAGGAATTGGACTGATGCAATTTCCAAGTAGCAAAACCACATCACGCATCTTCTGCTGTTTGAGGAGACACTGCTTTCTCTTGCTATAGGGAAGGATTGATCTACCGAGGATAGTGTTGAGTAGATGAATGAAGATGGTCTGGTCATATCTGAACGTCGCTGGGCTAGGGATGGATTTTGAAAAATAAAACTGTTAAGCTATGTGTCGTTGTTGATGTTCATCGGCACATGGAAGGGAGAAGAACCATTCAGGTGCTACAACGTGGAGAGGAGATGAGTCGGACGAGCTCTCCATGCTTCACTGCTATGCAGATCTGCTGTAGAAGGAGTTTCCACGCTGCAAGTAGGAGAATTTATGCTTTCCACCACTTGTTGAAGTTGATTCAAAGAGGAGGAAGGTTGACCAAGGCCCTCCCCACGCAGATTGCTGAAGCCTCCATGGATGGAGGGAGGAGGTCGCCGATTTTTGGAGGAATAATAAGACCCTCCCCTTGTGTGCTGATAATTGAGGGGGGGGGGAGAAAATATAAAAATAATAATAATAAAATTATTATAAAACAAAAAAAACATAAAATAAAATTAAAATTTAATAAATCAAATGAATATAATAGAATTTGTAAAAGTTATTAATTAAAACAATTATAATATTAACAAATAGATAAATTATAAATTAAAATAGAAAAATAAATTAAAAATAAATGTTAATAATAAATAAATATAATGTTAATAGTATAAATGTATAATTAATAATAATTACGAATAAACTATAGAATATACATATTAATTTAAAAATATTTAAAAATAAATTATTAATTATAATTATTAAATTAAAATAAACTAATTAATGAATTAATCTAGAATTTAAATTTCCTAAATATTAATAATAAAATTATTAATAAAATCTAAAATATTAAATTTTTAATTACTTATTTATTCATGTTTTCAAATTTTAATAAATTAGTTAAAAATGTTAAACTAAAAAACTTTAGTTTTTATTTTTATTAAATTAATTAAATTAATAAATTTTTAATAAACTTATGTTTTACCATATTAATATTAAGTGAATAACATTATTAATATCCAAGTAAATAATAATTATCAATTAAGATATTTATTAATTAACTTTAGTTAACTTGTAATGAGTAATATAACACTTAACTTAAAAAATAACTATTTTATTTCTTTTCACTCTCATTTATTTACTTTTATATTCTATTTTATATGTACAGGTTCATACCAAAGAGGAAAACATGTACAGGTTCATGTAACTAACTCAGCAGAAGTTAGTTACGAGGGAAAAACAAGCGCAACGTGCCAGTCGCGAAAAAAATGCACGTTGTGTGGTGTATTTGTGAAGGGCATTTGAAGCCGGGGGAAAGAAAGCGTTGACATGCAGTAGAAGAAAATGGCTACTTAAAGAAGAGAAAGCAACAGAATTTATAGGACTCTCATTCTAATTTCACTCCACACAATTCTAGAGCGGAAATCTGAAGAGACACCAAGTGCAGTTCTGAAGAATTGGAGTCACATAGGAGCGAGTAGCAGTACATGATCTTCATCTTCAAAGGGAGGAACCTTATTCCTCTGATTTTTAATGTTTTACTCAGTATTTCTACTGTTATATTGAATATGATCTTAGAAAAACTTTTTTGATTAGGAGTTTTGACTTTTAACTGGTTTATATTTTCTTTTTCTTCATTTTAATTCTCTCTAAGAGAATATGATTCTTTCAGCAAGATTGAATCTAGTTCTCAAATCTTGAATTGAACTAGAAATTTTTTTAACTTAATCTCAAACTCAATGATATTTTGGCGAGATTGATCATCGTTGCTATCTATCAAACTACCAATTCAATTTAACATCTTCAGAAACTTTTGGAAAGAAAGATTTCTGTTGTTATCTTTTAATCATTTTGCTGGATGTATGTTTTTGAAGTGGAAAACATCAAAAATTTGTAGAGAAATGTGTTATTCTTCTGGCAAGGAAGAACTAACCAGGCATATTAAGGTGCGAATACAATAATATGAATAATACACTTTTAAATTAGTATAATTCAAATCTCCTGAGAAAACTTTTTAATCAATCCTCATCCCTCCTGTTCCATTATATTTTTACTATTACCTTTACTTTCCCTTATTTTGGTTTACATTTAGTTTAGTAAATAAGAAATCATCAAACTTGTTTCATTACTTCTTAATAAAAAAATATAAAAAAATTGTAAAGTAAAAACTACTAAAAATTCACACTTGCTTCACTGCTGACAACAGTGGAGTTTATTGAAAATAAAACCTTATAATTCACTCACCTTCCTTCTCCGTGGATCGACACAGCACCACTGTGCTAGTGTAGATTAATAAATTTTATTTTGAGGGACATGATGACCTCCATCCTGATCAAAATTTAGCGTCGTTGCCGGGGAAGACACGCATTGAGTGTTATATGTTTTAGAATTTTATTTAAAAAAAAACATAAAAAAACATATAAAAAAATCTGTTTAAAAAAACTACATTTAATTGGAACCTACTGTTTGTGTTGTTTTTGAAAAATAAGCTTCACTGTGAACTGTTGTGTGTTTTACCTCACCTAGTTTTAGTTTAAAAATTGAGGTTAATGAAACCTGGGATCAACAGGGGCCACATTGAGTGTGTTGTGGCTATTATGGGCATACTGCCTGGCAGTGTGTCTATAACTAACCACAAAATATTGATTATATTAAATAAAATGAACAATATGAGTCTATTCCTAACACCGTAGTTAAAATTGACCTAATTGATTCTAAATTGGACGCTAGGTTAGAACTAATTAACAATTGGTTAACTAAAACCAATGAAATTCAAATGGAAGATTCTGAAGAGAAAGATCAAAGAATGAAAAGATTAGAAAACATGCTTTTGGAATTATAATAGAAGGTTAAAGAACAATAATAATTTGAAGAAAATGAAAATGAAAACATTTAAAAAAGATTTGAAAATCAAATTTAAGAAGAAAGTGAGAGTGAAACTGGAAATTAAACCATTCTCTTTGAAAAATATGATTCTGTTAAACTAAATCTAGAAACAACAAACTCTCTGAGTCAAGAACACAACATTTAAAATCCAATAAAAAAATTTTAATGCTATTGAGTTGGAAAATTTTGAAGATAAAATGAAACAGATTGAAAAAAATTGGCCAGTTCTTTTCATAATTCCTACATTGGAGAAAAATCACTATTTTAGAATTTTTGAGAATGAAGTCACTCAGGATGAAGAAATTATTGAAATTGAGAATTTTAATGTTAAAAACCCTTCACTCAAAATTTCTTAAATTCTGAACATTGATCCTAAACATGATATTGGGTATAATCTGGATGAGAACACTAAATTGGATAACATGGAATCTGAAATCTTTGAAATTGAACTGAACACTTCTCTTCTATGTTATGAAACTATAAACCCATCTATTTCTGAAATGATGTTAGATGATTTAGAGTATGAGGGAATGATGTTTGAAGAAAGATTAAATGACAATCATTCATCTTCCTTTTCCTATATTGATTGTATGATAGAAATTGAGTATACTGAAATTGAAAACAGTGATGTTTTAAATCTAGAAATTGAATTTATTGAAGCTTAATTAAACATTACTCCCCTTGATTTGAACTTCTTGGAACACACTACAGACTTTCTTTTGGAAAGTGAGCTTTTTGGACATGAACTTAAAGTAGAGGTTGAACACACACTTGATCTAGGCAGAACTGATGTGATTGAAGCAGCATATGTTCATTGTGAGTTAATAGATGAGGATCTTTTGGAATAAATTTATAACATTGTTAGACCTGAATCTATTTCTGATAAAATAAATTCTCTTCCCTACCTATCACTTCCATCCTCACCTATGAAGGGTTCTGAGCCTTCTCATGATATCGATAATAGTCAAGAGGGAGAATTAGACTTGAGTTTCATTGTACACGATTATGTTCAACACTCTATTGAATCTCTTCTTGAACCTACTAATTAGTGATCACAAATTTCCACCGTTGAATTTTAATTTTTTAGTGTTGAGGTTAAGAGAGATAGCTCTGAGGTCAATGCTACATCCTTTGAAGCACCTAGATCTATGTTATCCCTTCATGTGTATTCAAATCTTGAAATGACTGAACTTATTCTGGAAATGGACAACACTATACCCACTACTGTTAAAGGGTTCTACTTAGGGGTTATTTTAGGCTATGAGAATTCAGTTATTGATGTGTTGAGTCTTGTTGCCCACAAATCTCATCCTTCTATTAAAAATAATTGGTCCAAACATATGTGGTGGTTCTTATTAAAGAAACCACATCCGCCTAGTGACTATGGTTGGTTATAGGTGAGTTTGGTTGGGGACTATAAATCTAGCACTACATAGGAGGCAACCCATGGTCTTTGTTGTGTTAATAAATCAAAAAATTGTGATTTAATAAAGTCTAAATAAAGACTTTAAAATCAGTGCTTCATGGGATTCATCCCATGCTCTTTCTTTGTTTTCATTTTGGTACTGTTTAGTGTTGAATAAAGTGCTACTTTGTTGTCTTCTCCTATATGCACTGTCTATACTAGTTATGATCATTTTTATGCTTTGTTTTTTTAGGATGCTTCTTGTGTCAATAAAGGAGTGGAATTCCCATGATCATTTTTTGGACAAGAACTTAGTGAGAGAAGTGCTTCAAGTTTCTGCATTTATTTCTACTCCTGTTTTTGTTAATAAAATTCTGCTTACTAAAAAAATTATGCTATATATGTTGTGGCTTTAAAATAAATTATTCTTACTTAAAAAGTTCTGATTCTTGTTTCTTTCCATTACAAAAGTATGTTTTTATTTAAAAATTCTGCATGTGTCTGTTTCTTTGAACTGAAATTTGTTGTTTAAAACCCATTCACTGCATGAAATTAAGTGGGGGGGGGGGGTGGTAAATGTTGATAGTTGTTTTATTTGGAATGTTCTTTGCTAAGGGGTGTTATAAATGCTTTCCTTATGTGTTATGTAATATTAAATTGAATCTTATTTTCTGAAATTCCTTACACCTATCCACTCTGCACCCATAAGTTGCATGTCTTGTTTGAACTTTAATGGAAATGTTTTTCACAAGAATTAAATTTTAATGTGTGTGTATGGATATGAACCTGCTGATTATTTATTCATTGTGGAAAAAAATATTTTTGAACTTCATAGAGACCCTTTATACATGTCATCTATCAACTAAATTGAAAATCTGTTTTGAACCTTAATTGTCAAATTGTTCCTCTCCATATTTAGAAGTCAACTTTTGGGACAAAGTTGGGTTTTAAGTGTGGGGGAGAGGGTCAATTCATGATTGTGCTAAACTATGCTTTAATGTAAGCCCATCAATTCCCACTTCACGTCAATTTTTTTTCCAAAAAATGGTTAAATTTTTTCAATTTTTTTGCATAATTTTAGGCTTTACACTATACTCAATTGGATCTTGCCTTAGGAAAAGTACATTGTTGGTAGTTAAGAACTACTTGGAACCTGAAATTGATGATAATGGATGATTGGTGAGTGTTCTTAATTAGTGGTTTCATTGAAATATGGTTTAGGATCTACTTCTGAAAGTGATTTGGGTAACCTTTTAGTGGAACTATGATCATAACCCTTGGAACTAGATGTTTGATGCTGATTCAAGGGGCCTCATTCATCTTTTAATTATTAAAATTAATTGATTTAATGAGCCAACGTAAATGATTTTTTATATAAATCTTTTGAAACAAGAGTAATTTGGGCATCTGGGATCCCACAATGAGTCTCTGAGACCCTAGATGCTGGGTTTGATTCTGTTAACTTTAATCTCTCTGTTCATCTTGAATAAGTGCTTATGCATAGTGCTTAACACAATGATACATGGCTTGGGAAAAATAAAATAAAGTGTCTAGGGTAAAAAATGAGCTCATTAAGGCGAGTAGAATTATGAAATCCAGATGAAGAAGTGGTCAATTGGTTTTTATTGAAATCTTCTAGGATGTATCAATAAAGTGATTCCAAAAAAAATTATTTATTTTTGGAACCTAGTATTCTATTAAAGTACAAAGTTCCTTGGTTAAGGTCTTAATTCCATTGATATTTTACATATTTTCATTATTGGACTTAGAAATTCATCTTGGATTGAAATGGATCATTATGTTGTATCAAATATGAGGCACGTCATCTTCTTTGATGGATGGTCTTTGTGTTCTTAATTACCTTTGAGTATTTGTTATAGGCAAGATTCATATGAGTAATTCATTTTCTCAAAGCCTACTGTTATGTTTTGTCCTCTGTTTTTGAGTGTTGGACATATTACAGTGTGATATTAATCATAAATACATTTTACCATCTTCAAAAAAATAATACATGAGATTGTTTGAGGACAAACAATGCTTAAGTGTGGGGGATTTTGATGTGGCTCTATTTTTGCATAGTTTTGCCAAAATTTTTACGTAATTTTTAATGATTTAATTAATTATTTAATCACTTTATAATAAATATTTGTAAATTTTTATTTTATAATTGATTTTTCTAATTAATCAATTTTTATAATTAATTATGTATTTTTAGTCATCAAAATAATAATTTTAATCTTACTAAACTAATCAATTTTAATTATGTCTTATATAGTTTGGTTAAGTTAAATCTTCTTGACTTTTTAATAAGTTAATATCTATTTTAAACAATTATTTAATCAACATAATTCTATTTAATCAAGTTAGTCTTTATTTTAATAATTTATCTTTTAACCTAGTTTCATTAAAATATTTTAACATTATTAATTAATATTTTTAGTCATCCTGCTAATAATTTAAGTAAATAATTTGTGTTTTAAATTAAAGAAAATTGTTTTCTTTTAATTTTATGTGTTCAAATAGTTGTTTAATTAATTGATTAAGAGTTTTAAACATTAATTATATAATCTTATATATGCAGATAAATTATTAAGTCACTAAATATTGATTTTAGTCTACCGGTGAGGTAGACAAGAAGTAGCGGTGACGTATTGGGTAATCGATGCTCTTCATTTCTTTTTTCTGGTACCTTATAATAAATTTATTTAGTTATTTTAATTAAATTTTTTTATTAAATTAGTTTAGAAATTATTCAGTTTATAATTTAAGTGTTTTAAATTAGTAATTTTAATGTTTTAAAGGTTAATAAAAATTCTGTCTTAATTAATGGTTTTTAGCATTATTTTAATTAATTATTTTTTGTCATTTTATTTAGTTTACTTAAGTTTTAATTTAATGTTTAATTTATGTGTTTTTAATTTCTGAAGTTCATCATTAGTTATTTATTTTAGTCTTAACGGTGACCCTTTTCTTTTGGAGTAATGATGAGATTTCATTTTGTGTACTTGTAGCCTTAATTTATATCCTAACATTGACCTTTGCCACTGCACTTATTTTATTTTCTAATAGTAACCTGTTCTATTTAATTGTACTGGTGACACTTATTTTATAAATAGCGGTGACCTGTTATTTTAATTAATCTATCAACGGGCCCTTTTATTTTCACTGCACCGGTAACATTAATTTCTATTTTTAACGGTAACCTTAAAATATTTAAGCTACCAGTGAGCGTTTAATTTTGGTCTATCACGGACCTTGTGCTGTCTCCAGTCCTCTTTTTATTTATTTTTACTGCTAACAATGATCCCTTTATTTTTATTCTAACTGGTGGCATTTTGTTCTAATGGTGAGCTTCTTATCTTATTCTCTAATAGTAACCTTTAAATTTATCAGCATGGGAAACCCTTTTTTTGTTCTATCAGTCGGTAGTTTATTTTTATTTTATTTTTTTGTAATGGTAACCTACTCACCGTTGCACCCCTCTCTCTCACTGATATACATCTTATCCCCTCACTATTCCCTCTTCCCCACCTTTAGCTAATCTTTCCTCACTGCCTCACCATTCCATTCCCCTGCTTAATCACTTCGCACCTCACTGTTAGACTTCCTTTTCTTTTACCCTTTCTTTCCACCATTCTTCCTGGCCTCTCCATCTATCACCGCATCATCACTTAGATATTTGTCACTGCACTCTCTCAACCCCTCTCTAACCAAGATTCAATGGAGTTTTAAGAAAAACATGGATTCAAGATTTTACTAGAAATTGGACTGATGCAATTTCTTAAGAGAAAAACCACATCATGCATCTTCCGCGGTTTGAGGAGACACCGCTTTCTATTGCTGTAGGGAAAAATTGATCTGTCGAGGATGGTTTTGAGTATATGAATGAAGATGGTCAGGTCGTCTCCGAACGTTGCTGGGCTAGTGTTGGATTTTGAAAAAGAAACTGTTAAGCTGTGCATCATTGTTGATGTTCGCCGACGCGTGGAATAGAGAAGAACCATTCAGGTGATACATCGTGTAGAGGAGATGAGTTGAATGAGCTCGCCGGGCTTCACCTCTATGCAGATCTGGTGTAGAAGGAGTTTCTGCGCTGCAAGTAGGAGAACTGCTGCTTTCCGCCGTTGGTTGAAGCCGATAATAATAGGAAGGTGGACCAAGGCCCTCGACGCACAGATCGCTGAAGCCACCATGGATGGAGGGAGGAATCCGTCGGTTTCAGGAGGAATAAGAAGACCCTCCCCCTGTGGCTGATAATTGAGGGGGAGGAAGAAAATATAAAATAAATTATAATAAAATTAATATAAAACAAAAAGAAAAAAACATAAAGTAAAAGTAAACTTTAATTAATCAAATGAATATAATAGAATTTGTAAAATTTATTAATTAAAACAATTATAATATTAACAAATAGATACATTATAAATTAAAATACAAAATTAAATTAATAATAAATGTTAATAATAAATTAACATACTGTTAATATTATAAATGTATAATTAATAATAATTATTAATAAATAATAAAATATACTTATTAATTAAAAAATATTTAAAACTAAAGTATTAATTCTAATTATTAAATTAAAATAAAATAATTAATGAATTAATCTAGAAATTTAATTTCTTAAATAGTAATAATAAAATTATTAATACAATTTGAAATATTAAATTTTTAATTAATTATTTATTCATGTTGTCAAATTTTAATAAATTAGTTAAAAATGTGAAACAAAAAAAATTAGTTTTTATTTTTATTAAATTAATTAAATTAAGAAATTTTTAATAAACTTATGGTTTACCATAGTAATATTAAGTGAATAACTTTATTAATATCAAAGTAAATAATAATTATCAATTACGATATTTATTAATTAACTTTAGTTAATTTGTAACGATTTATAAAACACTTAACTTAAAAAATAACTATTTTTATTTCTTTGCACTCTCATTTATTTTCTTTTCTATTCTATTTTATATGTGCTGGTTCATACCAAAGTCTAAAACATGTCCAGGTTCATGTAACTTACTTAACAGATGTTAGTTACGAGGGAAAACTAGTGCGACATGCGAGTCACAAAAAAAATGCATGTTTTGTGTTGCATTTGTGAAGGGCATTTTAAGCCAGTGTAAAGAAAGAGGTGACATGTAGTAGAAGACAATGGCTTCTTAAATCAGAGCAAGTAGCAGAATTTGTGGGGCTGCCATTCTAATTTCACAGCACACGATTCTAGAGCAGAACTTCGGAGAGACACCAAGTGCAGTTCAGAATAACTGGAGTCTCATAAAAGCGAGTAGCAGTACATGATCTTCATCTTCAAAGGGAGGAACCTTATTCCTCTGATTTTAATGTTTTACTCAGTTTTTCTACTATTAAATTGAATATTATCTTTGAAAAACGTGTCTGATTAGGAGTTTTGACTTTTTACTAGTTTATATTTTGTTTTTATTTATTTTAATTCTATCTAAGAGAATATGATTCTTTCGGTGAGATTGAATCTACTTCTCAAATCTTGAATTGAACCCGCACCTTTTTGAACTTAATCTCAAACTCAATGATTATTCGGTGAGATTGATCATCATTTCTATCTATCAAACTACTAATTCAATTTAACATCTTCAGAAACTTTTGGCGAGAAAGATTTCTATCTTTATCTTTTAATCATTTTGCTGGATGTAAGTTTTTGAAGCGGGCCTCCCTAATGTCCAAGATTACTATCTTGAAACTGGTCAAGGCACCCAATAAAAAGAAGTTTATGCCATAATGAATATTCATCTCATATGAATGATTACCATGTAATATAACCCCTTTGTCCCAATATCACCAATCAAGCAGGTTGTAATCAAGTTCCATCAACCCATGTGCTCGATTTCTCATTTTTGACTTATTAGAATTGAACATTCCTTGAGAACACCATGGAAATGGATTTATTTAGGCTAAATCATTTTCATCAAAGGTCCTGAGAAATATACTATTGTAGAATTGGAAAATATTTTCTAGCATTATTCATTAATGATGTATTTCTCTTGACACACCCAACATATCCTACCTCACCACAAACATCTATCATAACAATTTTCATAATTATATCTATGTGTGTGAGTCATAATACCCATTAATAGTAATATGAATGTATAAGGACCGATACACACATTCAAATATAGGAACATCCAATGAAAAATATGAATGTGGATTTCCTATTGGCTTGTCTTATTTTCATAATATCCTCCATGATATTACCAAGGTAACACACCATGATGAGGTGCCTCAATGTTTCTTGATTCCCCAGCCCTGATAGCCTGTATAATTTGTGTTTCTTCAAATGATATC
This sequence comes from Viscum album, assembly GCA_963277665.1. NCBI lineage: Eukaryota > Viridiplantae > Streptophyta > Magnoliopsida > Santalales > Viscaceae > Viscum > Viscum album. The sequence goes on from OY728127.1 coordinate 1,915,237,236, forward strand.
ATCCCACCATATAACATATATTCAGGAAAAATGTCATGGCACTTCCAGGTTCTCATCATAGCAACGATCTGGTATGACCTTTCAATGAGATAGATATTATTAGGACATTGTCATATACTATGTCATACATAAGAACAATCAGGATGTGATAAGTAGTTTATTAATATTAATCCAATGAATATAGGATTATCATAAATTACAAAGAAGCTAGTTTATAAGGCACCAACTCCAACGATATGGACATCACTCTATGATCTACAATATAAGAACCCGGTTTTTTCTAAGATAGACTTTGGAATATTCTTAATAATATTACAGATCTGTGCCTTCAGACGGCGTGCGATTCCGAGCCCCGGAGAGGCTGGAATTAAATTTTTAGTGCGTTCACACTGGAAACGCCAAATAAATGTGATAAATCCTGAACAGTGATCCGGATTAGAGATATGAGTGTACGGATGGGTCCGGAATGGGGTTTTTACCCTAGTAACGACATAAAACTTGTCGGTGCAGGATGTTTGGACCCCTCGCCCGCTCCCGGAACGTTAAACAGATAAATAAATTAATTAATTTATTCATTTAATGGTGAAACTAGAGTATCCCTTAAACGGTGGATCAGATTGGAAAACTGAGGGCACCGTTGAGTTTGGAATGTTCCGTTTACCCTAGGAGGGGTATAAGTTTCGCGGGCGCGGGCCGTCTGTGAAAAATGGCCCCAGGGGCGTTTTTGTAATTTGGTGCCTTTGGGTGTTCAACTTTATAACTTTTGAACGGAAGATCGGAATTAAATTCCGAGACCGCCGCTGTGCTCGGGAGGTGGTTTTTACCCTAGGGGATGCTTAACCTCGACCCCGTCGGGCGTTTCGGGTGCGGGTCAAAATTGAAGATTAAATTAATTAAAATTTAATTAATTCAATTTTTTTTCTTTTTCAAACCCTAACCCCACCCTTCTCCTTCCCCTTTCCCCTGGCAGCCCCTCCTCTCCCTCTCCTCCACCTCCGGCGAGGAGGCTCCGGCGAGGCAGCTCCGGCGAGGCGACGGATCGCGGCGAAGCTTTGGGCGAAGCCCATCGAGGTAGGTTCTTGTTGCGTTTTTCCTTCCCGCACCTCTTTCGAACCTAAAATATATTCTTGAATTTTGTTGGATTTTCGAACGAACCACATGACTGCGTAGTCAAGTTTTTTTCCCTACCCACCTCTTCTTTTGGTTAGTAAAACCGAGTTCCGAGGACCCTGCAGATGTTCGCCGAAGCATGCGGGAATTTTAGGAGGTTGATGTTTTTTTTTCCAGCGGTCCGGCGAGGTACAGGCGGCGGCGCGACGTTTCCGGGGCAGCGGCCACGTCGGCGTGGGCTAGGGCGGTCAGAGGTCACGGCGGCGGGGGCCCTTGGTAGTGGAGGCCGGCGCGACAGGCGTCAGCCGGGGCGGTAGGGGCTTCGTGTGCCGGTCGCGGTGGCTGTCTGTGGCTGGCGCCGGCGGAGCACGACGCGGGAGAAGGGCCGGCCTTTGGCCGACTGCTGTTGAAGAAGACCGGGGTCGTTGGACCCCGGCTGGCAGACAGAACCCGCGATTGCGGGTCCTTGTTGGAGGAGCCGGACTGACCATGCTGGTCCGGACGGTTTGGGGCAGTCCGCGCTGTGGACCGCGGACTGCCTGTCCAGGGTGGGGGGTGAGCCGGTTGAACCGGCCGGGCCCCCGTTTCGGTCCGATAAAAACAACTAAAACGCCTCTAAAAGGAAGCTCGGGTGTCGGATTCACGCGCCGTCAGCGGCGAAACGTTCCTTGAGTTAAGGCGAGTATTTTGAGATGGTTTCGGGAGTTTTTAATTGTCGATAAGATGGGCCTCGGAGGCATGATGCGTCTTAAAGTAGAATGTCGTCTTTAGGGGAATTTTGTTTGGGGCGGCGCGGACACATCCGACGTCCGTTTTGAGCACCGTCAGCGGCGTTTGAACCCTGGCGTCAAGGAGGAGGTTTCCAGGGTGGTTCAGGGCATTGAAGCCGGGGTTGATGCGCGGGACCCACGTCCCATCTTTCGAGCTGCGTGCAGCGTTTCATGACTTTTTCGTCGGACGTCCGTTCAGGGCGTGCGAGCAGTCGATGTTGGGTGTTTTTTCTGAGGGGATTGTAATGGTGCCATCCGCCCACTGTAATTCCGCACGATGGTGCGGGCCCCGTGAGGGTCGTTTCGGGAGTTGACGGTGATTTCCAGCTTTATCACCAGGCGACTGTTTTGGATAAGTGAATAGTCCATTTCGTGTACTTTTTCGAGAGGATCGCAACGGTGTGGTCTGTTCGTTGAGTTTCGGGACCAGGATGCGGGTCCCATGTGGCACCGCTTTTGTGCAGTGCGCTGGGAAGCACCTTTTTCTCCGGATATCCATTGCACTCAAGTGAGTAGTGCTTTTGACGTGTTTTCCTGAGGGAATCGCAATGGTGTGATGTGCCCGACTATTTTCGGGGCTGAGGCTCGGGTTCACGGGACATCGTTCGGGCGTGAGGCGGTGTTGGCGAATTTTCCGTCCGATATCCGTTAGAGGCAAGTAAGTAGTGAATCTCACGTGTTTTTCTACGAGGATTACAACAGTGTGATCTGTTTGGCTGTGCGGAGCCTCTTGCACGATCTTGGGAAATGTGGAATGTGAAAGGTGCTCCGGTGGTGGTTCGGCCTACCTTGTTTGTAGTGGACCCTCGGCGTGTGATCGCGCACTCTTGGCAGAGTGATATAATTGGTCCACGAGGTGTGGTTGGCCGTGCCTGGGCCTTTAAGTTGGAGTTTCTACGTCACGCCTTTGCATTGACGTTGGGTGTCGTGTGCACGATAGCCTTAGGGCTGGAACGAGGTATACTCTGGGAGTATACGAGAGCGCTTGGAGGTACGGGATTTTGTTTGTACCTGAGGATGTTTGTGCACTCAGTTGGGGTTGACTTGGGGCCACACATCATGTGGTCCCCACGTGCGTGTCGTGATCTGTTTTACGTACTTTGACCTCTCGCGACGTAGAGGGTCCCTCTGTGCTCATTTGTTTGACCAGCAGGGTGGAGCTTTTCCCCTGGCTCGGTGCTCATTTGTTTGACGAACAGGGTTGAGTGGCCTCCCACTGGTTTCGTTCCCGATGGATCGGTCAGTAGTGGTGCTAGTGGCACCCCGTGATGGAATAGGCACTGAACCCCTTTGGGTGAGTTGTGCTGGAGTTGGGTGGTTGCGCGATACCCACTCCATGTTTTGTTGGCCAGTGTTGTGCCCTTCAGTGGAGATGGCTAGAGCAGTTCTGAGTTCTACCCTCCAGCGGGGCTGGGCAGTGGGTTACTCATCGACTTCTTCGATTTTACCCTCCAGCGGGGCTGGGCAGTGGGTTGCTCACTGAATTTTAGGGTCTACCCTCTAGCAGGGCTGGGCAGTGGGTCACCCAACACTCTTAGGGTCTACCCTCCCGCAGAGACTGGGAAGTGGGTCACCCGACTACCTCTTAGGGTCTACCCTGTGGTAGGGCTGGGCAGTGGGTCACCCATCGTCTAGTTCCAGGTCTACCCTCCAGCAAGGCTGGGCAGTGGGTCGCCTGTCGACTTATTCCAGGTCTACCCTCCAGCGGGGCTGGGCAGTGGGTCGCCTGATGATGTGTTATGGTCTACCCTCCAGCGAGGCTGGGAAGTGGGTCGCCTGATGGCGTCTTATGGTTTACCCTCTATCAGGGCTGGGCAGTGGGTCACCCAGTATCTTATTATGGTCTACCCTCCAGCAGAGCTAGGCAGTGGGTCACCCAATATCCTATTATGAATTACCCTCCAGCAGGGTTGGGCAGTGGGACACCTGTTGGCATTCCAGGCTTAGTCCTTTCTACTAGGCTAGCCTGTGGCTTTCCTCCGTGGTTACCAGAGCGTGACCCTTGGTTATGCGGGTCAGTGTTGTGACGGCTTGACTTTGAGGAGACCTCTCGACTGCGGGGCAGTGACGAGTTGTGGTTTGACATTTCCCTAGAACTCTCAAGTACGAGGGGCACTTTCCCCACCGAGACACATTCTTGTGACGCGATCTAAAACTGTGTGGGCGAGTCAGTGCCGCCCAAAGAGGATAGTGTCGAGGTGCAGTGATTGAGCCCCTTGGCTTGCGGTTCGGGGTAGACGTGCGGGATGCTGGGCATCGATGGTGTTTACTTCTAGGACTGTTGGCGATATTTTCTTGGGCTGAGCTACGGGATGGAGATCCCCTTACGATCTTGTTTGGGCTTCTTGATTGAGCATATGGACTTGTATATACCCTTTTCTAGTTCCCACTTCTTGGGTTTGGTTACTCTCCTTCCAGGGGAGGCAAAGACGCGCGGGGTATGCCACGTGATTTCCGTGTCTAGCTTCTCGTGGTGGGACGAGTCTACTCTCCTGCTATAGGTAGCGAAGACTCGATGGGAAGTTCGTCTTCCCACCGTTTCCAGCTCCTTGTGTCTGGATGAGTCTACCTTCTTTCCTCTTGTTGGGTTGAGCTGGAATCTTTACTGCACTCTCTTTTGTACTCTTTTACGTCTCCCTGTTCGCTCTACTGCTCACCCCTTCGGTACCCCCTTTGTTGCTCCCTCGAGCCATCAGGGTATCCTACTGAGTATTTTTTATTCTCACCCCTGCTTGGGATTTTCCGGCACTTGGTGTGCCCTTGCAGACGATGGACAGGTGGAGCGTGACTTCAGTGGAGCGTAGGAGCTTGGGAGCTTGGACCGCGTGTGGTGGTCGTGGCTGGGTTCCAGGTGGGAGACCCGTCAGCTGTTTATTTTGTTTACCTGTTTTCGGGTTGTGGCACTTGTTGGTTGTGCGCATGTTTTTCCCCTTTTCTTTTCAGTGTACTTTCATCTTCCTTTGTACTTTTAGAGGTCGATGCACTCTTGAGGTTTATTTATAGCAGTTTCCCTTTGCTTTTCTTTTTACTCTGCACTTTTACATTGAGTGTGCTGCATGTGTGTGTATAGGTACTTAGGCAAAGGCCTCCCCGTGTTATCGTGCCTTCGGCGCTGGTCGCCAGCCCCTGGCCTATGGAGGCGGGCTTGGGGTAGTTGCGGCTCGAGCCCAGGTAGGGTCGAGTCATGACATACAACACTAATAATACCTAAATACAATTGGTCACATCCCTGAAAGGATAGTGATGAGTCCTCTTGGGTAAGTATCATAGGGACGTGTGTATACACATATTTCTTGGAAAACTATTTGAGTGTGAGGGATATTTATATCCTCTAAATATCGTACATTTTATCACCGGACCATGTTGCTTGTTTTTTTGTATTGGAAATATATTCCATCTTTTTTGTAAATTATTTTACATTCCTTTGGATTCTTATAAAATTTTTTATATAAAATATTTATTTAAACCATTGGTTTAAAGTATTTGCATCGTTTGAAATGTAAATAATGAGTTGTTTAAATATTATTTTAAAATGTTGTGAATTTTTATTTAAACTTGAATGAATTATTTGGTTAATTAAATGTTTCCATATTATTATGGAATCCTTGGTGATACCCTAATGGGATTTCAGCTCACACTCTACCTATACCTTTGGGGGTTTGTAGACTATATTCTTTTAGGTTTTAGAATGGGTAAGGATCCTGTCAAGAACGAAGATGGGATTCTATCCAACCCAACACTTGACCTAGTTTGATACATGGCTCAAAGTGAATTTCAATTCCCCATGGGAAGGCAACTGCTGTAGAACATCAAAAAAATCACAGTGGGAATGATTTCTCTTAAGAAAACCATGATAAAATAAATAGACTAAGAACACAGAATAACCAACAATAACTAAACATCAATAGATACATAACTGATTCAAATAAAAAAAATACATAAGATAAAAAATCTAAATACAAAACTGAGACCGAACCATGATAACGCGATCTCCATGTGTCCTTTTGGCCACCACCAATCACAAGACAAACCTATTACAAAGGTATAACCAAACTAGAAACCAGAAACCTACAAAATAGGTAGGGGTACAAATTCCAAGTGGCACTAGTAGGGTGTGAAATTAAAATCACTGTTGGTAATCACCATAGATTCTATGAATTTCATTTATCTAAATAGTTCAAAAACACTTCTTTGAAATAAATTTAGAAAATAGGATTTTAAAATAATTTCCATCTAAGTAAATATATCTATCTGAAAATTTACTTTTTAAATCAACACACGCAACTTTCATTTTCAAAAATGGTTTCACTTTCCAATACAAATTTTAATACCAAAACCAAAATAAAAATCCAAACCAGATAACCAAAAAGGGGGTGTGCATAAATTGAAGGAAACCAATCAAGTAGTCACAACTTGTAAAGACAGTAACCGACATGCATCAGAAATAAACAGAACATATTGATAGTAATCATCGGCACTTCCAAAACATCTCTATTGGAAATCCCTAGACGTACTCAGTTCAGACTCACCTACCAACATATGGTTAGACTCCATAAATAATAACTGACTGGCCTATCTAAACTAGCCAACTCTGTGGCACTCCCCATCTGGACCCTTCAAGTCCAAGGGGAACCAACCCATTTAATCAGGGTTAAAAAGAAGTTATCACTTAACCCTATAGATGACACCCTGGAATCCCAAGATAGTAATAATAATACTCTATAAAACATGGTATATAAATCATAACCCATATCATTCTCAGTCATGATCCACTATAGGGGAACACATCCCAATGTATAGTGGACTCAATAAAAATATTGTTCCCATTCATGATCCACTAGAGGGGAATGGATCCCATGGTCTAATGGTTTCTAATCATAAGACAAGTCATCATGAACATACATGAAAAGACATTACTTTCATAGGAATACTCATCTAATAGTTAAAGATTACATGGAAACCACCATTTTCCATAATCAAAACCACTTTCCAAATAATTTTAAAATACCAAACAATCCTTTATGCTGCCCAAGTTTTCAATCCATTTTTATAAACATACCAAGATTCCCACCGGGCCAATACATCACATTTGTTTCCAAAAACAATTTCCATTACATTGAATTGTTCTAATTGGGCCTACACATTGCTTCACATCAGAACCAACATTTCAGGAAAACACAAAGTTCCAATTGGGACATCAACACTTACAATCCAAATACATTCCCAAAACCACATCGACAACAAACAACATTCCAAAAATAATGCTAAATGACCTTTTCATCACACTATTTTGACATCACTTTACCTATCATTATAAAATACCAAATGGGCTTTTCACATCATGAGATTTTTTTTAAAAAAACTCCAAAACATTTCAAGTTCCAAATGGGCCTCACATTTCCAAAAACAATTCCATTCCCAAATACTTTACAAAAACATGCTAAAAACACACAACATGCATAATGTTTCCCCACTAGAAATTAAAATCAACTATTTCCCAAATATCCCATTGAGATAAGTTTTAAATAACATATATGAAGTCACATTTTGATGTCAATTGAAGAAACACTTCACTATTTGTAAATCAAGGAACCATTTTAGGAAAAAGGGAAGAGGGGTTAAAGGATAAATCTTTTGAAAATTGAGGCTCAAGGGAAACATCATTTTTAAACACTATCATCATTTGAAGACCCATACATGTGTGCACCCAATGAACCAACAGACCTGCTAATATACAATGGAACAATTCATTTATACATGATATCTCATAAAACCCATTTTTAAAGAAACACCGCTTGATTTTAAACCAACACATCAAGTACACACAATTAAAAAGAACGTACAGGTTTTCCAATAACCAGAATAACTTTCCCAAACACTATTACATAGACCATCTAGCCATAAAGAGGCTTCCAAACCACACAAAATACCCAATATATACTTTAAAAAAAGTTACCAAAAAATAACCAAGGCTAAAAATCAACCCAAGTTCTTAATTTCACATTTTGAAAACAATGGGAATTTCAAAGAAACATTTTGTATGCATTTAAATATACGAAAAAATAATGGGACCCTTTGAAACCCATTTAGCACCAACTTTCCTTTATAAAAAAACAAAAGAAAATCATACTATCACATAAAAATAATGATTATAATATTTTGATAACATTAAAGGAAAGATCAAGCATAAACAGAATGTGCCGAAAAGGAAATGGATAGAAGCAATTACCTCAATGATGTGTGAAATCAACTAAAATTTAAGAGAAGGAAAAACCAAGAGCGATAGACAATTTACACACCCCAACATCAATGAAATCAAGACACACATCAACCCTTTATTCTAGGGTTCATACAAGAGAGAACCCTCACTATGAAAAAATGAAGAAACCAAGATACGATGAAGGGAAGAGGGGGAAAATGACCAAGAACCCAAATAAACTTACATAGGATGACTTAGGGAGATTCATTGGTGGGAGGAAAACAAGGGAGAATGGTTTGATGGATATCCTTGGTGCACCTAGGTTGACCAAGGGAGGAGAAACCCAAAATAGGGTTAAAACATCATAGGGGAAAAGATTTAAATTCCAACTTTTAATGACATAGGAATCTCGCACGGTTTGGCCACAGGTTTTCCAAACCGTGCACCAACCCTGTGGGTGCCACTATCCAAAATCAACATTAATCTAATGGTTTCATGGGTGAGGGTGAAAACATTCCCCTAACTATGCACCAACCATGTGCCACCTGCTTTGTATACCACCATCTCTATTTTCCTCCAAAGACTCACCTGAAAACTTCAAAAACTCAAATGTCCAAACCAGGATTTCAACTAAAACCTCAGCCAAATAATCCATGACCTAGAAAAGAATAAAAGAAAAGAAATTACAAGGTCGAGGTGTCACAATTCTCCCCACCACTAAATAGTTTATTTCCCTAGAAAGTCACCCAGAAAGATTATAATAAAACTTAATCCTGACATCGAATAAATCTGATCAAAACCACGAACCTCAGGGTTGCCTTTCACTTCACAAGTCACACCTAAACATTTCTGGAGGAAAACACATCATGAAGAAAAAAATATAACATTATAAGGTTATCACCACCACAAGAACTCAAAAACACTATGTAATGACTTCAGATCATCCCGATATAGAAAATTCTAACAACACCACGTTATGGAGACTAGTAAAGGAACTCCCAACATGAGAAAACCCAGAATTCTTCGCATATTCTAAAAAACACCGCAACCATAACTAGAAATTCCCCAGATAAACCAATACACCAAAACAAGGGGAAACCCATTAAAAGAACTCAAACCAAGAAGAAAACTCAAACACAATCTACAAACATCGATCTCCACAATCACGAATATCTCTATACAAGAACAAATGAAAACTAAAAATTGATTCATGAAAGGGTAACCATTTAAATATCCACACACAAGAAAAAAAAACAAGACTACTAGAAAATATGACCACTATGAATTTTAAATATGACTCACAAAAATATAGAAACTACTACATGAAACTCTAACTATTTCCACACCAACACTATAAACAAGAATTTGGCTAAAGTTCATGCACCCCCCGCAATTCCTCTACTGCATTCAAGCCTAAATTTGGGGCCTATGGATAAATCCCTAATGCATGAATAATCCACTAACTCACATCAAAATGATGCCATCATTTTATCAAGACTACTTCATCAGGAAACACTTCTTAAAAAACCTCTCTAGATGACCTAAACAACCATAATGACAATATGTCCTTGGAGGGGTACAAAAAGACAACTTTGAATGAAAAAAAAGAATGCACTGAAAACATACAAGAAAATTGTTTAAATAATGAGAACCCTGAACTAATGAAATAGAAATTTCATAAATAGGTTCCTCTAGCACACACATCCCATGAGATGGGGACACTTCATGAGCCCCACTAATCACCGACTACACCCTGAAATCCAACTTAGCTAAGAATGTCACATCCACCAATTTATAGAAATGAAGATCCTTTGAGGAGAGTGATAAATCCATGGTCACTAGATGAAAAACCAAATAAATAGATGATACTTCAATTGATCATGTGATTCAACCTCTGGGGAATAAGAAACTAGCCCCTAATGTGGTCAAAATAGGCCTCCATTATTTGTTGGATGTACATAATTCTCATGATCTCTTCAACATTCTTCGCGATCACCTCCTCGGGTAAAACCATCAGATGAAAGTGCTTTTAAACACATCCCACATCATCCCAACTTGCATCGAGGACGAGGAAATCACATTACATTGATCTAAATTTGGACCCTCAAACAAACCTAGAACAACACTCACTCTCATAGATTAGGGAGTTCCCCACGATATGAAGACATGATCAACTTCCTCAATCCATTACACTACCTTTAAAAAACATCAGTCAACATAAAAGATGGGAAACAACTGAAAAAAACCCTAAACTAGAAAGACCCATTAGTAACATTTGGGGTATTTCTAGGCCGTATATTTTGATCAACACAGGGAACACAAAACCAAAATCAAAATCAACCAAAAGCACAATATAAAAGAACATCTTAACCCAAAACAATAGGCTCAAAATCCAAACTCTACAAGCACAAAAAAATCATCCTTTCAAAAATCCAATTTTCCCCAATTTTAAAATGCGCATTCTTCAAAGGCCGCTATCAAATATCATAATACATTTTTTAGAAAATAATAACCCACTCTTTGAATCCAAAAAAATTCTCAAAATCATTTTCACTTAAGAAAATCATTTTGGAAAAATAAATCCAAACCTTTGATTTCACGTACTCACTCAAGTAATCCTATGAATTGTCGATTATGTGCCTATCCCATATCACTTATATCTTCCATTCACACATTCCAATATGAACCTTCCCTAAAAACCCAAACCTATATTAACATCAATAAGAAATATCAAGGGTCACAAAAAACATTTTATCATCAATCCCAAGAATTCAACTAGTTTTAAATCCCAATAAATTTCTCTTTTGAAACCGTTTCTTTCCAATCTAAAACCAATTGAAATAAATCATTTCCATTTTCAAAAATACTTTTTATTTTTAAAATCCCACTCACACCAACAAAAAAAACACCACTCACTGAAAACTACCAGAGTGAGTAACTAGTAGCCATGCCTAACCCAGAGACATGGTTAGTGGGCCATGCCCCATGTAAGAGTTAACAACTAAGAGAACCTTGAATCATGCAATCATACTCCACAAGGGTCACTACTCCATGTGATATCACAACATAACATTGGCATGCCTTCATTGTCATTCCTCATCCACATAAACCAAAACAAGACAAAGACTCAATTCGCGAACAAACTTTATAAACTTGAGGGTATGAATGATCAAGGGTTCAGGACTTCCTTCCCATACCTACCTCATGAGTCCCAATAATCCTAATCTCTAATCTACATGACACCCAAAATAAAGAGGGCCTGTATTGATGCCATTTTATCATGAACCAGGTAGGGATTTCATCAGACTGGACACCCAACCTTGTCTGAGAGATGACCTGAATGTCATTCCTGATCCCCAAAAGCTGGAAAATAGTGTTGGGAATCAATGTAATCCTAGTGAGAATGACTTATCCCAAGAAAACCATGATCACATAAATTGAATAAGAATGTGAATTAACCGTCAATAAATGAACATCAATATATTCACAACTAATCCAAATAAATCAATAGTTGAACAAAACAAAATCTTAATAGAAAACTGACATTGAACCATGCTTGATTGATCTCCATGTGACCTCTTGATCACCACCAACCACAAGACCAACCTACTAAAAATGGAAACTGAACCAAAAAAATGAAACCTATAAAAAATACCAGGTCTACCGAGGTCGAATGTCACTAGTAGGGTGTGAGTATAAAATATCAGTAGTTAATCACCATAAATTCCATGCATTTAATTTCTTTAAATAGTCCATAAACACTAGTTTTAAATACATTAAGAAAATTGGATTTTAAATTCATTTTTAGCAAGTAAACATAGTTATCGATATATTTCCTTTTTAAATTAAGAAATTCTTCTTTCCTTTTTAAAAACTATTTCACATTACACAACCCATTTTAAAACTAGAAACAAAACACAAATCCAAACCAGGTAACCAAAAGGGTGTTTTGAAAAATTTAATGGAAACAATAAAAGTAAGAATAACTAGTAAAGCCAATAACCAAAATCCATTAGAAATGAACATACCCTATATATAGTAATTATGGGAACTTCCTAAACATTTTTATAGTAAATCCATCAATGTACTCAATTCAGACTCACATGGTGACATATGGTGTAGTTCTATAGATAATAACTAACTAGATGCTCTAAACTGGCTAGTCCAATGGAACTCCCCACCCAGCCCCATCAAGTCCAAGGGTACCAACCCGTCTAATTGGGGTTTAAAAGAAACATTCAGTTCACCCTCTATATGATATACATGAATCCCATGATAGTAATAATAATACTCAGAAAACATGGTATAAAAACCATAACCCACAACATTATCATGAACATGACACTAGAGGGGAACACATCCTAGGGTCTAGTGGACTCAATACCAATAACATTCCCATACATGAGTCACTAGAGGGGAATGCATCACAAGGTCTAGTTTTTTTCCAAATATAATACAAGTCATCATGATCATAGATGAAAGGCTATTACTTTCACAGGAATTATAATCCAATAATTAAATCGTACATCGAAACCACCATTTTAAATAATCTGAACCACTTTCCAAATAATTTTAAGATACTAATCGGGCCTTGATACTACAAATTTTTTCAATCCATTTTCCAAAATATTTCAAGATTCCCACTAGGCCCATGCCTCATATATGTTTCCAAAACCAATTTCCATTACATTACAAGGTGAATATCGAGCCTTTACATTACCTCAAAGAAAAACTAACTTTTCAAAAAAAACCCAAAGTTCCAATTGGTAATTCTTTATTTCTAATCCAAATACATTTCTAAAACCATATCAACAACAATCAATATTCCCAAAAGAATTCCAAATGGCCTTTGTATCACACTACTTTGAGATTTCATTCCCAAACATTATATAATACCTAATGGGATTATCACATCATGCTAGTTTTAAAACAAAACTCCAAAAAATCTCAATTTCCAAATGAGCCTCATAGTTCAAAAACTAATTCCATTCCAAACACCTTTTCAAAACAATGCTAAAAACACACAACATACACAAATTTTGAAAATGGGCCTATAAAATCAACCATTTCTCAAAGTTCCCATCCGTCCATGTTTAAAAGAAAACATTTGATGTTGAATTTTAAGTCACCTAATGAAACCCTTCACCATTTGGAAATAAAGGAACCATTTTAGGAAAAAGGGATGATGGAATAAAGGATACAACTTTTGAAAACTGAGGCAAAATTAAAACATCAATTTTAAATGCCATCATCATTTGATGGTCCATCCATGAGCACACCCTGTGCACCTGTGGATGTGGTATCATCTAATGGAACACTTAATGTATCCATGAAAGCACCCAAAAACCGTTTTTAAGAAAAATCTATTTCTTTTAAACCAACACATCAATTATAAACAATTTCAAATCATTAAAAAGTTTTCCAAAAACTGGAAGAACCTTTCCAAACATTTTTCCATAGATCACTGTTCCATAAAGGGGCTTCCAAAACACACTAAATTCCCAATATTAAATTTTAACCCAAATACCAAAAGAGAAACATATCCAAAAATCACCACAAGTGCCCAATTTCACTTTTTAAAAACAATGTGCATTGCATTAAATAATTTACATGCATTCAAATATATGAAAAAATAAATGAATCTTTTAAAAAAAATTGCACCAACATTCCATCATAAAAACTCCCAGGTAAATCATACTATCACATGAAAAACATAATTTTAATATTTTTCAATCATTAAAGGAAATGTCAATCATCAACATAATGTGTTGGAAAGGAAATGGATGGAAACACCTACCTCAATGGCCTATGAATGCAACTGAACATAGAGAAAAAGAAGAACCATTGTCGAGAGATAATATGCACACCCTAACATAAAAGATATTGAGCCACAAATTAACCCTTTCCTATAGGGTTTTTCTATGAGATAAACCTCACCATGAAAAACCAAGAAACCAAGAGAGGTGTAAGGGAAGGAGGAAAATCGACCACAAACCCAAAGAAAATTACATAGGAACCTTTTTGGAGCTTAAATGGTGGAAGGAGAGCAATAGATAAGTGTTTTCTGGAGCCCCCTGGTGCAACTAGGTCGAGAAAGTTAGGTGAAAACTGAAATAGGGATAAAATATCAGAGGGGAAAAGTGGTAATTTCTAACTTTTAATGACCTGGTAAACTCACATAGTTTGGCCACATAGTTTTCCAAACCGTGTGATAACCGTGTACCCCTCACTGTCAAAGTGGAACATGTAGCATATATATAATTCACATTTTTTCAAACCGTTTGGTCACGACTATCCCAAATAAATATTTTTGCATGGTTTTTTGGGTAGGGAACACAGTTTTCTCCAACCGTGATTCAACCATGCACCACCTATTATCAATCCTGTCATCTCTATTCTCCAACAAAGACTCACCCAGAAACTTCAAAAACACATAATTTCAAACCGGTATCTCATCCTAAACCTCAACCAAATGATCCAAAATAAAAAAAGAATAAAAAAAAGGAAATTCGAAGGTCGGCATGTGACAGTGCCACTTGGAGGTGGCAGTAACTATTGAACCTTGGGCATGGCGAGTTGTATTCATTGGGACATGGAAAGTTATCCTATTTTTTATGAAACATTATTGTAATAATTTTGGTTTTTTATAGGTTATTTTCTTCTAGGTCACTTATCCATATAGAGTTTCACCTGTATGCAAATTGATTCATTCATCTTGCTTCTATTTTGTTTTTGGAAAATTTGTTCCCACATTCAAATTGGATGATTCTCGGTACTGTTTGAAAACCTGTGGGGATTAGGAATTCCCTTCAGTCGATGTTAGTTATGGATCAGTTATCAGGTTACCAGGGTATACAGGATAGTTCATGAGACATCCTCTTATAATCATTGAACTCTATAACATCAGGATTCACAACTATCAATATGAATATAAAATAATCATATTGGAAAAAAAGTATATATATAATTTTAAATAATATTATTTACCATATATCATCGATGATTACTAAATCTATAACTACCATCTCTATACATGACCTCCTACCTCCCCAGGTTCTTTCGACATGATGATGGTTTCCACTGAAAACTATCTCCCATCTAGTATGACCATAATCTATCCCAAACATGAAATGAGACGTAATCAGATCGATGAATACAACATGAATAGTTAAAAACAATGGCGCCATATTTCTCAATGGATCTCATTCTCATATTGTTCAATAACTAATGAAAATTTTTAGACATACAGATCTCACAGGCCCCCTAGATAGAGGCTGTCAAGTTATCTTCGATGGGATAACACAATCCCTACAAAAAATTAATTATACCATTTAAATAATTAAATAAATATAAAAATTAGTATTATTTGTTTACATACCATCAAATGATCAATAATGTGATGTCAAACATCAATGGGAATCAGATCCGAACTCACATATAGTCTTGGAAAATAATTCTACAAAATAGCACCCCCTTTCCAATAGCTATATGAAAAAAGTTTGTGTAAAAAGAAAAAATAATCAAACAATTAGTACATAAATAAATCAATAAAAATTAATGATAATTAACAAAAAGTAATTAAAATACACAACTGAACATACCTCCGCATGTGTGGATCAAAATAAATATGTGAACATAACACGTGAATAGGCTTGGGAGTCATCAATCTTGTAAGAGAACTTCTCCCTATGGTGTTTTTATTGTATACATATTGAATGGTTTGTCTTACATAAAATGTGTTTTTGGAAAATTTGTTCCCAGTTTCATATTGTATGATGCTAGGTAATGGTCGACATCCCATGGGGA
Organism: Viscum album; assembly: GCA_963277665.1. Taxonomy (NCBI): domain Eukaryota; kingdom Viridiplantae; phylum Streptophyta; class Magnoliopsida; order Santalales; family Viscaceae; genus Viscum; species Viscum album. The sequence goes on from OY728127.1 coordinate 1,915,253,121, forward strand.
TTGGGAATTACCTTCATTCAATGTCAGAGTTGGCTTGGTTATCGGGTAATTAGGGTTCTCGGGATGGTTCGTGGCACATCATCTTATAAACATTGAACACTAAAATATTAAGATGCTCAACTATCTATATGAATATAAAATAATCATATTACATTTAAATTGTATATAAATTTTTAAATAAAATTATTTACCCTATATCATTGATGAAAACTAAAAATAGAACTACCATCTCTATACTTGACCTCCTACCTCCCCCGGTTCTTCCGACCGTATGATGATATCCTCTAAAAAATATCTCCCATATAGTATGACTATAATCCATCCCAAACATGAGATAAGATGTAATCAGGCGATGTCTACAACATGGATAGTCAAAAACTGTGTCTCTTACTTTCTCAATGGCTCTCCTCAGATTGTGCAAAAACTCACACCAATGTTCACACATATAGATCTCATAGGCCTCCTAGATAGAGGCTCTCATGTATCTTCAATTTAGATAACATAAACCCTAAAAATAATTAATAATAGCAATTTAATAATTAAATAAAGTTTAAAATTAGTATTATTTTTTAACATACCATCCAATGATCAAACACGTGTTGTCGAACATCAATGAGAATCAGATCCCAAAATCACCCATATTATTGAACACTAATTTTTCATAATAACACTCCACTTTCCAATAGATATATGAAAAACATGTGGTAAAAAAGAACAAATAATTAAACAATTAATACATAAAGAAATAAATGATAATTAATGATAATTAACAAAAAAAATTACATAACTGAGAATCCCACCACATGGGTGGATAAAAATAAATATGAGTCCATCACTCGAGAATAGGTTTGGGAGTCATCAATATTGCAAGACCACAACTCATCAGAGTTGATGATGAACTACCAGCAACCTAAGGTTCAGATGATGAAGCATTATGCTCATCATCAGGAAGCAAGGAATCCTTGAGGCTATGGAAAATGTCATCAAAATCACTATGATCCATCTAAAACATGAAAATAATATTGTGAGAAAATAATTGAAAATAAGTATTATATATATATATATATTAGGTTTTTAGGGGTACAACTACATTCAAACACACGCACCAGACACAATGGGCAAAAAGGAATCCCATAACCCTCGACGGTAAAGCCCACCCATCTAGCCTTAATTATTTAGTACCTGGCCCGTAGACCCAATGGGAATGAATCACATTAAATGGCCTAATATCCCAGTGCAGTGTCATTCCTGCATCATCCTACCTGCATCATCAGGCCTGCGTCATGCTTGTGCCACCACCTTCCAATGTCATCATCTACATCATCACATGCATAGTACTATAATAGTTCCTTCTTCCAATAGGGATTGATCCAAAGGCCTCATGGATGCCATGAAAGATCCTTTACAACTCATGTACATGATCATTGGCTATTTATATATATTATGACTATAACCATCACGTAATTGTGAAATTATTCAACTCCATCCTAATATTCATATACGATGATGTTAGTATCTTTGTCTCCCTCCCCAGTATCATCAATTTCCATAAGCGCTTCAGCTTTATCATCACTTGTTATTTCAAATTCATTTCTTTCATCCTCAACATGATCATCATGATCATCCCATTATTTTAGGGTGTCATCATTGATATTTGTGTCTTTTCGTGGAATTTATGTATTTAGAGTTGTCTCTTGAAATTTTTTAATTAATTTTAATGTACCAAAACCTCTTTCACTTTTCCTAAACTTATTTTCATGAGTTTTCATTTTTATAATAATCTACAAGTCATTTAACTCTTAAAAAAACAATAATTTGCATAATAAATTTAATATGCTTGATGAGACAACATAAATGGTTCATTTACTGCAAGAATTATTTTATATTTAACTTCAATGATTACATAGATGGATGAATGCACAAACCTCTATCAATATCAAATTGACATTTAATCATTTGTACATAATTCTATCCTAGATAACACAACTCAATTATTTCATCCATCATACCACAAAAGTCAAGTAAACTTTCTCAATGATGAGATCCTCTCAAGAAAACACTATTATTCATTATTATTTTATTCACAGTATGCACATGTATGAAATCGAAAACCATTCACCACATACGAATTATAAGGTTTTATTATTTTGGATGGTGGGTTATTCAATACACACAATAGATTATTGATTTTATTAGAATCTTATAACACTACTATGGAATAGGATATTAACAGCGCTAAAAAATCCTTTATCAATGATAAAAAAATACTGATAATTGAGGTTCTATTAAAAGGGAATCCCCTTTTACCAATTTTAAAAACACACATAATATCATTTTTTTAATTTGAAAAAAACTCATAATTGGAGGTGACCCCCCCCCCCCTTTAACAGCACTAGACACCCCCTTCACACACTTGTGTGCATGCCCCTTCCTATGGATTCAAACCTGAGAAATCTCCCTTGCATGTCTTGACCCTTAAAACTCCTCCATGTTGCTTTGTTCTCCATTTTATGATATATATATATATAGTTATGTTTTTTTATCAATATATTTATTCATATATTTATATATATTTATATGATCATTTATAAATACATTAATAAAATATGTTTTTGTGTGTGTTTATAAATAAATAAATTCAAAAATATCTACAACATGCATATATATGTTTTATATGTATGTATTTATATATATATATACATATTTTTTTTATTTTCATATATTATATATTAATATTTATATACATATATTAGAATATATAGATAATATATATATGTTTATTAAAACACGCACCAGTGATGGAAGAGGTGGGCCAGGGGTGTGCTTTGGGTTCGTTCCAGTTGCATTGTAGTCCACCACCATCTAAACAAAACCATGGAAAGGCGGCGTCGCTCTATCACCTATCGGCAGTTGGGACTATTGCTACTGCAACTATATGCAACACACAAGAATCAGACATGTGTTCCTGAAAAAAATCATGGAAAAGGAGGTGGTAACTACTGGGAGGATTTGAGAAACAGAAGCAGGTTCCCGAGTGGGGCGGAGGGTGGCATGGAAATCCCAAAGCATCACGAATGCTAGCAGCAGGACTACTGACAGTAGCGCTGAAAAGTTCATTAGTCGGGACAACAAAAGGCAAGCCCTCTAAGGGTGGGTGTGATTGGGCGCACTTTTGGTTCATTTATGGTGGTTTAGGGCTCATCCTTCAACAAGGATATGTCCCGTTGTTAAATTTGTTTTTTTCCCAGAAAAAAAAAAGCAATCCCACAAATCTATTTATCATTTTTTAAAGATTTATATTGTTATTAACAAATTAATGTATTTATATATAATTGATGAGAATATATATCAAGGGATGGAAAAATAAAAAGTTGTTTTGGGAAATGAGAATTCAAATTGAAATTATTCTATCGATAAATAATATTTTATAACATATAGATTACAAACATATAAGTTAATTTATGCCTAAGAAAAATTCTATAAATAATTAACCGATAAATTTAAAAAACCTATAAAAGTGTCAAATTATAAATTCATTTAGGGATGTTAATATTTATATTAATTTTTTTTGAGTTTAATGTATCAAATTGAATTTCACAATTTAAAATGATCAGAATTTTTGTATTAAATTAATCATCTATATCATAAAATTTCATGTTTTGTGGTGATTTACATAATCAGGTGGCGCACAACTCAAAGTTGTGTGGACATCACTCTATGGATTTTGTTGTGTGTGGGATATCTATACCTAGTTATTGGAAACTAGGTTGCTGACAATGGTACACCCTTCTCCTCCGGATTTGGATTATGGGCCACCAAATCGTGATGCCTTAGGGTCATGCAAGCAGTAGTTAGAGTCATTCCAATTCCAAGGGGGGTGAAAACATAAGGTCGTTGGGAATGAAATTGATTTCCCAACTGATGAACCAATAGTAACAAGATAAAATAACGTGCGAAATACAGAAATAAATGTACACAATATGTTACATAAAAACCCTTTCAAAATGAAAGAGGTAATAACCCAAGAGTAAATAGAAGGACCACTATGAATAAAAGTGGGTGCACACTCCCTCACTATTATAAGGATAAAACCCTTGTAGATATCTCTCTTTAATATTTAGAGAAACCACCTCTCAAAATACTACACAAACTGATGAAACGATGGTCATTAGATTTTTAGTTAAGAAAATGATGGAACCACTAGGAGAGAGATGCATTTATTGGTTGCCTCTACCCATCATTATCTTCCATTGCTGGATGATTGGTGGGATCAGTGGAGCTATCCACCAAATGCCTACCCCTCCTGCCTACCACTACCTGCCTCCCTTTTCAATGAAAGGGGGTGACCACCATCTTGCATAAAATACTACTGACACATCTCTCACATAGAGATTTATTGAAAAGCAATCATATCTTCAAATATCCTTTCTATCTTCCAAACCATGGTGCTCATATCTCTGAGAGGCCGCTCAAGGATCTTCACCATCTGAACATATTAGAGTTAATCGCATTTGTCACAAAATCTGCACGATTTTCTTTCGTGTGATTTTTTTTCTTATCCACACTTCCTTCCTCCACCACATCTCGAACAATGTGATACTATATATCAATATGATTCATCCTGAAATGAAAATATGGACTCATTTCAATGGGAAAAATACTCTGACTATCACAAAATAATGGAATCTGCTCTTATATTTTCCTGAATTTCTCCAACAACATTTTCATCCAAATATCCTCTTTGAAAGCCGGTATAGTTTCCATGTACTCCACCTCTGTCATCAATAAAGCCACAATTGACATTAATTATCAAATCCAACTCACAACATCTCCTACAAGAGTAAACACATAATATGAAGTTGATTTACTTTAGTCAGAATCACCTAAAAAATTTGAATCCACATAGCCTCTTATTATGAAATCTGATATTCCATATCATAATACAACATCTTAGGTCTCTTTAATGTTTATGAGGATCCTCTACACCGTGCTCTAATGCTCTTGTACTGGATTATCCATGTACTGACTAACTACCCCAATAAATGTATAATGTTTGATCTAGTACAGACCATAACAAACATCAAACTTTCCACTGCTGATGCGTACGGTACTCAATACATCTCCATTCTCTATGATTCACTTCTAGGAGTCATCAAAGAGGATAGCATGAAATAAAATAGAAGTGGGTGGATATTGGATTACATTATTTCATGTTGAAGCATTTCAATACTTTCCATAAGTAATTCTTTTGTGATGGCCAAATCTTCCCATTATTTCATCTCAGTAAATCTATTTCCCATGAACCTTGTTTGTTGGTCCCAATACCTTCATATAAAACTCACTAGCCAATTATTCCTTCATCTCTTGTATCTGGTAATTGTTGGGACCTGAATCCAACATTTCATCCACATTCTACAAGAGAATGATGAAATAATTACCATTCAAACCCTTGGAATATGCACACGGATCTAAGTCCAGTTTGTTGTATCAAAGTACTGTTATATAAGAATTTGATTTCTTATACAAACAACTTGATTCTCTCTTTAGACCATACAAATATTTTTCCATCCTACAAACCACGTTCTCTTTGCCTTCTTTGGATAAACCTTCCGGTTGGAGCATATTGATCTCTTAATCAAGATAACCATGTAGAAAAGTAGTCCTCACATCTGACTGCTCCACATGTAAACTGTATGTTGCACACATCACTAAAACTATCTAAACAATCATCAGTCTAACAACAAGAGATAATATTTCATTGAAATCAATACCTTCCTTCTATGAAAATCCTCTGACCCCCAGTCTTGAATAATATATTTCTACCAGGTCCTTTCAATTCAGATTGATCTTAAAGACCCATTTGTTACTGATATCCTTCCTTCCAAGTGGAAATGAAATAAGATCCAAAGTATTATTCTTGTACAAGGCTTCAAGTTCATCCAACATCATCTCCATCCATGATGATACATCTAGACTCTAGGTTGCCTCAAAAAAAGAATATAAATCTTCATCCTTGGTCAATAAGAAGTTTAAAATATTTCTCTTAATGGCATAGAATGAGTGCCATTCTGGTGATTCCCAAGTAGATTGTCGTGGTTGAGACTTAACTGGTACTTGATAACCGTGTTCTGGTAATGCTTCAGAGGAAATTTGTTCTTCCTTGGATTTTTCCTACAGCTATACTGTTTTAGTTTTTTTATTCTCTTTCTCCATGTATCAATCAATTTTTATTTTCACATTGTCTTCTTCGAAAATGACATCTCTGATGATGATATGTTTGTGTGTAGTGGGGTCTGACAAACGATATCCCTTTATACCATCAGTGTACCCCAAGTTGATACATTTATTGGATATTGAATTCTAATTTGATCTTTCGTTGTCATTAAATAGTGCATATACCCAAATTCCAAAAATTTTGTAACTAAGAATAGTCGGTGGGTTTTCCAATCCAATTCTCTATCGATATCTTCAGATCAATCACCAATGAAGGCGATTAGTTGATCGCATAACATGTGATATTCACTAATTCTGAATAAAATGTTTTGGAAATTCATATAATCATCAAAATCATCCTTGTTATATCCAGTAAGGTTTTGTTCATTTTATTTCCCCCTCCATACTGCTAAGGTGTGTATTACACTATAAACTATCTCTTGAAACCTTCACATTGACAAAATGTATCAAACTCCTCACTTATATATTCTCCACCATTATTTTTCATCAAACACATGATATTATTTTCATATTCAAGCTCATTCCATGTTTTGAATGTTTTGAAGACCTCAAAAACACCCACCTTCCTCTTGATTTTTTACACCCAACAACTCCTAGAAAAAAAATTAATGAAGGATAAAAAGTTCCATGATCCTCCTAGGGATATAACCGATGCTTTACAATTGTCATAATGGATCGACTCAAAGATATCAATTCTTTTTGTTGCCATCATCTTGAAATTTAACCCAAGTTTCTTTGACAAAACACAATGATCACTTAAATGGTAAGTATACCTTTGTAAGACTAGAAAATAACTTTTGATCAAAATGAATATTTAGGACATTTTTTGACATTTGACCAAGATTTTGATGTCATAAATTATTCAACCCTACTGTTGAGTTAGTCGATGGAACAACAATCTCTTCCACCTTGTACGTTTCACCCATAATCATGTATAGGTTATTCCAGATATTATATTTATTTCTTTCCAAAAATACATCCTTCAAAATTCTCATCACTCTATTCTAATTGCGAGTCTTTCATCTGATGTCATCAAATTTTCCCAAGAACAATATATTCTTCTTCAAACCCTTCACAAGGCATACTCCCTGTAAGGTTCACACAATAACATCATGCATCATCAGTTTTATATTAATGAATCCAATGATATTCAAGGTGAGATCATTCCCCATGTAAACAAGTCCTTTCTAGATAGCTTCATATTGATCAAACCATTCCTATCAAGACAACATGTTCCATTATTTCCCTGAGTATATTATCTGTGCATCATTGAGGGGGTATCTAATTTCTATAGTCATCGCCACTTTAATTAATAGTATATATCCAGAATTATTCACCACATTCCCCTACAATCTCTAATTATATCTCCCACTGGAACCACGATCCATATTCACATCTTCCAGTCATTCGCCAATTTCTAGTAGGCAATTATCATTCCATAATAATGCATGCATCTTTATTTTTCACATTAGAAAATTATTTCTGTTGAATTTATCAACCTCAAATTTCACCATCATCCGGATATTCCATTATTCCCTAACCTCTACTATTTCAAAACGATGTATTAAATAATCCCAAAAAAAATCTGATATGGAATATCAACCACAATCGCAATCACAGAACATACTCAAATTAATGAGAATTATAAAGACCCAAAAAAGTGAATAGAATCAGGCCCAAACATGGTTCTAATACCAATTATTGGGACCAAAAATTATTAAACCACTAGTGAAGCAATAACAACTAGATAAAATAATGTAAAAAATACAGAAATAAATGGACACCATATATAATGTGAAAAACTCCCAAAATGAATGGGGGTAAAATACCACTGACAAAAATAGAAGGATCACAATAGGTAAAAGTGGGTGAGAAATACATAACCATTACATGAAGAAAACCCTTATAAATATCTCCATTGAATATGTGGGGAAACCACATTACAAAATATGACATAAATTGATGAACTACTGGTGGTGATATTTCTGGTTAAACTGATGCCAAATCAACTAGGGGAGAGACCCATTTATAGGTTGTCTCTCCCCACCTTATCTTCCTCTAATAGATGGTTGGTGGGATTAGTGGATATAGCCACCAAACACCTACAACCACAACTACCAATGCCTGCCTCCCATGACAAATAAAGGGAGAATCAACCATCTTGCTTAAAATACCACTGAAATAGGTTGCACAATAGTTGTTTGTGGTCAACATCAATGTTTGTGGTGACACTAATAATCTGATGTGTGTCACTGACCTCAGGGAGGTGGTAAATAGTAGTGGTGGTGGTCGATGGGAGAATATGTGGTTCATACATGGTTTGGGTGGTATCTTCTAGCCTCCACCAGTTAGTGGTGGTTTTTTTATGCAACATGCTGGTTGTCATCATCATGTAGGGTCTTCAGGATGAGGAGACCATCAGTAAGTCATCAAATAGAGGAGTCTTCAGGTTGACAAATTGTTGGCGGTGCATTTTCTGATTTAGGAGGTAAATTTTCTTATATGGTGATTTTTAGGGATCTCTTTTTATCTGGTCTTGGTCCTTCCGAAAATATTTGGGTCCTTGGCCCTCATAAACAATAGGAAAACACTTCTGGGTTACAAGTAGTATGAATGGAATCAGATGAATGATTCGGTGCATCAGGAAGTACAATGTCACTACTCAGTAGGTGGACTGAATTTTAGGGATGGGCGTGTTGAAACTCGTCATCCTATCTTCTATCCCATTTCAGATTGGAGGGTTGCCTTTCAATGCAACTTTTTCACTTGGAACTGGTTTGAAGATGTGTTTCAACAAGCAGGTTATGGAAATATAGGACACATAAACATCACTAGGTGGGAGAATCGAAAGAGACAAGAGTGTGGTGGCACCCATCATCCTCCACTCACCCACACCATGGATGGTGGGGTGCCTTGTCTTGTTTGCATCATTCCATCACAATGCAACGTCTCATGGTATGGAGGACAATGAATTTTTCATAAAAGTTTTATGTGTAATGGTTTACTGGGTGGGTTCATTTGACTGGTGACATTGTATGTAGCAGGATACTCACTCAGGGTATTTGATCCATATTTTGGCCTTCGGGCTGCTGGGAATTTGGGCCCATGTCCCAATGGGCCTATGGGCCCTTGTGCCATTGGGTCATATTGGGATTTCTTATCATAATTTTTTAAAATTTTATTTTATTTTTTCTAATAAAAGGGGTTTCAGCCCAAACCTATTATAATAAAAATATATAAATTTATTTAATATCTTATTGATAAATAAAATATTATATCATTAACAAAAAAACAAAAAAACATATATTTTATAAAAAATTATTATTTATTACATTAATTATCAATAAATGACATTAATACATAATATATATTCTAAATATTTTTAAATAATAAAAAAAATATTTTTCTATAAGATAATATTTCAAATTATTTATTTTATGTTAATATAGTATAAAATAAAATATTTTCTTATCAAAATTATTGTTATAAATATATGTTTTATTATAAAAATTTATTTAATAATGATAAAGAGAACATGTTTTATTAAATAATAAACTAAAGTTGATGAAATTCATGTTATTGTTATTATTACAAAATTTAATAAATCTGTGAATAAATATTAACTTAAAAAAAACAATCCAAAAATTTATAAAAAAACATAAAACTTGTCCTTAATAAAAAAAATAACCCATTACATTAAAAAAAATAGAGAAAGTGATTTTATTTTCCATTTTCAATGAAATACAATTAAAAAATTTGTTAAATTTGTTTCATAGAAACATGTCAAAGTATCCAAATATATCACATGTTTTTCCTTAATAAAATAAATTTTTTGTTATTTTACAAGAAAATGGAAATTTTAGGTAACATTATAAGGCCCCGGCCTTAAACCTTACTTAATCTTGAGTTATTACAAGATTACACATTGAGGATCTTTTCAGGTTTAGAGTTTTAGAGAATTAGATCATAAAACTTTCATTACATTCCACATATAAACAAAGTGGTTACATAAAGATAGTATTCTTCATTCCCATCAATGGAAACATATTTAAAATAAAACATGGATTCATTCTTGACACTTCCTTGACACTATCATCATATCATGTACCTTTCCCTTGACCTGTGAAAAAAATTTCAAAAAAAAACTTTGGATGAGCATAAAAAGCTTAGTAAGGGATATAAAAATATGGAAAGGAAGCAAGGGTACATATATACATAAGGATGAGATCATAATTTACCCATAAAACATAAGCACTTTAACATACCTCATCAAATCATGAATAAATCATATAAATCATAAGACATAAAGGTAACTTGAGGCATTCATAACATTCTTACGTAGGGAGTAACCCTCTTGGTTATGTTTGGAATACCCATCACAGTATATTCCCTAAATCTATTCGAAGAAACCTTAATGTTTCACTCCTTCGTGTTACCCAATGCATTGGAGAGCTATATCGGGCTCACCTGCCCTTAGTTTATCACGGAACCACCCGTCTTCATAATAATTCTCAAGAACCTCAACATAATCATATCACATAAAACATGCATAAAGGAAACATAAAATTCCCACCTTTCAATCAAAAGATATCAATACAACACAAAAAACATTGTGAAAACCATTTTCAAAACCAAAATAAAAGAAAAGTAAAACATGGTATATATTTTTCTTTTAAAAAGAAGGTATGGCTTGTAGAGGAAGCCGAAACTAAAATAACGGTCACGACAGCAGAGAAGTCGTTGTCGCCGCATACGTACGACAAAAACATTCCCTTTTGTCATTTAGTAAACGCTTCGTATAAAAAAGATTCCTTTTGAATAAACGTAAAAGTCAAAGGGGTTTATACACCGTATAAAAGAAAGTTGTGTATAAAATAAAATATGCCTCAATGAAAGGAGATTCATACGAAGTCCCATACCTCGTATCCGACTTGACCCGACCGTTCTTTAATCTCCTGAATAATAAACTTGAGTTAATCTCTACTTGCTTATGAACCTTTTTCAAGTTCATTATTCCTTTTATACCATGTTATGAACATCATGTAATCATTTAAGTTAATAATGTTCATTTTGTCTGTATTTGGTTCTTAAGTCAAAAATAGACTTCTTACACTTACATGTTGTTAATTTGGTCAAAGGTTCATTATATCCAGAATGATATTAATGATTTGGATAACATATATATCATATATATTCATCATATACATGTATTTATAATATTACATCACATTTAGAGGTAAGAAATGAAATGCACCATTCATGGAGACGGTAAGCCGTACGTACGCATGAACGCTACTTCCATTTCTATTTCGTATTTTCTGGAATGGGATCATAATGATATAAGAGTATATTATAATTATAGTATAATAACATATATAATATCATTAACTTTATCCTTTACACATCCCACATATGGTATTAACGAATCAAATCACTTTCAGGGGGCGGTAGTCCGCACTTCCTAAAATGAAGATATCGTGTTTACCCATAATGGAAACCATAAAGGTATGACAAAAATGAAAAAAACAGAAGCTTAAGGAAAATATAAACATATTATATATCATATATAAAAATAGTGACATCATAATGTCCACCTTTTAAGGTGTTAAGTGAGTATTGAACAATCATCGTTTCGGGAGGCAAAATTTCGCCATCCACGGAAACCATATGTTCTTTAACCATTTGATGTAGTTGTGTGAGAGTGTAGCTCAAATAAATCTTATAACAACATCCTAGTATATTTAAGATACTGGTGTTGTTACAAAATAAGTAAATAAAAAGAGTTTAGGGGGTTGGAGAAGCAAAATAAAACAAATGAACATGAGAGAATGAATTACCTTTAAAAGTGTAACTCCTTTTGATTTGAGCCTAAAGGATTCCTTTGAAAGGATTCTACCCAAAGGGAATCCTTTAGGATGAGGAGAGGTATATGGAGAGAGTAAATGGGCAGGGTTTGGCCGAGCCAAAGGCTTGAGGAGTGTGTGAAATGAGGTAGAGGTGGGGGCCTTTTATAAGAGGAGTGGGGGGCACTTTATGGAAAGTAAAGATAAGTTACTTTATTTTAAAAAGAGTTTCGGATTCAAAAGGTCCCACATTGCTATAATTCGAGGATAAGGTGATAAGTCTTCGAAATCCACTCATCCAATTGGTTTTGGCCATGTGTAGGTTTTAGATTTTTCATTATCTTTCCATTTTATTTAAATCGTTAAATAATGAGTTCATCGCTGCATCCTCATGATGTCATAAATAATTTAATTTATATAAAGTCTAAAAATTATAAAAAAAATACTATGATGTATGAAATCTTTTTATCTTTCCAATGACTATTTATAATCAAAAATATTATCTTTATAACCCCATGTAAAAATTGTTTTTGTATATCATATTATGTTTGTGTCATTTTTACTTTTACATTAAATAAAAAGTTATTTATGTCATTTCCCAACTAATGTGGATCCATGGGGTCCCCAAGTTGACCCATGGCATTTCTTGGTCGGCCATGACACAACCAATGAGGGTAGGACATGTGTCAAGCTCATCTCATTTTATTAAAGCATTATTTTTACCTTAAACTACACTAATTACCACTAATCGCGATTAAAAACTTAATATGTTACTATTCAATAAAAAATTATTTTAATCTCATTGAATCACATTTTACATCTTAATTACAACCATGTATGTCGGATTTTTGAAATTAAAAACCTAATGATGAGAAAATTTCATTTAAACGGAAAATCAGTTTTTATAAGTACCACTTAGTGGTTTCACTATTCATCAAAAATTGAAGTTTTTCAGAAAATTACCAAAAATTCACCCTAAGATATATTTGATATTCCGAATTCAAAAATGAAGTATATTTTACAAAATTAATATCATATAAGTCACATTAATTAATTTAATAATTAATTCCTGCTGCCAGAGCAAATAGCGTGTTTTTATAAAACAATAAGTATCAAAAGATTGACACCAGTTTAAGTCTAATTTCAAAGTGAAATTGATTACAATGACCACCATTGGATAAAATGGTAAAAATATATTCTAATTTCACTTTAAAACTAATTCAAAAGATAATATAATCATATAAATAAATTAGATTAAAAAGCATTTTTGATGTAAAATACAGTATTTTTCACTATTCATTAAAAAATGAACATTGTCAGAAAAATACCAAAAATTCACACAAAGTAAATTTTGATGTTCCAATCATAAAGAATAAGTTTATTTTGACAAACATAGTTTATAAAATTGTCAAAAGATAGATTTAAAAAGGGTTTTCCATCATAAGGCAGTAAAACAATCTTTTAAGAATATTAGTGTATTCCATGGTTAAGATTGGATTTATTTTCATTTTAAGCCTCTAAAACTCTATCTTAATCATTAATAGACATAGATAAAAATATCTATTATTCATTACTTACTTGGGATGTTACATCCTTCCCCCCTTTAGAAAATTGCGTCCCCGCAATTTATTTACTTATCGAATAAATGGGGGTACTTATCCCCCATTGCATTTTCAGATTCCCATGTTGCCTCTTCAATCATGTGGTTTTTCCACAAAACCTTTACCCGGTGAATCACCTTATTCCGTAACACTTTCTCCCTGTGGTCAAGAATCTGGACCGGTTGTTCCTCATAAGATAGGTTCTCTTCCAGCTGAACTACTTCTGGACTCAAAACATGAGATGGATCTGGCATATACTTTCTCAACATCGAAATGTGAAAAACATTGTGTACCCGAGATAAACTCTGAGGTAAAGCCACTCGGTATGCAACTGATCCAACTCTCTCCATAATTTCTTATGGTCCAATGAACCTTGGACTCAACTTTCCTTTCTTACCAAATCTCATCACACTTTTCCAAGGAGAAACCTTGAGAAAAACATGATCACCTACCTCGAAAGATAGATCCTTCCTCCGGTTATCCGCATAACTCTTCTGCCTGCTCTGAGCTGTTCTCATGTGTTTCTGAATCAGCTGAACTTTTTCTTCCATCTCTTCTACCAATTCTGGTCCCATCAACTTCCTTTCACCCACTTCAACCCAGAAAGCTAGAGTTCGACACCGCTTTCCATATAATGCCTGAAATGGTGCCATCTGTATACTGGAATGAAAACTGTTATTATATGAAAATTCAACCAAAGAAAGATGTTGGTCCCAACTTCCCTGATAATCCATAGAACAAGCTCGTAGCATATCCTCCAATGTCTGAATTGTTCGTTCTGAATTCCCATCTGATTGAGGATGAAAAGCTGTACTAAAATTTAATTCAGTACCCAAAGACTTCTGAAGGCCTTTCCAAAAGTTAGAAGTAAACCTGGGATCACGATCCGATAAAATGGAGAGAGGAACTCCATGTAACCAGACTATCTCTTTAAGATACACACGGGAAAGTTGATCAAGAGAGAATGTATCTCATATAGCAAGGAAATGAGCAGATTTAGTCAAGCGATCAACAATAACACAGATTGCATTATTACCTCGAGATGTCTTCGGTAATCCCACAACAAAGTCCATGGATATATTCTCCCATTTCCACTCTGGCACTGGTAAAGGCTGAAGCATCCCTTTTGGTAACTTCCGCTCTTCTTTAACCTGTTGACATGTCAAACACTTCACAGTAAAATCAGCAATATCTCTTTTCATTCCATCCCACCAGTAATACTCTCGCAGATCTCTGTACATCTTAGTACTGCCAGGATGAACTGAAAACGGGGAACTGTGAGCTTCACATAACAACTCTCTCTTCAACTGTGAATCACAAGGCACACACAATCTCTTCCCAAATCTCAAAATGCAATCATTATCAATTTTGAATTCAGGAAACTTTCCTTTCTGAACCAGCTCTACCTTTTTCTGCAACTCACTGTCCTGCTTCTGTGCTTGCTTGATTCTATCTGATAGAGATGATCTCACTGATACCTGAAACAAAACAGAAGAACATCCTGCACCAACAACTTCTATGCCAAAGTTCATCAAATCCTTAACCAAAGGATCATGTTCCAAATGCAACATTGTTAATGAAGCATTACTTTTTCGACTCAAAGCATCAGCCACTTTATTTCATTTTCCCGGATGGTAATGAATTGTACAATCATAATCCTTGATTAATTCTAGCCATCTCCTTTGTCTCATGTATAACTCTTTCTAAGTGAATATATACTTTAAACTTTTGTGATTGGTATATATTTCACACTTTACTCCATACAAATGATGCCTCCAAATTTTTAAAGCAAAAACAACAGCAGCTAATTCCAAATCATGTGTAGGGTAATTTACCTCATGAGTATTCAACTGTCATGAAGCATAATCAATTACCTGATCATTCTGCATTCGGACACAACCATGTCCTTTCAATGAAGTATCACTGTATATAACAAACTCACCATTCCTGGAAGGTAGTTCCAAAACTGGAGCATTCACCAATCTTCTTTTCAATTCCTGAAAAAAATCATCACATTCTTTTGTCCAGATAAACTTAACACCCTTCCGAGTTAGCTTAGTCATTGGACTAGATAACCGTGAAAAATTTCTAACAAACCTTCTGTAATATCCCGCCAAACCAAGGAAGCTACGAATCTCGGTTACATTTGTGGGTCTTGGCCATTCTTCCACAACTTTTGTTTTTGCAGGATCAACCGTTATTCCATATTTAGAAACAATGTGACCAAGGAAAGAAATTTGTTGCAACCAAAACTCACACTTTCTGAATTTCCCATACAGTTTCTTTTCTTTTAAAGTTTTCAAGATAACCCTTAAATGTCTTTCATGCTCCTCTTTACTTTTAGAAAACACCAAAATATCATCAATGAAAACCACCACAAACTTATCCAAGAACTCATGGAAAATTCTATTCATTAAGTCCATGAATACAGCAGGTGCATTGGTTAGCCCAAAAGGCATTACTACAAATTCATAATGGCCATATCTCGTACGGAACTCGGTCTTCGAAATATCTGCCTCCTTTACCTTCAGCTGATGGTACCCCGATCTCAAGTCAATCTTTGAAAAAAACTGAGCTCCCTGGAGGTGATCAAACAAATCATCGATATGAGGCAAATAATATTTGTTCTTAACAGTGATCTTATTCAAGGCTCTATAATCAATTCAAAGTCTCATAGAACCATCTTTCTTTTTAACAAATAAAATAGGAGCACCCCATGGTGACGTGCTAGGTCAAATGAAACCTTTCTCTAATAAATATTGCAATTGCTTCTTCAACTCTAAAAGTTCAATTTGTTCCATTCGATAATGGGGGTTTTGAAATTGGCTTAGCATCAGGAACTAAGTCAACAGTAAACTCAACTTCCCGATCTAGTATTATTCCAGGCAAATCATCAGGAAAAACATCAGGATACTCATTTACCACTGGAACATCATTAATCTGAACAGTTCCTTTATTTTCAATGACGTGTGCAAGGTAACATTCATTTCCATATTTTACAAGTTTCTCGGCCTCTTGATATGTTATCAAAAGTAAGGGTTCATTCTTGTAAACAAACTGAAAGTCTTTGTGAAAAGAAACTTCTTTAGATCTACAGTTAATCTTAGCATGGTAAATAGAGAACCAATCCATACCCAGGATAACATCAAACTCTACTAGAGGTAGAACAATAAGGTTTGCAAGTAGGTTCTTTCCACAGATAAGGATAGGAAGATTCTTATAAATTCTTTTTGCCTCAACATTTCCCCCAGGTGTTTTTACCAAAAGTTCAGGAGTAATTTCTTGATATGGTATTCCCATTTTACTAGAAATGGTTTCAGAGATGAAAGAATGTGTAGACCCCAAATCAAACAACACACTGGCATGATCTGAAAAAATAAACAAAGTACCTGATACAACTTCATTTGATGGCCCGACATCTGCTGAAGTAGTTGCAAAGGATTTCACCACCCCTTTATGCTTGTAGTCTAACTGCTTCCCATCACTCAAGCTCTTTGTCGGACACTCGTTTTCATAGTGACCCATCTCATTGCACTTATAACATTTCACTAACTGTAAATCAAATTTGTTCTTACCTTCACCTTGATCCTTTTCAGTGCAATCACGAGCCTTATGTCCCATCTTACCACATCGGTAACACTTTCCAGAATTCAGAAGACATTCCCCAGAATTCCTTGTGCCACATTTATCACAAACTGGAAACATAGTTTTCTTACCATCAGACTTTTTTGAAGAATTCATACCTTTCTCCTGCCACCTCGGTCTCTTCTTCTGTTGGTTGTTATAGAACACTTGATCATCGGAAAACTCCATTTCCACCTTCTCAGCACATCGAACAAGCTTTTAATAACTTTTAAACTCACGAGAAGCTAATTCCCTTTGATATTTTGGCTTTAATCCTGAGTAAAAACGATTGATTTTACTATCAAGGTCTCAGATAAAATTTGGAGCATACCTTGCCAATCGAGTGAACCTTTCTTCACAGGCAACCACTGAGTCTTCCTCTTGCCTCAATTCCAAGAATTGATTTTCCATCCTAAGTCGAACAGCCTTAGGAAAATACTTCTCAAGAAACATACCTTTGAATTCATCCCAGTCGAGAGCAACAATCTCATCAGCGTCCTTGATATTTTTAACCATAGACCACCACTGATCTGCCTCACCCTCCAAACGGTAAATAGCAAGACTGAACTTTTGATTGTCTCAACACCCCATGACATCAAAAATCTTCTCCAGTGCTTTAATCCACCCTTCAGCTAGCACAGGGTCAGATGATCCTCTGAATGATGGGGGATGTTGCCTCATGAAATGTTCCACCACTGACATGTTCCTCTGCGGTTGGTCTGGCTGTTCTCGTGCATGGATACCACCACCATTTATCGCTTGAGTCAACTGTGCCATCACTGCAAAAAACTGTTCAGTTCCAATTCCGACCATCTCGGGATGCTGATTCGGAAGGTTATTTCCTTCTGTATGCCTTCCTAGAACTGCTTCCCTGTTTCCTCTGCGGAAAACCATTCTGAACAAACATGTCTTAGATGAAGCAACATGGTAATCTTAAAATGCTATATCACTTCAATTTGACCATAAAAAAAATATTTTTGGTTAATCAATTAATAGAATTCTAACTCCTAAAGTTATCTAAACCGACCTTTGATACCAACTATAAGGCCCCGGCCTTAAACATTACTTAATCTTGAGTTATTACAAGATTACACATTGAGGATCTTTTCGGGTTTAGAGTTTTATAGAATTAGATCATAAAACTTTCATTACATTCCACATATAAACAAAGTGGTTACATAAATATAGTATTCTTCATTCCCATCAATGGAAACATGTTTAAAATAAAACATGGATTCATTCTTGACACTTCCTTGACACTATCATCATATCATGTACCTTTCCCTTGACCTGTGAAAAAAATTTCAAAAAAAAACTTGGGATGAGCATAAAAAGCTGAGTAAGGGATATAAAAATATGGAAAGGAAGCATGGGTACATATATACATAAGGATGAGATCATAATTTACCCATAAAACATAAGCACTTTAACATACCTCATCAAATCATGAATAAATCATAGAAATCATAAGACATAAAGGTAACTTGAGGCATTCATAACATTCTTACGTAGGGAGTAACCCTCTTGGTTACGTTTGGAATACCCATCACAGTATATTCCCTAAATCTATTCGGAGAAACCTTAAAGTTTCACTCCTTCGTGTTACCCAATGCATTGGAGAGCTATATCGGGCTCACCTGCCCTTAGTTTATCACGGAACCACCCGTCTTCATAATAATTCTCAAGAACCTCAACATAATCATATCACATAAAACATGCATAAAGGAAACATAAAATTCCCACCTTTCAATCAAAAGATATCAATACAACACAAAAAACATTGTGAAAACCATTTTCAATACCAAAATAAAAGAAAAGTAAAACATGGTATATATTTTTCTTTTAAAAAAAAGGTATGGCTTGTAGAGGAAGCCGAAACTAAAATAACGGTCACGACAGCGGAGAAGTCGTTGTCGCCGCATACGTACGACAAAAACATTCCCTTTTGTCATTTAGTAAACGCTTCGTATAAAAAAGATTCCTTTTGAATAAAATTAAAAGTCAAAGGGGTTTATACACCGTATAAAAGAAAGTTGTGTATAAAATAAAATATGCCTCAATGAAAGGAGATTCATACGAAGTCCCATACCTCGTATCCGACTTGACCCGACCGTTCTTTAATCTCCTGAATAATAAACTTGAGTTAATCTCTACTTGCTTATGAACCTTTTTCAAGTTCATTATTCCTTTTATACCATGTTATGAACATCATGTAATCATTTAAGTTAATAATGTTCATTTTGTCTGTATTTGGTTCTTAAGTCAAAAATAGACTTCTTACACTTACATGTTGTTAATTTGGTCAAAGGTTCGTTATATCCAGAATGATATTAATGATTTTTATAACATATGTATCATATATATTCATCATATACATGTAATTATAATATTACATCACATTTATAGGTAAAAAATTAAATGCACCGTTCATTGAGATGGTAAGCCGTACGTACGCATGAACGCTACTTCCATTTCTATTTCATATTTTCTGGAATGGGATCATAATGATATATGGGTATATTATAATTACAGTATAATAACATATATAATATCATTAACTTTATCCTTTACACATCCCACATATGGTATTAACGAATCAAATCACTTTCAGGGGGCGGTAGTCCGCACTTCCTAAAATGAAGA